>CAMTDV010000002.1:73597959-74827959 GCA_947069175.1 Scalesia atractyloides
ACATACCAACATCATATGATAAATAACATAAATGAATTGTGCGATCAAGGCTCAATCAAACGGAGCCGATCGTATTGCATGTACTGAAAATGAAAATGTCTATGCGATCAAGGCTCAATCAAACGGAGCCGATCGTATGTGGGCACGCCAGGTTCAACCTCATAATGAAATGGGAACATGCTCAACGCTCATAATGTAATGGGGGGCGGCGGCCTATGAAATTGCATGTACTGAAAATAATAAATTGCATCCAACAATAACTACACAACAGAAACAAACTGAATACACAAGTTCATGATATGATGTATGCGCAACGGTTTAAGTATAATATATATATCAAGACACATGATACACCCCAAAACGTGATTAAACGGGGAATTTGTAAAGATTCACTCACATTGGGTGCGTTGGATTGGAGATGGTGAGATGCGCACGAATTAGATGAGCGGAACAACGAGAAATACTAACCTAAATAATAACGGAAAAATATATTAAATGAGTGGATTTATTAAGGATTTTAATGAAATTTTTAGATATATTTTTGTGAGTTTAAGGTTATTTTCTATCTTTAAAAATGTTATTTTTAAGTATTTTTAATTGATTTTTAAATTAAATTAAATAAATAAAAATATAAAAAAAATTATTTATTTTGCGTTGACCGTTGACCTGTTGACTTGTTGATCGGTTCGGTCAGGGACATGGTTTGCGCTGGGTGAGGCTCGAACCCGAGACCTCCCGTACGCGTGCACGCAGCTCTACCAACTGAGCTACGTGTCTAACCCGAAATAATCTTGTTTTTAATTATATTTATACACTTATTCAGTTTAACCGAAATTCTTTTAATTGTAAAAACATTTTAATTCAACAACTCGGTGCTAGTGACGGGTTTCGAACGCGCGACGTATGGCTTAATGTTGCACACAGTCCACCGCTGGACTGTGTGTCTAACCTGGTTATTATCTCGGTTTTTATTATACTTAACAACCAACTGAGTTAACCCGGTTTAGTTTTTAAACAAAAAGGCATTTCATTATATAAGGAGTGCGTATAGCAGGAATCGAACTCGGGACATGAGTTTGTATTTTGCACACAGTCCACAGCTGGACTGTGTGTCTAACCCGTTCATTTTACTAGTTTTAAATATACTTATAATTTAATTAGCTTCATTTTCTTCATTCAAATTACAGTCAACTGATTTACTAACCCGTTCCTTGTTTTTTACGATTTACAAACATTATTAAAGCTTAAATGAAAAGGCAGAGACGGTAATTAGAGGTGAACATACCGATGAACGGTTTATTTCAGATTTCCGGCAATGAGTCGGTCCCTGTTTTTATGCTCTTCAACTGAACGAGATAATTAACTGTCTTGATTAGTCGAATGTGGAATTGAAGTGATAAACAAACGTTAACGATGTGTTTGAAGGTCCTTACCGTTTCACAGACGGAAATAAAGACTTTCAGGGGAGTTCCGGCGAACTGGAATTAGTTGAATACAGCGTCTGAATTCGATTTCAATTGAGAGGTTTAAGTTAGAAATAGTCTAATAATTGTTGAACTACAACGAATATTGAAAGATTTACCGTTTGAGGATGAATACGGTTTTCCGGTGACTTTTGCAGAAAATTCCGGCGAGCTGTTTTAAGCGTTCTGATGGTCTGAAAATGTGACGAAAATGAAATGGGATGCTGGTATGATATTTCTGAGTCGCGAGAGTGATCTTGGGTTGAAATATTCTGGATTTGATTACTTTTCGGTTATGAAGACCGATAATGATGAGACTTGATGCTAAATAAATTCTGAATTGATTAAAGACATCGGTTCATCGGTTATGAACGTGAATACGCGAGAAATCAAACGATTTGACGATTGATTTGCCGATTTCCGTTTCTCAGTTGGCGAAACCGGTTTAACCTAGTCTGTATATATATCTCATTTGTTTCCTAGAGATAACAGAAAACAAAAAGTGGCGGAGTGGTGATGTGAGTGTGTGTTAAGGCGTTGGAGTTGTTCTTGGCTGACCCGGGTTCGAGTCCCGGCAGCAACATAATTTTTTTATTTACTTTGTTTTAACTTTTTATCAAATATAATTTTATAGTTCAGTTTATTTATTAATTATGTATCGTTTTAAATCAAAATAATCATAAATATTCAACGTAACTTTTATAACTTGATATTCGATTACAAAACGGAGCGGGTTTTGAAATCCCGATTTTTACAAATGTTTCAGTATCCTCTACTTTTAGGAATTTTGTCCCGAAATTTAAGTAGTTGAAGTAGTAGGAAAGAGATGTGGGTATTTCTCGCGCATTGAGTCTTCAAGTTCCCAAGTAAACTCAGGTCCCCGTTTCGACTCCCAGCGTACACTAACAATTGGAATGCGACTTCGTCGTAGACGTTTCTCTCCGAAGTCCATAATCACTACAGGTCTTTCAATAAAATGCATAGATTCATCAATCTGAATATCTTCCAGCGGAATGTGGAGGTTCTCATCAGCGAGGCACTTCTTCAAGTTCGACACGTGGAATGTGGGATGAATCCTGTTGAGTTCTTCTGGTAGATCAAGCTTGTATGCTACAGGACCTACTCTTTCGAGTATCTTGAAAGGTCCTATGTAACGTGGTGCTAGCTTGCCCTTTTACCAAAACGAACTACTCCCTTCCACGGTGATACTTTTAAAAGTACATGATCACCAATGTTAAACTCTAAGGGCTTCCGTCTTATCTGCATAACTCTTTTGACGACTTTGAGCCGCTAGAAGATTGTTTCGAATTTGATGGATCTTGTCTGTGGTTTCTTGGATCAATTCTGGACCGGTAATTTGAGATTCCCCAATTTCGTGCCAACATACAGGAGATCGGCACTTACGACCATATAAGGCTTCAAAAGGTGCCATGCCGATGCTCGAATGATAGCTGTTGTTGTACGAAAATTCAACTAATGGTAGGTGGGCGTCCCAATTTCCCTTGAAGTCTATGACACATGCTCGAAGCATATCTTCAAGAGTTTGGATGGTGCGCTCAGACTGTCCATCAGTTTGGGGATGATAGGCGGTACTGAGATCTAATCGCGTGCCCATAGCGGATTGTACTGCTTGCCATGTTCGTGAAGTGAAACGACCATCACGATCAGAAATAATGCTTAACGGTACCCCATGTCGGCTTACGATTTCGTTGATATAAATACGAGCAAGCTTTTAGTTCTTGAAGTCTTCGCGGATAGGAATAAAGTGAGCTGATTTTGTAAGTCGGTCGATAATTACCCATATAGTGTCATACCCACCGGAAGTGCGAGGTAACCCGGTAATGAAATCCATGGTTATATTTTCCCACTTCCATACTGGTATTTCCGGTTGGATCAGAAGTCCTGAGGGTCTTTGGTGTTCAGCCTTCACCTTGGAACATGTAAGGCACTTGGAAACAAAAACGGCAATATCCTTCTTCATTCCAGGCCACCAATAGGTGTATCGTAGGTCTTGATACATCTTATCGGCTCCTGGGTGTATAGAATATCGCGTTTTATGAGCTTCATTCATAAGAATTTCACGAAGGTTGTTGTGGTTAGGAATCCAGATACGATCTAGGTAGTACAGAATACCGTCATATTTAGTTTCAATTTTTAGCTCAGCTCCACAGGACATCTCCTTTCGTACATCTTCTTCTGTTATTGAAACGTGTTGGGCTTCTTGAATTTGATCTTTAATGTCGGTTATAATTTGCGAACATAGAAGATGAATGGAGTTCGCATAACCCTTTCGACTAAGTGCATCAGCCACCACATTTGCTTTACCAGGGTGGTATCTAATTTCACAGTCGTAATCATTTAGGAGTTCGACCCATCTTCGTTGCCTCATGTTTAGCTCCTTTTGATTGAAAATATGTTGAAGACTCTAGTGGTCAGTGTATATTTCACACTTAGTACCATAGAGATAATGTCTCCATATCTTAAGAGCGAACACAACTGCTCCAAGTTCTAAGTCATGAGTGGTGTAGTTCTTTTCATGTGTCTTGAGTTGTCTCTCGAACCATAAGCTATGACTTTTCTTCTTTGCATTAGAACGCAGCCTAATCCTTGCCCTGACGCGTCGCAATAAACTACCAAGTCATCACAACCTTCAGGAAGAGTGAGGATTGGTGCATCACAAAGTTTTTGTTTAAGAGTTTTAAAGGCTTCTTCTTGCTTGGGTCCCCATATGAAAGGTTTTCCCTTATGAGTTAAAGCCGTGAGTGGTACAGCAATGCGAGAGAAGTTTGAAATGAACCGACGATAATAGCAAGCTAGACCAAGGAAAGATCTTACTTCAGTTGGTGTACGTGGAGCTTGCCATTCTTGTACCGCTTTGATCTTTGAAGGGTCGACATGTATGCCCTTGTCATTGACTACATGACCGAGGAATTGCACCTCTTTTAACCAGAATTCACATTTGGAGAATTTGGCATAAAGCTTTTCCTTTTCTAGAAGTGCCAGGATGAGTCGAAGATGACGCTCATGATCAGATTTAGATTTTGAATAAATAAGAATATCGTCGATGAAGACTATAACAAATCGATCAAGATAAGGTTTGCAGACTCTGTTCATTAGGTCCATGAAGACAGCTGGTGCGTTGGTTAAACCAAATGGCATAACCATGAATTCATAGTGGCCATAACGAGTTCGAAACGCAGTCTTAGGGACGTCTTCTTCATGCACTCTAAGTTGATGATAGCCAGATCGAAGGTCGATTTTTGAAAAGCAGTTGGCACCTTGAAGTTGGTCAAGAAGATCATCAATGCGAGGTAAAGGATAGCGATTCTTGATTGTTAACTTGTTGAGCTCTCTGTAGTCGATGCACATACGAAACGATCCATCTTTCTTCTTTACAAACAGAACAGGTGCACCCCAAGGCGACGAGCTAGGACGTATGAATCCCTTGTCAGTCAACTCTTGTAATTGACTGGCTAGCTCTTGCATTTCAGAAGGGGCTAACCTATAAGGAGACTTTGCAACTGGTGTAGCACCAGGTATAAGATCAATACGGAATTCGACGTCTCTAACTGGAGGAAGTCCTGAAATGTCGCCAGGAAAAACTTGTGGGAAGTCTTTTACTATAGGAATGTCTTCAAGCTTCTTCTCCATGGTTCCCTTCTTGATGATATGAGCTAAAACCGCGACATAGTTCTTGCGAAGATATTTTTGAGCTTGGAGACAAGACATTAAGCTGAGCCCTTTCGACGAGGTTTCTCCAATGATTCGAAGAGTCTGACCGTTTGAAAGAGGAATACGAATAAATTTTTCACGACATACAACTTCTGCCTGATGCTGACTGAGCCAATCCATACCGATTATGATATCAAAACTTCCCAGCTTCATAGGTATAAGGTCGACTGACAAATCGTGGTCGTTTAAGGTGAGTGTACAGTTGCGTATAATAGAGTTTAATGAAACTGGTTTCCCGTCCGCAACTTCTACCGTTATGGATTCCGTGAGCTTATCCCGATTTTTGCTTAAGATAGGTTCAAATTCTAAAGACACAAAACTTCTATCCGCACCAGTATCAAATAACATAGATGCATATCTACCATTTATAAGGAACGTACCGTTAACCACATTGCCGTCAGCTCTGGCCTGGTTAGCGTTGATATTGAAAGCTCTCCCTCTTGCAGGTGGAGGAGCTTGGTTTGCTTGATTCACCGGGTTGGCTTGGGCCTGAGCATGAATAATATTAACCAACCTTGGACAAGTGTTTCTGAAATGGCTTGGGTCGCCGCAATTGTAGCAAGCCCGCATTGGTTGACCCATAGGATAATTGGGCTGGTAATATGTTTGGGCTAAATGTTGGGTGGGTGGTAGTAGTAGGGGTTGTTGGGCTTGGCCCATTATTTGTTGGTGGGTTTGGGTTAAAGGTTAGTGGCGGTTCGTTCGTTGAGGCATACGTCAAGTTTGAACAGTATGACCTGCACGACCGCAGCCGGTGCAATATTGGCAAGGATGATCAGGGGAATGGTGATATTGGCAACGGTTACATTTTGGTAACGGGCCAGTGTAGGGTCTTCTGTATGGTGCGGGTGAAGGAGTGACTTGAGTAATGGGTGCAGCAGGAATAGGGGAGTTGGTTTGGGTAACTGCAAAATTTCTGGTGTTGCGCTTCCTCTTGTTAGCAAACTTAGAGGAAGGAATGGGGTGGGTTGAAGTTTGTCCCTCAACAGGGGCTTTCTTCTTCTCTTCTTTGAACTTCCCATTGCGAATTCGGTTTTCGGTCAGTTCAGTTGCTAACTCCATAGCAGTTTCAAGTGTTACTGGTGAAACGCTGAGAACCGAATCTTGGATTTTCGAGGGAAGTCCTCGAATATAATGCTCGATCAGACGATAGGTTGGGGTAAACAAATTTGGAACCATTTGGTTCAACTCCAAGAACCTCTTGTTATAGGTAGTGTGATCATCCTCCTTTTGCTTTAGAGCATGAAATTCGTCCTCCAGCTTTTTAATTTCACTCCTAGGACAGAAGCGCCTAGTCATGATTTCCCTTAACTCCTCCCAAGTTAAGGCCATTGCATCTTCAGTTCCCCTCTTCCCTTTCTCAGTATTCCACCAAGTGAGAGCTACCCCAAATAGTCTCCCAGTAGCGTATCGAACCTTGCGATCCTCAGGACAATCGCAGTTTAGAAAGGTGTTTTCCATCTCCTCGAACCAATGTAGGAGAGCAGTGACACCCTCAGTCCCTTCGAATTTAGGAGGATCACAAGACTTGAAATGTTTGTATGAGCACTTGCTGGTAGGAGGGTTGTCGATGTCCTGGTCATGTTGTTGGGGAGGGTTAGTAGGATTTGTAGCGAGGGCTTGTTGTACTTGAACCACAATGTCAGGCAGTATCGTGGCCATTTGTTTCGCGATCTGAGTGGCCAAACGTTCCTGAGACCTTCCTGATCTTTTACCCCTTCGTTGCTGTCTAGACGACATCTACAGGATCATACAATGAGAAGATTGTGAGTTTATAGTGTCTTTTTAGGTGTCATGTGTCTTTAAGAAAATGAAAATAACATAAATATCAATAATGCAACTACATCCATAGGATGTCTTGGGTTCGCTCATGTTGGGCCTCAAATGTCCGCCATACCTTCACCTACATAGTCATGTGGGCCCCCATGGCTATTGGCTTGGTAGGATTCACATTAGTATTGGCAATTTAACACTCGCATCACCCGAATGCAAACCACAAAATATGTTCATGAGATGTTTGGTCGGAACATGTCCAGGTGTAGACACAGTGACAACTCAAAGTGGGGTTAGCTCACACGACGTTTGGTATAGCATGCTTTGGCCTAATAGGTACTTCGTACTCTCATCGTTAGTCCCCAGGTAGGCAAACTGGTCCTTTATTTTGGATTTATACGAATGCCAGCCTAGATAGGACGTTCCGACTACCGGTACTGGTACCCTTCCAGTTACTACATGCCCGTCATGAGAACTCACTTTGATGAGATTTGAAAACGCAAAAATCATTGTAAAAGCAATCATGATGTGGTGTGTGCTTTCATGGATGTGATATGTTATAAGTATATGATTCATGATAGGCATTATATGATAATACATACTTATGAACATGCTTGCATAATATTGAATGTAACATTTAACATAAAACATATAAACATCATGAAATTTGGCATGTAACACACAAAAATCTTATAATTTCTAATCACTATAAAATAATTCTTTTACACACTTGACATTAAAACATTTTTTTAATATCAAATTTCTTTATAATCCATGTTGTCTGTGAAACTAGAACCAAATACTCCCTTCATCTAAACCTATGTGTTTAAGGGTTTTGTCTTTGCCAATGGATCACTACCCTATTGATTAATTTAAAACATATATTCAATCTTTATTTTAGTTTATCTCAATGAAATACATTTAAGTTATTTATATTTAATTACTATCGGTGGTATCTTGCTAAAAAAATCGATCCTTGTTTACCAATCCCGTATTGTATAACCAAATCAAATTCTCTCTCAATATGTTCCTAAAAAATCCGATTTGCTATTTAGAAATTGTTTTGAAGTTTTTTTTACTATTTTTTAAAGTTATTCTTGTCACACCCCGACCCGCAGCGGAATAAGAGTCGGGGCATAATTGGGTTATCACCAAAGCTCATGACATTTACTAATATGTTTCATATTTAATAAAGTCAAAGTTACATTTCCAAATATCCAAACATGTTCATTCAATACAAAGAAAAATAAATCAAACATAACAATCCCAACTCTAAATCGTTTTATTCTTCTAGTCCAAGTCCTATGTGTTCCTAGCTGCTGCTGGTTCACCTGTATCATGTGTAAAAAATGGGGGTTTTTGGGTCAACATAAGTTGGCGAGTGAACCTTATTAGATAAACATTTATTAAAGAATTACTTGTTAGTTTATCAATGAAAAATTGTGCATAATCATAGATGAGCAAATGTAAATAATCAAGCAGTGGCAAATAGCAGTCACAACTATAACATACAATAACATATGACAGCATACATGAACATACCAACATCATATGATAAATAACATAAATGAACTGTGCGATCAAGGCTCAATCAAACGGAGCCGATCGTGTGTGGGCACGCCAGGTTCAACCTCATAATGAAATGGGGAACATGCTCAACGCTCATAATGTAATGGGGAGCGGCGGCCTATGAAATTGCATGTACTGAAAATAATAAATTGCATCCAACAATAACTACACAACAGAAACAAACTGAATACACAAGTTTATGATATGATGTATGCACAACGGTTTAAGTATAATATATATATCAAGACACATGATACACCCCAAAACGTGATTAAACGGGGAATTTGTAAAGATTCACTCACATTGGGTGCGTTGGATTGGAGATGGTGAGATGCGCACGAATTAGATGAGCGGAACAACGAGAAATACTAACTTAAATAATAACGGAAAAATATATTAAATGAGTGGATTTATTAAGGATTTTAATGAAATTTTTAGATATATTTTTGTGAGTTTAAGGTTATTTTCTATCTTTAAAAATGTTATTTTTAAGTATTTTTAATTGATTTTTAAATTAAATTAAATAAATAAAAATATAAAAAAAATTATTTATTTTGCGTTGACCGTTGACCTGTTTGACTTGTTGATCGGTTCGGTCAGGGACATGGTTTGCGCTGGGTGAGGCTCGAACCCGAGACCTCCCGTACGCGTGCACGCAGCTCTACCAACTGAGCTACGTGTCTAACCCGAAATAATCTTGTTTTTAATTATATTTATACACTTATTCAGTTTAACCGAAATTCTTTTAATTGTAAAAACATTTTAATTCAACAACTCGGTGCTAGTGACGGGTTTCGAACGCGCGACGTATGGCTTAATGTTGCACACAGTCCACCGCTGGACTGTGTGTCTAACCTGGTTATTATCTCGGTTTTTATTATACTTAACAACCAACTGAGTTAACCCGGTTTAGTTTTTAAACAAAAAGGCATTTCATTATATAAGGAGTGCGTATAGCAGGAATCGAACTCGGGACATGCGTTTGTATTTTGCACACAGTCCACAGCTGGACTGTGTGTCTAACCCGTTCATTTTACTAGTTTTAAACATACTTATAATTTAATTAGCTTCATTTTCTTCATTCAAATTACAGTCAACTGATTTACTAACCCGTTCCTTGTTTTTACGATTTACAAACATTATTAAAGCTTAAATGAAAAGGCAGAGACGGTAATTAGAGGTGAACATACCGATGAACGGTTTATTTCAGATTTCCGGCAATGAGTCGGTCCCTGTTTTTATGCTCTTCAACTGAACGAGATAATTAACTGTCTTGATTAGTCGAATGTGGAATTGAAGTGATAAACAAACGTTAACGATGTGTTTGAAGGTCCTTACCGTTTCACAGACGGAAATAAAGACTTTCAGGGGAGTTCCGGCGAACTGGAATTAGTTGAATACAGCGTCTGAATTCGATTTCAATTGAGAGGTTTAAGTTAGAAATAGTCTAATAATTGTTGAACTACAACGAATATTGAAAGATTTACCGTTTGAGAATGAATACGGTTTTCCGGCGACTTTTGCAAAAAATTCCGGCGAGCTGTTTTAGGCGTTCTGATGGTCTGAAAATGTGACGAAAGTGAAATGGGATGCTGGTATGATATTTCTGAGTCGCGAGAGTGATCTTGGGTTGAAGTATTCTGGATTTGATTACTTTTCGGTTATGAAGACCGATAATGATGAGACTTGATGCTAAATAAATTCTGAATTGATTAAAGACATCGGTTCATCGGTTATGAACGTGAATACGCGAGAAATCAAACGATTTGACGATTGATTTGCCGATTTCCGTTTCTCAGTTGGCGAAACCGGTTTAACCTAGTCTGTATATAAATCTCATTTGTTTTCTAGAGATAACAGAAAACACAAAGTGGCGGAGTGGTGATGTGAGTGTGTGTTAAGGCGTTGGAGTTGTTCTTGGCTGACCCGGGTTCGAGTCCCGGCAGCAACATAATTTTTTTATTTACTTTGTTTTAACTTTTTATCAAATATAATTTTTATAGTTCAGTTTATTTATTAATTATTATCGTTTTAAATCAAAATAATCATAAATATTCAACGTAACTTTTATAACTTGATATTCGATTACAAAACGGAGCGGGTTTTGAAAACCCTATTTTTACAAATGTTACAATTCTAGGATGTGTGTGTCTTAAAAACATATTTCAGAATAAAACTGATTCAATTTCTTTTAACAATTCCAATTTTCCTATATGCATTAAACACATAACTTTTTAATAATTTTCTTGTTATTCTAAGAACTTAGGTGCATTAACTAAAAAAAATTGAGTATGCCATATACTCTACTTCTAATTTTACATTATTGTTTACATGAGTCTTGAATTTTCAACCTTTGAGAAAAGGGACCATTTTACACAACTGCTAGACCAAAGACCATTTAGTACTAGAATCACTATCCTAATAATATTTTGTCAAAGATCCAACGTCAACACCAAGTTAGGTTGTCAAAATTAAGGTCACCATCTCTGAAGTTTTGTAACGCAGTTATAGATTAATTTGTATACAAAAAATAGTCACATATTGAAGTTTTGCAATGCAGTTATAGAGTAATTTGATATACAAAAATAGTCAAATATTGTAACAAATCAATCCGATTAGGAATGACGTGTCGCGTATACAATAACTAAAATTCAAAACATCATTCCACTAGTGATTAAAATTAAAATGTTACAATAATTCAATTAAGTACAAGAAATAAACGTTACATTTATCAAAATAATTGTACTTCTTTCTGAGTAGCTCTCTTTAAGTCTTTTCAAAATAGCCAACGTACATAAACGTAAAATATACGCCTGAGCAAAAAGGGTCAATATACACAAAATTTATAATATTTAAATATTATTATATCCGTTGTAACAGTTTCATTATAATATTTATTCTAATAACATTTTGTCATAGGTCCAATGTCAACACCAAATAGGTTGTAAAAACCATAATTTCTCCATCTTTGAAGTTTTGCAATGGAGTTTATAGAGTAATCTGGCATACAAAAATAGTCATAAACTATAACACCCCAATCTGGCTGGCTAATATTGATATGTCGCGTATACATTAATTAGAAATCAAAACAACATTGCACTAATGATTTAAATGTTACAGTATTTCGTTAAGTAAAAAATAACATTCTTACAGTCTTTCTTTACCCTGGCTCTCTTTTAAGTCTTCCCAGAATAGTCTTGTAACCTAACATACATAAGCGAAATATGTACGCCTAAGTATAGACGTGTTCACAAGCCGAGCTGAACCGAATGGGTCTTTGCTCGTGCTTAGCTCTTTTATAAAACGAACCAAGCCAATTGGCTCGTTTACAATTGAGCGAACATTTTTCGAGCATGAACTTTTCCGAACGAGCGGCGAGTGATTTAGACAGCCATAAATTTGAGATGAATCCTTTGATGTTTCCATTGTTGAGTCACGAATGAGGTACGAATGTCCGAGGATGAGGCTCGAGTTGATGCCGATGAGGCGATGAACAAAATGCAGTGAACAATTGCTGCACTTTTGCTTAGGGTGATAGCGGGAGACAATAGACGGTTGATGACTAAAGAGAGAAAAAGTCAATAAACGTCTCTTAACGGCATATGATTTTACTATTAAATTTAGTGATAAATTATTTATTTAACTGAATTGGCGGGTATGTATAAATATAATTATGTATTTGCATATAGTAGACTAACTCCAATAGAGTGATATATATTAAATATAAATATAATTGTATATTTGTGTATATTAATAATTATATATATAATATATTAAAACAATTATTTGAAGTGAACCGAACCGAATGAACCTTTGCTCGTGTCTGGCTTATTATAAACCGAACCGAGCCGATTGACTCGTTTACAACTGGACTGAAAATCAAACAAGTAATTTAAAAGTGAACGACGAGCGATTTAAACAACCCTACCGGAGTAAAACAGGTTTCAATATACAATACACATAGAATTTATAATATCTAGATATTATTATATTCGGTATAACATTTCAATTATATGTGTTACTTAGACCTATTTTTAGACCTTTTTTAGGGAGATGGTTCTGTTTTTAGTCTTAATAAATGTTGTTTAAAAAATTTACTTAGTAAACTTAAATTATATATTAAATTTATAGGTTTATTTATTTTATTTTGACATAAATTTATTTGTATTTTTAATTTATAGATAAACACTTATACTTGTACGTTATTTAGTAGTGATTCAAAAAATCTAAATTTATAAGTTTTGACGCTGTTAAAATTACCTTTGTAAAATTATAATACTTTAATTTAATATTTGATTTGTAACCCTTAATATTATTTATGTCAACTATTAGTTTACAAATCTAAAATACTTATAAGTAGTTATTATAACGTGTAGAATTATTAAATTTGTATAAGTGTTTTAATAATATAAAACTTTTAAATTTAGTTCCTATATTGGTTAATTTTTTTATAAACAAGTGTATTATGATTTTAACATATCTATACCACAAATTATTTCAAAAACATTTATTCAAGTTACGTAATACATGAATTTATAACCTATAATACATCGTATAACAATACCTAAAAACTTTCATTTAATAATAGCACCATCAGATGTCATATCCAGACTTTCACATTTGGATTCCACATTTGGGTTTCATATTCATTACAATACAATATAACAAAAACAGTTTCTAAGCCATGTAATAACTAATGTAAAACTTCAACTACGAGGTAGAGAAGACTTAAATTCGTGTACATAAGTTATCTTAGAGTCTGTACCTTAAAGCGTAGATTTAAACTTGAGTAACTCTAACGTATTCATTGCAAACTTTGCTAATTGCTTGATAAAGCCGACCTAACTAACGATCACATCGCGGTACGTGGTTTCAAAGAAATTGAGTTCATCGGCGTAAACACAAAACCCATTTGGTAATTTGTTTTGAAATCCATATTTTTTTATTCTCTCCCTCTCATATCAAATTAAGAAACGACTAATCATTCGGGAACTAATTAATTTTTATCTCTAATAAACAACTCAAAAATCAAATTCATATTTTTAATTCTATATTTCAACTTATATTCATCGATTTTAAAATTGAAGGAATACGCTTGATGATAAATCGAGAACGGACCTTGCACAAACCCATATATGTCGCCCTCAGTTCGCTCTCACTCCTTTTCATCTTATTTCTATTGTTATCGGTGAGACTTGAAGTTTCCGACTACTGCACTACTCGCCTTGAAACCCAATATCAGGCTACCTCTTTAGTCATCTATCCTCGTCAGTCGCAGTCTGAAATGTAACCTATAAAGGTTATTGATGGGTTAATTTCAATTTAAATCATCTGGTTATAATCGATCGGGCGACTTGAAAATTCATAAAACTAGGTTCTTCACTAATCTTTTATTATCCTAAAAATTTGTCTAATGTTTGTTTGAATATATTTTCAAACATGGCAACTAGCTTGGAAAACATATGTCGATGATGTGATAAACCAGTGGAAATAAGATGTCATACATACATGAACTATCAAGGCAAAACATATAATTTTTTAGTAATAAGACAATTATATATATATATATGGTGAGGTTACTGTGAGAAAATTTAAAAGTGTGAGAAGAATAAGAAAGAATTTAAACCATTAGATATTTAATATAATGGTTGTCATAGTGGCAATTCTGTAAATAATGTTGACTATTAAACTAACTAATTTTCTAGATTAAGGGTATAAATGTAAATTTAATATTTTTAAATTAAGAAACTAACATTAATACACATGCAAAGTTCCCCATTCTTTTTAAACATCAATAACTTTTTATATGTAACTCTTTTTTTTTTTAAATTACACCATAATAACGAGTGTTTTTTTATCTTTAATATGAGTACCATATTAATATACTTATGTAAAATTATTTCTGGTTTTATATATTTAGGGTATTCTTTCTGTTTGATTCTGATTAAAGTGTTGACTATTGTTATACTAGGGTGTTATTTCTGTTATATTCAATGTTAGGGTGGTCTTCATAAGATGTGTGCCTTCAATTTAACTGTTGTGGTGTTTTTATGAGTTATGGTGTTATTTTTGTTATATTTCTGTTCTTTATAAGATACATGCCTTCAATATACATGATGTGGGGTTTTTATGAGTTAGGGTGTTTTTATTAGTTAGGGTGTTTTATGAGTTATATTTATGTTCTTTATAAGATGTATGCCTTCAATATACATGCTGTGGTGTTTTATGAGTTAGGGTGTTATTTCAAATTCGAAAATCCCTACAATAACTGTCAAAACTCGGTTGCATATATTCATTCCATAATTAAATTTTATTAGTTAAATTACACTTATACACTTAAGCTACCAAAATAAAAAGGGACACATGGCACCTCCATAATGTTTCTTATCCTTCTCACACTTTTAAATTTTCTCACATGAACATATATATATATATATATATATATTATATATATATTATGATGTGATAAACCAGTGGAAATAAGATGTCATACATAGATGAACCTATCAAGGCAAACACATATTTTTTAGTAACAAACATAATTATATATATATATTTGAGGGTTTAAATGAGAATAAATATTTAATAAAATAAAAAGATAAATTAATAGAAATTCTTAATTTATTTTATTTAATGTGTGTATTTATTGTTATGAAAAATGGCTTATAGGTAAATTTATAATTGTCATTAATTAGCTAATTAATTAAACTTGTAACTCATTTTTTAATATACTTTTTCAAGATAAAATAATTTATGGTAAAGGACAATTTTCGACATGTTAGGATAAATTTTAGTATATGTAGGACAAATTTTGAAATGTGTAGGGTAAATTTACATGTGTGTAAGGTAAATTCTGGTAAATGTAAGACATATGTATGATAAATTTTGAAATGTGTAGGATAAAATGTTTTTACTTTATTAATGAGAAATAACATAACTAATGAGAGGAGTTATAAACTATTTAATGTTTTACCATTATGTTATTTCTTCTTTTTCTTCTTATATATATATATATATATATATAATATTTAGAGATGGGTTAAAATGAGAACCAACTTGAGTTGTGAGAACTAGTCCATCTGAAAGGTTTTTCCGAATTTTTTTTATTAAAAGTCATAAAAAGATCACTTGTTTGAGTAAAAAAAATTTAAAAATGCTGCATACCACATTTACATGAGGCGTAAAAAATATTTATCTTTATCCAAAACTTACGCCAGCACGTTAAAAAAACTTGCGTCAGTCAAAACTACAACTCGACAATTTTTTTTTACTATTTTTTACATTGTGTTTCTAAAATTTTTATCTACGTTCGTGCAAAAATACATTTGGCCCAACATTTGGCCCAAACATAAAATTTAAAAAACATATACTTAAAATCCCAAAATTTAGTGTTTAGAGTTGTTCTTTTTGTTCCTGCAATAGTTAGTGTTCTGTAATGATACCCATCCTATATATAGAGGTACAAATGGGTTTTTTTCAAAAAATTGTTTCGGTGTTTAACCGAACCGGTTTTTCTCTTCAAAAAAATAACCGGTTTTTTATAACCGGTTCCGGTTACTAACGGTTTTTCAACTCAAAACAATAACCGGTCCAACCGGTTAGGACCGGTTTTTAACCGGTTTATACCAAAAAAACCGGTTTTTTACCGGTTAAACCGGTTTTTTATAACCGGTTTCGGTTTTAAAACCGGTTTTTGAAGCTCGGATCCCTAACCGGTCTACAACCGCCGGTTCGGTTCGGTTTTAAAAACGGTTATAGAAAAACCCGTTAAAAAAACCGGTTTCGGTTTTTTTCCGGTTTCGGTTTTAAAACCGGTTTTTTTGTACACCTCTACCTATATATATATAGGATGAATATCATTACAGAAAACTAACTATTGCAAGAACAAAAAGAACAACTCTAAACACTAAATTTTGAGATTTAAAGTATATGTTTTTTAAATTTTATGTTTCTCGCATTCATATTTGTATTATATATACATAAAAAACCAAAGATCTTAACATAGCTTACATTCATGTTGGTAATTTAACATACACATAATTTACATATGTGTAGGTATACAAAAAAGTGAAATTTTCCGTATCTGTCTTAAATTATAGTGTATGAAACAATAAATCTTATATTTGTAACATTTTCATTTAGTTTTTAGAATAGATAAAATGGGCGATTCATTGTGTTCTACTTGTTCTCGCAATATTTAGTGTTCTGCATAGAATATTCTCATATATATATATATATATATATAGGAAGTGGTTGGTAACCCTAGCGGCAATGAGGATAACACTTGGAGAAGATAAAATATCAATAAGAAGCTATATTATGTATTTTTCTCGCACGGTTTTTGGGTTTTTACAGCATACGTTGGTCCGGTTCTTTTATCATAAAATTCCGCTATACGTAAATTGCTTGCATATTAGTTGATTTTGTATTGTTATACGAATCTATATATTATAGTATCGATATATGTAAATAGCTATCTTAATTACATGATTATTGATATATACATATATGCATCTATATTGAGGTTGTTGAAGAAACTACTAACTTATTTAATTAGAGAGAGAAAATAAAAGGGAAAACGTAAATAATTTAATATATTACCAACGGTCTGGTTGTTGTAGGTTAACTAAGGCTCTGTTAGCGGTGCTACGTAGACCGTTAACTGTCGCTACATCACGCCCCTCAGTTAACTTTGGTAATGAATGAAGATTTTATTAATGAGTTAATATGTTAATAGAAAGAAAAGGTAATGATGGCAGAGGTCACCCCAATCTAAACCAATCACATGTCTCACTTTATTATTATTATTAAGAGTTTAGTTAATCCATAACACATTGTTAACGGGTGTTTAGTTAAAGGTTAAGTTCTTATATCGCAGTGACATATCCATAACATGACAATGAATTTAGTTAACCACAAAAAATAATTTTATTTATTTTTATTTAAAGATTTAAAAAGAAAAATCAATGGTTGTAGATTGGTTCTTTAAGTTCCAAAAAAATCATTAGTTTTCTTAAGATTCTACGCTGTATATTATTCTTGTTCATCTTTTCTCTTAAGTGTAGGTAACCAATTTTATAATTATATTTTATTCAAACTTTGTAGCATTTATCTAAACCTACTTTATTAACACTTAAAACATTATTCTAAACTTTATCCATTAAAACCAATCAAATGAAATGAAATTAATTAATCGGTATTATTTTAATATAAGAAAAGTTTGAATGCTATAGTTTATTGTAATTTTGAAAACTTGGATGTTACACATATTCTTCGAATCACGAGTAGGACAACGAGGGAAACAATAGGTTGATATACGAAATTTTTAGAAAGTTGTTCACACACTTAAAATGTAGTCCATTCACACACAATTCTAAGGAGATGATCCAAAAATTAGAGATTCATATTTGGACCAATTATATAAAAGAAAACAGGGTAAAAAGGGTCTTAACATCAAACAGACATATCTTGAACTAAAGAATGAGTATTTAGTATCAAATACCGATATTGTACCGGTCCATATCGATAAGGAATTTCTCGTAACAAATTTTTTGTTATCAGTACCGGTACCCATTTTTTGGCATTTTTGGTATCAGTACCGGCATGGGTGGAACCATAGTTTTACAGCCCTAGGACGGGCTACGGCTCAACCCCAATTCGTAGTTCTTTTTTCTCGGTTTTATACAAATGATACCCCTAAGAAAATATGAGGATACTCCTAACTAAAAAATAAGATACATGATATTAAAAAAATCCCATTTTTTATAAGCCTAAACATTTTACAACCCGAAAACCTAAAGAATAATTAAACCCAAATGATAAAAAAAGGCTCAAAATAACAAAAATAGAATTGAAAATAGGCCCTAAATATAACTGATAAAGTTAACCCAAGACCAAAACAATATTATAATGGAATAAGTGATTTTTGCATCTTATGGTGCAAACCGAACACATAGTTCTGTCTTTTGGTTTATCGAGTAGTGAAGCTAGCTTTGTTTTACGAGTTACAACCGCAACCGTTGAAAGATGTTTTTTTTCTAAATTGAAGCTTGTCAAGACGGATTTACGCAATCGAGTGGGCCCGGAATATTTGAACAATGGTATGGTTTGTGTTGTCGAAAAAGAAACTTTTGATAAAGTAAAAGACAACGATGTAATGGAAGGTTTCAAGCTAAAAAAAAGAGAGAACAAATCTATTAGATATTCGTTTTACTTTATTTATTATCATTTTTTTATTATTGTATGATTGCACGGTAAAAATAAAATTTCAGGATACCCAAAATTAATGGGCTAGCTCCGTCAATGGGAACCAGTTCGGTACGGTACCGGTAAATATCGAATTTTACCTTTAAATACCGATATCGTACCGGTCCCGTACCAATACCGATACCATACTGTATCATACCTAATATTTCGGTACCAATATCCAGTTTTAACTAAATTCGAGATTGATATTTGTAGTATCGATACCAGTACAATACCGATACCATGCTCTTCCCTAACAAGAACTACTAGTGAACTTATAAGTCCCACAAGCAACAAACAAAAAGATCTCCACGATACATTAGTTATTTAAATTCTCAAAAAACCATCAGTTCTCTTAAGATTCTATCCTATAGGTAACCATTATTCTTATCTTTTCTCTCAAGTGTAGGTAACCAATATTATTATTATATTTTTTATTCCAACTTTGTAGCACTTATCTCAACTTACGTTTATAAACATTTTAAACATTATTCTAAACTTTATCTATTAAAAAAATCAAACCAAATGAAATTCATTAATCGGTATCATTATAAGTATCATTAATCGGTTTTATTATAAGTATTATTGTTCGAATCACGAGTTGGACAACAAGTGAAACAGTAGTTTGATATACGAAATTTTTAGAAAGATGTTCACATATTTAAAATGTACTCCAATCATACACAATGACAAAGGATGATAAAGGAGATGATTAAATAAATAGTGACTCATATCTGGAGTCTTGACCAACTAGAAGGGGAAGCAGAGCAAAAAAGTTCTAACATTAAACGGGCATAAATAGAGGAAAATAGGGCAAAAAGGGTTCTAACATTAAACGGGTATAACTTAGATTACGAGTGGAGTTATCAGACCCATAAGCAATGGACAAAATTGTGTTGACGAGCCTCATCATGTGGCAAACGACCATAGGCCATTCTTAGGAGATGTAGGTTCAACTCCACTTAGTGCAGAGTGAGGAATTGGTGGGCGATGATAGGAGACCCAGGGAAACCTGGGTTCGATCCTTGAGCCAAACGGGTTTTACTGGTAATTTCACCGTCGTGCCTAGGGTTACCGGGTTTTCCCCGAAATTGGTGATGGACTCGGGTTACTCTCATAGTTACTCCGTTTGGTCCAATGGGTGCCCCGAGAGCGCTCGGAATTGATTCTCTTGGCCGCTAAAAAATACATCATCATAGGATGTAGATTGTGCATATTGCATAAAGTAATCTGGTTGTGCATACAAATCGCCTGATCACCTCCCATGATACAAGTTAAAATTCAACAATGATTTGCATGAACAGACACAAAGACATTTCATCTCATCATTACTATCATGACTGGTCAGGTATATAAATTATATTGACTGATCCATCAATTTCATTTGATGTGTGTCAAACCAGTTTTATGATCATTACACTGATTCAATCTGCTTTTAAAACACGCTAACATCAAACAGATAATCATCTCACAGTAGCTTCCTACAGTATATATATAAGTTATTTGAATGTTTTTTTAATGAAACTATAAACATGTTAGTGTTAGCAATATGTTTGTAAATAAACCACAACTTGTTCTTACGCAATGTTCTTAATCCAAAAGTTAATAAAGAACATTTGGTTTATATAAATATGTTTGTGTGACAAACCATCCGCATCCTAAAAAAGCGACGGCTCATACGAAACTAGATTCAAATCAGGGTGCGGTGTTTGATTCTCTCGAAGACCGTTCGCTGATAGTTGTGTGCATACACCTATATATAAGCTGTTGGGAATAGACAATTAACTGAATTTATAAGTGGAAACATCCATCGTTTATTACTTCCTTAATTTAAGAGGTAGACACCCTGCAAGCCAAAAGGCGTGAAGCACTCTTAGGCGCACGCACGTGTTCTTACGGTGACCTTAGGCAGTGAGCGTAATATGTTTTTCTGACGACGCAATTTGCACCTCGTAATGTAGCACATCAAGGCTCATAACTATTCAAGTATATGAAAAAAAAAAATGAAAGTGGTGTACACCTCACTAGGCGTCCCATAGCCAACACAAGGGTGGTAAATAACATGTCCCGGAATAAATCCAGTGATGACGTGGTTTGATTCCCAGACCTCCACAGTAGATTCCCACCTCCTTACCACTGGAGCACTATAGTGGGACTATACTCACACTAATCTTTTTTTATGATGGCTTAGTTAGTATCGACGATAAATAACTAATCTTTTTTTATGAAGGCATCTCGCTATCTAATTTAGTAGTAACGACACATTTTTTGTCCACCATGGGGATTGAACCCTTACCACTTAAAATGTAAAGCACTATCCAACATTTAATACCGCTAAACCATGGTCTTGATAGAAGAAATTTTAGGATGCCCAACGTCCTTGGAATCATTCACTCAGGTAACTAAAACCAAATCCGTGAACTCTTCATAAGCAATGGACCTATATGTCGCTAATGGGTCTTATGGTTTCCGTTATTCGTTACAAATCGTTTACACCAAAACCCAAACCGAACTGAATCCATACAAAATCAAACCAACTTAAATATTTGGTTTTTGGTCGAAACCAAATTGCATTATTTTCAAAAATCAAACTTTGGTTCGAGATGAATAAACCGAATATCAAACAATGTTTCGAACAATATGTCATTTAACCCACTCTAATTACTACGTTAGCCCAATCTTGTGTCTGTTCATGTGAATGAGCATAAAGGACTTCAATCATTATCAAAAAATAAGCATTAACAGCAGAAAAAAAAATAGTCAAATGCGGTGAACTGGATCGAACACGTGACCTTCAGATCTTCAGTCTGACGCTCTCCCAACTGAGCTATCCCCGCTTCATGGTAGCAATCCCTCTAAAGTATTTAATATCTCTTTACAACTTGGCAGCTAAACCAGACAAATTCTTTACAGACAAGACAAAATTTATTTAAAAACATGTAATTAAGAAACCAAAATATGAAAATAACAGATATAACTTCTTTGATGATAAATATCATGAACACCTCACATTGATCTCAACTTTAAAAGAACGGGAGCGAGTTGATATTCATAAAAGAGCCGGTTTTTATGCTGTAAAGATACTATTTACAAAAAAAAAAAAAACGCTCTAGGGTCCGTCGATCATGATTCATGACCGAACTTTAGCAAGGCGAACCCTTAATTCTTCTAAATCCTCGTCATCGCCACCCTCTTCCTACACATTTAAAAGAATGGTTAATCTCTAAAATAATAAGTACTAAAATAGAGGTTAAGGTAGCAAAACATACGGGTAGGTCTATTAGGATGGATCTCAACATAAATTTGAATATTTTTATTTATGCGTTTTCAGATAAACATAACCCAAATCAACATGTTTCCAAAAGTAAACGGGTCGAAATTACCTCTGCATGAGCAGGTTGGTTAAGCCGCTCCTTTCTGGATGCTTCTGGAAGCTGTGCAGCGGTTTCACCAGCTATCGGGTTAACACCTTATCGACTTCTTCTTCAATGTCATCTGAATCCAGTGCAGAGTCAACAGCATCATTCACCATTCTTCAATAACTCTTGCCTGTATAAATTCTTTCTTAATTTATCCAAAAAAGAATAGTACAACCTTAGAAATCACAAATTACCTTAATCATTTCTTTACTGAATTCTTGCATCTTGACAGCCATTTCTGGAGCCTTCATTAAGTCGTTTACGGTCTTCATGACTTGAGCACTCTTAGACAGATGCCCGACTGTACGAGCAACAGCTGCAAAGCCTCAAGTGTTAGCAGATTGATTATAGATGCAAAGTATCGGGCATACGTGTGTAAGAAGGAACATACCGATGCTTTCGCCTAGATGCATTGATATGGAATTTAATTGAGCTTTATTCTCGTAGAGGCGATTGACAGTTCTTCGGGATCTCACGATTTCTATAGCAAGTGCCTGAATTCGTTACACACGCAACAATGATACATAAGTAAAAGGTGGATCAACAAGAAAAATAAATTTATAAATATATAAAATACGTATAACCACATTAACAAGGTGGATCAGAAAAGTGCCTTGGGTATATCTAGGTCAAATTTATTGCTTGTGTGATGTAATTTCTGATTTGTACATAGAACAACGCCTCACATACGCGATCGTGCTTTTTTAAACCAAGACGTTTACAGCTAGGATGTTATTAGAATTAAAGACAGAGACCACATTATGATGGCATTCTTACCTAACATATCCCTAATGCATGTTAACTATAATAAAAGTAAATATGAGTTAAAAAAATAATTTGCAAACTAAATTAGGGGTGTTTGGGATATCTTATTAACAGTTAAAACTGCATATTGAAATAAGAACTTCAAAACCGTTTATTGTTGTATCGAAACACAATTAGTTAATAAATGATTCTAATTGTTGACTGGCAAATTGAAGGCGTTTGGGAGTTCTTACAAAAACTGCTTATTTATTATTTTTGAACGTCCGACAAAACTTGGCCACTAGGTACACCCATATGGCAATAGGCCATCCACACATGCAATCGCAGACAAAGCTCGTGTCATTTATTTATTATTTAAGCAGTTGTTCGTGTTCTCAACCCTATAAACATTCATACCCTGGCAGAGGCCGTGTCATTTCTCTTGGCAGCGTCTTTAATTGCTTTCTCAACATTTTTCTCTTCTCTCTCAATATCTAAACCAAAACTCAACATATCAATATTTTATGATAATGAAGAAAACAAAGGGGGGTGGAGGAAAGTAAGTTAGTTACCACGAATTTGACGTTCGATGTTGCGACACTCCTGACGGAGACGACGTTGCCAATCGCGTAATAACTGTTGCGGGTTAGGTTTTGGGATTAACATGTTCCTCAATTTCTCCATTTTCGACTATCATTTGTTGTTTGAAAATACCCCTTTTGCCGATAATATAAAAGAATCATAAAAACATAATTGGTTTGGAGTCGACGTGTGAATTTTCGGTTTAAGTCAGGTGGGGTGAGGAAACATTAACGGTTAACCGATAATCAAACTGTCGTTGAATCAAATTATTTAAAAGTTATCGTCAGTGCTATTTGATTAACTGATAAGTAGGACTGTTCTTTTTTATCCGAAACCCAAAAACAGACCAGAATTCAAAGTCACCCGAGCCCGAGTTAGAGAATAACCGAAAAACCGGAACCCCAACCTTAAATGGGTCGGTTATCGAGTCACTTTTTTCCAACCAAAAACCCGAACAACCCGACTGGACCCAGAATGAAACCCGAATAAAAACCCAAACATTAGTTGTCTTTTTTTATAGACACAATTTGATTTGGAATGTTTTGTATTTGAAACATTAAGTTTTCTGAATTTTGAATATTATCATACCATATTGTTAAATAATGTTAGAATTGTGATAATATTTTTTAACAAGATATATTTGATGATATTTTGTGAAAAAGAAATCCTTTTCTTTATTTTATATCTAAACCTGAAAACCGAACAACTCGACCCGAACCCGAATTTTAAATGGGTTGGTTATTGAGTTACTTTTTCCTAGCCAAAAGCCCGAACAACCCGACCGAAAACCCGAACCCGAAAATAACCCGAAAAACACCCCTACCGATAAGTCGGTTATGGACATAGTTAAAGGTATCTCATGACAGAACATTGATCGAACCGATCAAATGAAGTAAGACATGCTTTTGAAATATATTATATTTAAAATACACATGAACAAGAAATCAAAATCTTAAAATATATTTATATTTAAAATACACATGAACAAGGAATCAAACTCTGTATATAACAAAAAAGCATATACAAAAGCTTTTTATGTTATATAAGTAGTTTTAAAATGTTTAAAAAATAATTATTGTACAAAAGTCAACTCATTTTATGCATGTGTATGTTACATTTTTTTCTCTTCTTTTAATTTATAAAAACGATTGTAATTGAGACAATGATTCTCTAATATGTTCATTTAATTTAAATTTTAGTTTAACCTTAGATCGGTTAATTAATCAAAACCGAACCATAACCTAATCTCATAATCAGTTAACTGAACCGAAATTTAGATATGGTTATGGTTAAGAAAATTTTATAACTGAATTATCATTTGCACACCACTAATAACTAAGGAATTTTTCTTTTACTCTTAAAATGAGGTAATAATGACCAACAAAAGGTTGTGTACCATCAATAATTATTTTTAAAGAATAAGTGAATTACTTAATTGAATTGATACTCATTTTTCGTTATAATTTTCACTTTGTTTTTCATAGGCAACATGTCTAAATTTGAACTTTTCTTAGTAAGTTAAAAATCTTTATGGGTCGGTGTTCAAAATCTCAAAAGTTGATCAGAAAACCGTTTTACAATAAATAAAAAACTATGAACACAAATATAAAAACTATGAACACAAATATAAAATCAAACGACCCTATATAGTAGATGCGTCCATCATTATCTTACCTATTTTGAATAAAGCCACCACTAAAATACACAAGCTACAATGTTTTATAACCTACACATTAATAACAAAAACTATGAACACAAATATAAAATCAACGACCTAAAATATATCAATAGAACAACACAGCATATTATTATACTAAATAAACACACCAATCGGAGTTCTATGATCGATTGGAAAACGAAATAAAGACCATGCTTTTGCCGAGTGCAACAAACTCGACATGTATTTTGAGTGTGAAGTAGTCAACATGTTTCTAGTTTTGTAGATCCATTAGTTTGCCATACCAAACATCATGGCCAAGCACTATTTGAAATATTAATATTAGAGCATGTGTCTACTTTTGTATTCCTCAAACCGCGACTGTCATGGTATTATGGTGTACATATGGAGGATCCTTGGCTACAACATGCACTGATTTGTTGGGGGCCTAGAGTATTTCATCTTGACTCGTACAGAGATTGCCTTTACGGCTAGTAAGGTTTCATAGCTTCTCATGGGTTGACGATTGTCAAATCCTCTAGTCGTGTTCTTCATGCTTATGTATATGTTGACTTGGGTGGTTGTCTAGATGATAGTCACTCTACCAAAGGTTGTTAACTTTCTTGGACCTAATCTCATTAGTTCGAGTTCTAAGACAACATACAATGGCTCGTTCTAATAGCGAGATATGGTATCATGCCCATGCTCACATTGCTATAGGATTCGTTTGATTACTTTTGTATTTCATGAATTATGTATACCTTCACAATGTGATGTGACAATACTGGCACTACATACATGGAAGTAGGGCTAGCAATTGGTAACCTATAAGACATGGTTAGACATGTTTACTGAAAAGTACATCATGTGATTTTTCACTTTTCTAAATATAGTTAAAGTTAGAAGGTTAAAATCCATCATTACTCCTTGTTGGTAAATATAACGTACAACTGTGTTATAATATTAGATATAAAATACTTAAACGAGTCGTATTCATGTTTAGAACTTGTGTAGTTCGCGTCATCAGAGATCTGTTAAACTCATTAAGACACAATTTGCCAACCCTACTTGAAAGTCAATATAGTGGTTTATCAGTGTACCAAAACCTTAGATAGTGGCATACACTCCATCTGAATATGGAATATGCACAAAGTATTAGATTATAATATGTTTAGTGTTGTTTAGATTGCTATGTCTTCTTGATATAATACTCTTCCCTCCAAGCTACATGTTGCTATGAATGTCTAACTTGAAAGGGCATATTAGAGATGTTCATAGTACTTTTGTTATCAGTATATGTGACGACTTTGTTAGCCTCTTTTATACCTTGCTTCATTATCTATATTATCTCCTGTCTCCTTGTAAAGAGATTTTTGCCTAGTTATAAATGAATACACTGTTGGTAATTCTTAGCATGAGTTTTTTTTCCTAAATACATGTATCCATATCGTATTCGTACTTGTATTGATTTTAGGTATTTGGTGCATGTATCGGTACCTAGTTTTAATAATTTTGGTATTCGGTACTTTCGGTATCGGTACGAGTACGGATACGGGTACTAGTACCAATTTTTTTTATAGAACTTTAAAAGTTTTTTTATATGTCTAATTTCGAGGTGGGATTCCTGTACAAAGTGTGTTTTTTACAAAGTGTAGAAAGTGTTTTGGGCCATTGGATGAGTGGTTTTAATGGCCGAGATTAGATGAGTGACATTTTTGTAATATATGTATTTTAATTAATGATTGATTTAATTGATGAAGCGCATGTTTTAAAAAAAGAAACAACTATTATTCCTTATTTCTTTCATAACTCTCTCCACATTTTCTCTTCATTAAATAAAATCCCCTAAAATCATAGATGAAGTTGAAGATAATAAATTTGATTGTGTTTAAAAGATAAAATCTATTAAATTGGAGTTCGAATTGTTTTTTTTATCTAGGGACGAGAATCGGGGTTCAGTTTTGTTTTTTTTTATCAAGTATTGTGTTTTATATTGGTGATAAAATATATTGCGAAGAAAGTGTGAATAAAAATTTAATGGAACAAAAAACTGATAAAACACATTTTGAAGAAAAATACATTGCGAAGAAACTGTAAAGAAAAACACATTGATAAAACACACTGGTGATGAAACTGTGAAGAAAAATATACTGCGAATAACTGTGAAGAAAAACACAATGTTAAGAAACAATGTGAAGAAAAATACACTGCGAATAACTGTGAAGAAAAAACACAATGTTAAGAAACAATGAATAAAAACAAACTAATAAAAACACATTGTAAGAACAATAACGAAAAACACAATTACAAGATACCATGAAATTTGAGAAACCTACAACGTAACCAATGTAGATATTGTTCAGGAATGATAAACTGATGTGTTATGTGTGAAGAAACCATAAAACAAATAAAACACAGCGTCAAGAATACATGTACATGCAAAAACCATAACTTAATCAAATACTTGCAAGTTGAAAACAACTAAAACATTATACATTTACCATTACCACAATAAATTATTGCATTAGACATCCACATTTTTTATCCGTAATATGTAAAAAAAAAAAGGATAACAGAATGATGCATGTTTGATTTCTACGTAACTGCTACAATTCCATAAATAAGATATAGGGTTTCCATAATACAATTTCATAAATAAGATACAGGGTTTTCTTAAAAGTCTCATTTTATTGTTTTACATTTATTTTTTTTTAAATAACTTATTTAATGAATTACCACCTTTTTGTTAAAATTCTCAAGATGACACATGTCATAAGCACATCACTTCCTACACTTTGTAGAAAAATATGACTTTGCAACCAAGTCCTTCCCTACGTACTCATATTGATTTTACCTGTTGGTACTTATCATATCGGTACTCGTGCCGGTTTTACCTATTTGGTACTCGTATTGTACGGTATTTGTGCGATTTTTACCTATTTAATACTTGTACAAGTGATAAAAAATAAAATTAAAACAAAATGGTACCAAAGCGGGCACCGTACCAAAAGACCTGTACTCGTATCGTACCAATATATTTGGTACAGTATTTGGTACCCAGTTTTGTTCAAATTTTGTATCGGTATTTTCGGTACCGGTACAAATACGAGTACAGTACCAATCTCATCCCTAATAATTCTAGCGTGAGCGACATGTATTTTAGGGTATTGGATTAACTTATTGATCGAGAAAATAACATTAGGGATTAAACGAGTTAGATGACGTCGGAGTGTGAGCTCGATTTAATCCTAATATTATTCGAATTTATTATGTAAATAATTTACACGAGCATTGTAATTAATAATTAGCTTGCATGACCTAATATATATATATATATATTTTATTATTGTTTTGTCCATTACATAGTCAAAGTTGTGATATTATATTATATTACTAGGTTGTCAGACCCCCTAAGTTACACGGATTGAATAAAGAAAAATATCTCATGTGAATAAAGATAATAAATAGCATAAAAATTGCCTAAAACTGTAACATTTGTCGAAAACGGGTTTTCAAACCCGCTCCGTTTGTAATCGAATCTCAAGTTATAAATGTTTCGTTGCGTATTTATGTCTATTTTGATTTTTAATGATACATAATTAATAAACAAACTAAACTATAAAAGTCATAATTGATTAAAATTAAAAATAAAATAATTAAAAAGAAAATGAGGCTGCCGGGACTCAAACCCGGTCAGCTGGGTTGAACTCCAAAGACTTAACACACACACACATAACCACTCTGCCACTTGTTGTTTTCTGTCAACTCTAGGAAACAAATAAATCTTATAGACAATCATGAAACAACCTGTTGCGCGAAACTGAAACCGTAATCGGCTTTCAACCGTCCAAAACGGTTGAGTGTTCGCGGATTCTGGTTTATAACCGATGCACCGACGATCCTAATCAATTCAGTCTTGAATTAACTTAAATTTTGATGATGATCGGTTTTTATAACCGAAGATATTCAATTTCTGAATTACTTCAATCAAAGACCTCTCTCGCGACTTAGAAACATTCTACAAACCTTCAATTGCACTTTCGCTATTCATTCAGTTCGTCAGAAAAACTTTTTTTAACTCGCCGGAAAATCTCTGCAAGTCGCCGGAAAATCGAGACCTTCATTAATACGGTAAATACTTCGATTATTTCAGTTTCAATCCGTTGTTAGAATGTTACTAACTTCAAACCAACAATCAGAATCAATCCCAGACGACATAGCCGGAATATTCAGCTCTCACCGGAAAACTTCTGGAATTTCCAATCTCACGCGGTGAATCGGTATGAACATTCAAACCTCTGTTAATCCTTGTTTAGTACCCCACTTTCATAACTAATCAATCAAATTTGGTAATTGACCCGAACAGAGGAAGCTCATAATCAGAGCCGATGATCCTTGCCGGAGTTTCGAGAACGACGACCTGTTCCGGTACTTTCTTTCCCCAAACCTTCTCCGTTCATCACCTTTCAACTTGTTCATATTATTCGTTAACTGAATTAAACAAATAACAGCGAGATAACCGTTGTCTGTGTTATAGACGAAGAAGACGAAGTAGTAGATGATATTAAGATTAATTAAAATGGATATTGTAAACGGGTTAGACACACAGTCCAGCGGTGGACTGTGTGCACATACAAATCACACGCCGCGAGTTCGATCCTTGACACACGTATGCTCGATAATAAACAATGTTTTGTTTTTCTAACTGAACCGGATTAACTTACATTAGATGTTAAGTATAATAAAAATCTGTATATTAAACAAGTTAGACACACAGTCCAGCGGTGGACTGTGTGTAACGTTAAAGCACAGGTCCCGGGTTCGAGACCTGTTAGTGACACCGGTTCGATTATTTAAAATATTTTTGAAAATAAAAGAATTTTGAATAAACTGAGTTAGTATATAAGTATAATTAAAAACAGAATTATTTCAGGTTAGACACGTAGCTCAGTTGGTAGAGCTGCGTGCACGCGAACGGGAGGTCTCGGGTTCGAGCCTCACCCGGCGCATACAATTACACAATAAAACCGGTCACAAGTCAAATGGTCAACGGTCAATGCAAAAGTCAACATATTTTTATATTTTTATTTATTTAATTTAATTTAAAAATTAATTAAAAATACTTAAAAATAATGTTTTTTTAAAGTTAGGAAATAGCCTTAAACTCACAAAAATATATCTAAAAATCCTATTAAATTATCAATAAAATCCACTCATTTACTATATTTTCCGTTATTATTTAGGTTAGTTAATACTCGTTGTTCAATCCTTCCAACTCGTGCGCATCTCATCATCTCCAACCAAACGCACCCTATGTGAGTGAATCTTTACAAATTCCCCGTTTTAATCACGTTTTTGGGGTGTATCATGTGTCTTGCCATTTATTATATTTAAATCATTGTGCATACATCATATCATGAACAAATGTGTATTCAGCTTGTTTCAACTGTTTGTGTGGTTATTGTTAGATTTAATTTATTATTTTCAGTACATGCAAGTTCATAGGCCGCCGCTCCCCATTACATTATGGGCGTTGAGCATGTTCCCCATTACATTATGAGCGTGAACCTGGCGTGCCAACATACGATCGGCTCCGTTTGATTGAGCCTTGATCGCACAGACATTTATCATTTTCAGTACATGCAATACGATCGGCTCCGTTTGATTGAGCCTTGATCGCACAGTTTCATTCATGTTATATATTTATGCAAGTTATTATATGTTATTGTATGTTATTATATGTCATTGTATGATATTGTATGTTATAGTTTGTGGTTGACATTGTTACTGATTGATTATTTACATTTGCTCACTTATGATTATGCAAAATTTTTTCTTGATAAAATAACAAGAAAATCAATAATAAATGTTTATCTAACAAGGTTCACTCACCAACTTATGTTGACCCAAAAACCCCCATTTCTACACATGATACAGGTGAGCCAGCTGCAGCAAGAAACACATAGGATTGGCCTAGAAGAATAAAATGATTTAGAGCTGGGAATTGTTAGTTGGTTATTTCTCTTTGTATTTGTATGGACATGTTTGGATTATTGGGAATGTAATTTTGACTTTAATAAATATGAAGCATATTAGTAAATATCATGAGCTTTGGTGATAACCAATTATGCGCCGACTCTTATTCCGCTGCGGGTCGGGGTGTGACAGATTACTATCAGAGCCATGACTATAGGGATATAGGATAGGTTATTAGACCCTTAGAGCCTATACTATAGTTGATTAGAAATTTTTAAGATTTTTGTGTGTTACATGCCAAATATCATGATGTTTATATGTTTTATGTCTAATGTTACATTCAATATTATGCAAGCATGTTCATAAGTACATATTATCATATAATGCATATCATGAATCATATTCTCATAACATATCATATCCATGAAATCACACATCACATCATTTTCATGATTGTTTTTACAATGATTTTTGTATTTTCAAATCTCATCAAAGTGAGTTCTCATGACGGGCATGTAGTAAATGGAAGGGTACAAGTACCGGTAGTCGGAACGTCCTGTCTAGGTTGGCATTCGTATAAATCCAAAATAAAGGACCAGTTTGCCTACCTGGGGACTAACGATGAGAGTACGAAGTACCTATTAGGCCAAAGCATGCTATACCAAACGTCGTGGGAGCTAACCCCACTTTGAGTTGTCACTGTGTCTACACCTGGACAAATTCCGACCATACATCTCGTAAACATATTTTGTTGTTTGCATTCGGGTGATGCAAGTGTTAAATCGCCAATACTAATGTGAATCCTACCAAGCCAATAGTCATGGGGGCCCACATGACTATACAGGTGAAGGTATGGGGGACATTTGAGGCCCAACATGAGCAAACCCAAGACATCCTATGGATGTAGTTGCATTATTGATATTTATGTTATTTTCATTTTCTTTAAGACACATGACACCTAAAAAGACTCCATAAACTCACAATCTTCCTATGTATGTTCCTGTAGATGTCGGCTAGACAACAACGAGGGGGTAAAAGATCAGGAAGGTCTCACGAACGCTTGGCCACACAAATCGCGAAACAAATGGCCGCGGTGCTTCCTGACATTGTGGTTCAAGTACAACAAGCTCTCGCCACAAATCCCACTAACCCTCCCCAGCAAGACGACCAGAACATCGGCAACCCTCCTACCTAGCATGTGCTCATATAAACATTTCAAGTCTTGCGATCCTCCTAAATTTGAAGGGACCGAAGGTGTCACTGCTCTCCTCCACTGGTTTGAGGAAATGGAAAACACCTTCCTCAACTGCGATTGTCCTGAGGATCGCAAGGTACGATACGCAACCGGGAGACTGTTTGGGGTAGCTCTCACCTGGTGGAATACTGAAAAGGGGAAGAGCGGAATTGAAGATGCTATGGCCTTAACATGGGAAGAGTTAAGGGAAATAATGACAAGGCGCTTCTGTCCAAGAAGCGAAATCAAGAAGTTGGAAGATGAATTCCACTCGTTAAAACAAAAGGAAGGAGATCATACTTCCTACAACAAAAGGTTTCTAGAGTTGAACCAAATGATCCCCAACTTGTTCACCCCAGTGTACCGCTTGGTTGAACACTATATTCGAGGTCTCCCCTCAAAAATTCAAGACTCAGTTCTAAGCACTTCGCCTGCGACACTTGAAGCCGCGATGGAACTAGCTACCGAACTCACCGAAAATCGCATTCGAAACGGTAAATTCAAAGAGGAGAAAAAGAAAGCCCTCATTGAGGCTCAAACTTCAAACCATTCTGGTTCCTCTTCGAAGTTTACTTGTAAAAGGAATCGAAGTACAAGAAACTTTGCTGTCACACAAGCAAATTTCCCTATCCCTGCTGCACCCATCACTCAAGTTGCCCCTTCACCTGTACCATATAAAAAGCCATACTCCGGCCCATTACCAAAATGCAACCGTTGCCAATATCATCATTTTCCTGATCATCCCTGCCAACATTGCACCGGCTGTGGTCGCGCAGGTCATACTGTTCAAACCTGTTGCATACCTCTGCGAACGAACCGCCACCAGCCTTCAACCCAAACCCACCAACAAATAATGGGTCAAGCCCAACAACCCCTACTACTACCACCTACCCAACATTTAGCCCAATCATACTACCAACCCAACTATCCCATGGTGCAACTGCGGGCTTGTTACAACTGTGGAGACCCAAACCACTTTAGAAACACTTGTCCACGTTTGGTGAACATCATTCATGCCCAAGCTCAAGCAAATCCGGTGAATCAAGCTAACCAAGCTCCACCACCTGCAAGAGGAAGAGCTTATAACATCAACGCCAATACTGTTGAAAATAATAACGGCCCAAACGAATCACCCAACTAGTTTTTCCTCACCAAGAATCAAGACTCAACTCCAATCGTCTAGTTTTAATGTTTTCTTTATGTTATCTCAATCTTTCCGTATCCCAGTTGTAAAATTTGGAAATTATGTATCCAAGAATTTTAATGCGATTTGATAATACAGTTTTGTTCTATACTCATTGATTTAACATTCATATCATCATACATCTCGACGTATCTCAATCTCATCATTTAAAGAAGTTGGGTTGTGTCACACTTTTACATAGACTGGCCCCTTCATCATAACCAACGAGAGAGGTACTGTCATCATTTAGTCATGTATCATTTCAGAATTGAGACTCAAGTTTTGTTCGTTGTGTTGTTTATGTTTTAGAGTCACATATAATAATCATGATTTACTGATAAAGCCAACGAAAATTTGACAAGAATATGGTGGATACGCCGCTGGTACTTCCTATATATAAGTATTCTTGGCAAAGGATCAAAAGCATTACAAGGAGGTTATGAAAAGTTCCGTGTAGGTTTAAATATCGTTATGGTTGAAGTTTTTGTTTTATGATACATACCTTATCATTACAAACGTATCAGTTCCCTCAAAACTATTATGCATAAAATCGTAAGCGACATCAAAGATCAAATCCGAGAAGCATAGCATGTTTCAGTAACAGAAAAGAGACGTACGCAAGGAGCCGTCTTGTGGAGCTAAACTAAAAAAAATATTGAAACTAAATCCGACGGTATTCTATATTGTCTAGATCGCATATGGATTCCTGACCACAATAACCTTCGTGATTCTCTTATGAATGTGGCGCACAAAACACGATATTCTATACACCCAGGAGCCGACAAGATGTATCAAGACCTTCGATACACCTACTGGTGGCCTGGAATGAAAAAGGATATTGATGATTTTGTTTCCAAGTGCCTTTCATGTTCCAAAATATAAGCGGAACATCAAAGACCCTCAGGACTTCTGGTCCAACCTGAAATACCTGTAAGGAAGTGGGAAAACATAACCATGGACTTCATTACCGGGTTACCTCGCACTTCTGGTGGGTATGACACTATATGAGTAATCATTGGTCGTCTTACAAAATCAGCTCACTTTATTCCGATCCGCGAAGATTTCAAGAACGAGAAGTTAGCTCGTATCTACATCAGTGAAATCGTAAGCCGTCATGGCGTACCGTTAAGCATTATTTCCGATCGTGATGGTCGTTTTACTTCACGAACATGGCAAGCCGTACAAGCCGCTTTGGGTACATGATTAAACCTCAGTACCGCTTATCATCCTCAAACTGATGGCAATCTGAACGCACCATACAAACTTTTGAAGATATGCTTCGAGCATGTGTCATAGACTTCAAGGGAAATTGGGACACTCGTCTACCATCAGTTGAATTTTCGTACAACAACAGCTATCATTCAAGCATCGGCATGACACCTTTTAAAGCTTTATATGGTCGTAAGTGCCGATCTCCAGTATGTTGGCACGAAATTGGGGAAGCCCAAATCACTGGTCCAGAATTGATTCAAGAAACCACAGACAAGATCCATCAAATTCGAAACAATCTTCTAGCGGCTCAAAGTCGTCAAAAGAGTTATGCAGATAAACGACGGAAGCCTTTGGGGTTTAACATTGGTGATCATGTACATTTAAAAGTATCACCGTGGAAGGGAGTAGTTCGTTTTGGTCAAAAAGGAAAGCTAGCACCACGATACGTAGGACCTTTCAAGATACTCGAAAGAGTAGGACCTGTAGCATACAAGCTTGATCTACCAGAAGAACTCAACAGGATTCATCCCACATTCCACGTATCAAACTTGAAGAAGTGCCTCGCTAATGAAAACCTCCACATTCCTCTGGAAGATATTCAGATTGATGAATCTATGCATTTTATTGAAAGACCTGTAGAGATCATGGATTTCGGAGAAAAACGTCTTCGACGAAGTCGCATTCCAATTGTTAGGGTACGTTGGGAGTCGAAACGGGGACCTGAGTTTACTTGGGAACGTGAAGACTCAATGCGCGAAAAATACCCACATCTTTTTCCTACTACTACTTAAATTTCGGGACGAAATTCCTAAAAGTAGGGGATATTGTAACATTTGTCGAAAACGGATTTTCCAAACCCGCTCCGTTTGTAATCGAATATCAAGTTATAAATGTTTCGTTGCGTATTTATGTCTATTTTGATTTTTAATGATACATAATTAATAAACAAACTAAACTATAAAAGTTATAATTGATAAAAAGTAAAAATAAAATAATTAAAAAGAAATTGAGGCTGCCGGGACTCGAACCCGGGTCAGCTGGGTTGAACTCCAAAGACTTAACACACACACACATAACCACTCCGCCACTTGTTGTTTTCTGTCAACTCTAGGAAACAAATAAATCTTATAGACAATCATGAAACAACCTGTTGTGCCAAACTGAAACCATAATCGGCTTTCAACAGTCCAAAACGGTTGAGTGTTCGCGATTCTGGTTTATAACCGATGCACCGACGATCCTAATCAATTCAGTCTTGAATTAACTTAAATTTTGATGATGATCGGTTTTTATAACCGAAGATATTCAATTTCTGAATTACTTCAATCAAAGACCTCTCTCGCGACTTAAAACATTCTACAAACCTTCAATTGCACTTTCGCTATTCATTCAGTTCGTCAGAAAAACTTTTTTTAACTCGCCGGAAAATCTCTGCAAGTCGCCGAAAACCGAGACCTTCATTAATACGGTAAATACTTCGATTATTTCAGTTTTAATCCGTTGTTAGACTGTTACTAACTTCAAACCAACAATCAGAATCAATCCCAGACGACATAGCCGGAATATTCAGCTCTCGCCGGAAAACTTCTGGAATTTCCAATCTCACGCGGTGAATCGGTATGAACATTCAAAACCTCTGTTAATCCTTGTTTAGTACCTCACTTTCATAACTAATCAATCAAATTTGGTAATTGACCCGAACAGAGGAAGCTCATAATCAGAGCGACGATCCTTGCCAGAGTTTCGAGAACGACGACCTGTTCCGGTACTTTCTTTCCCCAAACCTTCTCCGTTCATCACCTTTCAACTTGTTCATATTATTCGTTAACTGAATTAAACAAATAACAGCGAGATAACCGTTGTCTGTGTTATAGACGAAGAAGACGAAGTAGTAGATGATATTAAGATTAATTAAAATGGATATTGTAAACGGGTTAGACACACAGTCCAGCGGTGGACTGTGTGCACATACAAATCACACGCCGCGAGTTCGATCCTTGACACACGTATGCTCGATAATAAAAATGTTTTGTTTTTCTAACTGAACCGGATTAACTTACATTAGATGTTAAGTATAATAAAAATCTGTATATTAAACAAGTTAGACACACAGTCCAGCGGTGGACTGTGTGTAACGTTAAAGCACAGGTCCCGGGTTCGAGACCTGTTAGTGATACTGGTTCGATGATTTAAAATATTTTTGAAAATAAAAGAATTTTGAATAAACCGAGTTAGTATATAAGTATAATTAAAAACAGAATTATTTCAGGTTAGACACGTAGCTCAGTTGGTAGAGCTGCGTGCACGCGAACGGGAGGTCTCGGGTTCGAGCCTCACCCGGCGCATACAATTACACAATAAAACCGGTCAACAAGTCAAATGGTCAACGGTCACGGTCAATGCAAAAGTCAACATATTTTTATATTTTTATTTATTTAATTTAATTTAAAAATCAATTAAAAATACTTAAAAATAATGTTTTTATAAAGTTAGGAAATAGTCCTTAAACTCACAAAAATATATCTAAAAATCCTATTAAATTATCAATAAAATCCACTCATTTACTATATTTTCCGTTATTATTTAGGTTAGTTTATACTCGTTGTTCAATCCTTCCAACTCGTGCGTATCTCATCATCTCCAACCAAACGCACCCAATGTGAGTGAATCTTTACAAATTCCCCGTTTTAATCACGTTTTTAGGGTGTATCATGTGTCTTGCCATTTATTATATTTAAATCATTATGCATACATCATATCATGAACAAATGTGTATTCAGCTTGTTCAACTGTTTGTGTGGTTATTGTTAGATTTAATTTATTATTTTCAGTACATGCAAGTTCATAGGCCGCCGCTCCCCATTACATTATGGCGTTGAGCATGTTTCCCCATTACATTATGAGCGTGAACCTGGCGTGCCAACATACGATCGGCTCGTTTGATTGAGCCTTGATCGCACAGACATTTATCATTTTCAGTACATGCAATACGATCGGCTCCGTTTGATTGAGCCTTGATCGCACAGTTTCATTCATGTTATATATTTATGCAAGTTATTATATGTTATTGTATGTTATTATATGTCATTGTATGATATTGTATGTTATAGTTTGTGGTTGACATTGTTACTGATTGATTATTTACATTTGCTCACTTATGATTATGCAAAATTTTTCCTTGATAAAATAACAAGAAAATCAATAATAAATGTTTATCTAACAAGGTTCACTCACCAACTTATGTTGACCCAAAAACCCCCATTTCTACACATGAACAGGTGAACCAGCTGCAGCAAGAAACACATAGGATTGGCCTAGAAGAATAAAATGATTTAGAGCTGGGAATTGTTTAGTTGGTTATTTCTCTTTGTATTTGTATGGACATGTTTGGATTATTGGGAATGTAATTTTGACTTTAATAAATATGAAACATATTAGTAAATATCATGAGTTTTGGTGAATAACCCAATTATGCCCCGACTCTTATTCCGCTGCGGGTCGGGTTGTGACAAAAACCACCCATAGTAAAAAAATGTTAATTTCTTTGAAATTTAAAGAAAATCAAAATAAATGAACACAATTTAAGATGCTAATATATCATAGATAATTATTGCTATTTATCAATATATACATAAGTTAAAACTTACAATTAATTTAGACAACTTGAATTATAAAAAGTTTGAAATTGAAAGCTATATATGATAAGTCTGCTAATACGTCTAAATCTTAATATAAGCTAGAGCATATATTTCATTAATGAGTTTCACTTTAATATCATGTTTTGTTTTTTGTGCAAAGAAAAGTATAATTGATTTTTAAGTTAGCACAAGATTTTTATACTAATGTTTAAACATTTTATTTTATTTGTTTTTTCTTTAGGTTGCTATACCGAATGACGGTGTCGTACCAAATCAAAGTGATGCCGATCGAAGCTGAATTCCTGCCGCACTGTGCGAGGAAATTCCAATATTTATAACTTTAAATTATATATTTTTTATTGTTAATAACTAAAAAACAAATCCATCCCATAATTTATTCCACCGATCAAATGTAAACTCAAGTTGATACGTAAATATTATTTACAATAATGAAAAATAGCTTATATATATGACTGATCGTAAATATATTACAGCCATAAGTTAAATAAAAATTAATAACTATATATAATTAATTCAAAAGTGTATACTCGTTAATTCTCCGACCTTCTATAACTATATTCAGCAATAATTTATATTTATATTTATATATATATATATATATATATATTATTATATATTTAAAAAAATAATATTAGAATGAGATTAAACCCGTACGGATTAGATCAATATCCTTATGTTATATATTAATTAATAATTATGGATATATTCAACAATAAACTTATATATATAATATATATATATATATTAATGAAATAATATTAGAATTAGATTAGACCCGTGCGAATCAAATCAATGTCTTTATGTTATATATAATCAAACACCGGTGGGCCCGGGTGGGGAATATCGTGACGTAAGTTGATAACATCATAGTCAATTAAACACAGCACAGCGGAAGTCTTGGATTTAAATTACTATTCCAAACTAAATTTTTGAAATATAAAATAATATACAGGCTCGTAATAGAAGATCCACAGGCGGATCATAAATTGTACAAGAAAGAATGTAAAACAGACTTTGGGCAGATCTAGGATTTGCAAGATCCTATTATCACAACCGAGCACTTCCAGCCTATTTTCGTATTGTACCGGAAAGCTTACTCTTTGAAAATACGCCAGCTTTCGCTGGTAAATACACCCAACTGACTCATTTTGGAAAACATTTAAAATATGTTTTACATGTTTGTCCATACATACAGGGCCCGGTACGGAGACCGAGACATGATTAACGTACACAACACTTTGGACTCACGAAGGAACCATTTCTTCCCAACCTTGTGGGTAATGCATTTTGAGCGTCTATCGGGTGTATGTCTACACCCGCGCTAAGGTCGTGGCCATTATCTATTGTAATGAGCCGAGGATATCCAGGACACGGTAGTTAAACCCCGATGTTTAAGTTATCAAACAAAAATGATTAAAACAGAATATGCAGAGTTACTAGCCACAATCCGGCATTCGATTGATCCCATTTCCGACCAAGGGTAATAATTTACCGTAACCCAAGCACGTATACGGAAAATAAGTCGAGAGTATTTACCTGAGCTATTCTTCGTTTAAACGCAAGATTTATTAACTCAGCCGTACACAAAAGTACTAAGTGCATATAGCATTTACCGGCAAGTCTCTAGTCTGGATTATGGCATAAACTAACCAATTAAATACTAACGGTCTTATTTAAGTCATAGACTTAGACTGACTAGCGTACTTGATCAAAACGTATAACGCTAGATTAAACGATGATTGGATAGAATGTAGTTTAATCCCGACAAGTACCTTGACTTGTGTAATATGGATAAACTATAAACATTATGGATTTTGAGACTTAAATGACAAGGTTAGACCCGTTTCGGTTAATTTTCGTAAACTAGTTACATATGCTTAACCGTACGCATATCAGTCATATCGGGTAACCTGATAAGTCATGGACAAGTTCTATATGCCATTATACTTTAAACAAGTTGTAATATCAGTAAGATATCACTTATATGCCCGTTAAAGTTTTAAAATGAAACTATGCCTCATAAGGGCATTTTGGTAATTTCATACTTTATAAAAGGAACTTGAATATAATTCAATGTTATAACCATAAGTATTCTGAAAAAATAATTTATTTATGATATAATATCAGTAGGATATTAATTATATGTGTAATTTATCTTTTATGACCAAACTATGCACCGAATCGGCATTTTGGTATTTTACACATAGTTTATAAATTATTTGGGATTCTGAGTTTATATCTTGTACCTACTATAAAAATATTTAAAATAAGTTTTTAAATCACTAGGTAACAAGTCTTGGTTGGTAAATATGGTTTAAAACCATACTATGCGCCGAAACGACGCTTATGTCGTAAAATGACGATGTATGTGATGTTTAATGAAAACTGATATTAAGGTCATGTTTACATGTATTAGATATGTTATTTAATATAACATATCAGTAAGTAAAAGATTTACTTTGAAAAGATGTGATTAAAACCATTTTATAAGCCATAAGGGCTTTATCTTCAGTTATCGACATAATGCAAGAACTTGCTCATAAACTCAGTTTATAATCTGGTTTGACATCCCAAATAACCCTACTTATAATATTACATCAATAGGAAACTCATTTTCAAGTTCATTATCATTTAAACCTCTTTTTATGAAAAAAGACATTTTAGTCAAAATGACATAATTACAGAACTTGTGCATAAACTCAGATTCTGATTATGATCATGTAATATAATCTTAGAGGGTTATGCTACATTATATTACTATCATAATGCAACTTTAGATCAGTGGCTACTAATCTAAATCGGGTCGGAATCGAAAGTCAAGCAGAAGTCAAACTTTGCGACTTTCGGTTGCGAACCGACCCTAGAACTGAAATTGACGAGCCGAACATGTTCTTACATGTTCTAATAATTATTACCAAGTTTTTTAAGTGTCAAAACAGGTTTCTTAACATATATAAGATCAATTTATGATTTTTCCGAAAAATTGACTGTTTGACTTTTTAATATCATAACTTTGACCCATCAATTAGTTTAGCAAACGTGATCTTCAGAAGGTGTCCTTTATAGGGACTAACACCTACCTTATTACGATCACTTAGCCATGTTCGTTACGAGTAATGGCTGGACCATAATGGTCTAACCGAAAGTCAAGGCGTTTTCCGTAAAACGTTTGACTTTTGGCTATAAAAGCCTATAAACGAAAATGCAAGAACAATGAACACTTACAAGAGGTTCCTAGAATGCAATAGAACTAAGTTGGATGCTTCTTTCAGTTAGGAACTTCCAGATGAGGGAGATAGAGTTGTGAATGAGAAAGGTGCAAGTTCAAATGGTGAACCTTGGCACCTATTTATAGTTGGAGAGCTTGAAGGAGGTGAAGCCAGGTGTTAAGGGGTGTAAGAGGAAGCTTACAAGTGTCCTAAAACGTGGCATAGCAGTTTGGAAGACCATGGTTTTGAATCAAATGGTTTTTGGCAATTTGTGTGGAGGCCAAGCAAATTTTCTGCAGACAAAGGCCTCTCGCGCCCCGCGAGAGGCAAGGGCCCTGCCTTAATTATCCATTTATTCACTTGATTTTTAACTGAAAGCAGACAAGTGTCGTAGAATGGTGGATGGCAGTGGTGGTGCGGTGCTGTGCTGTGCTGGTAGTGTGTTCAACGATGGTGGAGTTGTGGTCCGGTGGAGATGGTGGTGATTGGGGCTACAGGGGTGTATGGTGGGTGGTTGCAGAAGGTGGGTGGTGGAGGGTGGTAATGGTGGTGAAGGGGGATACGGCTGATGAGGGTGGGTGGTTGCAGACCTGGGGCGGTGGCTAGTGATGGTTGTTGATAGTGGTGGTTGTTGTTGGTGGTGGTGGAGAAAACTTGAGAGAAAGGGGTGCAGAGATAGAAAGGGGTTTTATATACATATGTTATTTGAATTTTATAAATTTATCTTTGTTTTATTTAAAATATTTTTACATTTTTTAAAATATTAAAGTACCCTGATTTAATTGAAAAAAAACTAGGTTAGGGCTAAAGGGCATAACGTGTAGCATTTTAGAACATTAAGTACAAAACTCATTAATTTTAAAGACAAAGGATAGCACCTGAAATTTGCTATATAGATAAAGGACAAAACCTGTAATTCATTCCATAATTTTTATCACACAGGGGTTGAGGAAATATAAACTATATTATTATAAAAATGTATAATACCGTTAATAAATGCAAACTTTAAATGTAATATAATATTATAAAGTTAAAATTAATATATGATTTTAGTTTTAAAACATCTTGTTTTTAAATCTCTATATATTATTATATTTCACGTAACATATTTAGAAAGATTTCTTGTTTCTTAATCTTTATATATTATTGATTAGTTATAATTGGTGGTATAACGATACTTGATCAGTAATAGTCTCAATTATTAGACACAATTGAAATTCGTCAAACATAACCATACATGCTCATGAGTAGGCATGCATACATAATTAAAATTCATCATTTATCAAAAGGACTTTCAATTAATTCTTGAAAAGCTTTATTAGTTTTATTTATCAAAGGCTAAATAAACCATAATTTTCTAATATCATTTTATAATATTAGGAAGATGTTTTAATATATAATATTAATTAAAGTTAGACGAATAGATCATAAAAATTAAAATTAAGCTAACTTATAGTAAGTAGTCTGATAAATCAATCGTATGTAACCCCAGAATAGGTTTATCTGATAGTTTTCATATAACTAAGAAATTAATCCATATTTAATCATAAAATTTACAATTTCAATTTGATTTCCAGGTTTGTTAATTCTTTGGATTTATTGTTATAGACTACAATATACAACACACACAAAGCATAGAACGTAATTTGTCTCTTTCGGTTTAATATTCTATTTTTGCACACCTCATTGAAACAAACACCAACACCATAAAAAAAAGGTCCTAAACAAATTAATTTTGAGCCCATATGCAATGTAGCATTCCAGTTTAGAAGCTAAATAAACATCTACCCTTTTTTTTTTTTTTCTGGTTTTAGGAAGAAGCAGTAGGAAAAAATGGTCGTGGAATATGTTGTTTTCTAATTTATAGAAATTCTTTCCAATAATTATTTTTATTAACAAGATATTAGTTTTAAAAAAGTTGTGAAATGGTGAATAATAAGTAAAGAGAAAAAGGATAGAGGAGATGTAACACATGAACCCAAAGATATATAGGATTTTGAATGGATATTTACTAATCCATCTTATACTCACTCATTAGTCTTGCTTTAAGTATCTCACTATCATCAAATTTTCTTTTACTTTTGTGACAATTATTTCTAGTTTAAATGATTCCATAAATGTGCAAGTATTCACTATCTTCACACTAACAATAAGGACATCTTGTATATATTCTTCTTTATAAGTTGGTAGATCAATGACTTCTTCGTGACCTTTGTAGGGACTACCAATCAAAATTTCTCTCTAAATAGTAGATATTGTAAAGATAACCAATATCAATTTTCCTTAATCTTGATAGTAGTTACTACTCACAATATACACAATAAGTGTATGAAATGATGTTGCAAGAAGAACACCTAAATACTTCTCTTATTTGTTTTGGATCTTTTCATTTTGCCCTAGGTAATGAAATATGGAAATAATAAGATCATTTTTAAAGAGTGTATGCATCGATGTTTTGGGTTTTTGTACAAGATGTTGGTGTAAGTGTGTGGAGTATGCGTAATTAAACAGACGAAGTGGTGGATGGTTGGAGGCTAGCCGTATTTGGGACCAGGTTGCGGCTTGGCTAGGTTTGTCGCTTTCGGCTGATAACTCTCCGGTTTTGTTGATGGAATGTCTCAAAGGTTTTAAAGTGCAAAATCAAAAGAAAGTTGTTATTGGGTCAGTTAAGTTCGTGGTGTGGTAAGCTATTTGGAGATTCAGAAAGGACATGATTTTTTTAAGAATCGGCACCGGAAAGAGAATATTCAACGATAGCATGCGTTTCTCATTTTTATGGTATAGTAGTCGTAGTAGTAATTGTAAATGCACGGTTTCATAGACCGAGTGGCTTATAAACCCGATTTTGTGTATGTAATTATTTTATTCTTCTAGATTCTTGTTAGGTTCTTTTAATAAAATTCCGGCCAAAAAATCATTGAGATCAATATTTCTTAAGAAAAAACAGCATACCGAACACAATCAATGCATGGTTTGTACATGTCAAATTGTGCTCCTTTTATGAGCACTTAACTTTTTTAAAAAGGATATGCTTTTTATGTTTCGCCAAGAACCATGGATCTAATGACACAAATCAAAGATAAAGCTCAAAACTTTGGTGCATTACCCCTTAATTGTACAAAAGTTGAATAATATACATACAATCTCTACATCAAAATGATGTAAAGACACACGGACTCATACAATGAACATCTACTCTAACATATAATAGATGAAGTATAAAGATGATAAACACTTAACTCCAAAAGACTCGAGAACTAATAATAAAGACTAAACCTCTGATGTAAATGATAAGACGAGACCGCTAATGACGAAGACAATCGTTGGACCAAGTAGACAAGCAACTGATTAGGGAGACAAGACGAAGACAACGATGAGACTCTTGTGTCTAAGATAATAGCGCATACGCTTCTACTTTGATTCTCTCAGTTTACACCACTAACAACTTAGCCACCACAACTCTAAACTCACTCCCTCAACTTGATATAACCTCTTCAAGCTAAACATGCATGAACCAAACGAACTAATCCATATTATTCCAACCAGTATTGTTTTGTATCTTTTATTTACTAAACATACAAAATTTTATTAACTCTAATTATATCATGTAACTATAATATAATAATATATATATTAAAAAGCAACTTTAATGAATTGTAAGTTTTTAACCTGAGTGAGTTATTAAATAATTTTTTATCGAAGTGTTTGGTCTATTTTATAACAAATCGTTTTTATTAAACTGTTTTAATTTTATAGAACGTATGTGGTGATTATTATTTCTTTTGGTATATTTCACGATCTTCACTTTGTATATCATTCATTGTATTAGGTCATTATTTTTTGTGCTTAATCCACTGTACTTAGATGGGTCTTCTGAAATTTATAAGATTTCCTTTTTGCAGACATTAAAGAACTACTTGGTTCTGACGGTTAATGGCATGACCCGTCTAAGGTGCTGTTTGGCAACTTTTAAATGGGTAAACGTTGAACCAGTAAAAGTTTTTAACTATTAAGAGCCAGTATAATGCTTAACCATTCAGGGACAAATGTCTGACAAATTCAGATAAAAAGTCTTAACCATTCAGACTTGGCATATGCTTAATCATTCAAAGGCAAATGTCTGAATCATTCAGACCTTTGCTTAAGAAACAAACAGTCTGAACAATTAAGTGCTGAATAAGCTATGAACCATTAAGAGTTCATTAAGAGCTGAAACACATAGCCTCTAAACTACGAATCGAACATTGTATTAAGGGCCTTTTTAGATGGGCCAGATTTAATTGAGCTGACAGGCCTCTTACAAAACAGAAAGAAGGCCTTAGCAGGATCCGAATCTTTGCCCACCTCACGAATTTTAAATAATATATACATGAGACTTAACTGTTTTAAAACCACTATAATTAATTGAAGAGCCACCCGACTCTTAAATTTTCTTTTAAATCTTAACCCAGAATTATAAACCGAAAAATATTCATGAGGGCAAATTCAAAATCTAAAAAATAATATCTTCTGGTTGTGAAGCCTTTAGGCCTATCCTAATTAGTGGTGGAAGTCCCACTAATCTAGTTGTAGTCGAGTCTCCTATTATAATGTTTGGTGTTATGTGTTTAATGAAATAACCTAGTTGTAGCCTGTGTACGCAGGTCCTCCACTGGAATCGAACCACGTAAACTTGTTGTGTTGTGTTGTAATTTTTTGTTTGGGTGTTTATATCATTTTTTGCATGTTTGTGTGTTTGTTTGGTTCCACTGCACCACTTGATATTTAACACATCCAACTCGTTATCTTTATTAAAACTAGAGGTGTAAACGTGTAATTAGTCAAGATAGGCTTGCTTAAATCTTGAATCAAGCCTTGCCTAAAAGAATATGAGCTTGAGATAAAGATTAATTTGAAGTTTATTTATATATGAGTTTAAGTACGAGTTTTATAAAAATAATTTAATTAGACTCTTGAGTATAAACAAGTATTATTCGTATAAATATGTTAATATTTATTTCATGTTGTATGGTATTTGTATCTAATTAGAAAATAAATATTATGGTTATACAATTTTATCTAAACAATACAATAAAGAAAGTTATAAGGAGACACTGAACTATCCAATATTTCTTTTCTCGCCTCTCTCACTTACTTAATTATAAATACTTATTTTTTATAATTAAAAAAATACATTATGAGATAAAGATAGAACAAAATTTGAAACTTAGGTCAGGAAACAATAAAATGCACACTAAAACGTTGAATTTGAGGTCTGAATTATAGCTACAAACATTAAGTGGTTGTTACTGCTAAGAATATAACAAATAATATATACTATTTTATTCCTATAAATGTTTAAGAATATATAAAAATAATCTTTTAACTTTATATAAAATTATCTTCAAAATTATTTAAATAAATTCATTTTATAATCGTATTATTATTATTATAGCATTGTGTTTTCTTTAAGCTATAAAATAATACAGTAATCTAATCTAATTTAATACTCATAAATAAAGAGATGAATGATCATTTAAATGTTTCTTAGCTTTAAGGACACACAAAATTATGTAGGAATAATAATTTTGATAATAAAATGAATTTATTTAAATAATTTGAAGATAATTGATATATAATTATTTTTCATTTATCTCTTATTTATTTGATATTTCTTTTTTTAATTATTTATTTTCTTTTTTTGCTTATTAATAACTATTTAATATTTTATTGATTCAACTACGTGTGACACTCTAATTTCTAACCTATTAATAAATAAAAAATAAATTAAATTGTTATAACTCATGTAATACACAAATTTATATCTTAATAATAAATTAAAAAATTAAAGTAAAATATAATAAAAAGTATATAATAAATCAAAGTTCAGTTTTTTCAAAAACACATGTTTACTTTATATGTATTCAAGACGTGTAATACAGGTGTTTATTGATCCTTGCAATGTAAAAGTTTTTAAAGATACAACTTTTATATTATTTAGTATTTAAAATTATATTTATTCACCTAGTTATCATCAATATATTAAAAAATCTTAAAAGCAAAAAATTGAAATTATTAGCAAGCACACTCATAAATATATAAAAATAGATAACATACAAGCAGAGCTCGAAACTAATTGAGTGTGAATAGTATACTCGCCTAGTTCAAATCAACTTTTAACATTACAAAAAAAAAATCAAACCTATACCCTGAAGTTGGTTTTGGTTTAAAATAATAGAAAATAATAATTAGCTATGGATAATGAGAAGGAAAATTATTTAAATAATATGTGAAGTTTTATTTCTTTCAATCATTATAAGTTAATCGGTCACTAATAATTGCAATTATTGATTTATAAGAATGACTGTTTCAACTATCGACAAATAAATGAAGAATGCCAGATGAACTTGTTGGTATGTTAACATTATCTCCATCATAATTCCTTTAGGTTGAAAAAATTAAATATATTATAGAGGCCTGCTTCACATATGTTAAGGATAACCATAGGGAAACATATTCCCATATATTATTAAGTCCGTACAAATACAACCAAATGCCCTTATATTTAAGAACTTTATTGTTTCACTATAAACAAAACTTTTCCAAGTCTAAATATTCATTGTTATGTCATATTTGGAAACAATCAATAATACATGTGTGGAGTAAATGCATAATCATCCAATGTGTATACGTGATCCATTTTTAACAAATTCAATTCAATGAGTGATAAAGTAGATGCATAATCTAAGCGCTCACATATCTCACCCCATGATTTTTTAAATCATTCAGAAAGCTTATCATAATCAACGAGAATACAATTAGCAATTTGTTTGTAATGTATATTAGGGTTTAGAAATTACAACTATTCCAAAGTGAATTGAAGTCCTTTCGAATTAGGGAGACATGTTTTGGTCTAATAGATATTTATAATACTCTTACTGAGGAGCGGTTAACGGTATTTTACCCTTCTAGTTACTACATGTCCCTACTTGATCGGAAATTCGAAACTTTGGTGAGATTGAAAATCGAGTAGTGGGACTAATTACCAAGGTGCGGGTTTCACCCCTAACTTGATAGCATCATACCCTAAATGCGGTTGTTAATTACTAAATGAGTAGCAAATTCCGACTCGTTAGTAAGGTCCACTAGAGCATGAAATGGAAACTTTTCATCAAGATGTGGATATCACTCCTAACTTGATGGCGTAATTTCGTGAAAATCGATTACGCGGAATGAGGGATTTCACCAAGAATTGTGGGTCATTGGGCCTATCTTGGTGCAAATCGCCTCGTTGGTAAAGTATGAGTGTCTTCAAGTGTGTATTGTGGTTGCCATAGGAAAGGCATGTATATTTTAAGACAAAATGAATAGATGAGAAGCTAATAGGAAGAATTAACATATTTAACAAGAATCAAGATTGATCAAGGTTTGGTACTCACTATATACAAGGTCGAACATGGCAATTCTACATAATTCCCTATAGTTATAGCTCTGATACCAATCTGTCACACCCCAACCGATGGCGGAAACATCCGAGTGAGACGAACGGGATTGCTCAAGACTTCATAACACTATTGTGACAATATTTAATTCACAACCGATTTCATTCATAGGTCAAACTTGTCTTGTACATCATAGGAATTCAAAATACAACATTCAGAAATTTTTAAGTGCAACAAAATTCAACAACAATACAATATCAAAACCTAGTAAGTCATCCCTACTAGATTTCGTCAATGTCAACATCATCAGCCTGCAATATATTAAAAGTATAGTTCAACACAAAAGCATTCGCGAGTACACAAGTTTAATATAGCATAAGTATGTAAAAGATTTAAACGAATCCACATGGAAAAAATAGTTAACTAGATTAATGTATCATGGCATGCAATTATACAAGTCAATTCTCTGATTACCGTAAGAATTAAAGACTTAACATGACCACAAGACTACGGGCGGTGCGTTACTCCTATAGCGCTATACATTTTAAGGGGAGGTTCGTACCAAATTAATGACAAGTGAATCACATAAGAATGTTCCAAGAATACAAATAAAGTATTACATATTAAGCATGTATGATGGATTGTTTGTGTTTGCATAAAGTATGAGTGTGATTGCGTGTATTTTGATAGGTTAAACATATTGCACCCAAAAGTGTAAAGCGTAAAAAGGGCTTTCGAGTGTACTCACGGTTTTTCCTTTGGTAATCCCGTGAAGAGTTGTTGAGTTGGTGGATGGAACACCAAGGTCACCCTACATGGGGTAAACGGAGGTGTGTGAGTATTCGGAATGTTAACGGAAGGTTTTGGATTTGGAATTAAAGTATATAAAAGTATGTATATACAAAAGTAATTATCTAGTCTTAGAGCACCCATTTGACACTGTAACTCCCGTATGGGTTGATGTGATTTTATGGGTCAAGTTGCTCATTAGAATCGTAACGAAAGGTTCAAGACTTAGATAATATAACCTATTACCATGACAAGTAACCATATCCGATTATCATCAAGGGTTCGGTTAAATATATGTTTAAATATTATATAGTTTAAAATATGATTCTAAGCTAAGTCCATCAAGAGTATTCATAGATTGTCATGTAAGTCAAGCATGGAGGTAGGAGGATAACCGTCCTTTAAACTCTTTGTAGGATTCACCAATACACAATTTGTCACAAGGATGATTCGGATGGTCATGAATGAAAAGGAAACGTACAACTTCTTACTATATCAAGTAGCAAAGTAAGCGTTAACCCGGGTGAGTCATTCCCGACATGGAAAGAGTTAACTAAGTGTCGGAGACTAGATGGGGTTAAGTTACTTTAATTCTAGCAAACTACTTGAGATAGCAAGGTAAAAACATCAAGTGAGGTGGTGGAATGAAGTTAGGATAGCCAAGGCTTCCATGTATTCACACATATACAAAACACAAGTCTTGCCATAAACTTCAGGCAAGCTCGGATGGTTTCATCACTTGTAGGTTGCATAAACCCTTGCAAAAACAGAAAGTTTAGATGTGTTTGCACCTCTTAAAATCATAAGAATATATTCCTAACAAGTCTCATAACCTTAGATAGGTTTAAGAACAAGTTGGAACAAGATTAAGTAAAAAAAACACAGTTTGTAAAAGTTTAACAAAAGTTCTTCAAAAACAAAAAGTTTGGACCTCACAATGGTGATGTTCCACCTTGGTTTTCCATGGAAAACCTGTTGAAACAATCCTAGAGGTGTTCCAAGCTTTGTAGAGGAAGATTTGATGAAGAAAAGTGAGTTTGAACTCACTTTTGCACTTGAAAGTAATCTGCCTTGTTCTTGAAATTCTAGAGAATTTGAGAGTATTTTGATGATTTAGAAGTGTTTGGAAGGGTTAGGAAGCTTGTTTATATAGTGGGTGAGTTAGGTTTGGTGTTAAGTGAGGTTTAGAGGTGATTAGGTGTGAAAAAAGGTGGATAAAATAGGCCAACCCGTGAGCTGGAAGTAATTTGCTGCGGATCAAGGTCTCTCACCACCCGCGAGAGGCTGAGCCTTGTCTCTCGCGCCCAACCAGAGCCTAATTTAAGCAGATTTTGCAATTTGGTCCCTGAACTTGGTTTTTTCCTCATTTTAAGCTAAAACTTGGTGTTTTGGCATGTTTTTAAGTGTATAATATGTATGTAAGTATAATTTGAGTATGGAGAGTGTATGTATGAGTATTTGCACGTATAACAAGTATCGGTTTGTATGTAAACATGGATTTAACAATCGAATGTATGCAAGACGGGTATGTGTTAAATATGAATTTCATTACGATCAAAGTCTCGGATTACTAAGTTGGAAATGAAATACGAATGCGATACGAATACAAATTCCCATTAATAGAAATACGATTCCACTTTCTAAATAAGGAAATACAAAAAGCGAGGTGTTATAGTCTCCCCTCCTTTAGGAAATTTTTTCCTGAAAGTTATTCAAGAGGAAGGTGTAACGAACAAATGCGGATACTTAGTCTTCATATCACTTTAGACTTCCCAAGTAAATTCGGTGCCATGTTTACCTTCCCATCGAACCTTGACTATGTGAATTCGACTGCGCCTCAATTGCTTGATACTTCGATCCATGATCTCGACAGGTTTCTCCATGAAGTTTAGAGTCTCGTTGATTTGAAGATCTTCGAATGGGACTTGGAGTCCTTCTTCAGCTAAACATTTCTTCAAGTTTGAGACGTGAAATGTAGGATGGACGTTGTTGAGCTCTTGTGGTAGGTCTAGTCGATACGCTACCTTGCCGATTCTTTCGAGAATCTTGAAAGGACCTACGTAGCGAGGAGCGAGTTTTCCATTCTTACCAAAATGAACTACACCCTTCCAAGGGGATACCTTGAGAAGCACAAAGTCACAAACGTTGAATTCTAAAGGTTTGCGTCGTTTTTCAGCGTAACTCTTCTGTCGGCTTCTGGCTTTGAGCAAGTTGTCTCGAATCTGTAAGATCTTGTCTGTCGTCTCTTGTATAAGCTCGGGACTGGTGATTTGAGCTTCTCCGATCTTGTGCCAACAAATAGGCGAATGACGCTTACGACCATACAATGCCTCGAAAGGTGCCACTTGTATACTCGCGTGGTAATTGTTATTGTATGAGAATTCGACCAAAGGCAAGTGCATATCTCAGTTGCCACCGAAATCAATTACGCAAGAACGAAGCATATCCTCTAGAGTTTGGATAGTACGTTCGGTTTGACCGTCGGATGAGGATGGAAAGCGGTACTAAGATTAAGATGAGTACCAAGAGCTTTTTGAAAGGTTTGCCAGAGATACGAGGTGAAAAGACCATCACGGTCAGAAATGATGTCAATGGGATACCATGATAACAAATGACTTCATACATGCAAATATGAGCCAATTCTCGACTTTGTAGTATTCGCGAATGGGGAGGAAGTGGGCGGATTTGGTCAAACGGTCAATGATTACCCAAATACTATCATGACCAAACGAAGTATGAGGGAGTTTAGTGATGAAATCCATAGCTAATAGGCGGGTCCTCACACACGAATATTGGCACCCCCTCGGATTGGATGACCATAGCATCAGGAAACGGATCCTCGTCCATAACAATAACAGATTTTCTGTTTGACCTACAATGAGAACCACATTTGGTTGGCCACGACGACGACGGCGGTAAACTAGCTCATGACGATGGGCCGGATGAACCATCGGCAAATGAAGTCCTAGGATCGGAGCTAATGCTCCACAGATAGGGTAGACACCCGACCAACGTCTAGGGATGAAGATTCAGGCATCACCCAAGAAGATGAAGTTAAAGCCTCCTTAATCTCTAACTTGCTCAACTCTAAAAGAGAGACGAGAGCACTAGATCAACCATTGGGTAATCGAGATAGAATCATAGGCACCATTACCCCGTGAATGTCCATCACCTCAACTAGAATAGGAGTCCTTTCAGCATCCTGAAATCCTTGGTCAATAATCATAGGATCGATAGGAGGTTCACCAAACACGTACCCATGCAATTCCATAGGAAGATGAGGATCAACGCTACCATCAAGGTCAACGTCAATGACATCCTCGTCTCCATGCAGATCACGCATGTCCACACCCAATGGTTGACCACAACTTAAACTAATCATGGCCTCTACAATATCATAGGCTTTCAGAAAGTTCCAAACTGATCCAAAAGGATGTTCCATGATAAGCTTTTCGATCTTTTCTTTTCCTTTTTTGGAAAGAAGTTTAGAATGGAAGTCGAAGATCACACGTGATAACATATATAAAAAAGTGTAATAAGCATTAATGTGATGTGATAGTCGTCAGTTCACAGACGGTTTGTCAAATCACCACCTACAACATGTGCCATATGTCAGAACATCGTTATATAACATTAGTTACGATTGCAGAATATAATTACCACAACTGATACTATTACAAACATCTCAAGCATTCAATTCCAAAAATACATAATATACGAAACAAAAGACAACCATTGTTTTACACACATAACTAATGAAAAAAGGGTACGCCTACGCGGAACGAGCATCCGACAAAGTATCCACATATGGCTCAAGCATGGCCCTGAGCGAAGACGTCCCCTCCTCATTCCCCTTACTGGCGAGCTCCTCCATGGCGGATATGGAATCATTTAGAGAATTATAGGCTACCAACATTCCTTCTTGCGCCACATTCACAGCTCATGGAACTTCTCATCCATTCTATTCGCCGCACCGGTGGTACCCCTCACGATAATGTAACCTATCTCCCAAGCGATGACAAGGAAATTATCAACCAGATGAAGAATTCAGCATGTTATCGAAGGTAATCAAAGGCACCAACAAGCCTTTGCGATGTTAGCCAGTTAGGATCACCAGGCAATGTTGCCAGTTAATTAGTTAAACTTTCAATTTCGGTATTCGCTATTCGCTTGGGTTTCCAATTGTTGGGAACATGCAGTTGTGTGATATTTCTCCTTGCTATTTTGTTCCCAAACAAGTCTCTTTTCGATTAAAGTTGAAGTTACCCTCTTAAAATCATTCTCAGTTTTCTCCATAACCGATCAGAGATTTGCCTCCCTAACCTCAGTAGCCTTTAACAAACCCATCAAGGGATTGCGCTCATCCATCAAATGTTGATTGGACATCCAGATTTGGTGCAATTTCTGAATGTCCTGCTGCCAGCAGCACCTTATTTCTCTCTGCCTTGGGAAACGACATCAACAAAGCTTCGACCATTAATTGTGTAGTATCAACTTCCTGCACATACAACACCTCAACATGGGGGAACAAATGGTCGACCTAGTGTTTCACCATTTCCAGGTATATCAATCGAGACGACTTAGCTATTCTCCATCTGGGCACATAAAGTTTAGCACTCAGATTCCACACGACGGATGGAAGACATAAGTAATTAAATACCTTTTCCTCCTCCATATGACCACAACCACTCTATCCTGTCGTTTCAGATGGGCTTGTATTTTTTCCCATCGACATTTCCAGCTACGTTGCTAAATGGCACATCAACTGCTTGATCTCTCAGACTTGAGGAAGACAAAATCCCAACACACCTGATATTCTTTGGCGTCCCACTCAACTCAAAGATTTGATCTGGTAGGGGAATAAATACCGGTTCCACAATCATTGCAATAGATAGTCATCACAGGGGCAGTTAGTATAACCTAGTGGGGCGACTTGATACTATGGGACTGGAAACTTGAGAAGCAATCGCAACCAAAATCAGATCCATCAGCGTTAGCTAATCGTTTCCTTGGTAACACTTGCAATTGTGCTTATCAATGGGGCTCTGGTAATTTTCACTGGCGAATCAGTAAACACTCTTTCCGGTTCACCTCGATTAGTACATGTGGTTAGACCTCACCAAGTTAAGCACTCGTTACATACAAAGCCGACATAATCACAGTAGAAACCTCCATAACCGAGGTAGGTATACCGGTACAAGCGAACATAGATAATGTACTTTGTGGCATCTTTTTAGCATCCCTCCTGCTACCCGCATGGACGATTACACCTTTCTGTAAGACACTTCCGCTAGTTGTCCCTTTTATCCTGATAACATTGTAAGTGGGAACACGCATGGAACCTAGGAACTAGGCACACTTGTACATGGCAACAAAGAGTTGTCCACATGCACACTTAAAATATCCGCCTCTCTATCCGCCAATACATTGTCGGCAGGCTTCAGAGAAGCAGCCTTTTAGGAATCTAGAAAATCAATAAAAAACCATTCCCCTATCGTAACAAAACATGATTAAGAAATGACCTATTCATATGATTACAATAAAACTTATAAATACTACTTACCACCGTCAACGCCAAATGAGGGACATGTCTTTTTGTTCCTCCACAACTGGCTCATCCAAGTTAATACTAAAGTGCGTTCTAGGATGACTGTACATTTCGTTGGCCGCGTACATAAGGCCTTGAACAGAGCATTTTCCTTGTGTGAATCCTCATATGACACAACGTCTTTCACCTTCCCCTTAGCTGCTACCACGTGCATCACTATGTCCTCTAGAATCACGATAGCGTCGAGTGGCGGACCCATGAATTATTTGCTGGGGGTGCGGATGAAGTGTTCAACTATTTCAAGGGGTGCGGTCAGGTTTTTTACCCAAATATACACTATTTTTTTTCAAGGGGTGCGGGCCGCCAACCTTGGCCAAAGGGTGGGTCTGCCCCTGGCTTCGACATAGAAAAATTTCCTTCTCCAATCCTTATCTCTCGAGCTTGATGAAAAAAGATCGCGAAAATGACACTCCGTTGTCTCGCCTGTCAAACGTCAAGGACTTTTTCTTGAGCACCAGAGCGTAAAACACCCTAAAAACAATGAGCTCTAGTAAATACCCCTACCCTAAAACACCCTAAAAACAATGAGTTCGAAATGCCGCACCTTTACAAGGCCTAAGGGGTGCAACTGAGAGATGTGAATATGATAATAATCTAGTACCTTTTTGTAGAACTTAGTAATGGGTAACCAGAAATTGCAAAAAAAAAATTTGAAAATCACTAAACTGAGTTATTTTCCCATCTTTCAATGGAAAGGGAAGGTCAGTCTCAGTAGGCAATATTGCATTCCACTCCGATGATATCCTACACCCTTTTAGGAAGCTTTCATATGAGGATTTGTTTCACTTATAATGGGCATCCTCCGCTCTGTCATTTAATTTAGTATTGTCTGCAATTTTAGGTGTCATTTATTGATTTAAGCTTCCGATAATATGAAAGGGAAGTCAAAAGGGAAAACGAGAATCGTTTGCCTTTTTCATATCCTATATAACCGGTAAACACTATCACACACGTTGCTTTATGTATTTTGAAAGTGTCGCCAATTACAGTAGGACATGTGCCACCTCGAGGCACTCATAATTGTCACTGACATTACCTCATGTCTAGCACACGCCTCCGGTCCCATCACCTTTTCTTGATACGATTTCTTTACGTCATTGCCAATTAGTTTCTTTTACCTCTTTAAGTCCGACTTTATTTATGTTATTCATAACACTGGACTGGGGACATGACGAGGTATGATCTGTTTCACCTAACTCAAACTGGTCAAACACCTTTCCTGACTATAATAAACTCTAAGGTTATTATGGAATGTTCTATTCCATGTGAATACATATCATTAAATAACCGAATCTTTCAAACATTTGGGAAATATGCATGATTTCCTAATTTTTGGGTACAATCCCAATGAAATACAATTTCCAAATAATGGGAAACCCTAACTACCAATCACTGTAAATAGACGAGACCAAACCAAAGGTAAAATCATCTTCTCTCTCAATGTTTTCTTCCCTAATTCACTCTCACAAATTGAATACTCATTCTCACATTGAATGGTGGTTATAAAGATAAACCTATTACTATGATGAGTTTTAACGGTATTATGTTCTGCATACTAGAACTCCGATTGTTCTTGTGAAAGATAACCAGGTTGATCGAGAAGATCCATACCCCGGCTACATTCTTTTCCTTAAAATAACTAATGTAAGAAAAAGTTGTGGGTACACAAATGACTGTCGGTAGGGTAGTGTATTTGTACATTTTGTCAGAGCTCAACTCACCACAAAATTTGTCAACTACAACTTAAATACGTTCGTTGGTCTATCTTGACATTTGAAATTATCCAAAAATTCAACTTAGAACAATATAACTTATTGTACTTTTTATATTCTAACAGTTATTAAATACATTATCCTTGCTTTAATATTCAACTATTTGATATTTTAAATAAATACATTTATATATTCGAATCTCAAATAGTTGTAGACATTGTTTTGATGTTTATCAATGCTTTTGCTGCTTGCCGAATTTACTTATTAATATTATTAGGTTTATATACGGGGTGCATAAATGTAATTTATATAATATTAATAAAAAAGATATATCTTAAAAAAAAAACTCGTGTATTGCACGTATTGATTCAAATAATATTGTAACACCCTAAATGCATACGTGATTATTTTAATTTTCATAGTATGTCCTAGTAAGAAAATAACATAACTAAATGATTACATGTAGTTTTTATAAAAGATGAAGATGTTTAATGAAATTTAAATATGGGTCAAACATGAAGGGCCAATAGTGGCAAAATGGAAAGTTGAGGTTTAAAGATGAATAAAGTGCAGAATTTGTGTGTGTGTGTGTTCTGTACGTGTTCTAGAGAGAGAGGGGGAAGAACACCTTCAAGAACAAAAAAACTCAAATTTAGCAAATTAGAAAGGAAATTGATGGTTAATCTCCTGCACGGGCCCTAATACATGATCATCTAAGTTCGTTTAACAAGTGGTAAGTTGTAATTTTTCGATTTGGATGATTTTGATATGAAGAGTATGGATGAAATTGACAAATTGTTTAAGTATGTTAGTGATATAGTGTTAGATGATAAAGAATACATGATTAGTACGAACGGGTCAATGAACAAAAATGTTATGTTTAGAATGAATATGTAGACGATCCAGAACGAACGAGTCAAAGAATAAGAATGTTATGTTTAGCATGAATATGTAGACGATCCGGTACCAACGGGTCAACGAACAAGAATGTTATGTTTAGAATGAATGTGTAGACGATTCGGTACGAACGGGTTAAAGAATAAGAATGTTATGCCTAAAATGAATATGTAGACGATCCGGGATGAACGGGTCAAAGAGCTAGAATATAATGTTTGAAAAAGTCATGTATTTATTATGTTGTGAGCAGGTCAGATGTTTATAAATTGAGTATTATTTCAATGGATTAAAGTGATGAAATCGAGTAGATAAGTAAGCCAAATCTAATGTAATGGAAGGAATATAAACATGAAGTTTTTGGAAATAATGAAAATGGTGGAATGTCATGCTCAAAGAAATTTAGTACTTTACCCTTCTCTTACTTAAATAAATCTTTATTTATATTGTAGGTAAAACCGCATTATAAGCGGACTCGCGGGCTTAGAATGAACACATGCACAACTCAACGCGCTTCTGAACTAGTTTATGCACTTGGTCAAAACTTTTGGTTGTTTAAGTAGTTAAAGTCTAGTTGTTAGACATGTTCCAAAAACATGTGATTATAAATTTTGTTAAATGGTGGTTGGTTGTATCTAGTTTTTTAAAAGGTTAACTTTGCATCAATTGGCTGAATTTCAAGTAATGCATAAAAGTTTAAATTTGGTCGTAAACTTTCACTATTCAATATTTGCTTTTAACCGCGTGGAAGAATGGGCGTTTGACAAAAATGCCGTATGTTAATACATACAATCGCAAAATTTATCTTTTAAAAATGAACTTTGATATACTATTTACTTATTATAACATTTTAGTTTGTTTTTATTTATTATTAGGTAAAAAAACAAATGTATTACATGGGGTTGAATCTATTTTTTGTGATGCATTCAAATTATGAGATACAATGATTTTAGTTAGTTTTATTCACTTTCATGCTTATTTCATTCATAAAACACTCGTCTCAAATTTGTATTCAAGAGAGTTTGCGGTACAAAAAGGTGGAGATCGATCCACACATTTTTATATATTTCACTATTTTTATGGGTTATAATGTAATATCAAGAGTTAAATTATCTTTTGTTATATTTAAAATTGAATTTTTTTTTCTAAATGTTGATGCAATGTGCGATAAATGATGGGTTTAAACCAATTATAACAATACACCTAATATTACAAAGGTGAAACTAAGTTGCCTAGGTTTGACATTTGAAATAATTGTGCAACTATAATGGTGAGTTCAAAACTATTATAGTGATGCATCTAAAAACACGTATAATTTAATAGAAGCATATGCCCCGGACCTAGAATAATTATTTATTATAGTGAAAAAACAATAATACAATTATTAAGTATATATAAAATGAGAACCTTTGATTCCAAATTTACCATAATTTCAATCACCGAACTCCAAAGTATACATATTTAGGAGTGGATTAGTTAGAGTCGGTCCGTTCTCTTGTTTCAGAAGCTAGGGACAAGGCTTCCTCCATCCTATTCTAATTGCATAATATACCAAAGTTAAGTGTAGTTCATAATTGCATACAAGGAGGAGAAGTAGCGGCTGCAGCGCGTTGAGGTTCCTCTACAAAGACAACAGACGCTCTCAATGGCTAGGCGCCACTCTCTTTCTAAGTTATTCCAGCTTCTTCATGATTTTGTGCCGCGGTGAACAAACAAACAAAAAAGAGGGCCATCGAGAAAACCATTGCTAAGTTATGTATAATATATCATACCTTCTTTCGAATCAATACCATTCCATGAGTGTCCTGTGGGTCTGATCAAGGCCAGTAGCTACGCCCTGCACTTTTGATAACCGGTTAGATATCCTAGCACTTTAGAGCAATCCAGCTAGCATTGAAATGGAAAAAGTAGAGTGAAAGTAGGTTCCCTTACACTTCCTGTTAGTAGGAGTGGATTAGTTATACTCGAGATATAATTTTATAATTATATAAAAAAAACAAAAGTTTATCATTACCAAAATATTTGTTTAAAATTATTTATAGAAAAACAAATATTTATTCTTATCTAATTTTTGTTTAAAATTATTATTATTATTATTTAATATATGAGATATACAGGAAAATAAGGTGAGAAAGGACCAGAAAGTGACACGTGTTCAAAAAAGATTTTCATTTATACTATTTATTAGTATACATAAAATCATAAAACTAATTATCAGGTTAATCATGTCTGTTGTATTCACATAATCAGGTATTATATACATCAGTATTGATGTACGTTATCTACTGGGATTGCTTGATTTTTAAAAAAAAAAGTAACATCAAATTATAAAACTTATTATCAGGTTAATCAAGTCAGTCGTATTCACAACATAATCTTGTATTTTATATATAGTATTGATGTACGTTATCTGTAACTTTAACTAAATTCCTCCAAACTTAACCTGTCATAATTCGTTTAACTTAAGCAAAATTTGACTTCTATGGTATGAATTTCAGTCCATTTTATGAGAACAAATAGTAAATAAATTTTTATAGGATATACTTTACTAGAGTATAGTCACATATATTCTTGATGTTTGAAGTATATAGCAATTCTTATTTAAAATAACAATTAATAATGACAAATAGTAGTGAAAGTATAAATTTATCATTATTAAACGTATATAACTTAACCACTACTTTATTTATCTCCTTATAATATTTTTGAAAACAAATAATTACAAATATTTAGGTATTGTTGTGACGTTATTTAAATTGAAATATATGCATGCTCGCGTGGTGTATAATGCATTTAGGTGTAGGCGTGTCCTCTAGATGCTAGCAAAAATATTCGGTCTCAAGGGAAGTTAAGTGTTAAGTGGGGTGTTTAATGAGCAAGTTTGACTCAAGTCTATTTCGAACTCGAATCGATAATAATGCGAGCTCATTCGACTCATAAGGTATAATCGGATTGTATATAAATTGAGTCAACTCATGGCTTGAGGAGTTTACACGTTATCTTATAGATCGACGAGTAAACTTGGTTGTTTGTTTCGTCTATAAAATGATTCGAGCTTATTTGACTCATAAGGTATAATCAGATGTAAACTTGATTGTTTCGTCTATTTTTTATAGACGAGTCTTTTGTTCAACATATATCATTTGCCTTTCTAAAAAAACTGGCTACTTGCCTAAAATTGTATTATTCGAGCAAGTTGCTTTCATCTGATCATCTTGTATCAGACTTGAAAATTTATAGAAGTTAGCTAGCTTAAGTTGAATTTGTTGAGTTTTAACTTCTAAACGCTAATAATATGATTTATGATTTATAAAAAATGGATGAAAATGAGCTATTTATTTATTGAACCGTAGTAACTCTCAATGTGGAGAGCTCTTGATTTATGATTCTCGTAACAAACAAGTCTTATAGTTAGCTTATATGATAGTGATGCGCAACCGTATGAGATGTAGTCGATAAAGATTATTTTCAAAAAGCAAACCCATACTCATAGATTTAGATAGAAATAGGATACTCATAGATTTAGTTAGAAATAGGTACTTATTTCCACAAATAGTTACTTTGGGTATTTGGTTACGTTTCTATGTTATATGGGAACTATTATAGATCGGTTATCAATTCTTACCACATTACAATCTGTAATAAATATATACATTTCTTGTTTTACATATTTTCCTCCCTATTTTCTCTCTCTAGATTATAGTTATTAGATTAAGTTTAAGACAAAGGTTTTACATTGTTAACATAGCAAATTTCAAACCACCATAACTATCAATATTACGACAAGATGTCGAACTTTCTTAAAATAATATCAATCATCTCATTTACAACACCACCCTTTTCAAAATATGGCTACTTAACGACTAGGCTAAGGTCTTCAGCTCAAGCTCGGCCTCAAAATGATATAAACAAATCCTTTAGTCTTAATGATATGAAACATAAGCAGTGGCGGATCTAGAAAATCTTATAGGGGCAACGTTTCATATAAAAGGGGTAACGAAACTAAAAAAAGTCAAATTTTTTTCAAAATTTACACTATCATTGGAGCGTCAATGGGTAGCCGCTACCCCTAGTAACATGTCAGGTCCGCCCTGAACATAAGTCCAAATAAAGCTCAAGTTAGCCCGTTGCTCGAGAGCCATCTTGTATATTTTGAAAATCTTAAAAGTATGTGTAGTCCTTGCAATAGATGAATGTATATAACAAAAAATACAGGTAGAGTTTTGTTTTTTCTGCCTATGAGGATTGAGTTTCTTAAATGAACAATCTAACTTGAAAAACCCAGATAAGCAAGCTTAACTCGGCTTAAAATTCAATTGATCCAACTCGGCTCATCTCGATTATTTACCCTAGAAATATCCTCCCTCGTCTTTATATTGTATTGAGAATTGGCATCTTGCTTTTTGTTTGTTTGGGTGTATGTACGATTTGTTCAGTGCCTCCTCCCTAGCTGCTTGCTAAGTTGGGGCTGTTTTGAAGTGTGATAATAAAGCTTCTTCTTGTTGTTCAACAAAATAAAATAAAAAATTAATGTTTTGCTAAGTACTATTTCTCCTTTTATTTTTCACGCTTTTATTTGACTTTTAAACTTAAATATGCCCAAATATTAAAACCTAATATTTGTGGAGAAGTTGTAAACTATGTTACTTTCTTATTTATTTTTCACGCTTTTATTTGACTTTCGAAGTTAGAACTAAGTACTATTTTATTTTGACGTGGAAACGTAACAAAGTCTTTATTTTATTTAAAACTTAATATTATGGAGAAGTAAACCAGCTAGGTTACTTTCTTATAACTAAGTTACATCTAATTACATTCTCACTTTTATTTTGGTGGTACAACAAAAATAGTTGATGAGATTTTCATATAAATTACAACAAATAATGATATGACACTGATGATTAAGTAATTAACATTTTAACGTTATATACCTATCAAATCAAGAATTATACTTCTATTTAACATTAGAGTGTATGGATATTAATTAATTGATATACATCTTTATTACGTTACTTATAACTTATTATTAATTTAAATCACTCATAATCTGATAGTGATATTAAATTCAAATGAAAGAAACAAAATATGCCGTTGATACTTGATAGTTACTTGGATACCCACGATCTTGTATTTGTCTTCTCATATCTTCATTGACGTGCATGTTTAGTTGAAATATGAGATTATATTATTATTATTGTTATTATAATTATATTAGATAAACCAAAAGTGACACAAGAAAGAACTGTTTGAGATTCTCTTTCTCAAAATGATTTACTTAATTAATGCTTTTGATATAACAGATAAATACTTATTAGTGTTTGAATAGAAGCAAGTTGTTTCTAACAGAACAATTACAAAAATAAGTAACATATTATGTCACATTACGTCACTTGTTTCAATTTTAGTAACCTTTTTTAGTAAGGTTGTTTCGATAAATCAAGTCTTTTTGTATGCGTGTACGTGCAATTATATTAATCCAAGATTTGGTTACATCAGGGTTTTGATAAGGGATAGAGATGGTGTATGTGTTTGTTTGTTTGTTTGGTAATACGTATAGTATGTATAGGTGCACTTGGGAGGACCAGAAACGAGGAACAAGAAGGCTTTGCATGCAGTAGTATTAACGATGTTTTAAAGTGCTTGGATGATGAGAAAGAAGGCGTTCTTTAATAATAAACTCCTGTCGTTTTTAAAGGTTGTGAGGGAAACAAAATCTTTAAGTTTCCATTGGGTAAAAAAACCGGTCGCAAACGGTTGCCCTAACGTGGGAAGCGTGGAAGAGATTTGATCTAAACGTATTTGGATGAATGAGGTTTTGGCTAGGGTAGTTTTCCTATTTTAAATTTATTTCGGTGTAATCTCAGGTTTTAATTTCTTAGACATCTCCTAGCGGATTGATGAAGTAATTATATGATGGCTTTGTTGGTTGTTAAAAAAACAGTTGCCCTTGGATGGTTGTGAGCGCTTTTCTATTTGGGTTTGAGATGGCCTTTATGTGCCATCTTTTTGTAACTTTATGTTGATTCCATTGTGTTCAACAAAAATAATGAAACTACATGTGTTTAACTTTTAGTTTGTGGTGATTATATTATAGATGGGTGTACATGATGGTTGAGTCATTAGACCAATCGAGGTTTGAAGGATGGAAGGTGGTGATGGTTGGTTTGGATGACGGAGGTCTAAAGGTCCAATGGTGGGAGGTCTAAAGGTCCATTTTTTGTAACTTTAGGTTGATTCTATTGCGTACCAAAAAAGGAAGAAAATACTTATGTTTAACTTTTAGTTTGTGGTGATGATGTAATAGATCAGCTTATGCTCGATTCAAATTTCGGAAAAGCCAGCTTGGCTGGGCTCAAAACCCTTGAATAATTTGATTATTGGTCTTAGTGAGTGGCTTATGGGTAATGATCAAGAGACAAGAAAGGGTTGTCGCGAGATGTGGTTCCTAGAAGAGCGGTAGAAGAATTAGGATTTAAAAAATTAAGAAATGTGGGGGACTAATTAATTTGTGGATAATGTTCAACAAACAAACAAAAATATATATTTATTAATATAATAAACTAATTAAAAAAATATGTGTGTGAGTTAATAAACGAGTCAACCTCAGCTCAAACTTTGTTCATTTACAAACTGAGCTGTTGTCAAGTAAGATTCGAGCCAAGAGCAATTTGAATAGACTTATGCTTAGGGTTAGATATGGTTGGGTATGATTTAGATGATCTTTTATGTATTCGAGCAAGCCAACAAGCGAGCTCATTTTGGCTGGAGTACAGCACGAAATTTAAAACTAGCATGGCTCAAACTTTATTCAAAACGATTACTAGTGTTTTTCTTAAACAACTCCAAGCATGAAATTATAATGCAAATAAATCAACAAAAATACACTCATTATTTTTAAGAAAAAATAGAAAAGAAAATTTAAACAGCTTAAGCCATCAAATTATCTTATACTAGCTTTTTCTAGAATGATTATATTAAACACTACCCTACATACATTTAGGGGATGTAGTTATTAAAAAAAACAATATCCAACTTATAGTAGGGTATATGAGTATAAAGGGTGTAAATGTGATTTACAAGTATAAATACATTTGTCGGCATTGAAAATTAAAACCGAATAAATTTCATGGGTAGGTCCTTTATTTTTGCATATACATATGCATTTTGTCGGTTTCCCATCGTTACTCAAATCATCGGTCTACAAAAGAGGCTTGCGAAAGAAAAATACAACTGAAAATAATTGCTCACCAAATCCATCATATATATTTGCTTCTATGTTTAATAAAATTATCAAATTGGTGCTATCAATCAAATACTATTTGTCCAATCTTTTAAATCAAATACTTGTCTTGGTACGACTTAAAAAAATTAATTACATGTTATGTATATGTAATAAAGTTATGTTACGTTTTTGTTTGTAAATATTCAAAATCTGTACTTGCATTCTTGCAATCTTCAATTTACTCACTTTTACTCCGATGTAACACTAGTTTTTTGAGTTAGACTTTTATTCTGACATTATATTTTTTATGACCATGATATCATCATATTAAAAAAATACAGAAATGATCCCAAACAAAGGGATAGAGGGATTTACAAGCTCATCAAAGGAGATAGAGATATTGTGATCGCGAGAGTCCGATGGAAGGAGCTAGTGTTGTTTAGGTTGTTCGAGAACATAGTGGAACAACTTATAGAGGACGTTGTGTTAGGACAATCATTGAGCGTAGAAGAAGAGGAAGAGGGATAAAGGAGGAGGTTTGGTGGTGACACAATAGGCCGACACTAGAGGTTGATGATGTGTTTTTTTTATTTGTAGTGTAAAATGAACATTTTATATAAATTTAAGTCGAAGTATAGCTTATAAAAACTTATCACAAAATCATCCTAATAATTTACTTTTACTTGTATAAGTTTGGAAATACTTGTTTTCAATTTTAAAAAGTTTAGCAATTTGGTGACTTTAAATGGGGTTCATTAAAGTCCTAACACATATACTATTTAATATATGTGTATGTATATTATTATATTATATTATATATTATTATTTATTATATATAACTAAAAATTATTATATATAATTGGAATTGAAATTGAGTATGAATAGTGATTTTATTTTATAATAATATATGATTTTTTTAATATTTTATTATTTAATATTATAATAGTTTATTACTTTATTATTATATTTATTTACGTTTTAACATATTTTTTTCTTTTCTTAAAGTCATATTTCCTTTATCATTTGGTTTCAATTACTTTTTTTATTTTTAAAATTATATTTCCTTTCTCAAGTAATTTGATATCTCTTTACTAATTTTCATTCGTTAATTTTCCCTCGACATTATGGTATAAGTTTTGTTAAAAACGAAGTTGTATTCAATCAAGTATTTATATGGTATCGTAAAATAGTACGATGATAAACTGAACCGATTCAAATGGTTTGGCTTTTTAAACAACATGATTAATCATTTGGTCTGCTTTGCTGCAACGCGTGACGTCAACAAGTATAATTGGCAAGTGATCATGAATATAAATTTGATTTTTATAATAATATATATAGTTTTTTTCCTTACTTTTATCATCTCAATATTACAATAAATTACTATTATATTTACTTTAACCTTAAACATATTTCTTTAGTTTTAACTTTTAATGATTTTCTTTTATTAATATTACTGGTACTGTCTTAACAAAGTATCGTACCGTATAACATCAGTATAGTTTTTTTATTATTAACGTCATCGTGTGCTTATTATTATGTACATTCGATAAAGTTCTATCTGAACGAACCATATATAGTTGATTTTTTATCATCACAAAACGAACATATACTAACCAAACAACATTGGTAACTGTACGGTGTTTGTTTTTATAGTTTTTCTCGATGTGGCGGTATAGAATTCATTGAACACAAAGTTATATTCGCAATAAGGTATTTTTTAGTATCGTAAGCTATATCGAGTGTCTGTACGATACTGGTATTGTAACGGACCGATACCGACTTAACAACACCGGTACCGGTACATGTATTCGCTTTTATTGTTTTCAATCGATATAAAACACGTGTCGATTGGCAACGATTGTCAGGCCAAATGCCGATACAAGTATTGTAATGAATTAGACCAATAATGATCCAAGCCCCGAAGCGAAGCGTGCGATAATTATTTAATGATATAATATCAACAACTACATAAATAGTATAAGTATATTTGGTATCAGTTTTTCTTGTTATGGTGGGTATATATGGGGACCCGTTTCCTATTTAGAGTAAATCACATTACTATTTATACAATCATATGTTCCCATACTTCGACACAACCTTCAGTATATTTCTCATCTCTATTAAACAACCACCCTCCAAATACAATGGCCTTTTTGCTCCCTTTTCTCACTTTCTTCATGCTCACTGTTTCTTCGTTGACCAACGGTCAACCTTCACCTGGTTTTTACCCTAGTTCCAAAATTCCCACAATACCCTTCAATCAAGCTTATAGAAGCTTATGGGGCTCACAACACCAGCGGTTCGAGCAGAATTCGCTGGTGTTGTGGCTCGACAAGTCTTCAGGAAGTGGGTTCAAGTCCCAAAGACCATATCGATCTGGCTACTTTGCGACGGCAATCAAGCTTCACCCAGGCTACACCGCTGGAGTTATTACATCATTTTACGTATGAACTTAATATTTACTTGTGACAAAAGTAACACCACATGCTTAATTAATTTGCATGCATGCATGCATGTGATTCTTAATGGATTTTCTTTGTTGTGCAGCTTTCAAATAACGAAGATCATCCTGGGAACCATGATGAAGTCGATATCGAGTTTCTGGGTACGACGTTTGGGAAACCGTATACGTTGCAGACGAACGTGTACATTAGAGGAAGCAGCGACGGAAATATTATCGGTCGGGAAGAAAAGATTCACTTGTGGTTCGACCCGACCAAGGGTTTTCATAACTATGCTATCCTGTGGAGCCTATTGAGATCATGTAAGTTATTTAATTTCAGTTTTATTTAAAGACAATAAATACATGATAGCTTTTGTCTAATTCTTTCCAAGATTAAAGACAAAAAAAAACTACTTTATAATCTATATATTTAATAGTTTTCATTTATAAACAACATAGACGTACATTTTTAAAACTAATAGTGTCGTGTATGTGGGTTGGTTGGTCGAATCTGACAAGAACCTGAAAATTTGACTTAAAAACACAATAATGCTAAACGAACCCGGAAATCATATGGGACGTGAACATGCACACGACAGACATACTCGCAGGGCTACACCAACATTTTAACCTGATTTTTTTTTTTGCATTTCAGTATTCTAAAGTTATATATAAATCTACAACCAATTAAATATTACAAAAAACACGTTTAAATTATAAAACATGATGATGATGATTTTGTTTTATCTTTTAGAAAGTTATTATAACATATCTAATCAATTTGACTTATGGCACAAAATATTTTATGTAAATTTATAAGTATAAACGGTCAACATGTGAACCCACTAGTGTAACCAAACACCATTTGCTTAACCATTTAACCAAAAGTGTTCGTGATATATAACTTGAAACTAACCCCAACTCATTTAAACTAAACTCAAGCTTATAAAATTCTTGTTGGTTTCATGAAGTGTCAGAAATTATTATTTCCGATACTTACGAAACCATGTAACTACGCATGCAAATAACGTAAATTGTGGAATAAATGCAGCTTTTTTGTGGACGATGTACCGATTAGGAGGTACCCTAGGAAAAGTGATGCTACATTTCCGTTAAGGCCGATGTATGTATACGGGTCGATATGGGATGCGTCTTCATGGGCTACCGAAAATGGTAGATACAAAGCCGATTATAGGTATCAACCATTTAATGCTAGGTACAATAACTTCAAGATAGGAGGTTGTGCTGCCAATTCGGCAGACTCGTGCAGGCCACCGTCGGGCTCACCGGCTAGGACAGGTGGGCTAAGCCGCCAGCAGGTGGCGGCGATGTTGTGGGTTCAAAAGAACTATAAGGTGTATGACTATTGTAGGGATCCAAAGAGAGACCATACTCAAACACCGGAGTGCTATTTTAAAGAAAATGGAGGCTTGAGATGTGTGGAAATGCTGTCCAAGCTTTTATTATAATGTCTTTTATGTGTGTTTGTAATTTTGTTTTGGTATTGTGTGTTGTGGTTTGAGATTGGATTACTGAAAGTGATTGTGTCTAATATATGATGATTGTCACCATTTGGTCAACAAATTATGAATTCAATCTAGTTATTATAAAACGGGGGGAGTAAAGGGTGTTGATGCAAAAGAAATGTTTTAAAAGTGTAAATTTATTTTGGATTAAAATGAGTTTCTATCAAAAGTGGCTCAAGCTGAAACATGTTTTAGAATAAAATTATCAAAAATTGATTATTCCGCTGCAACGTTTGTTTTTATGGAGACTAGTAACTACGTAGACAAAAGGCTTTGCATGAGAAAGCGGTGGAGGTGACAACGGTGGTGGGGTGACGATGTACGTCTCATCGGTGGCCAGTAAGTGGCAGCAGCAGTGGTTATGTGGCGATCGTAATGGCGGTGGTCATATCGACTGCGTCTAGTAGATGCAACGGCAGCAGTGAACAGCACAATAGTGGTGACCAAGGCCGGATCGGAATTTTATGGGCCCAAAAGGATTGTAAAATCGGGGTTCTTCTCGTAAAAAATTGCATAAGATTCTAACACGTGTCGTGAAAATACGAATACACATGTTTTGTATACAGTTTTAAAAGACACTCACACACACATATTAGAGTGGAGTGAGTCAAAAAATATTTTCAGCTAGATTGATTATTTGCTATCCTTGTCATGACTAAAAGCTAAGCGAAGTTAAACCCTAAGTCACCTATTTAAAGCGAATTTTCAAAACACAATAGAAATCACAATGAAAAATGAGAAAGTTCTTATCCGAACACTTTATAATATGTTGAAAGGAGCTAAAATTCGATAACCATATTCAAACAAGTAGAAAATAATGTTCAATGTTAGCATATAACCAAAGAAATTGGGGGTAAATCACGAAACTAGTCCTTTTCACGCTGTTTTTTACGAAAATGACCCACTGACACGGCTTAAAGAGCCGTTTCCGTTAACGGAAGCGGCTCAACACCAGTCTTCACCGATAACCAATGGCAAATTGACACGTGTCCGACAACCCTGAAACGGCTTCGAGCCGTGTCAGGTAAGGAAACGTCTCAGCCGAGTCGTTTCACGTGGAGCTGACATCGAAGCCGGGTAAGGACCCGGCTCGTCCCTTAGTCGGGTACCCACCAACGAGCCGAGGTGGGTTTAGGCGGCTCAGAGTCGTTTCCTTACAGGTTGACGCGGCTTAAAGCCTTTATCTAGGCGGCTTAGAGCAATTTCCGTACGGTTTGTTGAGTTTAATTAAATCAGGTTCACTTAATGAGTGTATATGTATAATAAAAATCCAGCATCTAACGGGTTAGACACGTAGCTCAGTTGGAGAGCTGCGTGCACGCAAACTAGAGGTCACGAGTTCGAATCCCATCACACGCTGCCAATAACATGTTTAAACCGGTCAGTCCCCTCCCTGTCAGTCTGACAAGGTTTTTAAATTTTTGTTATTTTATTTTGTTTTAATACTCAATGTAAGAGTATAAATTTAATAAAAATCGTTTGTATATCGCCGGTTTGTTAAGTTTAAAAAAAATAAAAACCGTTTTTTAATTAAATCAGGTTATATGTCACACCCCGACCCGCAGCGGAATAAGAGTCGGGGCATAATTGGGTTATCACCAAAGCTCATGATGTTTACTAATATGTTTCATATTTATTAAAATCAAATTACATCTCAAAGTTTCAAGTCAAATTCATACAATACAAGGAAAGAAAAATTAACTAAAACAATCCAAAATCTAATCTGGTTTATTCTTCTAGGCCACCCTATATGTTTCTTGCTTCAACTTGATCACCTGTATCATGTGTAAAAATGGGGAGTTTTGGGTCAACAAAAGTTGGCGAGTGAACCTTGTTAAAAACGTTTATTATTGATTCCTTGTTATAATTAATATGGAAAAATTTGCAATAATCATATATGAACAAACGTACGTAAACAAACAATCACAAACACCTTGCATGAGTATATGATATGAATGACAATGTATATGATGGCAACGTCTCGTTCACGCTCATAAGGTAATGGGGAACGGCTCACGCTCATAGGTAATGGGAGCAGAAGGCCTATGATGTAATGTATGTGCGGTCAAGGCTCAATCAAACGGAGCCGATCGTATGTTGGCAACGCCTCGTTCTCGCTCATAGGTAATGGGGAACGGCTCACGCTATAGGTAATGGGGAGCGGCGGCCTATGATAATGTATATACTGAAAATGATAACTTTAATCTAAACATTAACCACACAAACAATAGATATATATTGGCAACACATTTGATCATGAATATGATGAATGCACAAGTGTTTAATTTAAATAAATAATAACGACACATGATACACCTCAAAATGTGATTAAAACGGGGAATTTGGTAGAAGTTCACTCACCTTGGGTGCGTTCGGTGGATGATGTTGAATGCGCACGAGTTTAGAGGATTTGATCGACGAGGAATAACTAACCTAGTTAATAACGAAAAGGTACGGTAAATAAGTGGATTTTATTAACAATTTTAATAGAATTTTTTGGAATATATTTTTGTGAGTTTAAGGCTATTTTCTAACTTTAAAAACGTTATTTTTAAGTATTTTTAATTGATTTTTAAATTAAATAAATAAATAAAATAATAAAAAAATGTTGACTTTTGACCGTTGACCGTTACTGTTGACCGTTGACCGGTTCGGTCGTTTGTATATGTGCGCTGGGGGAGACTCAAACCCGTGACCTCCCGTACGCGTGCACGCAGCTCTACCAACTGAGCTACGTGTCTAACCCGAAATATTTTTGTTTTTAATTATATTTATATACTATTTAACTTAACCCGAAAATCATTTATTTTTAAAAAGGATTTTAATTGCATTGAACCGGTGCGTCAACCAGTCTCGAACCCGGGACGTATGAGTTAGTGTTGCACACAGTCCACCGCTGGACTGTGTTCTAACCTGGTTAATAATCCGTTTTTATTATACTTAACATGATTCTGTGAGTTATCCCGGTTCGGTTAAAAAGAGCATTTTTATTTAAGAGAGTGAGGTTGGGGCAGGAATCGAACTCGCGACGTGTATGTATTTGTTTGCACACAGTCCACCGCTGGACTGTGTGTCTAACCCGTTCATAATACTGATTTTAATTAATCTTATAACATAACCGGACTTCGTCTTCTTCGCTCAAGAACACAGATAATGATAATTCAACTGTTCCATGTCTAATTCGATTAACAAGCATTATAAGCAATTGAAAGGTAATGAACGGAGAGAGTTTGGAGAAAGGATGTACCGATCAGTGTCTTTCACAGAACTCCGGCAAGGATTCGTCGGCTCTGTTTTGTGAACTCCGGCTGTTAGGATCAATTAACAGTTTGGATGGATTAGATGTGAAATTGAACTACTGAGCAACGATTATCAGTAGGTTTAAATGATCATACCGGCTCACAGCGTGATTCTAGAAATTTCAGAAGTTTTCCGGCGAATGCAGAAATTCCGACAACGTCGTCTGGGATTGATTCTGGATGGTGGATTTGTGTTAGTAATGGTCTAACAATGGAATGAAACAGAGAGTGTCGAGGTGTTTACCGTGTTGATGTGAGTCTCGGTTTTCCGTCGAAAGTCCGGTGATAACAGAAAAATTCCGGCGAGTGAAATTTCATCGAGAATTGGTGTGATTGTGAGCGAAAAGATTATCAGAGGCTGGAGTGTGTATTTATAGGGAAGAACATCGATGAATTGAGCCTGATTACCGTCTTGATTCGTTGGTCAAAAATTCTCCGGCGGTTATGACTGATGTCGCGGACTGGACATCGGTTATAACCGATGTAAGAGTTATTATATACGTTAAGTCACAAGAAACCGACAGTAAAAGGCGAAATCGTCGGGATTTACGACGACTGCGAATTGGGCGCGTCGGTTGACTGATTTGAAATCGAGATTTGATATTTGAATTAATTGTTTTGATATATTACTAAAGAACACAAGTGGCGGATGTGGTTTGGTGAATGAGAGTTAAGACTTTGGCTGACCCGGCTGACCCGGGTTCGAATCCCGGCAGCCTTGTTTTATTTTTAGTTTTCTTATTTTCACTTTTTAACAATTTTTGTTTTTAAATCCTAATTTGTTTATTAATTATGTATTGTTTAAAATTAAAATTAATCATAAATAAACAACAAAAATTTAAAACTGATTGTTCGATTAATAAACGAAGCGGGTTTTGAAAACCCGTTTTTCGACGGATGTTACAGTATCCCCTACTTTTAGAAATTTCATCCCGAAATTTAAGTAGTAGTAGTTACAGGAAATAGATGTGGGTATTTCTCGCGCATTGAGTCTTCACGTTCCCAAGTAAACTCAGGTCCTCGTTTCGACTCCCAGCGTACCCTGACAATTGGAATGCGGCTTCGTCTTAAACGTTTTTCTCCGAAGTCCATAATTTCTACTGGTCTTTCAATGAAATGCATAGATTCATCGACTTGAATGTCTTCTAGAGGAATATGGAGATTTTCATCGGCGAGGCACTTCTTCAAGTTCGATACGTGGAATGTGGGATGAATTCTGTTGAGTTCCTCTGGTAGGTCAAGCTTGTATGCTACAGGTCCTACTCTTTCGAGTATCTTGAAAGGACCTACGTAGCGTGGTGCTAGCTTGCCTTTTTGGCCAAAACGAACTACTCCCTTCCACGGCGATACTTTTAAAAGTACTTGGCCACCGATGTTAAATTCCAAGGGCTTTCGTCGTTTGTCTGCATAACTCTTTTGACGACTTTGTGCCGCTAGAAGATTGTTTCAAATTTGATGGATCTTGTCTGTTGTTTCTTGTATTAATTCTGGACCGGTGATTTGAGCTTCTCCAATTTCATGCAAACATATTGGTGATCGGCACTTACGACCATATAACGCTTCTAAAGGTGCCATGCCGATACTTGAATGATAGCTGTTGTTGTACGAAAATTCAACTAATGGTAGATGAGCGTCCCAATTCCCTTTGAAGTCTATGACACATGATCGAAGCATGTCTTCAAGAGTTTGGATGGTGCGTTCAGATTGTCCATCAGTTTGAGGATGATAAGCGGTACTGAGGTCTAATCGTGTACCCAAAGCGGCTTGTACGGCTTGCCATGTTCGTGAAGTGAAACGACCATCACGATCTGAAATAATGCTTAACGGTACACCATGACGGCTTACGATTTCGCTGATGTAGATACGAGCTAACTTCTCATTTTTTAAGTCCTCGCGAATCGGAATGAAGTGAGCTGATTTTGTAAGACGATCAATGATTACCCATATAGTGTTATACCCACCAGAAGTGCGAGGTAACCCGGTAATGAAGTCCATGGTTATGTTTTCCCACTTCCATACAGGTATTTCAGGTTGGACTAGAAGTCCTGAGGGTCTTTGATGTTCAGCTTTCACTTTAGAACAGGTAAGGCACTTGGAAATAAAAATAGCAATATCCTTTTTCATGCCAGGCCACCAGTAGGTGTATCGAAGGTCTTGATACATCTTGTCGGCTCCTGGGTGTACAGAGTATCGTGTTTTGTGCGCCTCTTTCATAAGGGTATCGCGAAGGTTATTGTGATCGGGAATCCATACGCGATCTAGATAATACAGAATGCCGTCAGATTTTGTTTCGAGTTTAAGTTCTGCTCCACAAGATAACTCATTGCGTATGTCGTATTCTGTTATGGAAACATGTTGAGCTTCTCGGATTTGATCTTTGATGTCGGTTATGATTTGTGAACATAGAAGACGAATGGAGTTCGCATAACCCTTTCGACTGAGTGCATCGGCCACCACATTTGCCTTGCCAGGATGATACCGAATTTCACAGTCGTAGTCATTAAGAAGTTCGACCCATCTTCGTTGCCTCATATTCAACTCCTTTTGATTAAAGATATGTTGGAGGCTCTTGTGGTCAGTGTAAATTCCACACTTGGTACCATAGAGGTAATGTCTCCATATCTTAAGAGCGAACACAACGGCTCCAAGTTCTAGGTCGTGGGTAGTGTAGTTCTTCTCATGAGTTTTGAGTTGCCTAGAAGCATAGGCTATCACTTTTCCCCTTTGCATTAATACACAGCCTAGTCCTTGCCCTGATGCGTCGCAATATACTACAAAGTCATCGCAACCTTCGGGGAGTGTGAGGATAGGTGCGTCACAAAGCTTTTGCTTAAGGGTTTGGAAGGCTTCTTCTTGTTTAGGTCCCCATATGAAGGGTTTTCCTTTATGTGTCAAAGCCGTGAGTGGTACAGCGATACGAGAGAAATTTGATATGAAACGGCGATAGTAACCAGCCAAACCAAGGAAAGATCTTACTTCGGTTGGTGTACGTGGCGCTTTCCATTCTTGCACTACTTTGATCTTTGAGGGGTCGACATGTATTCCCTTGTCATTGACGACATGTCCAAGGAATTGTACTTCTTTTAACCAGAATTCCCATTTGGAGAACTTAGCGTAGAGCTTTTCGGTTCCTAAGAGAGTGAGGATGAGTCGAAGGTGTCGTTCATGATCAGTCTTAGACTTTGAGTAAATGAGAATATCGTCGATGAAGACTATAACAAAGCGATTGAGATAGGGTTTGCAAACTCTGTTCATTAGATCCATGAAGACGGCTGGAGCGTTGGTTAGACCAAATGGCATGACCATGAATTCATAGTGACCATAACGAGTTCGGAAGGCGGTCTTTGGGACGTCTTCTTCATGTACTCTGAGTTGATGATAGCCGGAACGAAGGTGATCTTTGAAAAACAAATGGCACCCTGGAGTTGGTCTAGAAGATCATCGATGCGAGGTAATGGATAGCGGTTCTTGACCGTTAATTTGTTGAGTTCTCTGTAATCGATACACATGCGAAACGTTCCATCTTTCTTCTTTACAAACAGAACAGGTGCACCCCAAGGCGATGAGCTAGGACGTATGAATCCTTTGTCGGTCAGTTCTTGTAATTGACTGGCCAGCTCTTGCATTTCGGATGGGGCTAACCTATAAGAAGATTTCGTGACGGGTGTAGCGCCAGGTATAAGATCAATGCGGAATTCGACTTGTCTCTTGGGAGGAAGTCCTGAGATGTCGTCGGGAAAGACTTGTGGGAATTCTTTCACTACGGGTATATCTTCGAGTTTCTTCTCTTTGTTTCCCTTCTTGACAACGTGAGTTAGAAATGCTACATAATTCTTGCGGAGATATTTTCGGGCTTGAAGACAGGACATCAGTTTGAGTCCTTTCGAAGGGGTTTCTCCAAAGATTCGTAGGGTTTGACCGGCTGCAAGAGGAATGCGAATGAACTTTTCGCGGCATACCACTTCAGCATGATGTTGGCTGAGCCAGTCCATGCCGATTATAATGTCAAAACTTCCCAACTTCATAGGGATGAGGTCAACAGGAAAATCGTGATCATTTAGAGTGAGAGTACAGTTTCGGATAATGGAGTTTAATGAGACCGGTTTTCCATCAGCAACTTCCACCGTTATGGATTCCATGAGTTTATCACGGGTTTGGTTGAGGATGGGTTCAAATTCCAAGGACACAAAACTCTTATCCGCGCCAGTATCAAATAACATGGATGCATAACTACCATTGATGAGAAACGTACCGTTAACCACGTTGTTGTCGGCCCTAGCTTGGTTGGCGTTGATGTTAAAAGCTCTTCCTCTAGCAGGTGGAGGAGCTTGGTTAGCTTGGTTCACCGGATTTGCTTGAGCTTGAGCATGTATAATGTTCACCAAACGTGGGCAAGTGTTTCTAGAGTGGTTTGGGTCTCCACAATTGTAGCAAGCCCGCATGGGTTGCATCATGGGGTAGTTGGGTTGGTAGTAGGTTTGGGCCGTATGTTGTGTAGGTGGTAGTAGTAGGGGTTGTTGGGCTTGACCCATTATTTGATGGTGGGTTTGGGTTGTGGGTTGGTTACGGTTCATTCGCTGCAGCGAGCGGCAGGTTTGGATGGTGTGACCTGCACGGACACAGCTGGTGCAATATTGACAGGGGTGTTCGGTGTCACACCCCGACCCGCAGCGGAAATAAGAGTCGGGACATAATTGGGTTATCACCAAAGCACATGACATTTACTATTATGTTTCATAATTAAATGAAGTCAAAGTTACATTTCTCAAACATCCAAACATGTCCATTTATTACAAGGGAAAATAACCAAAAATAATCCAAATACTAAATCGTTTTATTCCTTTTAATCCAGGTCCTACGTGTTCCTAGCTGCTGCTGGTTCACCTGTATCATGTGTAAAATAGGAGGTTTTTGGGTCAACATAAGTTGGCGGGTGAACCTTATAGATAAACATTTGATAATAATTGTCTGGTTAGTTTATCAATAAAATATTATGCATAATCATAAAAGAGCACATGTATGGAATCAAACATTGGCAAGCATCAATTAACAATCGATAACATACATGAACATACCAACAGCATATAACAATTAACATAATTGAACTGTGCGATCAAGGCTCAATCAAACGGAGCCGATCGTATTGCATGAACTGGAAATGTAAATTGGACTGTGCGCTCAAGGCTCAATCAAACGGAGCCGAACGTATTGCATGAACTGGAAATGTAAATTGAACTGTGCACTCAAGGCTCAATCAAACAGAGCCGAGCGTATTGCATGTATTGAAATGTAAAATGAAATGACCGATCAAGGCTCAATCAAACGGAGCCGATCGTGCGGGCACGCCCTGATCAACCGCATAATAAAATGGGGATCAAACTCAACCTCGATGGATGGGGAGCTACGGCCTCGGCAATTGCATGTACTGAAATAATAATTTGCAAACAATAATAACTACTTAACAGCAACAAACTAATACACATGTCATGATATGATGTATGCACAATAACTTGGTTATAATATGTAAGTGAACAAGACACATGATACACCCCAAAAACGTGATTAAAACGGGGAATTTGAAGGGTTCACTCACATTGGGTGCGTTGAATTTGAGATGGTGAGATGCGCACGATTTAGACGAAGCGAGTCAACGAGGAATCACTAACCTAAATAATAATGGAAAAAATATATTTAAATGAATGGATTTTATTAAAGATTTTAATGGGATTTTTAGATATATTTTTGTGAGTTTATGGCTATTTTCTATCTTTAAAAATGTTATTTTTAAGTATTTTTAATTGATTTTTGAATTAAAATAAACAAATAAATATTTAAAAAAAATATTATTTTTTACTGTTTGACCGTTGACCGTTGACCGTTGACCGGTTCGGTCAGCGGTAAATACTTGCGCCAAGCGGGATCCGAACCGGTGACCTTCCGTTCACGCGCACGTAGCTCTACCAACTGAGCTACGTGACTAACCCGTTAGAATTCCAGTTTTAATTATATTTATACACTTATTCGAATTTACCGAAAATTCCTTTATTTTGCAAAACGTTTTAATCTCATTGAACCGGTGCTTGTGACGGGACTCGATCGCGCGACGTGAAGTTTGTTTTGCACACAGTCCACCGCTGGACTGTGTGTCTAACCCGGTTATATTTTTGATTTATATTATACTTAACAACTACCCGTTCTAACCCGGTTAATTCATGAATAAAAAGAGTGTTATTACGTGAAGCGTGTGCGCAGTAAGGATCGAACTCGGGACATGTATGTTAACTTTGCACACAGTCCACCGCTGGACTGTGTGTCTAACCCGTTTATTATCCGAATTTTATTTAATCTTATCCCGGTTTTCAGTTCATCTTCTTCACTACAATTACCGACTTCACTTCAAACGACTGGTTCTTGATTTAACTGTTTAATTAACATGACTACTAGCTTGAATGAACAAAACCGAACAGTTTGGGGAAAGGAAATACCGGACAGGTCGTCTTCTTCAGGAAGTCCGGCGAGAACAGGCAACTCTGTTTTTGAACCTTCGGCTGAGAGGGTCTAACAACAGAATTAAAGAATTAGATTTGAAATTGAACTAGAGTACATGGATTATTAGCACGATTGAATGTGTTTACCGTTAACTAGCGAGTTTCCGGCAAAATCCAGAATTTCTCCGGCGAAACCAGAAATCCAGCAAAGTCTTCTGTGACTGATTTTGAGTGACGGATTAATGTTAGTAGAGTCCTAACAATAGATTGAAACCGCAAAAGAGGAAAATCTTACCGGTTTGTGTTGAACACGGTTTTCCGGCGAGATTTGCAGAGAATTCCGGCGAACAGTTTTTTTTGTGCTCAAAAGACTTGAAAACGCGACAAAAAGGAATTGGAGTGTATTTGAGACGGTTCTGAATCGCATAAATGATTGGAACCTGAATTATTTGGAGTTTGAATGCCTTTCGGTTTCAAAACCCGAAACTTGAAGTTCATTCAATTTGAACTTAATTAGAAACCGATATTCATCGGTTATAAGTTAGCTAAACGAACTAAAACTGTTTTGGCGATTCGGTTTACCGATTTCCGTTAATCAGATATCATTAACCGTTAATTCGTGTTTGCGTATAAAACTCAATTGTTTTCCTAAGGTTAACAGAAAACAATTGGTGGCGGAGTGGTTAACGGATCGGTTGATAAGTTATTGGAGGCAGTTGACCCGGGTTCGAGTCCGGTCAGCTACAAATGTTTTTTATTTATTTTATTTTAACTTTTTATCAAATATAATTTTTATAGTTTAGTTTATATATTAATTATGTAACGTTTAAACTCAAAATACTCATAAATACTTAATGAAATTTCATAACTTGGTATTTGATTACAAAACGGAGCGGGTTTTGGAGACCCGATTTATACAAATGTTACATTCGGGGGAGTGATGGTATTGGCAACGGGTGCATTTTGGGTAGGGGCCGGAGTATGGCCTTTTGTATGGTGCGGGTGAAGGGGCAACTTGAGTGATGGGTGCAGCAGGGATAGGGAAATTGGTTTGGGTAACAGCAAAATTTCTAGTACTTCGTTTCCTCTTGTTTGAAAACTTTGAGGAGGAGGTGGAATGGTTTGAAGTTTGGCCCTCAACGGGGGCTTTCTTTTTCTCCTCCTTAAATTTACCGTTTCTGATGCGGTTCTCGGTAAGTTCGGTGGCTAATTCCATAGCAGCTTCGAGAGTTGCAGGCGAAGTGCTGAGGACTGAGCCTTGAATCTTCGAGGGGAGGCCTCGAATGTAGTGTTCAACCAAGCGGTACACTGGGGTGAACAAGTTAGGAACCATCTGGTTCAGTTCAATAAATCTTTTGTTGTAGGAAGTATGGTCTCCTTCCTTTTGCTTCAGCGAGTGGAATTCGTCTTCCAACTTCTTGAGTTCGCTTCTTGGGCAGAAACGTTTTGTCATTATTTCCCTTAACTCTTCCCACGTTAAGGCCATAGCGTCTTCAACTCCTCTCTTACCCTTCTCGGTGTTCCACCAGGTCAGGGCTACCCCAAATAATCTCCCGGTTGCGTAACGTACCTTGCGATCCTCGGGACAATAGCAATTGAGGAAGGTGTTTTCCATTTCCTCGAACCAGCGGAGGAGAGCGGTGACACCTTCGGTCCCTTCATACTTTGGGGGATCGCAAGATTTGAAGTGTTTGTAGGAGCACTTCTTAGAGGGAGGGTTGTTGATGTTTTGATCCTCTTGATTGGGTGGGTTGATAGGATTCGCGGTGAGAGCTTGCTGGACTTGAATTACAATATCAGGATGCACCGCAGCCATTTGTTTTGCAATTTGAGTGGCCAAGCGTTCGTTTGACCTTCCTGACTTTCGTCCTCCACGTAGCTGCCTAGCCGACATCTACAGGAATATACATAGGAAGATGGTGAGTTTAAGGAGTGTTTAGGTGTCATGTGTCGTTTAAAATAATAAAATAACATAATCATCAATAATGCACTACATCCATAGGATGTCTTGGGTTTGCTCATGTTTGGGCCTCCAATGTCCCCCATACCATCGCCTGTATAGTCATGTGGGCCCCCATGACTATTGGTTTAGTAGGATTCACATTGGTATTGGCGGTTTAACACTCGCATCACCCGAATGAAAACCATAAAATATGTTTGCGAGATGTATGGTCGGAGGGTGTCCAGGTGTAGACACAATGACAACTCAAAGTGGTGTTAGTTCACACGACGTTTGGTATAGCATGCTTTGGCCTAATAGGTCCTTCGTACTCTCATCATTAGTCCCCAGGTAGGCAAACTGGTCCTTTATTTTGGATTTATACGAATGACAAGCCTAGACAGGACGTTCCGACTACCGGTACTCGTACCCTTCCAGTTACTACATGCCCGTCATGAGAACTCACTTTGATGTGATTTGAAAATACAAAAATCGTTGTAAAAATCATATGAATTGTGAGGTGTGTGCTCCCATGAATATGATATGTTATGAGAATATGATTCATGATAGGCATTGTATAATAATATGTACTTATGAACATGCTTGCATAACATTGAATGTAACAATAAACATAAAGCATATAAACATCATGAATTTTGCATGTAACAAACAAAAAAAAATTTAAAAATTCTAATCAACTATAGTAGAGGCTGTAAGGGTCTAATAACCTATCCTATATCCCTATAGTCATGGCTCTGATACCAATCTATCAAACCCCGACCCGCAGCGGAATAAGAGTCGGGGCATAATTGGGTTATCACCAAAGCTCATGATGTTTACTAATATGTTTCATATTTATTAAAATCAAATTACATCTCAAAGTTTCAAGTCAAATTCATACAATACAAGGAAAGGAAAAATTTAACTAAAACAATCCAAAATCAAATCTAGTTTATTCTTCTAGGCCGCCCTATATGTTTCTTGCTTCAACTTGATCACCTGTATCATGTGTAAAAATGGGGAGTTTTGGGTCAACAAAAGTTGGCGAGTGAACCTTGTTAAAAACGTTTATTTATTGATTCCTTGTATATTAATTAATATGGAAAAATTGTGCAATAATCATATATGAACAAACGTACGTAAACAAACAATCACAAACACCTTGCATGAGTATATGATATGAATGACAATGTATATGATGGCAACGTCTCGTTCACGCTCATAGGTAATGGGGAACGGCTCACGCTCATAGGTAATGGAGAGCAGACGGCCTATGATGTAATGTATGTGCGATCAAGGCTCAATCAAACGGAGCCGATCGTATGTTGGCAACGCCTCGTTCACGCTCATAGGTAATGGGGAACGGCTCACGCTCATAGGTAATGGGGAGCGGCAGCCTATGATAATGTATGTACTGAAAATGATAACTTTAATCTAAACATTAACCACACAAACAATAGATATATATTGGCAACACATTTGATCATGAATATCATGAATGCACAAGTGTTTAATTTAAATAAATAATAACGACACATGATACACCCTAAAATGTGATTAAAACGGGGAATTTAGTAGAAGTTCACTCACCCTGGGTGCGTTCGGTGGATGATGTTGAATGCGCACGAGTTTAGAGGATTGATCGACGAGGAATAACTAACCTAGGTAATAACGAAAAGGTACGGTAAATTGGATATATTTTTGTGAGTTTAAGGCTATTTTCTAACTTTAAAAACGTTATTTTTAAGTATTTTTAAATTAAATAAATAAATAAAAATAATAAAAAAATGTTGACTTTTGACCGTTGACCGTTACTGTTGACCGTTGACCGGTTCGGTCGTTTGTATGTGTGCGCTGGGGGAGACTCGAACCCGTGACCTCCCGTACGCGTGCACGCAGCTCTACCAACTGAGCTACGTGTCTAACCCGAAATATTTCTGTTTTTAATTATATTTATATACTATTTAACTTAATCCGAAAATCATTTATTTTTAAAAAGGATTTTAATTGCATTGAACCGGTGCCGTCAACCAGTCTCGAACCCGGGACGTATGAGTTAGTGTTGCACACAGTCCACCGCTGGACTGTGTGTCTAACCTGGTTAATAATCCGGTTTTTGTTATACTTAACATGATTCTGTGAGTTATCCCGGTTCGGTTAAAAAGAGCATTTTTATTTAAGAGAGTGAGGTTGGGGCAGGAATCGAACTCGCGACGTGTATGTATTTGTTTGCACACAGTCCACCGCTGGACTGTGTGTCTAACCCGTTCATAATACTGATTTTAATTAATCTTATAACATAACCGGACTTCGTCTTCTTCGCTCAAGAACACAGATAATGATAATTCAACTGTTCCATGTCTAATTCGATTAACAAGCATTATAAGCAATTGAAAGGTAATGAACGGAGAGAGTTTGGGGAAAGGATGTACCGATCAGTGTCTTTCACAGAACTCCGGCAAGGATTCGTCGGCTCTGTTTTGTGAACTCCGGCTGTTAGGATCAATTAACAGTTTGGATGGATTAGATGTGAAATTGAACTACTGAGCAACGATTATAAGTAGTTTTAAATGATCATACCGGCTCACAGCGTGATTCTAGAAATTTCAGAAGTTTTCCGGCGAATGCAGAAATTCCGACAACGTCGTCTGGGATTGATTCTGGATGGTGGATTTGTGTTAGTAATGGTCTAACAATGGAATGAAACAGAGAGTGTCGAGGTGTTTACCGTGTTGATGTGAGTCTCGGTTTTCCGTCGAAAGTCCGGTGATAACAGAAAAATTTCGGCGAGTGAAATTTCATCGAGAATTGGTGTGATTGTGAGCGAAAAGATTATCAGAGGCTGGAGTGTGTATTTATAGGGAAGAACATCGATGAATTGAGTCTGATTACCGTCTTGATTCGTTGGTCAAAAATTCTCCGGCGGTTATGACTGATGTCGCGGACTGGACATCGGTTATAACCGATGTAAGAGTTATTATATACGTTAAGTCACAAGAAACCGACAGTAAAAGGCGAAATCGTCGGGATTTCCGACGACTGCGAATTGGGCGCGTCGGTTGACTGATTTGAAATCGAGATTTGATATTTAAATTAATTGTTTCGATATATTACTAAAAAACACAAGTGGCGGAGTGGTTTGGTGAATGAGAGTTAAGACTTTGGCTGACCCGGCTGACCCGGGTTCGAATCCCGGCAGCCTTGTTTTTTTTTAATTTTCTTATTTTCACTTTTTAACAATTTTTGTTTTTAAATCCTAATTTGTTTATTAATTATGTATTGTTTAAAATTAAAATTAATCATAAATAAACAACAAAATTTTAAAACTGATTGTTCGATTAATAAACGAAGCGGGTTTTGAAAACCCGTTTTTCGACGGATGTTACATTATACCTAATGAGTGTTTATGTATAATGATAATCCAGCATCTAACGGGTTAGACACGTAGCTCAGTTGGAAGAGCTGCGTGCACGCAAACTAGATGTCACGAGTTCGAATCCATTACACGCTGCCAATAATATGCTTAAACTGGTCAGTCCCCTCCCCTTGTCATTCTGACAAGGTTTTTAAATTTGTTTGTTATTTTATTTCGTTTTGTTTTAATACTCACATGTAAGAGTATAAATTTAATAAAAATCGTCTGTATATCGCCGGTTTGTTAAGTTTAAAAAAAACGAAAACTGTTTTTTAATTAAATCATGTTATACTTAATGAGTGTTTATGTATAATGATAATCCAGCATCTAACGGGTTAGACACGTAGCTCAATTGGAAGAGCTGCGTGCACACAAACTAAAGGTCACGAGTTCGAAACCCATCACACGCTGCCAATAACACGCTTAAACCGGTCAGTCCCCTCCCCTTGTCAGTCCGACAAGGTTTTTAAATTTTTTTGTTATGTTGTTTTGTTTTGTTTTGTTTTAATACTCACATGTAAGAGTATACATTTAACAAAATCGTTTGTATATTGCCGGTTTGTTAAGTTTAAAAAAATGAAAACCGTTTTTTAATTAAATCATGTTATACTTAATGAGTGTATATGTACAATGATAATCTAGCATCTAACGGGTTAGACACGTAGCTCAGTTGGAAGAGTTGCGTGCACGCAAACTAGAGGTCACGAGTTCGAATCCCATCACACGCTGCCAATAACATGCTTAAACCGGTCAGACCCCTCCCCTTGTCAGTCTGACAAGGCTTTTAAATTTTTTTGTTATTTTATTTTGTTTTAATACTCACATGTAAGAGTATAAATTTAATAAAAATCGTTTGTATATCGCCAGTTTGTTAAGTTTAAAAAAAATGAAAACCGTTTTTTAATTAAATCATGTTATACTTAATGAGTGTATATGTATAATGATAATCCAGCATCTAACGGGTTAGACACGTAGCTCAGTTGGAAGAGCTGCGTGCACGCAAACTAGAGCTCATGAGTTCGAATCCCATCACACGCTGCCAATAACATGCTAAACCCGGTCAGTCCCCTCCCCTTGTCATTCTGACAAGGTTTTTAAATTTTTTTTATTATTTTATTTTTTTGTTTTAATACTCACATGTAAGAGTATAAATTTAATAAAAATCGTTTGTATATCGCCGGTTTGTTAAGTTTAAAAAAAATGAAAACTGTTTTTTAATTAAATAGGTTATACTTAATGAGTGTTTATGTTTAATGATAATCCAGCATCTAACGGGTTAGACACGTAGCTCAATTGAAAGAGCTGCGTGCACGCAAACTAAAGGTCACGAGTTCGAATCCCATCACACGCTGCCAATAACATGCTTAAACCGGTCAGTCCCCTCCCCTTGTCAGTCTGACAAGGTTTTTAAATTTTTTTGTTATTTTGTTTTGTTTTAATACTCACATGTAAGAGTATAAATTTAATAAAAATCGTTTGTATATCGCCGGTTTGTTAAGCTTAAAAAAATGAAAACCGTTTTTTAGTTAAATCATGTTATACTTAATGAGTGTATATGTATAATGATAATCCAGCATCTAACGGGTTAGACACGTAGCTCAGTTTGAAGAGCTGCGTGCACGCAAACTAGAGGTCACGAGTTCGAATCCCATCACACGCTGCCAATAACATGCTTAAATCGGTCAGTCCCCTCCCTTGTCATTCTGATAAGGTTTTTAAATTTTTTTTTGTTATTTTATTTTGTTTTGTTTTAATACTCGCATGTAAGAGTATAAATTTAATGAAAATCGTTTGTATATCGCCAGTTTGTTAAGTTTAAAAAAATGAAAACCATTTTTTAATTGAATCAGGTTATATTTAATGAGTGTATATGTATAATGATAATCCTGTATCTAATGGGTTAGACACGTAGCTCAGTTGGAAGAGCTGCGTGCAAACAAACTAGAGGTCACGAGTTCGAATCCTATCACACGCTGCCAATAACATGCTAAAACCGGTCAGTCCCCTCCCCTTGTCAGTCTGACAAGGTTTTTAAATTTTTTGTTATTTTATTTTGTTTTAATACTCACATGTAAGAGTATAAATTTAATAAAAATCGTTTGTATATCGCCGGTTTGTTAAGTTCAAAAAAATGAAAACCGTTTTTAATTGAATCAGGTTATACTTAATGAGTGTATATGTATAATGATAATCCAGCATCTAACGGGTTAGACACGTAGCTCAGTTGGAAGAGCTGCGTGCAGGCAAACTAGAGGTCACGAGTTCGAATCCCATCACACGCTGCCAATAACATGCTTAAACCGGTCAGTCCCCTCCCCTTGTAAGTCTGACAAGGTTTTTAAATTTTTTGTTATTTTATTTTGTTTTAATACTCACATGTAAGAGTATAAATTTAATAAAAATCGTTTGTATATCTCCGGTTTGTTAAGTTTAAAAAAATGAAAACCGTTTTTTAATTGACGCGGCTCAGATCCGTTACCTTACATGTTGACGCGGCTCAGATCCATTACCTTACATGTTGACGCGGCTTAAAGCCTTTATCTAGGAGGCTTAGAGTCGTTTCCGTACGGTCACCTGTTGACGCGGCTTAGAACGAATGTTTAGGCGGCTTTGAGCTGTTTCAGCTATTGATGCGGCTTAGAACCCTTATTAGGCGGCTTAGAGCCGTTTCACCTGTTGACGCGGCTTATAAAGCATGTTTATGCGGCTTAGAGCCGTTTCTGGTATCGTTGACGCGGCTTAGAACCACTTTTGAGGCGGTTTAGAGACGTTTCCGTACCGTGACCTGATGACGTGGCTTACAGCTTGTTCCGTACACTGTTCAAGCCGTTTCCGTACCATCTAACCTAGTATAAATATTTAAGTGGTCTGTGTTTCAATTCTATCTCAACACGAAAACAAAGCAAAATGTGTTCCAAATTCATCATGTATATCCATGCATGTAAGCTAGGCCAGAGTGGTATTATGTTCAAGTGTGATGCAGAGGTGGCTATCATAACGACGTTTTTCTTAGATTTAAAATCAACGGCGTCCGGTTGAACCAGCGAAGATGATGTTTTTATCATTATTATTGGCAGCGTGTGATGGGATTTTAACTCGTGACCTCTAGTTTGCGTGCACGCAGCTCTTCCAACTGAGCTACGTGTCTAACCCGTTAGATGCTGGATTTTTATTATACATATACACTCATTAAGTGAATCTTGATTCAATTAAAAAACGGTTTTCATTATTTTCTTTAAACTCAACAAACCGTACGATATACAAACAATTTTTATTAAATTTATATTCTTACAGAATCTGAATATATATGAGTATTAAAAAAAGGGGTTGGTATAATTTATGAAATTGGTTGATTATTAAACAAAATAAAATAACAAAAAAATTAAAAACCTTGTCAGACTGACAAGGGGAGGGGTCTGACCGGTTTAAGCATGTTTTTGGCAGCGTGCGATGGGATTCGAACTCGTGACCTCTAGTTTGCGTGCACACACCTCTTCCAACTGAGCTACGTGTCTAACCCGTTAGATGCTGGATTTTTATTATACATATACACTCATTAAGTGAATCCTGATTTAATTAAAAAACGGTTTTCATTATTTTTTTAAACTCAACAAACCGTACGATATACAAACGATTTTTATTAAATTTATACTCTTACAGAATCTGAATATATGTGAGTATTAAAAAAAGGGGGTTGGTATAATTTATGAAATTGGTTGATTATTAAACAAAATAAAATAACAAAAAAATTTAAAAACCTTGTCAGACTGACAAGGGGAGGGGTTGACCGGTTTAAGCATGTTTTTGGCAGCGTGTGATGGGATTCGAACTCGTGACCTCTAGTTTGCGTGCACGCACCTCTTCCAACTAAGCTACATGTCTAACCCATTAGATGCTGGATTTTTATTATACATATACACTCATTAAGTGAATCCTGATTTAATTAAAAAACGGTTTTCATTATTTTTTTAAACTCAACAAACCGTACGATATACAAACGATTTTTATTAAATTTATACTCTTACAGAATCTGAATATATGTGAGTATTAAAAAAAGGGGGTTGGTATAATTTATGAAATTGGTTGATTATTAAACAAAATAAAATAACAAAAAAATTTAAAAACCTTGTCAGACTGACAAGAGGAGGGGTCTGACCGGTTTAAGCATGTTTTTGGCAGCGTGTGATGGGATCGAACTCGTGACCTCTAGTTTGCGTGCACGCAGCTCTTCCAACTGAGCTACGTGTCTAACCCGTTAGATGCTGGATTTTTATTATACATACACACTCATTAAGTGAATCCTGATTTAATTAAACTCAACAAACAGTACGGAAACGGCTCTAAGCCGCCTAGATAAAGGCTTTAAGCTGCGTCAACCTGTAAGGAAATGGCTCTGAGCCGCCTAAACCCACCTCGGTGTGTTGGTAGGTACCCGGCTAAGGGACGAGCCGGGTCCTTACCCGGCTTCGATGTCAGCTCCACGTGAAACGGCTCGGCTGAGACGTTTCCTTACCTGACACGGCTCAAAGCCGTTTCAGGGTTGTCGGACACGTGTCAATTTGCCATTGGTTATCGGTGAAGACTGGTGTTGAGCCGCTTCCGTTAACGGAAACGGCTCTTTAAGCCGTGTCAGTGAGCCATTTTCGCAAAAACAGCGTAAAAAGGACTAGTTTTGTGATTTACCCAAGGAAATTGAAACCCTTAAAATGTAGAGCCATAAAATAACATCTATTTTCTCATAGTCACCGAAAACACTCATGTTTTTTCTGTAATATAATAATATACAGTGTTCATATAAGTATACATCAAACTAACGTGTGGCTGTGGCCTATGTTCGACTGCAATTTCTGTGAGCCAATTTGAAAAGAGCCCAGAAGTAAGGCCCATTATAAGCTATCATGATAAAAGTATGGTCAACTATTTGTCACCAATAACAATAATCGCAACAGCAGACAGTCGCTCCATAATATAGATTTTATTTGTAAACTGTAATTCGTATTTTATTGGTTGATACTCTTTTACGTTACATCACATCTAAAGACATATATTCCACGTGTCTCCAAAACGTACGTACATGCATGCATGCATGATCATACATAGATATCCCCTTCAAGTTTGGTGCTTTTTCACCAGGATAATGATTTCTTCTTTGTTTTATCTTTCCATCCTAAAGAAGCAGACTAAGAGGCTATTTTTGAATGATTTAGTGTTGCTAATAAGAGATTATTAAGTGCGGAATCAGTAAGAGATTTGAATTATTAAGAGCGAGTATAATGTTTAGTCATTCAGAGAAAAATGTCTGATCAATTCAGATAAGAAGTTTTAACCATTCAGACTCAGTATAAAACTTAACCATTCAAAGGCAAATGTCTGAATTATTCAGACATCTGCTCGCAAAACTAGGGTTCGGGTCGGGTATTGGTAACACCATACCCGTACCCATACTCATCCCGTTGCAAAATCGTGTCCCATACCCGACCCAATACCAGTCGGGTATTTGTTGGATAATTACCCGTCGGGTATCGGGTATACCCGCAGATACCAGATATACCCATTAGTTTGTTAAAAAATATACGTTGTTAGTTTGTTAAAAGATATATGTTGTAATTTCCAAATACATGTCTTTACTATTATAATTATTATATAATTTTATTTATACAACAACTATTATAAACAAAATGTACATTATATACATATAAGTTTTATCATAAATTAATAATAACTTTATAATACTTATACACTTATATGTATATACTTCACAACATACAAAATATAAATACTATTATCAAATACATAAACTAAAAGAAAAAATATAAATTAAATATTCGGGCATAATCGGGTATATAGTTCGGGTAAACGGGTATGTGGTTTCGCGTAATTGGGTCGGGTATCACCTAATCCCATACCCGACCCATACCGTGAATTTTTTTAAAACTAATCCCGTACCCGTCCCATTACCTGTCGGGTATCGGGTATACTCGCCCCATTTGTGTCGGGTTTCGGGTATACCCGTCGTGCTCATGTATTTTTGTCATCCCTACGCATAACAAACAGTTTAAACCATAAAGGGTTGAACCAATAAAAGGTTTGAACTATTAAAAGCTAAACAAACAACCCTAAGATCATTAAATGAAGGTGATTTCTATACAAGATGTGTTTCATTACTAAAATGAAATTTGCAATTTAAGTCTTTCGTGACTACTTACCTTTGTCAAACTGAAAAAGTCATTGACGTTAATGGTAAAGAAAAGTAAACATTATACCGTCGCGTTAAGAAAAAAATATTATAAATCTTTCTTGAAGCGCTTGGCACTAAATAGAGGCCTTTATGGCTTTATCCTAACGACATTTGTGAATCCTCTTGACAAAGTGATGAAGGGAGGCGAATGCTAGGTGATGTAGAATTACGCAGTCATAAAGTGTGTTGTCGTTTCAAAAAAATTAATAATAATAATAACAATAAACTAAATAACAAACCTTAAGTAACACTCATGCTACCTTTTTAGTCACGTAAAACAAAAGACACCAATTTCAACACTTTAACAACTATGTTAATACCACACCTAATCTATAATCGATCACTAAAAGTCAAAATTATCAATTATGAAATGGGACTGGCTCGGGGAGGTGTATGGTGGGTGACCGTTTTAGACCCGTTCTCCCTCGGGGCTAGGGCCCAAAGTTTTTTTAATATATTTTAGAGGCTCATTTTTTCTGTAGAACTCAGGTCCTAGAATTTTCAAGGATTCTTGAAAACGACCATTAACCCCTTTTTGAGGTTTTTGCAGTGCCCAACAACTTAAGGTCTCGTCTATTTTAATATTCACATATTGAAGACGCTAAGCTCATTTTACGTCACTTTACCTACCACTTATAAAGAACCAAAGGATTTTGTTGTTTAACTTCTATCTTTCTCTCTTCTCCAATTCACAATAACATATGGTGTTGAAGATTGCATTAATAGAATATTATTGTTAATATTGTCATTATTGTATTTATCATGTTTCCGTATATAAGAATCTGATTTAATCTCCTTTGTATTATAAATTGAGGTTAATGAGAAAGAGGATAACAACCTTGATAATAATCATCTCTTACATGGTATCAAGAGATTAACCCTAAACCTCCCCCACCACCTGCCGCCAGCGGCCTTCCTCTTTCTCTTCCCTCTCTCATCAACCAACTAATGGTGCACCTCCCCATCTCCCCTTCGATGGATACCAAGATTCATCCCGCTACAACCGTTTCAAATATCAAGAATTTAATCCCTATCCTCCTCCAGATGGAAACTGGCCAATATTCCTCCGAGTGCGAGCTATTCCTCATCCAGTGTCGTGCATTCCAGGTAATCAACCACCTATCCCCTAAACCTGCTGCCTCTTCCTCATCCTCCGACAAACCCACCGTTGATGATCTTTGGGATACACTTAACACCATTATCTTACAATGGATTTATAGTACTATCTCGAATGATCTTCTTAACACCATCATATGTCCTTGAAATATTGCTTATGATGCATGGTCCACCTTGGAGGGCCTCTTCCATGACAATAAGAACGCACGTGCAATTCATCTCATGCAGCTTTGCAACCACCCGCCTAGACGGATTCCCTAATATGTCCTCCTATTGCCAAGCCATTAAATCCCTTGCTAACCAACTTGCTAATGTTGGTGCACCCCTTGATAATAAACGTCTGGTCCTCCACCTTCTTGCTGGTCTTTCTGATCAGTATGAAGGCATCTCTACCATCCTTCAACAAAAATACCCCACCCATCATTCTATGAAACCCAGTCCCAACTCTACATGATTGAAAGTCAAAAGGCCGAAAAGGTTCTCTATGCAGCGCAAACCGCGAACCATGCCCTCAATACCTCCACCACCAAACCGAACCAAACCACGGACCAACCCTAAATCGGCACTCACGGTCGCGGCCGATTCAAAGGTAGTGCCGTGAGAGGTCTTCCTAGCCTCGTGGTCGTGGGCAGCCCTACGGGTCTTGGACCTCTCCAACCACCTATACTTGGACCCTACCCACCAACTGGAACCCTCCAACAAACACCACCTTAGCCGCAGCCCCACCATGGCTCCAATGGTCAGCGCCGCCCCCATGTCCCATACCCTACCACCACCACCACACCATCAACCAATAACCCGGGTCAAGGTCTACTAGGCCCACGTCCAAACCAGGCTCACCAGGCATCCTACTCTCCCACCAACATCCAACAGGCCCTTTACACCATGTCTCTCAATCCACTAGACTACCACCATGGGGTTATGGACACGGGTGCAACAATCAGTATGGATCCAAATTCAGGTAATTTCGGTACTATTTTTAATGATGGCATGAATGAAAATATTATTGTTAGGTATGGCACTACCATTCCGGTACATGGACATGGCCCCCAAACCTTCCCGCACCCTGTAACACCCCAAAAATATTAAATTATATAAATAATGAGGGGGCATTTAACCTAGTTAACGAAAAACCCTTTTAAAGGGGGATGAACTTGTAACGTCCCTAATATATTATAATATATATATATATATAATATATATATATATATATATTTAGTAATATATAGTGCTATCGTAAAATATTACACACATGACTATTTAATGGATTTAAATCTAAGTTAGTTACTTGTTGATAACTAACGAAACATTTGGGTAGTGCCTTTGTATAATAACCAAAACATAGAGGACTGAATTGGGCACTTGGTAAACTGGTAGATATAAATAGGAAATTAAAACTCAAAAACACACACAAGTGTGTTTTCTTGGTCGACCAGTGCAAGCAGAAAGGGGAGAACTTCCTCTAACCCTAGAATCATCAAATTCTTCAAATTGAAAGAGAAATCAAGTCTTAAATTAGTGCATGAGCTGAAATTAGTGATCATCCAAGCTAAGAGATCTTAAGGTATGTTGAATTTCAATGTTTAGTGATGATTATGAAGTTTGATGAATATTACAAATTTCAATTCAAGCATAAATTGTAGATGTGAAAGTAGGATTTGAGATGTATATTACTTTAGGGCAAACCCTTGATGAAAAACAGTGACCAAAGGCTATAAATTAAGTATTTGAATAATAATTGATACTTGTGATAAATGGGTTTTATGATAGTGTGGAATGTATATGTTATAATGATTAATTTGTGCCTATAAAGTTTGATAAACTGAAATCTCGATGCGAATCAGATCATAATCAGACATACTTATTGATAAAATAAGAATCAGTAGATAAAGGATGCTTTACTTGTGTTATTGAAGTAACACAAATCCGTACTTATAAGGTGTTCGATAAATTACCTAAGTGAAAATGTTATACTTGGTAATGTGATATTTAGATGAGAACCATATGTAATGATTTTTGACGAAGTTTGATAATAATAGCTTTTATATTGATCATTTAACAATTAGCCGAGTTGTTCGCTATACGCAACTCGAGTGAAAAGACGGGTGATAAAGCCGGAGGTGATATACGACCAAAAGGAAAGCTTTAAGGTATGTAACTTTAAGTTTTTGTAGAAATTCTTTAATGCATTTGTATTTAATATATGTTGATGAATTAAATAATATTTGTGAAATTCGGTTCATGTAAAAGCGATGGATTTCGCAAAAGTGAAACCGAATGAATAAATAGTAAAGAATGACGTGTTGGTAGTTCATAAGTGATGGATTTCACACGAATGACCAAGCGGGTCAAAATAACGAATAACATTAGATTTGGTTGGTTCATTAGTGAAGAATTCACATGAACAAAAACAAAGTGTACGCGTAAACTGGTAACAGGAACGCAGGTTACGTATAATAAATTAACGGTATGGGTGGTAATAAACTTCTTCTTTGGTTAAATAACCAAATGGGTCAAATAATATGATATAAGAAGGTTTGGTCGATTAAAGCGATGGAATTCACTAAGATGACCAAACGGGTCAAAATGAGGAAAAAGATAAAGGTTTGGTTGTATAAGGCGATGGATTTCGCTAAAGCAACCAAACGGGTCAAAATGACGAAATAGATAAGGTTTGGTTGAATAAAGCGAAGAATTTCGCTAAAGCAACAAACGAATCAAAATGAGGAAATAGATATAGGTTTGGTGGAATAAAGCGATGGAATTCGCTAGAACAACCAAACGGGTAAAATGAAACATAAATGTATACTGGAAAGTATACATGAATGTTTACTTTAGTTTTAAGGTGGTTAAAGGGTAAAACCGAAAAAGAAGAATATATATGTATAAAAATTGAGTAGTGGAGGTGTAAATTATAAGTAGCAATTCTGAATAACGAGGATACTTATATAATTGATAATTTTGTAAAGAATAATATGTTTATCAAGTTCTTTTGCAAAAATTTAGTAAACAAGTCAAAACTAAGAAGTTTACAAAAAATGGGATTTGTGTGATGTAAACACTCATAATGATAGCACTATAGTAATGAAAACAGGGAATATCACTTTATGGACGATTTTCTTAAAACTCCGAGTCGTATGCTGATGTACGGAACTCGAAACGGATCAAACAGACAATTTAACAAATCTGCAGCAAAATTACTGCAGAAGGTACCGTCGCCGACGCAACAATATAGTTCCAACGCGTTAAACTACTGCCTACGGTAGTCTTGACCCGACACAACTTTTTACATGGCGTCGCCGACGCCACCCTGAAATCTTTAAAAATTTTCTGATTTGATAAATGATTTAATTGTTATATATATTTTTCCTTATCGATTATTATTATCGCTAACAAACTGTAAAACTTTCAGTTAAAGAGAAACGCAGTTAAGTATGGACGATGATCAAGCCATGTCAAAGAACCGAACACCTCTCAACTCCAAGCTTCCGCTTTATTTTGTCTAGCTTATGTATCATCTTTTGTTTAAATTGTAAAAGTACTTTTAAATACTTAAAAAGTTTTAACAACTTCGTATTGGAATGTAAGACGAAATTTTATATTCCTTTAAACGAATGTAGTATTTTATATAAAATGCTTATTTTATATGTATGGGTTTTACATACCCTATCCTCCCTTTGTCCTAAAACGAGTTCTTTATGCACCTAAGTTTATTAGAAAACTAATTTCTGTTTTCACTAAAGATAACTATGTATATGTTGAATTGACCCATTTGATTTTCTTGTGAAGGACTACAAGAGCCAGACCCCTATCCTCCGGTGCGACACAGTGGTGACCTCTACACCTTCTCCAAAGACTCCCACTGCTTATCCACATCCACCACTGCTGCTCAGTCCTCCATCTATGGCATCAACGCCTTGGTCACCCAGGCCCAGCTTTACTTCAGTCTTTGAAGAATTCAAACTCTATTATTTTTAAGTCTTCAAATAAAAATATTTCTGAACCTTACGTGTTTGGCAAAAGTACTAGACTTGCATTTCATTCATCTACTAATATTACATTACAACCATTCGATATTGTGCATAATGACCTTTGGACCTCCCTGGTTTTAAGCTCGGGTGGTCACCGTTATTATGTATTGTTTTTGGATGATTACACAAATTTCCTATGGACCTTTCCCATCTCTAACAAATCCAAGTCTTTACCATATTTGAAAACTTCACCAAATTGTCCACACTCAATTTCAACGAACCATAAAACGTTTCAATGTGACAATGGAAAAGGATATGTTAGCTCATCATTTAACCAACTTGTTGATAAACATGGCATTATTTTCCGCTTTCTTGTCCTTATACCTCGCCCAAAATGGCAAGGTGGAACGCAAAATCCGCTCCATCAACAACATCATTCATACCCTTCTTGCCAATCCTATCTCCCTACCAACTTTTGGCACCATGCCTTAGACACCTCCACCTACTTAATTAACATCATTCCATCCAAAACTCACCAATACAAAACTCCCACCCACCTTCTCTATAACCAAGCACCCACATACGATCACTTGCACGTGTCGGGTGCCTTTGTTACCCTCTCATCCCATCCACCAACAACCATAAACTTCAACATCGCTCATACCCATGTGCTTTCCTTGGCTACCCAACCTCCCATCGAGGTTACAAATGCTACAACCTTCAATCTAAAACCATCACCATCTCCCATCACGTCCTCTTTGACGAGACAACTTTTCCCTTTACACACCTCATCCACACTTCTCCCTCCAAAAGTTACAACTTCCTCGCCGACCCATTCCCTTCACATCTCTTGCCATCCGTCTCCAGCCCAAACCCGCCCTAAACTTCTCCCTCGGCCCAATCTCCCCCTCCCCACAGGCCGCCCCCTTTCCCAATCGTACTCAGGCCAACTACTCCCTCGGCCCAATCTACTACCACCCTAAACCCTACCTCCCATCCAACCTGCCCTCAATCCACACCCCATTCCACCACTCCTACAGGCCCATACCCCACAATCCCTAGCTCTCTTCACGGCCCACCTTCAGCCCCCCCACCCACGGTCACCTTCAGCCCCACACAACACCTAGCTCTCTTCAAAACCCATCTTCAGCCCCACCACCTACGGCCCAAAATACCACTACCATCCCAGCCGCCACCACAACCCCACCTATTGTTCAACCTGCCCCCACCCGGACCATGCGAACCGGGCCATGGATGGCATTGTCAAGCCCAAACAACTTCTCAATCTTCACACTACACCATATCTCCCATTCCTAAAAACCCCTCCTTGGCCATGTCCATACCGGAGTGGCACAATGCCATGACTAATGAGTCTCGTGCTCTTATTAATAATAATACATGGGAAATGGTTCCACGACAACCACACATGAACATATCTGGAGCATGTGGTTGTTCAAACATAAGTTCAGATCACATGGCACTCTCGAACGACACAAAGTCCGGTTAGAGTGTAATGGGCGCTCTCAACAGGTTGGAATAGATTGTGGTGATACCTTCAGTCCAGTGGTCAAACCGCTACTCTTCGCACAGTTTTCATGTCACACCCGGATTTCCTATCCAAATCCATACACCGGTGGGCCCGGATGGGGAGTATCGTGACGTCAGTTGATTATATCATAGTCAATTAAACACGGCACAACGGAAGTCTTGGAATAAATTACTATTACAAACCAAATGTTCGACATAAATTATTATCAGGCTCGTAATAGAAGATCCACAGGCGAAACATAAATTGTACAAAGAAAGAATATAAAACAGATTTAGGGAAGATATAAGGAATTGCAAGATCCTCTTATTTCACTACCGAGCAGCTTCCAGCCTATTTCGTATTGTACCTGCAAGCTTAGTCTTTTGAAAATACGTCAGCTTTCGCTGTTAAATACACTCGACTGACTCATTTTGAAAAACATTTTTAAATTAGATTTAAGTGCACAGGGTACATATCTTTTATAACTTGGGAAAGTTGACAGTCCAACCTTGTTAACAGGTTTACATGTTTGTCCATACATACAAGGCCTAGTACAGAGACCGAACATGATTAAATACACACCACTTAGAACTCACAGAGGAGTTATCCCCAACGTCTTGGGTAATTTGCATTTGAGCGTCTGTCAGGTGTATGCCTACACCCCGCGCTAAGGTCGTGGCCATTATCTAATGTAATGAGCGAGGATACCCAGGACACGGTAATTTAACCCCCGATGTTTAAGTTATCAAACAAAACTGATTAAAACGAAAATATGAGATTTACTAGCCACAATCCGGCATTCGATTATCCCAATTTCGGACCACGGTAATAATTTACCGTATCCCAAGCCCATATAGGGAAAATAAGTCAAGAGTATTTACCTGAGTACCTTGATTCAAAAATGCAAGATTATATCTCAGTCGTATTCAAAATAAGCTAAGTGCAGATAGTATTTACCGGAAGGCTCTAGTCTTGATTATGGCATAAGCTAACCATTAAATACTAACGGTCTTATTTAAGTCGTAGACTTAGACCGAGTAGTGTACAGGATCAAAACGTCTAACGCTTGATTAAACGATGATTGATAGAATGTAGTTTGAACCCAAAAAGTTACTTTGACTTGTATAAAATGGGTAAACAATTAACATTCTGGATTTTGAGTTTAAAATGATAAGGTTAAACCCGTTTTGGTTTAAATTCCGTAACTAGTTACGTATAATTAACCGTATGCTTATAAGTGATAATGGGTAACCGGATAAGTCATGGACAAGTTTCAATATGTAATTATACTTTAACTAAGTTGTAATATCAATAAGATATCAACTTATATGCCCGTTAAGGTTTTAAAATGAAACTATGCCTCATAAGGGCATTTGGGTAATTTCATAGCATATAAAAGGAACTTGAATATAATAAATGTTATAATTATAAGTATTTTGGAAAAAAAATTTATCTATGATATAATATCAGTAGGATATCAATTATATGATGTAATTTACATTTTATGGCCAAACTATGCACCGAATGGCATTTTGGTCATTTTACACATAGTTTATAAATTATTTGGGATTTGAGTTTGTATCATGTACCTACTGTAAAAATATTTAAAATAAGTTTTAAAATCACTAGGTAACACCTACCTTATTCAAGTTGCCATTTATAGGGATTAACACCTACCTTATTACGATCACTTAGCCATGTTCATTACGAACAATGGCTGGATCATAATGGTCTTAACCGAAAGTCAAGGCGTTTTCTGAAAAACGCTTGACTTTTGGCTATAAAAGCCTATAAACAAAAATGCAAGAGCAAGGAACACTTACAAGAGGTTCCTAAATGCAAGAGAACTAAGTTGGATGATCCTTTCAGTTAGGAGCTTCCAGAGGAGGGAGAAGAGTTGAAAATGAGAAAGGTGTAAGTTCAAAGGTTGAACCATTGCACCTATTTATTGTTGGAGAGCTTGAAGGAGGTGATGCCAGGTGTTAAGGTGTGTAAGAGGAAGCTTACAAGTATCCTAAAACGTGGCATAGGTGTTTGAAAGTCCCTGGTTTCGATTTAAATGGTTTTTGGCAATTTGTGTGGAGGCCAAGCAAACTTTATGCAGACACAGGCCTCTCGCGCCCCGGCAGAGCCCGCCCCCAGTGTCAGATTTCAAAATTTGTCACATTTAGCCCCTCAATTTATTAAACCCCTTTAAACCTTCTAAAACACCTTTTTAGCATTTTTAGCCCTCTGTAGCCAATACTTGGCGTACCCGGGATTATGCCCGGACATTGTCGAGCTCTCGGTTCGTTAAAAGGTCACTCAGAGGTATAAATTAACATGTTGACACTTTTAACCCCTCCATTATCCAACTTTCATGTTTTTACAGAATTAACCTCTCTCGTCCAACAACGGGCACGCATGAGAGTTAGGACTTTGTAAAGGATCACTCACGGGCATCATATATTTGCTTGTGGTTTCTTATAAATTTAGTTTGTTTTAAATGTAAACATAAGTGTGTGTGTGTGTAGTCTAGTGGTGTAGGTTGTGTGAACTTTGTGGGGAAACCCGGGTTCGATTCCCGGCTCCCCCTTTGTTTGTTTCATTTTATTTTTTTAATTATTTTTAGCTAATTCTCTTTATTTATAATATGATATATATTATATATATATATATATATAGATCTAAATTAATTATTTATTAACTATAAATATCAATTTAAATAACACAACTAAATGTGCAACGAACTTCAAATAAATACTTGATTTTTAAACGGTGCGGGTTTTGAAACCCGTTTTACATAAATGTTACACAAGTAATGTCTCCATAGCTTTAGTGCAAATACAACGGAACCCAATTCCAAATCATAGGTGGTGTAATTCCTTTTGTGCACCTTCAACTGTCGTGATGCATAAGCAATTACCTTGCTTTTTTCATTAGCACACAGCCCATGCCAGTGTGTGAAGCATCACAATAGACTACAAAATCTTCAATACCCTCAGGTAGAGATAACACGGGAGCATTGCTCAACTTGTGTTTTAGAATCTCAAAGGATTCTTGTTGTTTTGGACCCCAAACAAATTTGACATTCTTACGGGTTAAGGTAGTCAAAGGAGTGGCTATTCTTGAAAAGTTCTCAATGAACCTCCTGTAATAACCAGCCAATCCTAGAAAACTACGAATCTCTGATGGAGTCTTGGGCACTTCCCAATTCATTATGGCTTCTATTTTGGCGGGATCCACTTGGATACCATGCTCACTTACAACATGTCCAAGAAATTGACTTCTCTAAGCCAAAACTCACATTTAGAGAACTTAGCATAAAGCTTCTCTTTTCCTTAGCAGTTCTAAAATGCACCGAAGAGGTTTCTCGTGATCAACTTGATTACAAGAGTAGATAAGTATGTCGTCTATGAAAACAATGACAAACTTATCCAATATCGTTTGCAGACTCTATTCATAAGATCCATGAATTCTGCTGGTGCGTTTGTGAGCCCAAAAGGCATCACCGAAAATTCAAAGTGACCATAACGGGTCTGAGGCTGTCTTAGAAAGATCCTCACTCCTAACCTTCAGCTGATGATATCCAGATCTCAGATCGATCTTGGAGAAGTAACTAGCACCTTGAAGTTGGTCGAATAAATCATCATCCTGGGCAGAGGATAACGATTCTTAATCGTTATCTTGTTTAGCTCTCGGTAGTCAATGCACATCCGCATTGAACCGTCATTTTTCTTAATGAACAGAATTGGAGTCCCCAGGGCGAGGAACTTGGCTGTATGAAGCCTTTCTCTAAGAGTTCATCTAATTGTGTCCTAAACTCCTTCATTTTCGTCGGTGCTAGTCTATATGGAGCTTTAGCTACTGTGCTGATCCAGGTAGGATGTCAATCCTAAATTCTACTTGCATGTCTGGAGGTAGGCCTAGTAATTCCTCGGGGAAAACATCGGAATACTCCGAGATAACTGGTAGGTCTTCCATGTTTGGCTTTAATTCGTTGATAGTGACTTGTGCCATGTAAATGACACAAGCTTTCCTCAAACACTTGATGCCTTAAATAGCGACACCTTGTCTGTAATCCATAGTGTGAATCTCCAAGGATGGTGATCATTTCACCGGATGGGGTTTTAATTTCGATGAGTTTCTTATCACAGGCAATGCGGGCTTGGTTACGAGATAACCAATCCATGCCTAAAACAACATCGAACCCCGTCAACTTCATTAGCAAAAGAGTGATGGGGATAGAATGATTCTTAATGGATATAGAGCATCCATCAAGAACGGAAGATGCTATCTCTAACATTCCATCAGCGAGTTCTACCTCATATGTTATATCTAGAGTTCTTATGGGCAAGTTTAATAATTTACTAAACTTATGATGACAAAAGATTAATCTGTACCCGAATTGAAAAGAACTCTAGCATAAATATCGTTAGTGAGGAATGTACTGTTATGACATTGTTGTCATTAACAGCCTCTCTTGCAGTCATCTGAAAGACTCGAGCATTCCCTTCTTGGCCTCTCCAGGCTTTGCATTATTACTCTTAAGATTCTTAGGACAGTTAGTCTTAATATTCCATTTATCATTTGCAAACGGCATCCTTAAGATCCTTGCATTCTAGGGTCCTATGCCCCTTTCTCTTACAAATACCACAGGGTTTGGCTTGTGGAACTAAATTACACTGTCCCTAGTGCCTGCGGTTGCAAGTTTTGCATGTTGGCGTCACAGCCGACTTCTCTTGGTTCCTTTTGAACCCAAATCTCCTTTATTTTTCTTAATAAACCTTTGGGAGTTGTCATCTTCTCTCTTTCTTTTCCCGTCAGTTTTTGACTTAACTGACTTTTGCCTCACTAGATCAAGGTGAGGATAGGGATAGGTCAACAGCGGACCTATAGGTACTAGGCTGAGCAGCCTTTACCATACCCTTAATTTCAGGAGCTAACCCATTGATAAAACGCGCAATGCGTTTGGTTTTAGGGGTGATCAGATAGGAAACTAACCTAGATAGGGAGTTGAAATAGAAACATACTTCCGACAAGTCTAGGTTCTTCATTGAAAGAGACAAGAAGTCTGTCTCTAATTTCTCCACCTCATGAGGTGGGCAGTAAGTTTCCTTGACTAATTCGACAAACTTAGGCCATCCTAAGTTGTACAGGTGGACTTAACCGTATATTGGATCATAGCTTTCCACCAGATTAGGGCATCGCCCTTAAAGGACTGTGATACATATTTGACCACATCCTTATTAGCACAGCTGCTATATCTACGATTGTCTCCATCTCATCCAGCCATTTTAGGGTTTCCACAGCTCCTTTCTCCCCATTAAAATCTCGGGGCTTGCAGGAGATGAAGTATTTATAGGTACATCCGTCTTTAACAAAACAGGACCTATTAGCAAAACCTATTTTCTTTGGTTCACTCTTCGCATTCGAAGAGTGAACGGAGCTCTCCTTATGAGCTGAGGATGGGGTAATCGATAATGGTCTAGAGCGAATAGCACTCGACTCTTTAAGCTTTTCTATGGCCTTTTTCCCATGGCCTTTTCAACGGCTGCATCAATGCGAGCTTGGAAATCGTCATTATTAATGGCTCTGTTTTTCAGCATTATTAGAGTTAACATCCCGGTGGCTACTCTGTGCCTCATCTGAGTTCGCCATCTCTTCAAAGCTTTAGTTCTATGTACCAATAAAACTTCCCTTAGCCATGGTATTAATAACCATATTGGCTTCAAACATTGGATATAATAATCCATTGCCTAATCAAGCTAGTGTGAATAACATCACAACTCTTAGGCTTATTATATCTATTTTTGGCCTAGGTCTCAAAAAGGACCATCAAAGGCAAAATACAATCTGGACATAGTCCATATATTTTATTGGACAGTGGATCGTATTGTCACAACTGTAATTGTCATAATTGACAATTATATTTAGCTCATAAGCTTGTCACGAAGGACATAAAATTTATGGCACAAGGCCTGTCACTAATGGATATATGAATATGGCACATAGGCTGTCACTAATGGACATAAAATATGGCACATAGGCTTGTCACTACGAATGAAATATGGCACATAGGCTTGTCACTAACAGACATGAAATATGAACATAGGCCTGTCACTAACGGACATGAAAATATAGCACATACGCCTGTCACTAATGGACATAAAATATGGCACATAGGCCTGCATCTCTAATGGATGTCTAATCATAGCCTCCAAGGGTAATACATCGCTAATGGATGTTCCCAAGGGCAATACATCTCTAATGGATGTTTAATCATAGCCCAAGGGCAATACATCGCTAATGGATGTTTAATCATAGCCCGAGGCAATACATCACTAATGGATGTTTAATCATAGCCCCAAGGGCAATACATCACTACGGTTATTATAGCCAGGTATATATAATGATAATCATAGCCCCAAGGGCAATACATCACTAAGGATGTTTAATCATAGCCCAAGGGCAATACATCACTAATGGATGTTTCAATCATAGCCCCAATGGCAATACATCACTAATGGATGTTTTATTATCATTGCACTGATGATATTAGCCGGGATCAAATTTTATCACATAGGCTATATAAGGTTAGGACATAGTCCATTACCTTGAAGGCTTAGTGTGGTTCCTCAAGTCACACTACCAAAAGTATTAACATTACTTGAATGTTAATATAGATTATCCTAATGGTCGATTAATAGTCTCGGTCGCGCTGACCTTAACGACTTGGAGGCTTGAACATAAGTCCACCACCTCTGGATAGAAGGATAACTTCTCTTAACTATCCTGATAGAAGGCCCTTTTATCCTTAACTATCATTTATAATGTTGGCCAATTATGTGGTCTGCGCCACTTGGCTAATCAAAACCATTAAGATCTTTTTGGAATTATATCGCAGAGCATAAATTTCGAGTAAAATCGAGACGCTCGTTTGAAGAGGATGAATACATATTTATAATTCAAAAATACTTCATTAAATTTTGAATAGAAATTACACTACTAGAAACAATAAAATAAATTGTCCATGCAAGGACTTAAAGAAATAAATATGTCCATGCAGGGACTAAGGAAATAACAATTCCTCGTAGGGACTAATATTAGTTATTAGAAGAGACTTCACTTGTCTTTCTTTCCCTTGACCAACTTGGAGAGTTTCTTGAAGAACTTGTTTGTCTTCTTCTTCATTTTCTCTTCTTGTTTTTGCATTTCTTTCATTCGTTCCAAGGCCTCATTAATGGCCTCGAGTGGCGGCAGAGGTTGTGGTCGTGGTATACTAGGGTATTGATACCCATAACTTGGATATCCGGTAGGTGGATAAGCTGGTGGGAAAGGAGATGGGTAAAGTGCATTGTGCATGACCGCTTGCATATAAGGGTCATGTGACCATGCTTGATAGTCTACTAGTGTAGATAGGTTAAAATGATCATATCCAGACGTATCTGGATATGTGGGGATTGGGTTACTATAACCCGATGGTGGTGGTTGAACTGTAGGTGTTGGTGTTGGTTCCACCACAAGTGAGGTGTTAGAGGGTCCACCCATTTGTGGGTCCTCTCGAATGGTGGGGTAGGGTTTAGGCAAAGGTGGTAGCGTACCTGATAGTTGGCCCGCACGTACTGACATACGTGCTCCTCTTTTCCTCCTTGGCGGTTCTGGTGGCGATTGGGGTTGTTCCACCGGTTCCATGTGCACATCTTCTTGTACGGGAGATGGTTGGGAGTGATGGGAAGGAGTATTGATGAAGGTAAATTGGTTCCAATGTTGGTCCCACTCATTAGGACCTTGGTAAGGCGATCCTAGGGGTTTGGGTGGTCCAACTGATTTTGCTCGGCTGGAGGTGTATTTAGATATTGGTTTGGATTAAACTCATCATGGTAAGAATGATGAGAGTGATAGGAGCGGTGTGAGAGTGATGTGAATGGTACGAGTGGTAAGAACTTTGAGTGTGGGTAGGCGAATGTTGGGCAAATGGCCATTAATCTCCCGAGTCCTCATAGGGGTTCGGGTGATGTGGATGTGGGGGAATATGTCCTGAAGGTCCTCCCCTCATTGGTCATTTTCCTCTTCCTCGTACACGTGGCGGCATTTTCCTGTTAAAAATCAATTCAAAAACAATACTAATAACTTAATAATGAAATGAATAATCCTAGGTCAATGCTTAGACTCGGAAGTCTAAGGAATGTGCTCGTGTAAGTTTGAGATTAAACACAAGAAGGATAGTGTTTAATTCTCTCAAATGTTGGCTCTGATACCAACCTGTCACACCCCAGATTTCCAACCCAAATCCACACACCGGTGGGCCCGGGTGGGGAGTATCGTGACGAAAGTTGATAACATCATTGTCAATTAAACACGGCACAACGGAAGTTTTAGAGTAAAATTACTATTACAAACCAAATGTTCGACATAAAATAATATACAGGCTCGTAATAGAAGATCCACAGGCTGATCATAAAATGTACAAAGAAAGAATATAAAACAGACTTTGGGGCATATCAAAAGATTTGCAAGATCCTCTTATTTCACTACCGAGTAGCTTCCGACCTATTTCGTATTGTACCTGCAAGCTTAGTCTTATGAAAATACGTCAGCTTTCGTTGGTAAATAAACTCGACTGACTCATTTTGAAACATTTTAAATTAGATTTAAGTGCACAAGGCACAAATCTTTTATAACTTGGGAAAGTTGACCGTCCAACCTTGTTAAAAGATTTACATGTTTGTCCATATATACATGGCCCAGTACAGAGACCGAAACATGATTAAATACACACCACTTAGAACTCACAGAGGAGTTATCCCCAACGTCTTGGGTAATTTGCATTTGAGCGTCTGTCAGGTGTATGCCTACACCCCGCGCTAAGGTCGTGGCCATTATCTAATGTAATGAGCCGAGGATACCCAGGACACGGTAATTTAACCCCCGATGTTTAAGTTATCAACAAAACTGATTAAAACGGAATATGCAGATTTACTAGCCACAATCCGGCATTCGATTGATCCCACTTCCGACCAAGCGGTAATAATTTACCGTATCCCAAGCCCGTATAGGGAAAATAAGTCAAGAGTATTTACCTGAGTTAGCCTTGATTAAAAATGCAAGATTATATCTCAGTCGTATTCAAAATGAGCTAAGTGCAGATAGTATTTACCGGAAGGCTCTAGTCTTGATTATGGCATAAGCTAACCAATTAAATACTAACGGTCTTAGTTAAGTCGTAGACTTAGACCGAGTAGTGTATAGGATCAAAACGTCTAACGCTTAATTAAACGATGATTGGATAGAATGTAGTTTGAACCCAAAAAGTACTTTGACTTGTATAAATGGGTAAACAATTAACATTCTGTATTTTGAGTTTAAAATGATAAGGTTAAACCCGTTTTGGTTAAATTCCGTAAACTAGTTACGTATAATTAACCGTATGCTTATAAGTGATAATGGGTAACCGGATACGTCATGGACAAGTTCTATATGTAATTATACTTTAACTAAGTTGTAATATCAGTAAGATATCAACTTATATGCCCGTTAAGGTTTTAAAATGAAACTATGCCTCATAAGGGCATTTGGGTAATTTCATACCGTATAAAAGGAAGTTGAATATAATTAAATGTTATAATTATAAGTATTCTGGAAAATAATTTATCTATGATATAATATCAGTAGGATATCAATTATATGTGTAATTTACATTTTATGGCCAAATTATGCACCGAATGGGCATTTTGGTCATTTTACACATAGTTTATAAATTATTTGGGATTCTGAGTTTGTATCATGTACCTACTGTAAAAATATTTAAAATAAGTTTTAAAATCAGTAGATAACAAGTCTTGGTTGATAGTTATGGTTTAAAACCATACTGTGCGCCGAAACGACGCTTATGTCGTAAAATGACGATTTATGCGATGTTTACCGAAAACTGATGTTAAGGTCTGATTAAAATGTTTAACATATGTTATTTAATATAACATATCAGTATGTAAAAGATTCACCGTAAAAAGATATGATTAAAACCATTTATAAGCCATAAGGGCTTTATCGTCATTTTCCGGCATATTACAAGGACTTGGTCATAAACCAGTTTATAATCTGGTTTAATCATCCCAAATAATCCTACTTATAATATTACATCCGTAGGAAATTTATTTTCACGTTCATTATCTTTTAAACCTTATTTTATGCAAAAAGGACATTTTAGTCAAAATGGCATAATTACGGAACTTGTACATAAACTCAGAATCTGATTATGATCATGTAATATAACCTCAGAGGGTTATGCTACATTATGCAACTTTAGATCAGTAGCTAACTAATGTAAATCGGGTCAGAATCGAAAGTCAAAGCAGAAGTCAAATTTTGTGACTTTTGGTTGCGAACCGACCCTAGAACTGAAATTGACGAGCCGAACATGTTCTTAAATGTTCTAATAATTATTACCAACTTGTTTAAGTGTCAAACAGGTTTCATAACCTATATAAGATCAATTTATGATTTTTCCAAAAAATGGCATGTTTGACTTTTTAATATCATAACTTTGACCCGTCAATTGGTCTAGCAATCGTGATCTTCAGGAGGTGCCCTTTATAGGGACTAACACCTACCTTATTAGGATCACTTAGCCATGTTCAGTACGAACAATGGCTGGACCATAATGGTCTTAACCAAAAGTCAAGGCGTTTTCCGAAAACGCTTGACTTTTAGCTATAAAAGCCTATAAACGAAAATGCAAGAGCATGAAACACTTACAAGAGGTTCCTAGAATGCAAGAGAACTATGTTGGATGCTCTTTTCAGTTAGGAACCTCCAGAGGAGGGAGAAGAGTTGAAAATGAGAAAGGTGTAAGTTCAAAGGTTGAACCTTTGCACCTATTTACAGTTGGAGAGCTTGAAGGAGGTGATGCCAGGTGTTAAGGGTGTAAGAGGAAGCTTACAAGTGTCCTAAAACGTGGCATAGCTGTTTGAAAGTCCCTGGTTTCGATTTAAATGATTTTTGGCAATTTGTGTGGAGGCCAAGCAAACTTTCTGGAGACAGAGGCCTCTCGCGCCCCACGAGAGGCCAGGCCTTACCCTCTCGCGCCCCGCGAGCGCCCCATGTCAGATTTTAAAATTTGTCACATTTAGCCCCTCAACTTATTAAACCCCTTTAAACCTTCTAAAACACCTTTTAGCACTTTTAGCCCTCCGTATCCAATACTTGGCATACCAGGGATTATGCCCGGACATTGTCGAGCTCTCGGTTTGTTAAAAGGTCACTCAGAGGTATAAATTAATATGTTGACACTTTTAACCCCTCCATTATCCAACTTTCATATTTTTACAGAATTAACCTCTCTCATCCAACAACGGGCACGCATGAGAGTTAGGACTTTGTAAAGGATCACTCAGAGGCTCATTTTATGTATGTTGACATATCAGTCACTCAGAGGCCAATGTTTAAGCATGTTGACATATCAGTCACTCATATGCCAAGTTTTGAGCATGTTGACACCTTTAGTCCTTATTGGTATTTAATAGACTTAAAAATAAAATACAACACGTGTCACTATACTATTGAACACGGTTTTACGAGGTGTTACATCTCACGATCGCCTTGTCCAAATCTTGGCCGGTTCACCAACTTGATGTTACTAATGCTTTTCTCCATGGTAACCTAAATGAGACTGTTTATATGCACCAACCCATGGGATTTCGCAACAAAGATTTTCCTGATTATGTGTGTCGGCTTAAGAAATCTCTTTATGGTTTAAAACAGGCCCTCGTGCCTGGGATCAACGCTTCACAGACCATGTTCTCACCTTGGGTTTTCACCAAAGTTGTTGGGATGCGTCTCTCTTCATCCTTCACTATAACGGCCACACTGCTTATCTTCTTCTTTATGTTGACGCTATTCTCTTGGTAACTTCCTCTACTACCCTTCGTGAACAACTTATGGGGTATCTATTCAAAAAAATTTCTATGAAGGACCTTGGCTCCCTAAATTTCTTTCTAGGTATATCCGTCTCTCGCACCCGTGACACCATGTTCTTGTCACAACAGAGATATGCTGTAGATAGCATCGAACGTGCTGGTATGTCATCATGTAAACCGGCAGCCACACCGATCGACACAAATTCTAAGTTAAGTGCCCGTTCTAGTTCTGACTTCGAGAACCCAACTCTTTACCGAAGCTTAGCTGGAGCGCTTCAATACTTGACCTTCACCCGCCCAGATATTAGCTATGCTGTCCAACAAATATGTGTGCATATGCACACACCCAAGACTGACCACTAGAATGCCCTTAAACGCATAATCAGATACATTCAGGGGACATTATCATTCTGCCTTACCTTGGTCTCTCAAAAAGACCCCACGCTTCTTGCCTATTCCGATGCCGACTAGGCTGGGTGCCCGGACACACGTCGTTCCACGAGTAGATATTGTGTCTATTTAGGGACACTCTAGTCTCCTGGTCCTCTAAACGTCAGCCGACAATCTCCCGCTCCAGCGCCGAGGCCGAATACCGTGGAGTTGCTAATGTCGTTGCTAAAATATGCTGGCTCCACAATCTTCTTCCTGAGCACTAATCATCTCTTACATGCAATGAATCGTATGCTTGTCCACAACATTTTAAAGCCCAATAAAGCATTGCGCCATCACTACTCACATGTTAAAAACTATAAAAGAAAGTTGGAATATACAAAAGTTTAGACCTAAAGCAATAGCTTATGTATTTATACACTAAAAAGTTGTTCATGCTTCTATTATTGTTTAAATATCTATAGACTAATATAATTAAAAACATTGTGATGAGACCTACCTTTCTTTGATCATTTTTATACACTATTTTCATCTTTCGAAAAGTCTAGAGTTCTGATTTAAGAACTTATCTGTAATCCTCATTGCTTTTCAACTAGTGAGCATCACCCACTACTTACCATAACTTTAATGCAACCAAACATATATCATAAATAGACACTAAAAAATAAATGATTATGGTTGTATTCTTACCAAAATAGTAGAAAACCAATTGCGATAGAAATAAGATAATGATTGTTCACATGTTGATGTCCATAAATACCCTTTACTCTATCAAGCATCCTTGAGGCGCACTTGTAACACAAAAAGGATGGCAAATCTACTTCTAAATGTTGGTCATACTGTTGTGATGGTTGTTAGGATTGAACACACACACAAAAGCAATAAACGACACGAAGATTTAAAGTGGTTCGGTCAGCTGATCTACGTCCACTGTCGTTGTAACTATGGTTTCTTTATCATTCAGATGCTAAAGGAATTACAAGTACAATGATATCAATATATAGAGACTAATCTAGAGTTAGAAAAGTTAATCCCCAAGTTAGGCCAAAGCCCACATAGAGATATCTAGGGCCGGCTAAATTAGAACCCTAATTTATCTGGCAAATAAAAGACGTGTGGGTCGACCACCCTCCCTTGATCGGGCCTCCACATAAAGTCACCCAACAATCTCCCACTTGGTCTTCAATAGTCCAATAGTCTTCAATATGTACCTCTTGTAATCTTCCTTTACCAACTAGTTGCATCAGCCTTTTGAACATTTAACCTGAAGACACGTTGAAGCTCCCACTGAGCCTCGACTCATCAGTCACAACCAGTGACTTGTTCTTTGTCTCTGGCGGCTCCCACTTAAATGAACTATTAGATCCTGAGAAATCCTGAGAACACACACCCTCTATTACTAGTAAGGAATCCACACTACAAACTAATGCGTCATCATCTTAACTATGGTCTCCCACAGAGTTTATTTCTTTCTTCTGTTTCGAACACTGATTCCTAAAGTGTCCTACTTCATCACAATTCCAACATACCACATACTTCGAAGCCTTAGACACACTCCTTTTGCCCTGACGACTACCCCTACTGATTCTTTCTTATCATGGCCTCTATACTTAACAAACAACTCGAAGACTCACCTGAACCACGGCGTCAAACATCCTCTTCCAAAATAAGCTCCCATATCTTTGCAAACGTGAACTTAATCGACTCTAACGTGCTAGTAACAACAATTATAGTTCCAGGCCAACTATCAAGCAATGAGGATAATAACAATAAGGCTTGAACCTCATCATCAAACTTAATATTGACAGACACTAAATGAGACAAGATCGAGTTTAGGTTATTGATGTGATTTGTTAACGAGTCACCCTCCATCATCTGGGTATTCACAAGCTCCCGATTAAGATAAACCTTATTTGCTATAGAAGGCTTCTAATACATGTTTGATAATGCTGCCTTTATACCTTTAGCTAAAGTCTCCTTCTGGATGTTATTGGCAACATTCTCTAACAGAGAAAGCTTTATCACTACTTTGGCTTCTCACCCTCAAGCACTATGTCTAAGTCTTTCTGAAAAAGTAGTGTCTCAATCTGTGTTTTCCTCCACCCAAACTTATTCCCATCAAATTTCTCTATTATAACATTCCCATCTACAGCCATGGCTTGGATAAATATAGATAAACACATCAAATCAATCTATTCAATACGTAGTGGAATAGAACCTAACAAACGTGGTTGACTCTAGTTCTAGGTTTCTTTACTCAGTCTTTTTGATTCAACCAAACTATTCTACAAAAGAGATCTCTGATTTCGGGTTATTCCAACTCATTGTTAAAGCTTTAAAAAAACATAACCCAAAACTCCTTCTACGATAGTGGCGGAAACCCTAACGACGACGGCAGAATCCTAGCGTTGTTGGGTTAGCGGCGGTAGTTAACTGGGTGGCTGACAACAAAAGAACTGAAGGTGATGGTTCTCGTGTTCTCGTGTGATCACGATCAAGAGCCAAAGCTATGATACCAGTTGTTAGGATTTAACACACACATGAAAGCAATAAATAACACGAAGATTTAAAGTGGTTCGGTCACCTGACCTACGTCCACTTTGCTGCATCTAGGGTTTCTTTACTATTCAGGAGCTCAAGGAATTACAATTATAATGATATCAATATATAGAGACTAATCTAGGGTTAGGAAACTTAATCCCCATGTTAGTACCAAGCCCACATAGAGATAACTGCGGCCGGCTAAAATAGAACCCGAATTTAACTGCCAAATAGAAGACGTGTGGGCCAACCCAAGGCTAAAGTCGATCGCCCTCCCTTGATCGGGCCTCCATACCAATTCGCCCAACAATGGATACTCCTAGGGTTGTTGAAACTATACGAGCCAACTCGGCTCAAAGTCTCTTTACCAAACTGAAGTTTAAGCTTAGCTTGGTGCATTTGCACTTTGAGCAAGGTCGTAGCTCGACAAATCGACAAGTTTAAAATAAAAAATAATTAACAAGAAACAATAGTAAATAGAAATCCAAAATGTTTTAGGTTCATAGACGACATCAATTGAAAAGCAAACAAGGGATACTTGAAAATGTTTTGAACTCATTTTGGTAGATACGAGAATTCAATCTATGAGGGGTTGAGGTTAATATCTAACGAAAAATAATAAAGACGGAGACAAAATCATTAATCTCCAGGAGTTTGGAGCCATAAGCTCTGCCTTCGTATCACCAACTTCTGATACTTGGATAAGAGGTGTGGTTGCCTTTTTCAACCACGATCATGTTTAGCTATTCATAGCGGAAGAACAGCAGGGGTGGGAGTGGGGGGTAATGACAATAAAGATAATAGTAGAATTTAGGATTTAGTTCAAGTGTTCAATGGTCTATAAATCGATAGCTCAAAGGAGGAGATTTTCTATGACTGTTTATAAGAATAAAATACATCAAAGGAACAAAAGAAAAAAAATACACAAAGGCATCTAGGTAAACATAGAAAGACCAATAATAAAGGCAAAAAGATAGAATGGTCAGTCAAGAAAAATATATGAATGATTCAGTTCTAATACTCCCCCTCAAGTTGGAGCATGTAGATCTTTAGTATCCAACTTGCCAGGTAGAAACCTAATTGTTGAATTCCCAATCCTTTTGTAAGAAGGACTACAATCTACACTTAATGTCAACAAGAAGCAGTAGAATCCCAAGTGAGTCCACACCTTCTTACACAAAATAGGAATCCATTTCAACGTGTTAGTTCGTTCATGGAAGAGAGGGTTGTTTGCTATGTGACAAGCTTCCTGGTTGTCACAAAATAAAGTCATTGGAGTAGTAGAAGCGATATCCAATTCTTTCACAAGACATCAAACCCATAGCACCTCACTTACAGTTGATGCCATGGATTTGTACTTTGCTTCTACAGAGGAGCTTGAAACAACATATTGTTTCTTTGTTTTCCAAGAAATCGGTGCCCCACCATGGAGAAGTACATAACATGTTCTAGACTTTCATGTATATGGGCATCCAAGCCAGTTAGAGTCATGGTATGAAGTTAGGTTGTACCCCCTTCTCATGGAAAGAGTACACCCTAAGTAAGAGTAGCCCTTAGATATTGCATCACTTTATGCACTTCATCCATATGGGTTTGTCTCGGTCAGCAGCAAATTGAGATCAGATGTTTATAGAATAGTGATGTCTGGTCTAGTAGCTTGCAGATAAAATAATCTACCAACTATGCAACGACACTAACTATCATCGACCTTGGATTCAGTTTCACTTCTATCCAGTTTGTGATTTTGTTCAATGGGGAAATAGCTCATCTTACACCCTTGTAGCCCGCAATCTTCCAAAATATCTAAATTGTATTTTCTCTTACTTAGCACCAACCCTTCGGCAGTGTGAACAACTTCTATGCCAAGAAAATATTTTAGGATATTTTGGTGTGTTGTATTTTAGTTGCATCATTTCCAAAAATAAGAACATCATCGACATAGATGAGGGCCACAACAAATATATGTCCTTAACAATAAAGAAAAAGAGAATGATCAGCCTTTGATTGTTTAAAATCAAGCTTGAGAATGGCGTTGGTGAACGTTTGGTACCAATTCCATGAAGCTTATTTCAATCTATAGATTGATTTTCTTAACCGACAAACTTTAGTTTCTCCCTCCTTAGAAAAACCTTGTGGAATCTTCATATACACCTCTTCGTTTAACTCTCCATGTAAAAGCATGTTGTTCACGTCTAGCTTATGGATAAACCACTTTCTTTTGGCAGCTATGACTAAAAGAGTTCTAATAGTAACCAGTTTAGCCACCGGAGCAAAGGTGTCGTGATAATCAACCCCCAACATTAATGAAACCTTTAGCCATGAGACATGCTTTGTATCTCTTAACTTCACCATTGGGTTTGTTTTCACCTTATAAACCCACTTTGAGTCAATTGCACGTTTTCCGTCAGATAAGTCTTCGAGCGTCTATGTACCATTTTCTTCAATAGCTCATACTTCTTTCTTCATAGCTTCTTTCAACTTTTCATCCTTTACTAACTGATAAAATATTTTTGGCTCATTAGTTGAATTGATAGCCTCTAAAAAGGCTTTGTGAGTTAAGAAAAAAAATTATATGACACAAAACTAGATAACGGATGTACTATCAAGGAAGCTTGAGGTGGCAAGTTTTGTGTATTGTCTACCGAAGGGGGAAGTTCTACCACAAAGTCTTCAAGGTGTTTGGGTTGTGTCCGATTTCGTTTCTCTAAACTTGGTTCAACAATAGGCTCTTTTAAAACCTCTTGGACCATGTCATCGCTTGTATGTTGAGTTAATGGGCTGGTAGCTTCTTCACTTGGACCGTGTGACAACCCACAATTTCAGGTTAATATTCGTACAAGCTCAAATTTTTGCGAACATTTAAAATATACGTTTTAGACTTAATTTTTTTAGGAGTGAAATGCAATTTGCGTTCCTAAGGTTTAGGGGCGCTGTTAGGCCGCGTCCCTGAAGCAAACTTTCCATTGCCTGAGTTCCTGCCATATGAAATTCGCTACGATTTGAGTCCCTCTTGTTAGTTTAATCGTAGGTACATGTAAAATCCCCATTTTGCCCTTGGTATATATATTCTTCCCATTTTCCGCTAATTTCACCCTCAATTCTCTCTCTCTCTCTTTTCCTCTCTCTCTCTCTCTCTTTCTCTTTCTCTTTCTCTCATCATCGTTTTCAAACAACAAACATGATACCATCATTATTATCTTCAAGCAACAACAAGACATTATTATCATCATCTTCAAACAGCAACAAAATACCTAACCCTAACCCATCATTTAACAAGTTATCATCTTCAAACCTAACCCCCAAAATTTAACATCTTCAAACAACAACCATTTCAGATTCTAAATGTAACACGAACTAAAAACGGTTTCTAGAAAACCCGGCTCGTTTTGTAAAACCAAACCCAGAACATAATAAATAGAAACGGGGTTTATATTATCTTTTGGATTTAAATAATATTAGTATTAATTTAATTAAAATACAAATCTATATATATATATATATACATATATTGATTTTATAAATGAACGTTAATTATATAAAAAAAATTAGGTTAGTTTCGTTAGTCACCGTTAGAATTATAAAGGAGTTAATCAAGTAAGCTAAGAGGAATGGTTAAAGGAGTTAATGGAACTTGAGGGACCTAGGGCCAAGTTCCTTAAAAACCTCTGCCTTTTTTAAAATATCCTGAACAGTTCCTGTAGGCTAAGCGCCTTTTTTAAGGAAATAGAGAATCGCGGGAACGTTTAAAAAGTTTGATTCTTGATAGGATCATAAAAACCCACTTTCCGAAGATCCCTTCCTTCTCTTCGAGATCGAACATCAATTGCAACGATTTAGTTACGATGAAAAATCTACTTGTATATCTTCATCCATGGATTCTTTATTCATACTCATTCAATTGGACTATGTTGAAACTTGTTTAATGGGAAAAGGAAAAAGAAAACACAGCAGGTGGGATTCGAACCCGAATCCTCTGGGTTGACAAGCAGTGCGCACACCAACTGAGTTGCATGCTCTTTTGTGATAAAATCTGAGCTAAAACTTATAAAAGCTCAACCGACCCGAACCTACTGACCCGATCAATATTTCACCGTTTTCGCGACATTTAAACGTCCAAACTGATTTCAATCGCTTCATAATTATGAAAAGTCAATAAGACACCATCCAATCTACTAGTTTATATCCAATCACCCCAATAAAATCGGTTTTTATCACCATTAAGTTTCATTAAAGAACATGTACAACTTTAAATCGATTTGATCAATTCGCGAATGTTAGCTGATAATTTTCATATCATTTGACGTCTAGAAGTTTCCCCTATCATTTCTCCACCCTCACATTCCATTAACAGCATCACAATCTTACCGATTAAAGTGAAGAACTAATCTAGGGCTTGGAACTTCATCTCACATTATCTCCTTCAATTCTTAACTTTCATCTTGCGTCCATTTTGCTTACTTTTTCATGCTCTACTTGAATTTGAATCTGATTATTGTTGAAATTAGGGTTCTTAGTTTATAGATTTGGGGATTTTGATCTTAGACTTGTGTTTTGATGAAATTGGAAGTATGTTTCTGTTATATATCGTGTTAATATAAATTGTGTAATTGTTGGGATTTTATTGATAATATATGGATTTTACATGTTTATGTTATTTAGAAAATCGGAAACGTAAAAATCTATCAAAACTAAATACTATAAACATTGTTAGTAGTTTTTATAGAATATATATATATATATATATATATATATATATATATATATATATATATATATAGAGAGAGAGAGAGAGAGAGTAGGGTTCCTACGCAAAGTGTGTTTTTCCTACAAAGTGTAGGAAGCGATCTGAGCCATCTGATGGGTGTGTTTAATGGTTGAGATCAAGTCAGTGGCATTTTTCGAATATTTGTGTGTAATTAATTAATTGTCATAATAGGTTAGGGATAGTCTTGTCATTTTACGTGTTTTAAATCAATCAAATAACCGTCATAAATAACACACCCCCTACAATCTTAGGATTTTCCCTTTCTCTCTCTAAAACCAATTATAGAAAACCTCTTTCATACCAAAAATAGTTAGAATCATGTATCAAGATAACAAATTCGGACTGAAATATAAGCACAATTGATACCATGTTTGTCATTCCATTCGCAATTCATTATCTTCTTCTAAAGCACATTCAATTCGTATTTCATCTGGTTTGTTCATTATGTTTTATCGCTAAAACACACTACTATGAAACACAACTAGTATCCAACTTCAAGTGTAATAAAACACAACACTATGATAAACACAATGTGAAAAGCTAGAAACTGATAAAACCCAGCGTCAAGACAGTGTATTTCATCTAGTTCATCACATTGTGTTTTATCTGGTAAAACAAATCAATATCTCTCAGTGAACTGCGTTTATTAACTACTAACTGCTAGAATACAATACCAACATCTCTCAGTGAACTGTGTTTCATTAATTAAAACAATATTTAATGCCAAGGGAATTATAACACATTAACCTTTTAACTAGTAAAACACATCTTCAAGAACTTGTTGAAGAAGCTATTATTTTTTATCAGGCAATTGATTTACGAAGAAGATATGAAAATCACATGGAATGATAACCTCTAGTAATTTTGATAACCTCCAATACGAGATATTCAGTTTTCTTAAAATTCTCATAATTTAGTTAATAATAAAATCCATAAATAAAATAATTATCATATTACTTTAATGCCATTTTTATTAAAAAAAACCTAATTGCCACATGTCACTCTTCTATGGCTTCCTACACTTTGTAAGAAATATTGGCTTTGTAGCCAACTCCTACTCTATATATATGTTATGGAATTTTTATAAAATTTTTCTATATTTATTAATAATTATTTGGTAATAAAAGAATTTAATCAAATTATAAAACAAATAATTTTCCTTATAAATTTAATGGTTTTAAATCAAAATACAGAATATGATCTATAAATTTATTAGACAATGTTATTAATTCATCTAGATTTTAGCATTAAAAATATAATAACATGTTAGATTGTTATTATTAAAAATAATCACGATTATTTATTTTAGAAATACAAATACCGGTTTAAAATTATTTTGAATAATATATTTTACATGTTTCAAGTCCTCAAATAGCGGAACCAAATTTCCTAGATTTATTATATTGTTTCGTTTGTTTAGTATTTTGGTTTAGTTTATTATTTTTATTTGGATTTACCACTTAATACTCGTACGGTAATTCTCGTGGATCAATTATTCGCAGCCAGTGAGCTGATCTTTTTATTCCTCTTTTTATCACTTCAATAACATGCAAAATCAATGTGTCTTGTTTTTTTTGTGTATTATGTGTCTTGTTTAATTGTTTTCTCGTGGATCAATTTTTTGGGGTGTATTATATGTCTTGTTTAATTGTTTTCAATTTAAAACAATAACATGCAAAATCAATCTACGTGTTTCGCACTCATATTTCTATTGTTTCTTGTATCTATTATTGCATGTATGTGTATCTATGTCTTTACTCACTTTGTATCTATGGTTTCTATTGTGGATCCACTGGCTGGTCGGTTCCCCACGGCCAGGGATTGAACTAGGTGTCTCCACCATAATTTGCTCCCTCGTGACTTTGAGATGTAGATATCGCCTCATTCTTCTTAGGCTAACCCTATCCTCATGACTGTGAGATATTGGTTATTTTGTTTATTGTTGTGATTGATATATGTTGTGATTTTCGGTTGTGGTGATTATATTGTAATGTTGGTATTGTTGGATTGTTACGGATATATTGGTACACTTGAGGTTGCATGATAAATCATTTTAAATAATATGAAAATAGTGAAGGAAATCTTTTATTTAAACTTAGATATATTCATTAACTTTATGTTGATGTAAAAACTATTTTTACACATCATGCAGGTAACCAGGTGCGCTTAAATTGAAGATGAAGACATGTAGGACATGCCTTAGTTTAATAATTGGATTTTATTTTATGATTTATGGTTGTGGGATTTGTATGAATTATATGAGACTTCTATGATATGTGTGGCATTTTATTTTGGACATGCTTTAAATATTTAAATTCATATTAGTTGGCATGAGCTATGGGCAATCATCTCGCTCTAACTGATTGTCTGACGCGGGTCGAGGTGAGACAAGAAAGGGCGTAGAGAGAAAGAGATCCACGAGATATCCACGATGAAAGGCCGTAGGCGGCGGCAATGGTGTTAGGGTGGTGATGTAAAAAAACATGGGAAAGTTAAGATTGTTCAAACCATCTAAATCAAGAACAAGACCATCATTATTTCTATACGTAATACATGTTCACTAATATAAATTTGGGTTTTGTTCTTGAATTTGTTTGTTGGGTTTTATTTCTTTAAGAGACTATTATTTCTTTAAGAGACTATTAATTTGTTTGTGGGAAGTTGTGTTTGTCCCACATTGGTGGAGAGATAAATATTTTGTTGATTTATATCTATAATTCTCTATACAAATGTATTCCTATGTGACAAGTTACACCCAGTGGCAGCCAGGAGGGTGCGAAGCACCCAACACGTACACGCGCCCGGGCCCGGGGACGGGACAAGGGCGATGGGCGCAATGTGGCGCTTTAATTTCGTGAACGGTTGTCCTACAAGGTTGAAGGCAACAGCCTCTGTTGTGGGTTTCTTATCGGCTAAGGTTTTCTCTAGTTTATGAAACATCCCTTCATTTTCTTCTTTGGACGTTTTGTATCACCGGCCATGAGAGTCGGCTAGGTTTTTGTTTGATCGATATATGTTAAGTCCCATGGTCAATCAAGAAAAATATTCGGAAGTTCCATGAAACGGAAGTTATGGTAAGTAAAGGACTAAAAGGCTTTGATTGAGCTTTCAAATGGACTAATCTATTGATGATTGAGCTCATATGTAGTTGAGCTTTTTTTGTGTGAATGTTTTGCTCAAGCGATCCTATGTTGGCTGGCTCAAAATTTACAAGCCAATTTGGTTAGAGATGATTTCAAGTGAATTTTTGAGAACTAATTTTTAACGAGTTTTCAAGTCACCATTTATTTGAACAATCTTAACTTTCCCATGTTTTTTTTTTATATTAGTGAACATGTATTACGTATAGAAAATTGAGTCAATGGATAGCCCTCATAGGACGCTTGTAACCACAAAATTCTGGAGAGTAAGTCTCCAATTTCCAGTTAATTCTCCATTGGTTCAACTTTATCCCATCCCTTGCGACTTTATTATCCTTTTTTCTACATATTATTAATTACCATATGTCCTCTACTTCCCTGTGTTCATCGATTGAGCTATTAGCCATACATTTTTTATCTTTTTTTTTTCTTCGTACACGACACGTTGTGTACTTTTTTTCAGATATTACATGTGGAATTCTAAAATCCAATATTGCATAAAACGTATTATTTAATATAGAATCTCGAGAATAATATGAAATTACATGAAAGAAAAGAAAGAAAGTAACAGTTTATTTGTCTATAGAATCCTATCACAGTAAGTGAGATTGTCACTAAGGAAGCTTTCGAGTAGCTCAAGAACGGGTTGTCTCGTTTACACCTCTAACAATAGGTTACTTTTTTTTCTTAATGTTTACTTTAGTTAAATACTATTGATATTTTTTTAACGGTAAGGAACGACGTGCCAACCATCGTGACACCGGGCGTTGTGGCCAAGGTCAACTACTCGACCGCCGCCAGCCGCTTGACTCTCCCCAGATACACGGAAACCCGACCTCCACCAGCCCGAAGGCACAGCAGTAGAATAATCGGTAAAACCTCGACTCCCATCCAAGTCGAACCGGCACTACCCGTATTCGTTCTTCACCTGGATGCCGCAGAATAATGAGGAGAGTGAGAATCGAACCTGGATCAAAAGAAACACCAATTCTTTCCCCAACCACTCCACCACTACCTCATTAGCTAAATACTATTGACCTAATAGTCTAGTTGTATGGTTTTTACCCTTAGTAAATTGATATGACGTTAAATATTTGTAATCATAAGATTATCTTGCGTAATATTAGGTGTAAATGCTTGATGTCAAAAAAGAATAGTACTAGCCTCAGCCAAATTGTATTGCCGTGTTATTTGAGCGAAATAAAAGTTGAATAAAGACATTCAAAAAATAGTGAAAAAATGATGAATTCTTCTTAAAGTAGTAAACTAATAACTAGATTTATCGGTGGAACCAGCATCAAAAACCAACTAACATCGTAAATAATTTAACCTTCAAAATTATTTAGACATGGAAGTGGCTCAGCGCCTCTTGCCACCTCACCATCTTTGGCACCCCATGACACCCTTCCCCATTTTCAGGGCGTTATAGGCAATTTTGTTAACTTCTAGGCCAGCGCTATAAAGATGGTGATGGGGGCCCATATTTATTTAACCAAACAGATTCTTTTATATATATATATATATATATATATATACACACACACATATAAAGGGGCATTAAATAGGATATTATCAATACCATGCAAGATAACGATAAAGCCTCTTATTTATGTGACGCTAATATGGCATGATAAAGCCCTAGAGGCCATATACCAAAACACCCAGCCTTAAAAGATAACTAGAACTTGGTGTGGATTTATGATTTTAATAAAATGAGAACCTTAAATATATAATATATCAAATATAAAGTAGTAAATGACTAATTATATGCGCGTGTCAGCTACAAAAACCAAACATCATAAATAATTTAAGTGATCAGTTAATACAATATAGTCTGGTCAAAGTACGGCAACAATGCTCACCATTTTGAAGAGTGCGGTAGCCTAATACAAAAAAGTCGTCATTTCAAAAAAAATTAACTTTATAACTATAAGGTTATAACCTATATAAAATAGGATATTATCAATACCATGCAAGATAACGATAAAGCCTCTTATTTATGTGACGCTAATATGGCATGATAAAGCCCTAGAGGCCATATACCAAAACACCCAGCCTTAAAAGATAACTAGAACTTGGTGTGGATTTATGATTTTAATAAAATGAGAACCTTAAATATATAATATATCAAATATAAAGTAGTAAATGACTAATTATATGCGCGTGTCAGCTACAAAAACCAAACATCATAAATAATTTAAGTTATCAGTTAATACAATATAGTCTGGTCAAAGTACGGCAACAGTGCTCACCATTTTGAAGAGTGCGGTAGCCTAATACAAAAAAGTCATCGTTTCAAAAAAAAATTAACTTTATAACTATAAGGTTATAACCTATATAAAATAGGATATTATCAATACCATGCAAGATAACGATAAAGCCTCTTATTTATGTGACGCTAATATGGCATGATAAAGCCCTAGAGGCCATATACCAAAACACCCAGCCTTAAAAGATAACTAGAACTTGGTGTGGATTTATGATTTTAATAAAATGAGAACGTTAAATATATAATATATCAAATATAAAGTAGTAAATGACTAATTATATGCGCGTGTCAGCTACAAAAACCAAACATCATAAATAATTTAAGTGATCAGTTAATACAATATAGTCTGGTCAAAGTACGGCAACAGTGCTCACCATTTTGAAGAGTGCGGTAGCCTAATACAAAAAAGTCATCGTTTAAAAAAAATTAACTTTATAACTATAAGGTTATAACCTATATAAAACAATACACGAACCTTTTACGTTTTGATGCGAATTTTCAATTTCAATAAAATGTGAATCTTAAAACGCATAGTATACGAAGTATAGAGAAGAGAACCTCTGTCCGTGTGTTTTGAGCTGAGGATCTCTCTTGAAACAGTCTCTCGAAGCAGCTTATCTATCCTCACGGATAAAGGTATGGTCTATCTACATCCTATCCTACTCATACCCTATCAATAGCTTGACTATTTGTCGGATTTTACTGAATTTGATTGTTGTAGTAAAAGAAACCGTAAATGATATTTTTTTGTTTTTTTCATAAAGTGGAAAAAGCAAACACATATACACTGAAAAATTGGTCCAAACATCCAGGTGCGGTCCGTTTACACAAGCACGGAACGTAGCAGCGATTCTACCGGTTCCAACTTCCAAGTCCACCCGGGTAGTCCGGTTTCAAAAACGTTGATACCAACCTACCAGGCAGTCTGGCTTTAAAAACGTTGATAAAGGTTCATAACAATTACAAAAATCTCACGGCTAACACGGAGGTCCCCATCATGTAACACAGTGAGGACCATCTTACGATAGCCCAACCCAACATTTACACCCTGGCTAGCTTGTCTGCTTCTCGATCCATGCAATAACCTGCCCACCCGTCCATCACCACCAATCAAAACTCGCAACCTAAACAACAAAACAAAACACGCCAGCAAGCGTTCCAACGACACCAAATGGCCCCCACCAACACGGGCGTCACGGCTGCATACAATTCTGGCATTTTGTCACTTCACTAGTCCAGCTGTATTCCAACAACTTATCCACGTCAGCTTTCCAACCCCAAACATTCTTTCCACGTGTCCACACCTCATTTGCTCACAACCCACCTCCTCCTATAAGACCTATCCAGCCTGTCACGCAACGCGACAAGAACATGCCACGTGGCATCACCATCCTCCACGTCCTTGTTAAACAGTAACGCCTGCCGTACCTTTGGGTCCCACAATCTTCTCTGAATCCACGTCAGATTCGTCTTCGCCACGTCATCAAGTATCCCGGCCAACTTTCCGACGTCTTTCTCCGCCACCGTAACAGATATCTCCGGCCACGGCAAGGCGGACTCCAACGGCAGACGTATCCCGTCGGCGATTATCACCGGAACGCATCCCAACGCCGCCGCTTCCACCACGCGTGGGCTCCACGGCGCCCATCCACGTGGACACAAACAAAACACGGAACGAGCAATTTCTGAATAGTAACCGTCGAAACGATGCCGTTTCAAATAAAACCGTTTGTTCTTTCCACACTTCTTCAATATCTCCGTTCTCACACGCCTAATTTATTAATGTTCAATGAAAGAATGTCAAAATTAAAAAGTCAAACAGAATTCAATTAATTTAATCATTAATTTAATATCATTTATTATCACCTGCTGTAAAACCGTCCGCTAACGTTCTTAGGGTGGACTTCCATTTTACCCCTAAAGAACACAAAAATATCTCGATTACCGTTGACCGGCGATGACCGAACTTTTTCCGGCGATACGTACGGCGGAATGACGACATGCTCAACGTCTTGACACCGGTGACGGCGTTTCGAGGCGAACGTCTGCAATATAATCGAGTTTTTCATGAATTCCGGAATTCCGTTAGCCACAGCTTTATCCTCCTATAATTTAACAAAACCAAATCATCTATTCATTAGCTTATGAACTTCTAATGTTAACAAAAGAGCAAAATAGAATGATCTAGAATGCTCATGAATCAGTTACCATTGCATGAAAGCAAGCTCCGTGATCGTGAGAAGCAACGAACACATGATCAGATCCATTACTCCGGTTCCAGTACGGTAGCTCTGAAGATATTAACTCAACGGCCGATTTGAGAAGAGTACGTGCGTGACCGATGGCAGGGAAGCCGTTAGTGCTGAAATTGCAGGATACGTAAACCGGAACGAAGAAGAAATCAGCCTGTAAGGGATCAAACGTCCGTACATCGCTGTTCATCAACGCCTTATGAATCGCAACTTCCGACGCAAACAAATGATTGCTACACCTCTCGTTCGTTAGCCAATCGAGATTATATCTCGACGGTAAGTTGTATATGTATATTTTCATATCGTTAAATGAACCTGCAAGTGTAAAAAATACGAGTAACATGATTACATAAAGTCATAAACCCTAGATATTTTGTTGTAACAATTTGGAGAAGAAGAAGCACAAACGAACCGTGATTTCGACGGAGAAACGAATCCGTATCTGCTTCCGAAATGATATGTGAAACGGCATTAGAATGAGAGTGAGAGATTAGGTTTGTTCGTAGCGAATTCGTGTTAGGTTGATGACGGTTGATGAATTGAATGTAGAAGATGAATGATATAACAAGCCAGATGAGCAATTTGAAGTACCTGAATCCGTACCTGCTTCGTAACAACTTCATCTTCTTGTTTGTGAACCGATACATTTCAACTGTTTTTCATGGATATTATCTTCAAATGTGAAGAGAAACTGAGGAAGATGATGTTGGTGATGAATGATGATATTCAATAGAATAGGAAATTAGCCATGAAAACTGCGCAATGCAATTAATAATGGATGGAACAGCAGAGGGTTTGGTCGAATTGGGTGGTTTCAAGAAGAAGAATATTGATGATAAAATATTTAATGGATGTTCGTCTTGTTGTTGCAGGTCAGGTCTAGAGAGAGAATAGGAAAGCTAGAGAGAGAAAGACTGAAATGGCGAAATTGCCCTTTTGACTGACGGATTAAATGTTTAAATGTGCATTGATGGGTTATCCGTTTTACTGTGGGGTGGAAGTAACTGGAGGGTAAAATGGGCAGAAAAAGTAGGGTGGGATTTGAATGGATCAAGAAAGTGGAGTCTGAAAAGTGGTTTGAAAACAGCTGGTTTTGCAATTTATTAAATAAGATAATAAATTCAGGAAATAACTTAAAGTTTGTTATATATTTGTCATCGTGTGCATATCACATATTTGAAAACTTAGAATAAGATTTGAATATTTGAAAACTTAAAATAAGATTTGAGATATATATAGATATTTAATGTTATGGTGTTTGCTTCTTTTTCTTTAAAAGATGGTATAAATTTAGATTAATATGCAAAAAATTGATGTGGAAAATAAATATATATAACTAAAACAAAATATTACACTAATTTGTCTTTTTGAATATGATTTTTGGTGTTCATAAAATATAAAGTTTAAAATAATACATGAATCAGTAAATACAACAATGAAAGAAAAAAGAAAACAAATAAAAGATAGTTAAAATACGGTTCACCCATTGACGCGGTTTGCAAATTAAACAAATTGTCGTCGTACCAATCGATCCAATTGGAGGCAATTTAGGAGTACGCAACTAGAATGTCAGTGTAGCCAGTTGTTCGTCTAGTATGATTCTCATAACACCTGAGATAAACTTCTTTTTTCTTTTCTTTTTTTTTATTTTGAATAGAGTTAGTTAATCACACTGCTAGTTCCTGTGGTTTATGAAAAGTAACAACCTTATGTACTAATTGTTCAAAGTAACAATCTAAGATTTTAACTTTTGATTTTGTAACATTCTAGGGACTTAAGGCTAATGGTCGTTAAAAACTAACTGAGAACTTAGTATCCAACCTTGAACTTTGGAGAAACCATAGGGACAACCACGAAATTAACTCTTGCAATATATAAAACACAATTTTTCTTGAAATGAATCGGATGTTTATAGGTTTAAATGTTTCGATACAGTAAAATCAAGGTTTTCTCAAGATGAATATTTTGACTTGGAAAATTTTCAAATTTTCATTGATGGCCTTCTATCTAGAGAGAAACGGGTTGACAAAGGTATTGACATCCCTTGTTTGTTGTATCTGTGTTGCATAAAAACGACAGTTTGTGCGATTGCTTGAAAGTATAGCAAACGGTGGGTAAGCGCCTATATATTATCCTCCCGATTTCTTTCTATCCTATGGAGTTATGTATTAGAGTGATCAATACTCGGTTCATAATGTGAAAAAGCACTCATTCATATGGTTGTGTTGACTACTTGGCGAATGTTGTTGAATGAGTGTCTTTCAAGATGCTTCCATACATCTTGGAAACATATTCGAAGAAATTGTTAGATTTTCGTGGTTGTTGTTCGCTAATAGAAATAAGAAAGTTAATTGGTTGCAAAAGTCTAAAACTTCAAAGGGGTACCAACATTGTAATTGTTTCTTTTTTTTCTTTTTTTAATGTCTAGTTTCTGGCTAGGTAATGGTTTTTATATAGAGTAAATTGCACAAAACGTCCTTTAAGTTTCACCAATCTTGCTGGTTTCAGCCTTAATCTTTAAAAGTTGCCAAAACCAGCCTTTAAGATTAATTTTGTTGCAGGTTTCATCCTTTATCACTAACCCAGTTACTAATCCATGTTAAATGGCCTCACATGCATAGCATGTGAGGGTAAAACCGTCTTTTCATCTATCTCTCTCTCTCTCTCTCTCCACTTTCTTTATCTTCAACCTCCAAAATCACCATAGCTTCAATCCTCCATTGTTGACAGCTTGAACGAAGTGAGAGAGATAGAGTTTACTGTGATTAGGGAAATTCCCAGTGAAACTCCTTTCTTGTAAAATACGGGGTTTGTCCAGATATTATTAATAAAATAATCTGGTGTTTTCCATTTTAAACGGTCCTGTTAAGATTTCCGTTGCCAAATAAATACCAATACCACGGGTTTCTGTCCCGCGGCTTAAGAACCGGCAAAACGGGTCGAGGGCCGTGACAGTTTCTTCGGTAAAATACCCACAATCGCAGGGGTTTGTTGATGAGAATATGGATTTGGAAGGAAATAACAGGGAGTTGGATACCACCCCTGCTGACTTGGAGGGTTCTGAGCAAGTGATGGATGTGGTGGGTGTTCAGCAGTCAGCCGCCTCTGCTGCCCAGTCGTTGGTGAACAGGTAGGTGCTGTTGCAGGGGTCTCGTTTGACTCAGAGATGGAGGACGGTTTGGCGGATAAATCAGGAGGTCTCATGGGGTTAGGCTCAGATGAACACGCTGCTGTTAATGCAGCTGAAGAGGCTGTGCATAGTCAAAACCCAAAAATTGGAAGGAACGACATAGCTGTCAACAATGGAGGGTTGAAGCTATATGGTGGTTTTGGAGGTCGAAGATAAAGAAAGTGGAGAGAGAGAGAGAGATTAAAAGATGGTTTTACCCTCACATGTTATGCATGTGAGGCCATTTAACATGGATTAGTAACTGGGTTAGTGATAAAGGATGAAACCTGCAACAAAATTAATCTTAAAGGCTGGTTTGACAACTTTTAAAGATTAAGGCTGAAACCAGTAAGATTTATGAAACTTAAAGGACGTTTTGTGCAATTTACTCTTTTATATATTATGCCAGCCATTAAAAGAATTCAAGTTCTAAAGGCCTAAATCAAAGGGCTCAAATTGTTAGCCCGTTTTGATTATCACATATTTGGATTATCATATAAAATATTGACTGGTGAGACTGATGGCTGTTTATTTTGTCTTTTCCTGATTATTGTAGTTGTTATAAATGTTATTGCGCAAAACAATTAACAGAATTCGCACAGCTCAGTTGGTTTCAAGTGCATACATACGTTGTAGACTTCTCGGGTTAAAATCCCAGCACGGCACAATTTGTTTCAATTTCAATGTAGAAAGAGAGTAAATAGTGTTATTTTTGTTTGTTTCACATATTTTGTGACTACAACTCCCATTGTTTTTTTTATTTTTGTCTCCTTTTAGTCAATAATCTTTTTGTTACTTATTCCTTCTCTTTTATAACTTTTATGTGATTTTCTATCCTTGCTAAAAAAATGTATCCAAATCTATTTTAAATTTTTTATCACAGTTAAAAAATTATAACATATATTCTTCTAATGGTGTAGCGCGGGTTGAACGTTACTAGATGTAATGTGTTTTTTTTATGTGTGGACATCGTTTTAGTCATGACACGACCTTATTTTTTGTGTTTACTCTTTCAGTTGCTATATCGAGTGCTGGTATCTTATTGATTCCATCACGAAATGAAACGAATTTACTGAATTCCCTACCCATAGCGCGATGGAATTTTGCTAGTTATACCTCATTTCATACATTGTTGATTTGTTTCCTTATAAACAACCCACATATAACGTTTGGTTTTGTAAACCCAAGTCTAACGGGCCCAAAGAGGAAAGATGTTTTGTAAACCCAAGTCTTTAAGTAACGGGCCCATTTGGATATCAAAATACATGTTTTTTATCTCTTTTATTTTATTTATGTCACCCACCGAAAAAAAAGGAAAAAGATGTTATCATGTATGTTTATTTATCGTAGAACTAAAAATAAAATCCTAGTGTGACACAACCGGTACTTCATACTAACTAAATTCTGTATTTTTTTACCAGTAGCTTACAATTTTGTTTTTGGTTATCATAGATTTCCCACATCATTCACAAACAATGTGAACTATATAAAATCGGACAATCTTTGCTATACATTATAATTACAAAATGATATGTAATGCTAGTTGTGCACACGCTTACATGTAATTATGTGCATTGAAAAGTCTAGGGAGTGTTTTATGCATGAAACTTCAAATTTGAAAACATGTTGGTTGCACATAACTTATGTGTAAACATGTGAATTGACTCATTTGTTTGCCGTTAGACTATATGGTATGTTACGAATTGTATTGTTCATTCTCTCTCAAATTGTTTCTCTGGAACTCAAAGTCAAGTCCAACTACGCTTTTTTTCGTGCTCGCTTGTTCGTATCATCGGCCCTCTCGCACCAATGCATACTCACCATACCCTCCTTGAATAAGGACGGGTCGTACCCCTTCAAACCTTAGAAATACGCAATATACCTGCTTAGAATAAGTGTACCTGTTTCTATGACCCCTTTCTTTTGATGTATGGATGTTTGCTTGTTATGATTATCTAATATATGGTGTTGCAATTTATATTCGTTTTAACTTTATATGCAAGTATGTTTGTTGAGAATGCAAACATGTCCATATGGAAGCCAATGCATGCTAGGAGTGCTTGGGATGGATATCAATTCAGATTTGCATGATTTGCCTATTCCAGGGAAGTTTTACAATTCCTTCTCTTGTTTATTTTAATTTTGTACATTTGGGACAATGTACAAAAATCTTAAGTGTGGGGATGGGGGAATTGTGTTGAGCCATATAAAGTTAAATTTTTGAATAACTTTCTTATGTGTCATTCAATTGTAAATCATAATTAGTAAAATATTCAGTCGATACCGATGTTCTAATCCTTGAGTTAAAAATTCGACTTCGATCGTAAGTTTTAGGATAGAGTATTCCAAAAACAAGTCATTTTTTGAAATAAAAATGGAAAAGAACACCTAATTAGTTTAAAAACCCCTATTAGTCAAACACATTAGTTCATATCAGCAACCCAAATCCTTCCGTTTTAGGTGAGTGTTTGAGCCCTTATTATTATATATAAATATTTAATTTGTTGAGAGATACTAGTATAGCTATTCACTGAAAACTTGTGCATGTTATACAATTAGCTAGTTGATCCCTAATATTTATACAGATTTGATTAAGGCAAAAGTATGATAATTTTAAGCCCTTGTTTAACCTTTTCGTTTCATATTCCTACCTTATGTTTTCCCATAAAAGCGTTGTTGAGCCTAAACCTATTTCGTTTGTTTACCCTATTATTTCACTCAAAGTATACCCTTTGTTAGCCTGTTTCATTTGATTACCCAGTATGATTCAACGGATATGAAGAAATGATGGCAATTGAAGAAAAAGTAGTGAAAAGGAAAAAAAAAGGATAGAATAAAAGTATGGGGATCAAAGATCCCGATGCAATAATTTTGAAAAAAAAAGTTGAAAAGAAAATGGTGGAAAAAAAAAGAAGAGAGACGTGAAGATTTGTCAAAGTTGAAGAGCTGTGAAGTGAAGAAGTTGAATTCTAGTATTGCTTAGCCCTTTGTTACCCAATTTCGTTTGTTCGTTTACTACCTTTAACCCTAAACCAAAAACTCATACAAAGTCCTTATGATCTGTTAGATTTATTTTTTGAAATGGGTTATTGATTTTCTGTACAAGCTTATGAGAATGGTAGTTATATCTAGGTTGTGAGGTTAACTAGTAGTTACTAGCACATCTTACTTTAGATTCAGAAATCAGCCGAGAGGAGTGTATATTGTGAGGGGTATGAATTATATGTTTGTTCTACAAGGCGGAAAGATGAGTTCCGGTAAGTTATTATTTTTAATGCTACTAGAGTGGACTTGTTTAGAATGTCAACACTCTTAACTTTGTAAGTATTAGGAGCAGATTTTTAGGATTTGGGATGGAAATAACATGTTATTGAAATTGTATAAATTATTTTGGTTATTTAAAATGGATGTATTTCTTAGGGACAAGCAATGTATAAATGTGGGGATAATTGATGTGCTCGTAGAGCAACATGATTTATATATACATTTAATGGGTTTATATTGCTAATTATATAAGATTATGGTATTTATTCATCCATATTTTGAATTTTCAGGGTTAGATGGTGCTAGTGAAGAGTTTGGATGAAAACCTGAAGAAACAAGGCTAAACCGAGCAAAGTGGTGCGACAGGGAAAAAACTGAACCTCAAATGGTCATATCCTGCACTAGGAAATGAGTTACGGTACATGTAATATATGAATCTTGACTATTTCAATGAGTCGGATCCAAATTTAGGCTTTGTAAGCCTTGATTCTTTTGTTCACGGGCCGTACAAATTAAGGGGTTACGCGTAGTAAGCATAAAAAACTTCACCGATGCGTTCGCAATGTTGTTATTGGGCTCTGGGACCTTACTTATTTGCTTATGGGTTGTAAGACACTATATGGTTACGGGTCGTAAGCCTCTAAAATGGGCCCAAACATTCAGAAACCCTAGATCTCGGCATTTAAGGCCTCATGACGACAAAAAACAGAGAGATCGTGAGAAAGAGGCTGAGAACGTGATTTAGACCAGAATTGAAGAACCGGAAGGCTAGAAGGTTGAAGAATTGAAGATCCTACCATTCGATTTGCATCTAATTGCGTATATCGATTCGGTTTGCTTTAGTTTTCAGTTTCTATCACATCCATGACTTTTTTTAGATGTAGTTTTGGTTAATTTGCATAACTATACTAGGCTAAACTTTTGTAAGCCATTTATGCTGAGATGAATCTTGTAAAGGTTGACTTATACATTGGTTTTTACGTATGATTGTTTAATTTTAATAAAGTTTGGTTATTTTGATCTTATGATGTGTATGCCTACTTGTTAGTATTAGTTTTAGATCTAACTTATGTGGTCTTGCTGATATATCTATGAAGTTACGCATGTTAGATTCAACTCGTATTACCTTTAGGTTATAAAAGTGCACTTATAATCTGAGGCTTGAATCCTTAACCAGTAAAAGACAAATTAGTGATATAACTGGTAAAACTGGTGAGCTACCTACGGGAAGGGTCTGAATAGAAGGATTTGGAAACTAGTTTAGAGTTTGCTTTAAATTGAGTAACATAGATAGTAATTCGCTTAGTTCGTTAATCAATTGTTACTAGAACAATATAAGAAACTCTTAAATCATAAAGGATGATAACTAAAACTTGCTTCACAAGATTAGGTATTGGCATGGATTTAAGAGAAATTAGCCTGGTCACATCGCCTGACCAGGATGAGAGCCCTCCCACGCGACGGGAGGCGGGGTGTTTGACTTATGCTGACTTTCAGTTGCTCGCGTCGCGCAACCAAGTCTTATGTGCTCCCCACGCAACGCGGGGAGCCTATTTGCGTTTTGAGTAGTAAAATCGTATAAAACATCATTAACTCATAAGAACTCATAACTATACGAATTAAGAACCACTTTAGACAAATTAAGAACAACTTTAATAAACGATTACTTAGTCCAAAATTGATAATTTTAAAATAGTCAATTTAAAAATTGTTGGGGATATAAATGAAAAGTTCAGTGGTTTCAAGAGGGTTGTGACACGTGATTAATAAAAAGCTTCACGCTGATTCAGAAATGCACCTCAGTTATTCATTAACTTGCAACTGGCAATGTTCCTATAGAATACTACAATTTTTAACTGCCTGATAGAACCTCAAGTGAATGTCTAGAATATTTTTGCAATGCTATTATAAAGTTATATGGTAAAGAGTGTTTACGTAGACTAACTATCCGCATAAAGGGGACCAAATGGATATTTCTAATATCAACGTCTCGACGGTCTCTCCCAATCCTCTTCCATCCTTCCGGTTATAAATACCACACTCCATCGAGGCGTAATCTGTTCTCTCCTCTCACTTTTAGATCCAACTTATTCTCACACCAGATGTTGGTTACGAGAAGAACTTTTTATCTCTTTTTCTCGTAACAAGTCTCACGATGCTTTTAATTTTGCAAATTCATCAAAGCTGCAGGACTTGTAAAAGTCGGATCTCTCTATACCCGTTGAACATTCATCTTATCCACCCAATTAGATTGATGTTTCCTTATTCTTTATTGTTATTTTTTCTTTGTTGTAAATACTTATGTATAAACTACATGTGAACTATTTGTTCGATGTACTATAACTTGTTGGTGCATTGCCTGCGTTGCGGGGCGATAGCTGAATAATTCTCAACCAATCAAAAAAAGGAATATTGGATTTAAATAACCTCAACTTTCACCAATTGGCCGATAATACTCCCAACTTTCGATTTGTACACCAGCACTCCCAACTTTCAACTTATTGGCCGATAACACTCTTAACTGACTGAACCTTAACCCATTTAGCTGATGTCAGCTGCCACGTCATCGAAAATGCCATGTCAGCTATCACGTCATCAAAAATGCCACATTAGCTGTCATGTCATATACAACGTCAGCAAAAAGGGTCACATCAGATGCCACATCAACAAATACTAATTGGGTTAGAGTTCAGTCAGTTTGGGAGTGTTATCGGCCAACAAGTTGAAAGTTGGAAGTGCTGGTGTACAAATCGACACTTGGGAGTGTTATTGGCCAATTGGTAAAAATTAAGGTTATTTAAATCCAATATCCCTTAAAAACATTACTATAGTTTTGCTTAAAAAAAGCTAAAACGATGACAGAACCTAATTTTAAGTTCAGAGCAAAACTGTAATTTGTCAAGACTAATGAGTGAGTGTTAGACAGCTCCTTGACACGAAAAAAAATTAAATTGAGTCAACCAATTAAAACAAACACTTTTAAAGTGTTGCTAAAAAAACTAAAACAATAGCAATACTATAGTTTTGAACTGAGAGTGAAGTTGTATTTTTTAACTGGGGTAAATCGTAATTTTCCAAAAGGTAAAGTGATGGCAAAACTTTAAATTTGAACCAGGGGCAAAATCGTAGTTTTGCGCAAGGGCAAATTCGTAATTTTGAACTTGGGGTAAAATCGTAATATAAATTTGAACTAAGAGCAAAATCGTAATTTTAAACTGCAGGCAAAACAATAATAACTAGGGCAAAATCAAAGTTTTGAACTGTGGGAAGAGTTGAATTTTGAGTTGGGGGAAAAAGAGTAATTTTATTTTGAACTGGGACAAAAACGTAACTTTAAACTCAGGGCGAAATCATAATTTTTGAAACAGGGGCAAAATCATATTTTTGAACTGAGTGCAAAATCGTAATTTTAAGCTGGGGCAAAACCATAATTTTATTGTGAACTGGGTGCAAAATTATAATTGTGAATGAGGACAAAATAATAATTTTTAATTGAGGGCAAAAATATAAATTTAGTTTGAACTAGGGACAAAATTGTAATTTTAAACTGAGGATAAAATAGTAATTCTAAGCCAAGGGTAAAAGTGTAATTTTGAGCTAGAGGACAAAAACATAATTTTAATTTCAAGTTAAAGTTGAAAAACGTAATTTTAAATTAAGAAAAAAACTATAAATTAATTGAACTAATAGGAAAATATCATAAAAGCTGACTAGCACTGTTCCTCGACTTCTAAATATATACTATCGACTTCTAAATATATACTAAGGGAATGGGTCCACAGACGACATTTACTTTTGTCTTTTATTTATATAGATAACAATATTTAATAAAGAAATATAAACTATATATAAATGTTTAATTTGTTGTCTTGGAATGGGATTATGTTATTGACTTAAGTTACTTGAATTAGTTTTAAATAAGCTTTAGCATTTGAAAATAAAATTACTCAAAAGCCTTTTTCATATCATTATATCTGATAAATATTTTAAACCTACATGTTATATTTTGTCAATCACAACTGTATATTTTGTCAACCACAAACTCTTTTTTTGGGCAATTTACAGTTTCTAGTTAAGATTACTTCTAACTTACTTGCTATAAATTTTTTCTTGAATATGTTTACAATGTGACTAAATATTTACACTTTTTAAATGACATAATGTTATGAATTATGTGAATCAGTTTTTTTATTTGAACAATAAAGACAATCATTGCAATCGATATTTAACAAGTCATTATGAAGTTAATATTAAGCTCACTTTTCTTTAGTTTATCTTGTCTCTAGACTCTAGTTATTTTAATAAACAAGTATTATTTCTATTAAATAATATGTAATAGCCATAACCATGTAATATCGTCATCGTCGTCGTTGTTATCAAAGGAGAATTACATATATGGTCACTATGATAGTATGGTGTATGTGATTATTGAGTTGATCATGTATACTGATTTTTACCTACAAACATCTTTCTTTATCCATTATGAAACATCTGTCTAATCAAAGATGTTGATCTTCATGTAATTTACATAACGTTTGTTCACTTTTTTTAGTGGATGATGTTTATGAACACAATGTGTGTAAAGAGTTGATTTTTCAATGGAAAATCATAATTTGTAATGAATGTTTTCACTTTGACTATTTTGCTTTCTTTTATTTTATAACATATAATCCCAACTACTTCTTCCATCAAGATACATCATGATTGTGATTTTATAAGATACTCTTATAGAAAAATGTAAATGGTAAATAAAAAAAACTATGTTGCTTACTATATATTCATCAACCTTCTGTGTGTAAAATGGATTTTGTTACGAAAGAGTCGGGTTATGTTGGTAGAATGTTGATTTGTCATAATGTTTCGGAATATTGGATTTTGATAATCCTAACTAGTTGTCGTCGACCGCCAACAGTTCTAACTAAAAAAATAACTACTGACACTCCCGATTATTAACATATTGACCTCAAATGGACCGTGACTAATGGAACCCTAACGCCTTTAGTCTCTGGTTGCCGGAAATAACATTTTTGGCCAGAAAACTCAAGCTTTTCGTCCCAAATGTCTTTGTAACCTTACGGACCTTTAGGAACTCTTCTTTTTCTAGTAAAAGCCTCAATAATTGAAGTCGCCGGAAAACTCTTTTTTTGTTGGAAAACTTCTTTTTGGACGGAAAACTCAACATTTCCGTCCCAAACCTCTTTGTAACCTTAGATCGGACCTTTAGGAAACTTTTTATAGCCAAAAATGGTTTTCCGCGACCGGAGAGTAACGGGTTCTTTTAGTCATTGTCCATTGCAGGCCAATATGTTAATAGTTGGGACTGCCAGTGGTTGTTTTTGAAGTTTTGTTTTTGAAGTTGGGACTATTCGCAACCAACGGCGAATAATTAAGATTTTTAAAATCCAATATTCCTAACTTTTTAGAACTAGATCTTATATTTGCCTATACTAAACATGGAAAACCAAAATAAAGACCGATTTCACTTCACGACACGAAAGTCTTTGAAGGATTAATCTTGGTATAGAAAAAGTAATTAAATAGTTAGAGATAATTATTAGTTTAAAGTATTATGTTTGTCTAGTTATTTTATTAATTGGTTAATAAGTATTAGAGTTGGTATTGGTTTAGGATAGCTTGTTTAGCAAGTTATTAGTTTAGTATAAATAGATGGGTTAGGCTATGTAATTACTTGGATGTTTTGCTTTGTTCTTTATTATTATATAAAAAAGTCGTGAAACGTTCTCACAAAATCGTTGTGTTGCTGCATTTTTTGATCCGGTTAATTCCAACAGTCTTTAGGTGTTCATTTGAAACAATTACTTTTAGTTATACATATATAATGGGGCACTTGGCATATATGAAACTCACGTAATAAAAAATCAAGACTTATGTTTAGACAATCGTACCACGTACACTTATCCGAAAGTCACATAATGTGATCCAGTTGTACATAAGGTTAAGGTTAGAGCAATAGTTCTCAATTATCATATTTGTGAGATTTGTAGTATTTAACATTTCATAATTGAGAGAATCAAAGTTTGCAGATGTCACAAAGGGAATGACCCAATGTAAAAGATTTGTGATGGTGATGGGAATTTGTTGAGTTCACTTTACTTTACTTTTTTGACGATTGATTTAGAATATACCACTTTATACGCCTCATATTTATATAAAAAGCTTATATTAAGTTTCTAGCTAAAGTTTTAAAGTTATATTAAGTTTCCAATCTTATGTGTATTTGGATAAGTAAAGGATGAGTTGTCAATATGATATTTTTACAACTTTCGGTTTGAAAACCAATGTGTAATAAGTAGGAGTAACCGAAGATTTAGAGTGTTAATGTGTTCACGAACTAATGGAGATGTAGATCGAGAGGTATTCTTAGTTCCAAGAAAATGAAGAACAGTCGGTGTAGGTGTGCGAAGAACAACACGTCTACGTTTATCTTGTATAAAGAAAAATGTGTGTTTATGTCAATAAAGAGGATGTGGCTTGAGGTGGTGAAGAACAATGAGTACATGTGAGACCTGTGTAATTTACACGAGAAACAAATAAAGGGGTGTGTGTTTACTGTTTAGTTTACTTTAGATCAAGGTGTGTAAACACACACACGTTTGTATACTTGTGTGTTAAATATGCTACTTTGTATGTGTGAGGTGTGCATATTGTCTTTTACTTTAATTATTAACAATAAAAATAAAATTTCAACTCAATACACAAAATAACAAATAAGGCAATGTAATTAATTTTGACCGGTTGTATATGTAAGGGGTTATTAAAAGTGCAATAATGTAGCACAAATTGAAGCTTGAATGACTATTTATAAAGATTAATGAGAGTTAACAAATCCTAAATATAGTAATATTAATTAAACACATCTTCAACTCGATGGCTTTATTAAAAAGATCTATTTTTGACTTACGGTTTAAACATATATAGACAAAGATAAGACCACTCCTACTCTCTTCAATGGACCCCCTTTCCTCTCATCTTTGTCCTTTTTCACCGCCTTTTATACCCCAAAATTCAAAATAAATTAAAACACATAATCATATATATAAATCGTATACTTTGATATTAGATATTCAAACTGTTCATACGTTTATTACTTTTAATATAAGCTAGGATATTTCTTCGCGCGTTGCGGTGGTATGTGATCGCGAGCATTCGATGGGTATTGATTCGAATCGTTACAGTACTGGTACAATACATGCACTCGGTATAGAAATCAACAATGCTCGAACGCTATCACTCAGTTTAGATCGTCATGGTACTATTACTGATATTCATTTATCGCCGCATACAGAGTTATATATATAAATGAAATATTATCGAAATTGAAAACCATAAAAATGAATCCATGTATTAAGTGCTTTGTTCTTGTCTAGTAACATTGAGTAATATCAAACAATATTTATAGTGATATATATTTATATTATATCATACAATATAAAAAGAACCAAAAAGAAAAATATGAATTTTATATATATATTATAAAAGAAAACTAATAATATTAAAATATTTTACTGTTCATGAGGAATTTGAAATAATATGTATAACTAGTGAGATTCTTTCGCGCTTTGCGACGGGAATTTGATCGGTCGGTTTGTTTAGTTATTTTATTATTACCGAACCAAACTGAAAATGACCGAACATCGGTATCAATATTTATTTTTATCGTTTTTACTTTCAATAAATTGATATCATATCACTACCATACATGCTAAACCAAACCGAACAACATCAATACCGGTATACTCATTTCTAATATGTACTAGAGGGATTCACACTCGCTTCGCTTCGGGCTTTTGGTCATTATCGTGTGTTTCATTACAGTACCAGTATGATACCAGCACTCGGCATAACAATCGTTGCCAATCGACACGTGTTTTACATCGATCCAAAACAATAAAAACGAATACCTATACCGCTGGTGTTGTTCGATCGGTATACCGGTATCGTACAAATACTCGATATAGCTTACGATACCAAAAAATACTTTATTGTGAATATAACTTTGTCTTCAATCATTTTTATACCGCCACATCGAGGAAACTATAAAAACGAATATGGCACAGTTACCAATGTTGTTTGGTCGGTATGCGTTCATTTTGTGATGATAAAAAATCAACTATATATGGCCGGTTCGAATAAAACTTTTATCGAATTGTATTATAACCACATGACGACGTTAATAATAAAAGAAAACTATACCAGTGTTATATGGTAAGGTACTAATGTTGTATAGAAAGTATCACTAGTGTCAAAAAAGAAAATTAAAAGTTAACATTAAAAAAATATATTTAAGCTTAAAAATAAATATAATAGTTAACTATTGTAATATTAAAATAATAAAAGTATAGAAAAATCTATTATAATAATATTAATAAGCTAAAATAGTTGTAATATTGAAATAATATAATAATATTAAAAATATATATATATATATATATATATAATATATATATATATATATTACTTTAAAACAAAGCTACTATTCATACCCATTTTCTATTTATTTATAATATAATATAATATAATAATAATAACAATTATAATATATTAAATATATAAATAGATAAATATAAATAATAATAATAATAATAACAAATTGTCTTATGGAGTTACCAATTGGCTGACTATGTGAAAATTTATAACCCAAAATATAAGTTGCTTATTTGAAATCATTTTTCTACATATGCAAACAATAATGGATTCATCATAAGAGGAACTAACTCCGAATTAGAAATCAATATCATGTTTGTAGAGGGAGAGGGGTAAATGGTGTGTAGTGAGAATTCAATGCGCTCTGTTGTACGAAGAGAGGGGTGGGTATAATTTAATTTGGATTGTTCCATGTGCAAGGCTCAAGTTATCTGTCACTTCCGAGATATTATCCCACTAGTCTCTACGTCACTATTTGTCATTATACTTGGTTAGATGCTTTACTATTGTTGGCGAAACATTTAATGCTCCGTGGTCCAACGCTTAGAGTTCCAGATATTATCAGCTCTAATCGTATGTTAATCAATAAGGGACGTAACGGGTTACTCTTTATATAAGTATATAATCAAGAGTTAAATGTTTGGTTGGTCCATGTGGTTTGCGAAAATTACAGATTTGGTCCCAAGGGTTTACTAATTACACGCTTGGTCCCAGTGTTTTTAATTTTTGCACTCATGTGGTCCTTAGCACTAACCCATGTTAGATTTCTTAGTTAAGTTTGTGTGAAATGACTAGATTGCCCCTAAGATTAAAAATAAAGCAATTAAAGGACCTCTTTTCTCTTTCTAAATCTATCATCTCAATCTTTCTCTCTCTACCATCCAAAACCACCTCCACTCTTACTGCCACCACCATCAGCCGGCCACCACCACCACAACCTTAATCCGATCCAACATCACCTGAAAACGATCCCCCTGATGTCGTCGGACAGCTACATCGAAAATATTTGTGCGTCGATTCCGGCCACCACAACATTAATCCGACGAATTCGCCTGAGACACAAAATTCCTTGTGTATGTTGTTTATTCCGGCCGCTACATCAAAAATCTCTAAATCGGATGACATCAGATCGTCGTCACCAGATACATCAGATCTCAAAGCAGTCGGATCTGAACTGAATCTGAAATGTCCGCTTGTTAATGAAGTGATTCTGAATAGGAATTATTTCTTGGATATATGGAGATGCGATTATTGAAATCTGATTGTTGTTTTTCTATTGTGTATGTGTCACTCAGTATGTTAAACTGGTTAGTTGTTTTCTATTGTGTGAAAGCAAAATCATGTTTGTGGAATAATAACCAAGGAAAGATACATACTGAGTGTATTTATATGATCACTAGGACATAGGGGAAGCAGGTAATGTGTTTTGGGGTTTCTGCAAATTGAGTAAAATTGAGTTTAAAATTGTAGTAGGGCGACGACAGTAGTGGTATAGTGCTTGTGTGCGATGGTCAGAATGTTTGTGAAGGAGGTGGGGTTGGGTAGTGGTGGATGATAGTGATGCTGGTGTTTTGAGCTTAAAGAAGAAGTGGGGTAGACTCACAAAGAGGTAGCGTTCGGCCGGAGGTGGTGGTGAAGGTGGAGGAGGTGGTGGTGATGGTGGGTTGAAGGTGGTGGACTAGTGGGTTAGAGAGAGAGGGATGGGGAGAAGAAGATTAGTGGTGGGCCATCTTTTTTTGTTTTTTTAATTGTCATTTCATACAAACTTAACTAAGAAATCTAACATGGGTTGGTGCTAAGGACCATACGAATGCAAAAATTACAAACACCAGGACCAAGTGTGTAATTAGTAAATCCTTAGGACCAAGTCTACAATTTTCACAAACCAAAGAGACCAACCAAGCATTTAACTCTATAATCAATCTCAAACATGTCCTTGATGAATCAATTGCGTACCAAACGTAAGTCACAAAGAGTAGCTAAAATAATACACACATTCACACTGTAGAGACACAGTAGCTTAAAATGTCACTAGTGCCAGCCAAACCACTCCTTATAACTCCCAACTCAACCCAACCCCTTTTCATTATTCATCTACAATAATAGCATTTACCATTTGCAAGCATACATGGAAGATCAAACCAACTTTCTTCTTGATTGGGCATATTTTAGCAATGGAAAGGTCAAATTCTTTTTTATTTTTCTTCAAATTTCAATTATTTTACTTAAATAAATTAAATCTTTTTTTGTTTTTGTTTTGTGGGGTTTGATTCAATTTGCATGAAACAGAGTATGGAGGAGTTAACAGAATCTCTTTTGGTCACAACAATGGAGCTTGAAGCAACAAGACACAAAGCACAAGAACAACTAAAACAAAAAGATGACGAATTACTTCAACTCAAACAGCTTCTAAACACAGCAGTTAACGAAAAACTCCAAGCTCAGAATCAATACCAGATGCTCATTCAGCATCACTCCACTGTGTCAAGCATAGAAGATGATCTTGATCACACTACCAATGGTGGCTTCTCTTCCTCAGACTGTGAAGAAAGCATCGTTTCATCACCGGTAACCGAACCCGCGCTTCGGTTTAAGCAGTTTTCGGACCACCAATTCGGGTTCCCGATCAAGGCATTGCCAGAAAATGGGAAGTTTTTGGAAGCTGTGATAAAAGCAGGGCCTTTGTTACAAAATCTACTGCTGGCTGGACCGTTACCGCATTGGCGCCACCCTCCGCCGCCGCTAGATGCTTACCGGATTCCGCCGCCACCGGTGGTGCCACCAGCTGTGCTACCGGTTAACTGTTTGCTTGGGAAATTTAGCAGAAAAAGAGGTCTTCCTGAAGGCTGTGATTCTTCCATAGATGGTAGATGCCAAAGAATCAATGTCAATCAACTTGTATGATGTGGCCATTCATAATTATGTATGATGTATTTATTCATGACTAGGAATTATTAGTGTTGGACCTACACTTAGTGAATTTAGTATAATTAATTATGGCAAAAATCTCGATCATCCTCTTAAAAGTTTGGTTAAGCCTCTAATTTGTCACCAGAAAATAAATCTTGAGTCTGTCGTTATGCATGGTGCATGTAGGATTGTCTTTTTTTATCCAAAAACTGACCCGAATTCAAAGTCACATTGAACCCGAATTAGAGAATAACTGAAAACCCGAACTCGTATAACCCAAACCCGACCAAACCAAACTTTAATGGGTCGGTTATCCGGTCACTTTTTCCTAACCAAAAACCTGAAAACTCGAATAATAACCCGATCATTAATTTTTTTTATAGATGTGATTTGATTTGGAGTGTTTTATATCTGAAACATTAAGTTTGAGACTTTTGAATATTATGATACCATATTGTTAAACGATGTTTGAATTGTGATGATATTTTTTTAACACCATAATATATTTGATGATATGTTGTGAAAAAAAAATATTTTTTTTTATTTTACATCTAAGCCTGAAAACCGAACAACCCAGCCCAAACTAAGCCATACCCGGACAACCTAAACATTAAATGGGTTAGTTATCAAATCACTTTTTCCTAACAAAAAATCGGAACAATCTAACCCGAAAAAATAACCCTAAGAACACCACTTGCATGGTGTGCATGATGCATGTTGGATGATGAATGATGGATGGTGGTTGATGGATGATGTTTAATTAAGCTTTGGATGCTTATGGAGATTTGACAAGATGTATGTGCCAACTACCGGAAGGTAGGAAATGTGGGACCCAAGAATCAGAATCAAGATCCAATATGAAGTCATTTGTTTTTAATCCCTTAATTAATTAATTATGTTTTACCATTTATAAATAATGTCAAGGTTTACAAAGTATAGTTATAATGCAATCCGACACAAAAACCTGACATGACTAAAGATCATTAGGCTCTAGAAAATAAGAATAATGATTAACACTTGGTGGTGCCTTTCTTTAGGTCAAAATTGCCACATCTCAAATCCTATTTTAAGGGAACTACATCTCAAAATGCGCTACGTATGATGTTTATATCAGTAAAAAGTTTGACTGATGGTTAACGGGTCACACTCACTGCTAGTTCTGCCCGAGCTCAAAACCGCAAAATAAAGTGTTTAGTAATGATTAACTAGAAATTATATAAAAAAAATACAAATATAACACAAAAGTTCAAATTTCACAAAGGCTCCTTATCTTTCTTTCAAAACTGATTCGAAATTATAGTCACCGGAAATCCAGAACTTTATGTGGAATAAAGAATTACTTTTCTTCAAAGTATTTACATAAACTGAAAACAAGATTATTAATGGGCCATTACCATCAACTTGACTTCATTCATCTTCATTATCCTTTTGGGTATGCGTCTGAGCATTATACATGTCAGCAACCTGAATGCAAGCAAACACGAAGCTTCCATGAGTTTAGTCCCAACCCGTAATTAGACTTCGATTCTGACTCCATAAAATCAAACACGTACGATTAGAGAACACGAAACAGGAAAGAAAAAAGAATAGACAGTTTCTCACCATGTCTGCAGATGAAGCTTCCTCGGGGCCCTTGTCTTCTCTAACACGAAGTAAACGTGGAAATCGTAGTGAAATACCCTTAAAAATAATAACAAGTATATTAATTGGTAACTTAAATTAATATTAAACCTTAGAATATACAAATTTAAATTTAAATAAACCTTATTCGGATCAACCGCACCGAGTGCAGCACAATAAACCGGGCTGATGGTCAAGTCTGCCGCTTTAACCTCCCAAACCTGAAATAACCCACAAATATTTTGTGGGACCCATTCAATACTTTAAAAAGATACAAAAAAAAGTTCATGAAATGCTAAAGATTAATCACCTCAGATGCCTCAAACCACACGTCTGGATTTATGGTGTCTGAATATCGATAGTACGACTGCCGGTATTGAAACAACAAAATTAGCATATATATATAATACAACTTATAGGATTCCTGGATACCAATAACCAAAATTAGCATCAATGATCAAACCTTCAGTTTTTGGATCACTTTAAGACTAAGACTCTTGGACCGCTCTTCAAACCTGGCTTCGGAAAATCCAGTGCCTATAAGAAACGTAAGATCAGTAAAGTTGAAAACATTAGTTATTTTAAATCACACAATCAATTGCAAAACCCACATCCAAACACACCTTAAACGAAAAAGTTAACTTACCAATCTTGCAAATGGTTTGATATTCATCCTTGTTATTATCGTAACAAGCAAGGAGAAAAGCACCGTATCCACCAACACGTTTTCCTCGACCATGAAAGGCAGCAATGGGGTACTAGATCTAACGAGTCGCTAATACTGCACATAATATGGACCGTCATCTTAAGTGAGCTGTCATTTGAGACTGTATAATTTAAAAAAAGAAATTAAAAGTAATGTTGAATACCTGTCCATATAGTCTTTCTTCAACTTGAGCCAGTTATTTGATCGTTTTGCAGGCTCAGATGTAGCATCTTGAGTTAAAGTTTTGATGATTAATCCCTCACAACTGATAAAATAACAAGAATATATGAGTCAAGTTTTCTGTAGTTAAATAGATGTTCTATGATGATTATCCCTCACAACTGAGAAAAACAAAATTGATCATCACCTTGATTTATCAATAAATTAAGAATGTAAGGATTTTTATGTGCGTCTGAATTTCAACTGATGATATCATTATTGTGATTTGTAGCTGCAATAATCAGTTTTTAATGTTTAGATAAATATATTCTACTACTAATTGTCTGATTAGATAATCAAGTTAACGAGCCGGATGAAAATGGCAAGATTCAAACCTTTTGGATCCAGATGCGAAAAAACAAACCTTTGGACGAAGGTTGCAAAACTGGCCAAACCTCAAGGACGAAATGGCATTTTACTCTAATATATATATAAAAAGAATTAAAAACTGACCTCTTCTAGAGGTGAATCAGTGCGAGCTGGTGATGATGGGTGTTTTTTCGGTATAGAAAATAGCGTGCCCCAGGGCTGTTAACAGAGTTTGCTCTGCTAAACCAATTCTCAATTTTGTCTACCGAAAAAAATTGAAACAGTTGAATCAAACGATGAAATGAACAACTCAGCGCAATAGCATACATTATTATGATATGATAACCTGAAGCAGACGGATTAAATATTGGGGTTCACAGTCGGTTGCGGCGACAAGAAGTCCCTTGATGTGATTCTTCTTCTTATCTTGACTGTCCTTCCCAGATTCCTAAAAAAATATTTTAAAAAACAAATAGACTCGATAATCTTATTATTACAACTTCAAAACAAGAAAATTATATCCAAATACTATCATTTACAATACATTTAGTTACATAAATTGATTCAGATTATTAAACATTACGTAATCGCTTTCATAGTGCCCATTTGAAGTTCAAACATCCCCCTAATATGTTCTAATGTGATATGATCCTAAACATAAATAAGATGATTGGCAGAGTAATTTTGCTCAAAAACAAGTTCAAACGGCCAAGCTAGCATTTAAAACCCCACCTTGGCAATAACCCGAAACGTATCAAAAACTTTAGCCACAGTCAACGGTTGCGGTTTCCGCATCAATGGTTGAGACAACCGGCTCGCTTTAGCAACAAGACCCAAGCCTCCAAGCTCCTATCATAAACACGTAACAAACATCAGTTTCTTAATATGCATCTCTTTAACACCACAAACACACCTTATATTGCTTCTTAATATGTGCTTCATTCGCACCACAAGCCTCTGCAAGTGCCTTAATAATAGAAGCATCTCCAATCCCGAGCTCCAGCCCCTCATGAGCCGGCGCAATTCTATTCGCTAAAAGGTACACAACCGCAACTGAATCATCTGGTGTGGTCCTAATCACAGTCCTCAACATGTTACACACCATTTCAGTGATCAAAATCCGACCGACACCCTCGAAATTTCATCGAACACCTTGACTACAAACAAACATGGCACCCGTTCACCCTCCCCCAGTACCCGGCTTTCTCCGGGTCGAATTCACCCGGTTTCTTCTTCAATTCAACAACACTCTCATCCACATCAACCAGTTTTAATTTCTTCAATCCCTTTTCTTCCTCCAATTTAACAAAATTAGGGTTTGTGTTTTTTTCATTTGTCCCATTTGATTCATTTATTTCATCTTTAATTTGGTTTTCATCAACTTTTTTGACGTTTGATTCATGAATTTCATCTTCTGATTTCTTTGATTTGGTAACTGGAGTGGAACTAATTGGGGATTTTGAAATTAGGGTTTTGCGTTTTTTGGGGGAAAATGAAGAAGATGAAGACGACGGCGTTTTGTTCTTAGACGCCGCGGCACGTGCGTTGCACATGAGTGCGTCGAACGCAGAGGGGCGTGATGATGACATATTGGACTATGATAGAGGTTTTGTGAGAAATAATAATGAATTCGGTTGTTTAAGTTTAAGAAGATGATGTTTGATAGGGTTACAGAGTACGGTGGTTATGGTGGTGGTATGAGTAGCGGTGAAACAACATGACCGGAATGGTAACATTAACCGCCGGTGGATTCCGGTGGTTTTACAGGGAAAATTAGTGAAAGCTTCGTTTCGCACTTGGCGGGAAAAAGTAAACCCTTATTATTGCGTTGCCGGAAATGTGACTCCAGCCAAGCAAAGCCCCCTAACCGTGCCCCGTCGTGCCGGTGTATGCGTCTCACGCCCAGGTGATGCGGGTACCGATAACGCCCTTAGGCTATAAGGTGTGGAATAGACGGGTCATCGGGTACGAGTGATGAGCCCCAATAAATAGGCCTAGGATGTGAAGATAAGCCTTTTGTACATACAAAATGTAACTATGTGTATGTGTGAGTAGAGAGAGGCTCGTCACCACGGCAATTTGGCAACGATTCTAACAGGACAAAGCTGGGGGCGGTGTTGCAGGACCAGGACGGGCCTCAATGGGCCGGCGCCGTACCCCACACCCAGCAGCCTTAATGAAGCCCGTAACTCATAACCTAACATAGAAGTTATTATAATTTAAAGCAATGACGGTGTTTATTGCTTTAATGATTGTTATTATAAATTTTTATCATTTATGAAAGCCAATATTTTGTTTGAACGACAAGTTTCTTTCTATTCCCTATTGTCTGTGGGACTTAAACTCAAGACCCCTTAAGCTATTTAAAGGTTTTTTCTTTGTGAATGGACCATCCTTTGCCAATATTTATTGTTTATGATTTGGGCCTAGACATATAGTTTGTGGCTCCATGAGGAATTGAAAAATGGGTCTAACTCGAGCATGGATAGTTTGTTGTGTGCTTTAAAGGTGACAATAGCGAAATGTTTAGCTGAGTTGACGTGGGTTAGATTCTATGTCATATGGGTTAGATGAAAATTTTAAGCTAATAAGAGGCTGAGTCAAACAAGCTAAGAAAGATATCAAAGTCTTTGTTTATTCATTGTTTGTTGGAGATTATGGAAGGCGATGAATGAAATAGTGTTCTCACTTTAGGATATAAAGGTTGAGGAGATCACTGAAGACGTGAAGCTCTCGGGTTTCTTTGGTATAAAAACATGTTTAAACATATAGGATATTCAATGGTCTAGCTAGTGTAAATTTGATTTTTCTTAGCTATGATGTAGTTTGGTTTTTGCTTTTGCAGCTGGCCGGTTTTTTTCTCGGGCTAACTGTTGGTCTTGTGTTTGTGCTTGGTTTGGTGATTTAAGGTTATCTTTTAGAAAGAAAAAAAAAAGTAACTGGGTATAGAAGGGAGTGCTTGACATATTCAAAAATAGATTATGAAATTTGAGTGCTAGAATGAAGGGCACTTATTCACTAAACAATGGGTGTCACTCAAAGAAAAGATACATAAATTAAATGACATGTGGATTGCTTAATATAAGATTATATGTGGGGGTAATGGTTAGTGAGTAAAAAGTGAGTGTTACGTCAGTCATTGTAACGTAAGCAATGGGGTTTTCATCAACTAATATGTAGTGGTGGTGGTGGTGATGGTGGTGGAGTAGTAGGAGGAATAAAGCCCTCTAGCACTTTAGAATGTCATATTTATGCCACATCTGTAGGGGTGTGAATTTCTGACATGACACGAACCTAACACGAAATTCGCGGGTTTAGGTTTAGTCTAAATGGGTTTGGGTTAGTTTCAGGTTGAACCCGCGAACCCGTTTAAGTTAACGGGTCGGTTCGGGTCAACCCGGTCGGGTTGACAGGTTGACCCGTTTAATACATTTATATTATTTTATAATTTTTACAACATATTTTATGTCATAAATTAAATTGGATGTGTATTTTATACCATAATTCTAACTTAAAAGATAAGCTAACATAAGATTTATAATTTAAATATAATTGTGTTATATACATTTGTGTTTTTTAAGTAAATTGTAATTTTAATATATTAATTTCAGAAAAGAAAATTTTAAAAATTCGGGTTAAACGGGTCGTGTTCAGGTCAACCCACAAAACTTCAAGTTGCGTTCGGGTTCATATGTATGATACGATTTTCGGGCTCAGGTTCGTGTAAAATTTTCGGGTTCGGGTTGAACCCGTCAACCCGCGAACACGACCCGTTTAGGACCCCTACACATCAGCGCCACATAGGAATATACTGCTTTAAAACCTTCACACTTAACTAACCTGTCGTGCAATAAAGCTCCTTTAATAAAAAAATCAGAAGAAAACACAAAACAAAAAATATGATTGTCTGAAAGAAGTGGGCCCCTCCTTTTCAGCCTTTAACGCCCATTAAAGGCTTGGCGGTGGCCATTTGATGGTGTCCCTTTTGGTTGAGGGGGAGGTGTCGGGGACGTCACCTAACTGAGGTGGCTGGGGGCGTCACCCCACACCCCCAGCTTAAGTGAAAAAGTGAATGTGATATATAATTATTTGGTTGGTTGAAAAAAGGAATTCAAACAACCAAGATCATATGATTCATTCACCCTCGTTAGTGGGCTAACGTTTTGGTGTTTCATGCCCGTAGGTGATAAGTTGGCAAGTGCACTACATATGGTCTAAGAATATGTGTAGTGGTTTAACTACAATGTAAAAAAATGATTGTGTTATGCCACGTAAGAGGTTCTCACTAACTTTTTCTTCTAAAGTGTAATGGTACAACAAAAAAACATAATTATTTTTTGTATTTTTTTAAATAAAAACACAAGTAACATGACTTGAGTGATTTGATTGCAAGTTTGGTGCCACAACCCAAGCTCTTCAACATTTGTTACGCTACATTAAACATAAGTAGTACATATGAGGATACATATCGTTATATCTTTATATGTAGAATAGAGATTTAATACAAAGTGGTATTTAGTATGAAATAAAATAAAGAATTCAATATCCACTGATTTGTCAATCACCCATTTTTGTTAATTGTTAAAAAACACTGTTTCTTGCCAGGTAAAATTGTTAAAAAAACACTGTTTCCTGCCAGGTAAAATTTATAAATAGGAAATATGCTGCCGGTGACAAAAATCGTCAAACAGTAGAAAGTTTTAAATGGTTGAAAAAGAAAAAAAAAACATATCAAACTCCGTTGTTGATTTTTATGTCTGAATCAAGTTTACCAAAAATTTTGAGCTCCATTAACGTTAATATATTTCATTTTCTTAAATACCATGAATCAAGAATTCTGTTATACTTAATTTATTAAGTATGTTGTTGATTAATTTATTAAGTATGTTGCTGATATATTTAAAAAATAATAATATTTGTTTACATGTTGATCATATAGTGCGTCTAAAATAGTAATGTGCCTTAAAATTGTACAATTACATTGGTGTGACAAATTAGTTACAACTAGCGTGGTAAACATACCAAACGAAACGAACAAGAGCTTATTTGTATTCGTGTTCGTTTGTCTAGGAAAAGAACTTGTTCATGTTTGTTTGTTAATTTTAGACAACGAACTTTAATGAACACAAATGAGCACAAACGTTCATGAATACAAATAAGCACACACTAATGTTTTATGTTCATAAACACAAATGGAAACAAACGAACACAAACAAACGTTCATTAACAAAATATATAATACACTAACACTTATTATATACTTTATTTGTAGAATTTTGAAGTTTCTAAAGAAAATTCTAAAAACTAAAAACACTGATAAACTATTGAACACAAACAAACACGGTATCAAACGTTCACGGACATAAATGAATGAACATGGTCTCTGTTCATATTTGTTCATTTAACTAAACGAAAAAAAATTTCTTGTTCGTATTCGTTTGTTTAATAAACTAACGAACACAAACGAATTACCCGCCAAACGTTTTACTGAACGTTTGGTTCGTCTGCAGCCTTAGTTACAACAATGTGTTTGAATCAATTAAAACGTGTATAATGTATAAAAGTGCGTATAAAATATCAAGTTTTGATACATGCATGCTATATGCGAGTATAATGGTATGTCTAAACCCTCATTTTATGTAGAATACACATATAATCTTACTCTAAAATACATATGTCGCATTAAAATATTTGTACGTTTTCGCATAAAAGTCACTCAATACAAAAATCTAAGTATCACTCCACACACATGTTTATAACTTTAAATTATAAGTAGTTGTAAATAAAATCAATTTTTATGTTACTTTTTTTATTATTTAAACACAGTTCCATAGTTTTTTTATGCTTCAACAACTCTTATGTACTTTATTATTAAAAAAGTATAAATTAAAATGAAACACCCTATCTCGCTGTTTAGGAAAAACACAATATATAGTTTGATATATTTAGGATGATAAGAATAAAATTATTACAAAAGCACGTATCTTTTTTTTTCAAAATTTAATTGTTATTACAAGAACTTAGTTGTGAACACTACACATATTAAGAATCATAAACCCAAAAAGACTAAAGCGGAAGCAAAATATTAGAAGTGTTCGGTTCTACAATATTCTTGATCAACATCCGCATTATCAAGTAATCCACCTACAATGGGAATATTTATTTAGAATTCTAAGTATGTAATACATATAACTTGAATAAGATAGCTGACTATTAAATTGTGGCTTAACAAGTAAATCAAAAATTTCCTTAAAACAGAACCCACCGTAAGCTACGACGACCACCGTAGCTTACGGTCAAGTCTTACGGTCATAGGCTCCTGTCTTACGGTCCAAAATTTAGATTGAGTTACAGCAGCAACTCACCTAAGCTACGGCGGGTCACCGTAGCTTACGGTGGCTTCCTGCAGAAATTCCTCTTTTGTTTGCCGTTTTGACACAAACTTCTCCATATCTTTTAAACCGATTATCCTTTTAATCTTCCGTTTCTTCCTACATAATCTGTCCATTAACCTTTATTTATTAAACTCAAATCCAACATTCGAATTAATCATATTTGAATTTTACAAAACTTCGGCTTATTATTTATTTATCCCTCATTCGATTTACGGCTATTTTCCAATTCTACCCTTTTTAACAGGTCTTTGTCTAAAAGATTTATTCAACAATCTCTTAGCAAATGTTTCCACCAATTTTTCTTACATGTTTGGTTTCTATAACGAAATCCATCATTTTTCGTAACCAAACTTTCATTCTTTTATTATTTAACACTTCTTGATCACTTTAGCGAATTCTATCGCTTTTGTACTGTAAAATTCGTCGAAAAACGGGTTTCCAAACCCGCTTCGTTTATCAATCAAATAATCAGTTATAATTTTCGTTGCGTATTTATTATTCAGATAAATTTTAAACAATACATAATTAATAAATATTTTAGAATTTAAAAACCATAATTTATAAATAATAACAAATAGGGAATTAAAAATAAAATGGAGACGCCGGGTTTCGAACCCGGGTCACCCGCAAGCACAAACACGCAACACACCACTCCGCCACACACTGCTTTTGTGATAAACACGGAAACAAATAAGACTTATAATAAAACCAAAGGTCAAACCAGTAATCAGCGCGCCCAGAACTAGCCATCACCGGAAAAATCAGCAATCCGCGATTTTGGCCATATTCCTTTTGACTGAACCGCACAAATTGATTTCGACGTCGGTTATAACCGTTGCCGGCAATCAATTTCAGTCAAAAACCGACGGAAATCTTTAATCGCGAATCAAGACTCAATTCAAACCCAATCCAGCCTGTTTCCACTATAAATACCCACTTGAACACTCTGAAAATCCTTTCGCTCAGAACCACGTTCGTTTCCGAAGTTTCATTTCTTCAAAAGCTCGTCGCCGGAGTTTTCTGCATTCGCCGGACTTTCACCGGAAAACCGAGGCTTTACTTCTAATCGGTATAAATCATCTAAACCTTTTTGTTATCTCTTGCTTAGTATTCTAATTGCACAACAAAATGATCAAAACTGTTAAACAGTTCACTCAGCCGGAAATCACAAATCAGAGCCGACGACTCTTGCCGGAAATCTGAAGAAAACGCTCTGTTTTGGTACATCTTATTCCTTAATCTTCTTCTTCTATTCCAATTCAATCAATTATAAGCGTTGTTGGTCAATTAAACAAACAGTCGGTTTCAATGTTCGGTAATTCCATAAGTGAAGAAGATGAAGTTAAAACATGTGTATTAGTATAATTAAAATCGGGTATATAACCGGGTTAGACACACAGTCCAGCGGTGGACCGTGTGCACAAACAATACACACGTGCCGAGTTCGAATCGCACACGTTACCGACTTTCAGAAATAAAACCAACATTTTTAGAACCTAATCAGATCAAGTCACATAATGTTTATAAGAGAAATATAATTTAGTAGTTAAGCAGATTAGACACACAGCCCAACTGGTTGGGCTGTGCGCACTCGAACCGAACGTCCCGAGTTCGACTCCGGGTCTCTGAAGCCGGTTCGGCCATATTAAACCATTTTTGATATAAACTAAATAAGGTTAAAATTAATTAGTATATATATATAATTAAAACAGAGAATATTTCGGGTTAGACACGTAGCTCAGTTGGTAGAGCTGCGTGCACGTATACGAGAGGTCCCGAGTTCGAACCTCACTCAGCGCATAGAAAACACAGTCTGACCGGTCAAGAGCCGGTCAACGGTCAACGGTCAAAAGTCAACTTTTTTTTTATTTCTTTTTACTTATTTATTTAATTGGAAAATCATTTAAAAATACTTAAAAATAAGATTTTTAAAGTTAGAAAATTTCTTTAAACTCACAAAAATAAATCTAAAAATCCCATTTAAGAGCACTAATTAAAAATATTAATCTCAATAAAATTTATTTATTTATCGAATCATTTGTTATTATCTAGGTTAGTTCTTCCCTCGTCGATTGAATCATAAATTCGTACGCCTTCATCGTCATCAAAGAACGCACCCATAGTGAGTGAATCTCTACCAATTCCCCGTTTTAATCATGTTTTGGGGTGTATCATGTGTCGTATAATCCTTTTATTTTATTTAAACACTTGTGCATACATCATATCCGTGATCAAATGTGTATCAATTGTTGTGTGAATTATATGTAGATTGGATTTATCATTTTCAGTGCACGCATTTCATTAGGCCCATCAGTTCCCCGTGGGAGACGGGTTGAGCATCAGGTGCCTCATTAGATCGGCTCCGTTTGATTGAGCCTTGATCTCACATACATCATCATTCATATCATATACTCATCCAAAGTGGTTTGTGTTTGTTTATCTATATATGTTTGCTCACATGTGATTATTGCACAAATTTTCCTTATTAAATAAAACAAGAAAATTAGTAATAATGTTTTATCAAGGTTCACTCGCCAACTTTTGTGGACCCAAAATATCCCCCGTTTTACACATGATACAGGTGATCCAGCTGAGACAAGAAACACATAGGAAGGCCTAGAAGAATAAACAAGTTTAAGCTTTGGAATAACTATATAGTTTCATTTTTCTTGTAATTGTATGAATTTTGTTTTGGATATTTAAGCTGTAATTTGAATTTAATAAATATGAAACATCTTAGTAAACATCATGAGCTTTGGTGATAACCCAATTATGCCCCGACTTTTATTCCGCTGCGGGTCGGGGTGTGACAGATTGGTATCAGAGCTTATGACTATAGGGATATAGGATAGGTTATTAGACCCTTAGAGCCTATACTATAGTTGGTTAAATTTTAAATTGTTTATGCGTTACATACAAAATTCATGATGTTTATATGCTTTATGTTTATATTCACACTCAATGTTATGCAAGCATGCTCATAAATACATGTTATTATACAATGCTCATCATGAATCATATCCTCATAACATATCATATCCATGAGAGCACACACCTCACGATTACCATGATTTTTGCAAAGATTTTTGTATTTTTCAAATCACATCAAAGTGAGTTCTCATGACGGGCATGTAGTAACTGGAAGGGTACGAGTACCGGTAGTCGGAACGTCCTGTCTAGGCTTGCCATTCGTATAAATCCAAAATAAAGGACCAGTTTGCCTACCTGGGGACTAACGATGAGAGTACGAAGGACCTATTAGGCCAAAGCATGCTATACCAAACGTCGTGTGAGCTAGCCCCACTTTGAGTTGTCATTGTGTCTCGCAATCATATTTTACGATTTTCATTCGGGTGGTGCGAGTGTTAATCCGCCAACACCAATGTGAATCCTACCAAGCCCAATAGTCATGGGGGCCCACATGACTACACAGGCGATGGTATGGGGGACATTGGAGGCCCAAACATGAGCAAACCCAAGACATCCTATGGATGTAGTTGAATTATTGTCAGTTATGTTATTTTTCATTCTTTTTACGACACATGACACCTAGAAACTTCTTAAACTCACAATCTTCCTATGTATGTTCCTGTAGATGTCGGCTAGGCAACTACGTGGAGGTAGAAAGTCAGGAAGATCAAATGAACGCTTGGCCACACAAATTGCTAAGCAAATGGCCGCAGTGCTTCCTGACATCGTGATTCAAGTTCAACAAGCTCTCACCGGAAACCCCATCAATCCTCCCAATCAAGAAGACCAGAGCGTCGCCAACCCTCCTTCCAAAAAGTGCTCCTACAAACACTTCAAATCTTGCGATCCCCCAAAATATGAAGGGACCGAAGGTGTTACCGCCCTCCTTCACTGGTTTGAAGAAATGGAAAACACTTTCCTCAATTGCGATTGTCCCGAGGATCGCAAGGTACGTTATGCAACTGGAAGACTGTTTGGAGTAGCCCTTACCTGGTGGAACACGGAAAAGGGTAAACGAGGAGTTGAAGATGCCATGGCCTTAACATGGGAAGAGTTAAGGGAACTCATGACAAGACGCTTCTGTCCAAGAAGCGAAATCAAAAAGTTGGAAGATGAATTCCACGCGCTGAAACAAAAGGAAGGAGATCACACCTCCTATAATAAGCGATTTCTCGAGCTAAACCAAATGATCCCTAATCTGTTCACCCCCTTGTACCGCTTAGTCGAACACTACATTCGAGGCCTCCCCTCGAAAATCCAAGATTCGGTTTTAAGCACTTCGCCTGCAACACTTGAAGCCGCGATGGAGTTAGCTACAGAACTCACTGAAAATCGCATTCGAAACGGCAAATTCAAAGATGAAAAGAAGAAAGCACCCATAGAGACCTCAACTACAAACCACTCAGTCTCATCCTCAAGGTTTGCTGGTAAGAGGAAACGTAATGGCAAGAATTTTGCTGTCACTCAAACCAACCCTCCTATCACTGCTGCACCAATCACCCAAATCGCTCCCTCAGCTGCACCATTTAAAAAGCCATACACCGGCCCACACCCAAAATGCAACCGTTGTCAATACCATCACCCTCCCGAAACTCTTTGCCAACATTGCACAAGCTGTGGCCGTGCAGGTCACACCATCCAAACCTGCCGTATTCTTCAACGAATGAACCGCAGTCAACCACAAACTCAAACCCAAAATCAGACAGTGGGTCAAGCCCAACAACCCTTACTTCTACCACCCACGCAACACATAGCTCAACCTTACTACCAACCCAACTACCCCATGATGCAACCCATGCGAGCTTGTTACAACTGTGGGGACCCAAACCACTTCAGAAACACTTGTCCACGCTTAGTGAACATCATCCATGCTCAAGCCCAAGCGAACCCAGTAAACCAAGCTAACCAAGCTCCTCCACCTGCCAGAGGAAGAGCTTTCAACATCAATGCCAACCAAGCTAGGGCTGACAACAACGTGGTCAACGGTACGTTTCTCATCAATGGTAGTTATGCATCCATGTTATTCGATACTGGCGCGGATAAGAGTTTTGTGTCCTTAGAATTCGAACCTATCCTCAACCAAACTCGTGTTAATCTCATGGAATCTCTAACGGTGGAAGTTGCTGACGGAAAACCCGTTTCATTAAATTCTATTATACGCAATTGTACCCTTACTCTAAACGATCACGATTTTCCAGTTGACCTCATTCTTATGAAGTTGGGAAGTTTCGATGTTATAATCGGTATGGACTGGCTCAGCCAGCATCACGCTGAAGTAGTGTGCCGCGAAAAGTTCATTCGCATTCCTCTTGAAGACGGTCAGACCCTACGTATTTTTGGAGAAACCCCTTCGAAAGGACTCAAATTAATGTCCCGCCTTCAAGCCCGAAAATATCGCCGCAAGAACTATGTCGCATTCCTAACTCACGTCGTCAAAAAGGGAAACAAGGAGAAGAAACTCGAAGATATCCCAGTTGTGAAAGAATTCCCACAAGTCTTTCCCGACGACATTTCAGGACTCCCTCCTGTGAGAGAAGTCGAATTCCGCATCGATCTTGTACCTGGCGCTACACCAGTCGCAAAATCTCCTTATAGGTTAGCCCCATCCGAAATGCAAGAGCTGGACAGTCAACTGCAAGAGCTGCCTGACAAAGGATTCATACGTCCTAGCTCCTCGCCTTGGGGTGCACCTGTTCTCTTTGTGAAGAAGAAAGATGGAACGTTTCGCATGTGCATTGATTATATAGAACTCAACAAGTTAACGGTTAAAAATCGCTATCTACTACCTCGCATCGATGACCTCCTAGACCAACTTCAAGGTGTCACCTGCTTTTCAAAAATCGACCTTCGTTCTGGTTATCATCAGCTCAGAGTACATGAAGAAGATGTCCCAAAGACCGCCTTCCGGACTCGTTATGGACATTACGAATTCATGGTCATGCCATTCGGTTTAACCAACGCCCCCGCTGTCTTCATGGATCTAATGAATAGGGTATGCAAACCCTACCTCGACCGTTTTGTCATAGTCTTCATCGACGACATCCTTATCTACTCCAAGTCTAAATCCGATCATGAACGACACCTTCGACTCATCCTTACACTCTTAAGGACTAAAAGCTCTACGCTAAGTTCTCAAAATGCGAATTCTGGTTAGGAGAAGTACAATTCCTTGGACATGTCGTCAATGACAAGGGAATTCATTTTGATCCTTCAAAAAACAAGGCAGTGCAGGAATGGCAAGCGCCACGTACCCCTACTGAAGTTAGGTCATTTCTTGGTTTGGCTGGTTATTATCGACGCTTCATTGCCAATTTTTCCCGTATTGCTGTACCACTCACGGCCTTGACTCATAAAGGAAAACCCTTCATATGGGGACCTAAGCAAGAAGAGGCCTTCCAAACTCTAAAGCAAAAACTTTGTGACGCACCTATCCTCACACTCCCTGAAGGTTGCGATGACTTTGTAGTATATTGCGACGCATCAGGGCAAGGACTAGGCTGTGTATTGATGCAAAGAGGAAAAGTGATAGCCTATGCTTCTAGGCAACTCAAGGTTCATGAGAAGAATTACACCACCCACGACCTGGAACTTGGAGCCGTTGTGTTCGCTCTCAAGATATGAAGACATTACCTCTACGGTACCAAGTGTGAAATATACACTGACCACAAGAGTCTCCAACATATCTTCAACCAAAAGGAGTTGAATATGAGGCAACGAAGATGGGTCGAACTTCTCAATGACTACGACTGTGAAATTCGGTATCATCCTGGCAAGGCAAACGTGGTGGCTGATGCGCTCAGTCGAAAAGGTTATGCGAACTCCATTCGTCTTCTATGTTCGCAAATCATAACCGACATCAAAGATCGAATCCGGGCAGCTCAACATGTTTCTGTAACAGAAAATGACGTACGCGATGAGCTGTCATGTGGAGCTGAACTCAAAATCGAAACCAAATCCGACGGTATTCTATACTATTTAAACCGCATTTGGAATCCTGATCGCGATAACCTTCATGATTTCCTCATGAATGAGGCGCACAAAACACGATACTCTGTACACCCAGGAGCTGACAAGATGTATCAAGACCTACGATACACCTACTGGTGGCCTGGCATGAAAAAGGATATCGCTGTTTTTGTTTCCAAGTGCCTTAGCTGTTCCAAAGTAAAAGCTGAACATCAAAGACCTTCAGGACTCCTAGTCCAACCCGAAATACCTGTATGGAAGTGGGAAAACATAACCATGGATTTCATTACCGGGTTACCTCGCACCTCCAGTGGGTATGACACCATATGGGTAATAATCGATCGTCTTACAAAGTCATCTCACTTCATCCCGATTCGCGAGGACTTCAAGAACGAGAAGTTAGCTCGTATCTACATCAGCGAAATCGTAAGCCGTCATGGCGTACCATTAAGTATCATTTCTGACCGTGATGGTCGTTTCACTTCACGAACATGGCGAGCCGTACAAACCGCTTTGGGTACACGATTAGACCTTAGCACCGCCTTTCACCCTCAAACTGACGGTCAATATGAACGCACCATCCAAACTCTTGAAGACATGCTTCGAGCATGTGTCATAGACTTCAAAGGGAATTGGGACGCTCATCTACCATTAGTTGAATTTTCGTACAACAATAGTTATTATTCAAGCATCGGCATGGCTCCTTTCGAAGCTTTATATGGTCGTAAGCGCCGATCTCCAGTATGTTGGCACGAAATTGGGGAAGCACAAATCACCGGTCCAGAATTAATTCAAGAAACAACCGACAAGGTCATTCAAATTCGAAGCAATCTTCTAGCAGCTCAAAGTCGTCAAAAGAGTTATGCAGACAAACGACGAAAGCCCTTGGAGTTTGACATTGGTGATCAAGTACTTTTAAAAGTATCACCGTGGAAGGGAGTGGTTCGTTTTGGCCAAAAGGGAAAGCTAGCACCACGCTACGTAGGACCTTTCAAGATACTCGAAAGAGTAGGTCCTGTAGCATACAAGCTTGACCTACCAGAAGAACTCAACAGAATTCATCCCACATTTCACGTATCAAACTTGAAAAAGTGCCTCGCCGATGAAAATCTCCACATTCCTCTAGAAGACATTCAAGTTGATGAATCGATGCACTTCGTTGAAAGACCGGTAGAAATCATGGACTTCGGAGAGAAGCGTTTAAGACGAAGTCGTATTCCAATTGTCAGGGTACGTTGGGAGTCGAAACGAGGACCCGAGTTTACTTGGGAACGTGAAGACTCAATGCGCGAAAAATACCCGCATCTTTTTCCAGTTACCACTACTACTTAAATTTCGGGACGAAATTCCTAAAAGTAGGGGATACTGTAACATTCGTCGAAAAACTGGTTTCCAAACCCGCTTCGTTTATCAATCAAATAATCAGTTATAATTTTCGTTGCGTATTTATTATTCAGATAAATTTTAAACAATACATAATTAATAAATATTTTAGAATTTAAAAACCATAATTTATAAATAATAACAAATAGGGAATAAAAAATAAAATGGAGACGCCCGGGTTTCGAACCCGGGTCACCCGCAAGCACAAACACGCAACACACCACTCCGCCACACACTTCTTTTGTGATAAACACGGAAACAAATAAGACTTATAATAAAACCAAAGGTCAAACCAGTAATCAGCGCGCCCAGAACTAGCCATCACCGGAAAAATCGTCAATCCGCGATTTTGGCCATATTCCTTTTGACTGAACCGCACAAATTGATTTCGACGTCGGTTATAACCGTTGCCGGCAATCAATTTCAGTCAAAAACCGACGGAAATCTTTAATCGCGAATCAAGACTCAATTCAAACCCAATCCAGCCTGTTTCCACTATAGATACCCACTTAAACACTCTGAAAATCCTTTCGCTCAGAACCACGTTCGTTTCCGAAGTTTCATTTCTTCAAAAGCTCGTCGCCGGAGTTTTCTGCATTCGCCGGACTTTCACCGGAAAACCGAGGCTTTACTTCTAATCGGTATCAATCATCTAAACCTTTTTGCTATCTCTTGCTTAGTATTCTAATTACACAACAAAATGATCAAAACTGTTAAACAGTTCACTCAGCCGGAAATCACAAATCAGAGCCGACGACTCTTGCCGAAAATCTGAAGAAAACGCTCTGTTTTGGTACATCTTATTCCTTAATCTTCTTCTTCTATTCCAATTCAATCAATTATAAGCGTTGTTAGTCAATTAAACAAACAGTCGGTTTCACTGTTCGGTAATTCCATAAGTGAAGAAGATGAAGTTAAAACTTGTGTATTAGTATAATTAAAATCGGGTATATAACCGGGTTAGACACACAGTCCAGCGGTGGACCGTGTGCACAAACAATACACACGTGCCGAGTTCGAATCGCACACGTTACCGACTTTCAGAAATAAAACCAACATTTTTAGAACCTAATCAGATCAAGTCACAGAATGTTTATAAGAGAAATATAATTTGGTAGTTAAGCAGATTAGACACACAGCCCAACTGGTTGGGCTGTGCGCACTCGAACCGAACGTCCCGAGTTCGACTCCGGGTCTCTGAAGCCGGTTCGGCCATATTAAACCATTTTTGATATAAACTAAATAAGGTTAAAATTAATTAGTATATATATATAATTAAAACAGAGAATATTTCGAGTTAGACACGTAGCTCAGTTGGTAGAGCTGCGTGCACGTATACGAGAGGTCCCGAGTTCGAACCTCACTCAGCGCATAGAAAACACAGTCTGACCGGTCAACGGTCAACGGTCAAAAGTCAACTTTTTTTTATTTCTTTTTACTTATTTATTTAATTGGAAAATCATTTAAAAATACTTAAAAATAAGATTTTTAAAGTTAGAAAATTTCTTTAAACTCACAAAAATAAATCTAAAAATCCCATTTAAGAGCACTAATTAAAAATATTAATCTCAAATAAAATTTATTTATTTATCGAATCATTTGTTATTATCTAGGTTAGTTCTTCCCTCGTCGATTGAATCATAAATTCGTACGCCTTCATCGTCATCAAAGAACGCACCCATAGTGAGTGAATCTCTACCAATTCCCCGTTTTAATCATGTTTTGGGGTGTATCATGTGTCGTATAATCCTTTTATTTTATTTAAACACTTGTGCATACATCATATCTGTGATCAAATGTGTATCAATTGTTGTGTGAATTATATGTAGATTGGATTTATCATTTTCAGTGCACGCATTTCATTAGGCCCATCAGTTCCCCGTGGGAGACGGGTTGAGCATCAGGTGCCTCATTAGATCGGCTCCGTTTGATTGAGCCTTGATCTCACATACATCATCATTCATATCATATACTCATCCAAAGTGGTTTGTGTTTGTTTATCTATATATGTTTGCTCACATGTGATTATTGCACAAATTTTCCTTATTAAATAAAACAAGAAAATTAGTAATAATGTTTTATCAAGGTTCACTCGCCAACTTTTGTGGACCCAAAATATCCCCCGTTTTACACATGATACAGGTGATCCAGCTGAGACAAGAACCACATAGGAAGGCCTAGAAGAATAAACAAGTTTAAGCTTTGGAATAACTATATAGTTTCATTTTTCTTGTAATTGTATGAATTTTGTTTTGGATATTTAAGTTGTAATTTGAATTTAACAAATATGAGACATCTTAGTAAACATCATGAGCTTGGTGATAACCCAATTATGCCCCGACTTTTATTCCGCTGCGGGTCGGGTGTGACATGTACAATCAAACCATCATTTTCTATTTTATTGACCCATTGGGTCGTGTTAGCGATCTACATCTCTTTTATACGTTTAAACCATTGTTTTCCGTTATTTGACCCGTTTGGTCAAATTAGCGAACTACTTCGCTTTTATACTATCAAACCTCCGTTTTTCATATCGTTTGATCTATTTGGTCGTATTAGCGAACTCCATCGCTTTTATACCATCAAACCAAACATGTTTACATAATTTGACCTGTTTGGTCGTATTAGCGAACTCCATCGCTTTTATATCAACAAACCAATCATTTTTCATATAATTTGACCCGTTTGTCGTATTAGCGAACTTCATCGCTTTAAACGGTCAAACCGTTATTTTCAAATTATTTGACCCATTTGGTCGTATTAGCAATTCCCATTGCTTTCATACGATTAAATCATTATTATTTTTATACTATTGACCTGTTTAGTCGTATTTAGCGAACTCCATCGCTTTCATACAATTAAATGATTATTTCTCAATGTAACATGATCGATTCCTTTATCACATATCACTACAAGAGTTATAAGTATATTCTTAATGAACAATAAGCCACGTACCTTAGAGCTTTCCTTTTAGTCGTAAATCGCCTTCGGCTTTATCACCAGTCTTCTCGCTCGAGTTGCCTATATTGAACAGCCCGTTTAATTATTAAATGATCAATATGAAGGGCATTAGCCACCAGCTTCATCAAATTCATCATATATGCTTTTCATTCGATTTTCGTTTTGTCAAACATAACATTTTCATTTAAAAATTCATTGAACTCATATAAATACAGATTTATACGTTACATTCATTCTCGCAATTTAAGGCATTATATGTCTTTATATTTATACTATAACATACGAATAAGTCCGAATATGATCTTATTCACGTAAAAATCTTGGTTTATTAAACTTCATAAGCATAGATTAATAATCATAACATCTATACTTTGCTCATCTCTAAAACCCAATTAACACAATTATCCAACCTCATTCTATTACACAAATATGTGTTCTTTGACCACTATTTTTCATCAAGGGTTTACCTCTAGGTTAAAATACATCTATAACTTGCTATTACACCTACAATTGATGCTTATATTGAAGTTTGTATTATTCATCAAACTTCCTAACCCTTGCTAAACATTGAAATTCAACATACCTTATGGTTTTCTAGCTTGGATGATCCTTAATCTCGATTTATACACTGATTTAGGGCTTGATTCAGCCTTCAATTTGATGGATTGTGGATTCTAGGGTTAGAAAGGGGTCTTCTTCTCCTTCTGCTTGTTTCGGTCGATGCCCTTAACACACATTTGTGTGTTTTGGGTTTTTATTTTTCCCTATTTATATTAACCAGTTTTACCAAGTGTCTAATTCAGCCCCCCTAAGTTTTTGGTTTATCATACCTGGGCGCTATCTAAACATTTCCATTAGTTATTTAGCAAATAACTAATAAATTCTCACATCCACTAATTAATTATGGATGTGATATATTTTACTTTTACACTGAATACAAATATATATATATATATATATATATATATATATATATATATATATATATAATATTATTATTATATATTTTAGGGACGTTACTAAGCCATTCCCCTCTTAAAGAGTTTTTCACTAACTGGGTTAAGTGTACCTGATTATTTATGAAATTTAATATTTTGGGGTGTTACAAATCCATCCCCTTAAAAGGGTTTCGTCCCCGAAACACGTATACATACCAAAAAGAGAAGGGTAGAATCGTATCATTTCTTCTTCGAGTTCCCAAGTAGTATCGCACCTTTTTGATGCTCCCACTTGACCTTTACTTGATTTATTCTTTTGTTCCTTAATGCCTTGATCTTCCGGTCAAGAAATGCTATCGGTTTTACCACGTAATTGAGTTTGTTGTCTATTTTCTATGTCGTCGTATTGAACGTGGGTTGTCTCGTCAGCTAAGCATTTTTACAAATGCGAAACATGGAACGTGTTGTGTATCCCACTTAGTTCTTTTGGAGTTCTAGGCGGTATGCTGCTTTACCCACTCGATCGGTAATTTTAAAAGGCCCGGTAAACCTTGGACTCAATTTACCCATTTTTTCTAAATCGAATAACCCATTTCCATGGAGACACTTTAAGCATTACCTTATCACCAATTTGGAATTCTATAGGCCTTCGTCTTTTATCAGCATAAGATTTTTGTCGATCTTGAGCTGCTTTTAGATGGGCTCGAACTGCATCAATTTTCTCGCTGGTGGCTCTAATCATATCTTTGTGAGCAAGTTCGCGAGGGCCTACTTCACCCCAACGTACCGGGGTTCGACACTTTCTACCATATAGCATTTCATACGGGACCATGCCGATACTTGAATGATAGCTATTATTGTATGAGAATTCAACTAATGGTAAATAAGCATCCCAACTACCACCAAAGTCGATAATACATGCCCGAAGCATGTCTTCTAATGTTTGAATGGTTCGTTCGCTCTGTCCGTCTGTTTGGGGGTGATAGGAGGTACTGATTAATAGTTTTGTGCCCATTCGTTATTAGAATTCACGCTAAAAATTTGATGTAAATCGAGCGTCTCTATCGGATACGATCGATACTGGTACTCCATGGCGTGCTATAATTTCATTTATATATACTTCCGACATCTTTTCAGAAGTATATGTTTCATTAATTGGAATAAAATGAGCACTCTTTGTCAATCTATCAATGACTATCCAAATAGCATCGAATCCTCTTGCCCTTTTTAGCAGCTTGGTCAATAAGTCCATGGAAACGTGTTCCCATTTCCAAACCGTTCATCTAGGGGTTGGAATTTGCCTTAAGGTTTTTGATGTTCTGCCTTTACTTGTAAATAAGTTAGGCATTTTTCAACATATTTGGCTACATCCCTTTTCATCCTGGGCCACCAGTAATTTTGTTTTAAATCTCGATACATTTTGGTCACTCCAGGATGAATCGAATAACGTGATATATGGGCCTCATTTAATAACAGATCTTTGACGCCGCAAGTGTTTGGAACCCAAATTCTTCCAAATCGGGATTTCATCCCATTTTCTCCATTTACAATATCTTTCATTAAACCCTTCACTCGTTCTTTTCTCCAATTTTCTTCTTTAACTGCCTCGATTTGCGCTGCTCGGATTTGTTCAAGTAAATTTGATGTTACTACGAGTTGCATCGATTGTACTCGTATTGGTGTATATTCTTCCTTTCGGCTTAACGCATCCGCTACTACGTTGGCCTTTCCCGGATGGTAATGGATTTCACAATCATAGTCCTTTACCGTTTCAAGCCAACGTCTCTGTCTCATATTTAATTCTTTTTTATCAACGAAGTATTTCAAGCTCTTATGATCAGTAAAAATAGTGCATTTTATCCCGTATAAGTAGTGCCGCCAAATCTTCAAGACGAATACTACTGCCGCCAGTTCGAGGTCATGAGGATATTTCCTTTCATGCACCTTCAATTGCCTAGATGCATAGGCAATCACCTTTCCCCGTTGCATGAGTACACATCCTAGCCCTAGGTACATGCGTCAGAATACACGACTAATCATCAGTGCCATCCGGTAAGGTTAATGCCGGGGCACTTGTTAATTTCTCCTTAAGCGTTTGGAATGCCTTTTCTTGTTCGTTCTTCCAGGCAAACTTTTCGTCTTTTCGAGTGAGTTTAGTTAGTGGTAATGCGATTTTGGAAAAATCTTGAACGAACCGCCGGTAATATCCCGCGAGCCCTAGGAAGCTTCTAACCTCGACGGACTTCTCGGAGGATTCCATTTTGAGACTGCCTCAACTTTAGATGGATCTACTAGTACCCCCATCAACGCTTATGATATGTCCAAGGAACTGCACCTCCCGAAGCCAGAAGGCACACTTCGAAAATTTTGCATATAATTTTTCTCGTCTGAGAATTTCTAACACTTCATATAAATGACGAGTATGATCCTCCTGGCTTTTTTAATATACGAGAATATCGTCGATAAACACAATTACCGACTTGTCCAACATAGTTTTGCAGACTCGATTCATAAGATCCATAAATGTTGCGGGTGCATTAGTTAGACCAAATGACATCATAAGGAACTCGTAGTGCCCGTACCTTGTACGAAATGCCATCTTGGGGATATCTTCATCTTTCACTCTTAGTTGATGATAACCCGATCTTAAGTCGATTTTTGAAAACTAACTCGCACCTTGTAGTTGATTAAATAGGTCGTCAATTCTCGGAAGCGGGTATCGATTCTTTATCGTTAGTTTGTTTACTCACGGTAATCTATGCACATGCGCATACTTCCGTCCTTTCTCTTCACGAATATACTGGTGCGCCCCATGGAGAAACACTTGGTCTTATAAATCCTTTGTCTAATAAGTCTTGCAGTTGAGACATTAACTCTTGAAGTTCTGACGGAGCTAGCCTATAAGGTGCCTTAGCTACCGGTTTTGCATTCGGGACCAATTCAATACCAAATTCTACCTCGCGCTCAGGTGGTATTCCCGGTAAATCATCCAGGAATACGTCTTCAAATTCCCTTACTACAGGTACTTCTTCAATCTTTGGCAGTTCTCTTTCCGAATCATGCACGTAAGTTAAGAATGCTTTACACCCATATTGAACGAGTTTGTGGGCTTCCGCCATTGAACATAATATGGGGTTGCAATTCTTTTCCCCGTAAATAGTAATATACCTTCCACTCGGTGATATTAATTGTATTTCTTTGCGGAAACATATCACTTTAGCATGGTATCGAGACAACCAGTCCATTCCAACTACCACTTGAAATTCCACCATAAGCATGGGTATCAAGTCAATCGAGTAATCCTCATTGTCAACGTTCAATTTGCAATCTCGGCATATTTCATAAACAATAAAACTTACCTATTTCTACTTCCATAGGCATATGTAATTTTATTAGTGTAAATGAAGGGTGTTGAATAAATCTTTTTGAAATAAAAGATTTATTTGCACCTGTATCAAATAAAATGCGTGCTGGAATACTATTTACAGTAAATGTACCTGAAACCACACCGGGTTCAATCTTGGCTTCAGCTGCAGTTATATGGAAAGATCTTGCCTTCGATTTAGGAATTTCAATCTTCGCGTCAGTTACTTCCTTCTTCCCTTTCAATTCTAGGCACTCTGATTTCTTGTGACCCGGCTGGTAACATTTATAACACACTAACACTTTACCAGGGCAATTTGACGCTACATGTCCCGTCTTCCCGCATATAATACACGGTTTATTTTTGAAGTAGCACTCGCCCTTATGGGGCACGACCACATGTTTTGCAACCTGGTGACCCTCCTTTTACACTCCCCTACTTTGGAATTTCATTCACCTTTTGTCTTTTTGTAGAAGTTAGGTTTGCATCCATTGCCCTTCGCTCACCCCTCTCGATCTACTTTCTTAACTCAATCTCATGTTCTCGTGCAACGTTTATGATTTATGTGAGATTTTCGTATTTTGAGGGAGTCATAAATTCTCTATACTCCGTACTCAACATATTGTAATAGTAGTAGATCTTCTGTTCTTCTGTTTGCACCAGCTCATCACAAAACCTCAACTTATCAAGAAATATTTCCGTGATCTTATCAATTGTTTCACCCTTGTGTCTTAACTGGATAAATTCTTCCTTTATCTTATTTATCACGGCCTTAGGGCTGTGATGTTTAAGAAATGGCAGTTTAAATTCCTTCCACGTCATGTTCTTTGTAGCCTCTACTCCCTGTTCCTTCTTAAGATTGTCCCACCAATCTTTTGCTTGACCCTCAATTGACCGGTTTCGTAAGCTACTAAGTCGGTCTCGTCACAATGAGTTAATTCAAAAACTCCTTCCATATCACTTATCCATGGTTGGCAAACCATAGGGTCCACTTTTCCATTATAAATTGGTGGTTTGCACGCCATAAATTTGTCATATGGACACGGCTTCTTCTTATTAGTCTTGTCTTTTTCTTGCACAAGACTTTCTTTTAACTCCTTCACTTTTCTTCTACAACCGATAAGATTGTAGTTTGAAGTCTATCCATAAATTGAGGTAACAGCTCGCTTCTAAGGCCTTTCCGACTTCTTCGGAAATCTTTTCTCGTATCTCTTCCGTCATGAGAGACACTGTATCATCGCCTGTTGCTTCTGACATTTCTTTAACTGAAATGTTCATATTGATTTTGGTAAGCAATTTATCCAATAATTTCCATATTTTATATGGATAATCACCTTACTACTTGATATTACTTATAATATATCTTTCTCTTTTAGTTAGGTCAAGTATGTAACTTGTCTTTACCATTTATACTTAGTGTATTTTCCGGATTCGAGTGTATTAATACACTCCTTCCATACACTTTAAGTTTCCTTTCTCTCTCTCTCTCTCTCTCTATATATATATATATATATATATTTATAATTTAAATTTCATTTCGAAACTATTTCCTACAGGATGTCTTGATCAATCTTTGAACCGAACACATCTCATCTTTAACCTTAAGCTCTAATTACCAACTTGAAACACCCTATCTAAATGTTTAGGAAAAACACTATATATAGTTTGATATATTTAGGATGATACGAATAAAATTATTACAAAAGTACGTCTCTTTTTTTTTTCAAAATATAATTTGTTATTACAAGAACTTAGTTGTGAACACTACACATATTAAGAATCATAAACCCAAAAAGACTAAAGCAGAAGCAAAATATTAGAAGTGTTCGGTTCTACAACATTCTTGATCAACATCCGCATTATCAAGTGATCCACCTACAATGGGAATATTTATTTAGAATTCTAAGTATGTAATACATATAACTTGAATAAGATAGCTGACTATTAAATTGTGGCTTAACAAATAAATCAAAAATTTCCTTGAAACAGAACCCACCGTAAGCTACGGCGACCACCGTAGCTTACGGTCAAGTCTTACGGTCATAGGCTCCTGTCTTACGGTCCAAAATTTAGATTGAGTTACAGCGCCAACTCACCTAAGCTACGGTGGGTCACCGTAGCTTACGGTGGCTTCCTGCAAAAATTCCTCTTTTGTTTGCCGTTTTGACACAAACTTCTCCATATCTTTTAAACCGATTATCCTTTTAATCTTCCGTTTCTTCCTACATAATCTGTCCATTAACCTTTATTTATTAAACTCAAATCCAACATTCGAATTAGTCATATTTGAATTTTATAAACCTTCGGCTTATTATTTATTTATCCGTCATTCGATTTACGGCTATTTTCCAATTCTACCCTTTTTAACAGGTCTTTGTCTAAAAAATTTATTCAACAATCTCTTAGCAAATGTTTCCACCAATTTTTCTTACATGTTTGGTTTCTATAACGAAATCCATCATTTTTCGTAACCAAACTTTCATTCTTTTATTATTTAACACTTCTTGATCACTTTAGCGAATTCTATCGCTTTTGTACAATCAACCCATCATTTTCTATTTATTGACCCATTGGGTCGTGTTAGCGATCTACATCTCTTTTATACGTTTAAACCATTCTTTTCCGTTATTTGACCCGTTTGGTCAAATTAGCGAACTACTTCGCTTTTATACTATTAAACCTCCGTTTTTCATATCGTTTGATCTATTTGGTCGTATTAGCGAACTCCATCGCTTTTATACCATCAAACCAAACATGTTTACATAATTTGACCCGTTTGGTCATATTAGCGAACTCCATCGCTTTTATACCAACAAACCAATCATTTTTCATATAATTTTGACCCGTTTGTCGTATTAGCGAACTTCATCGCTTTAAACGGTCAAACCGTTATTTTCAAATTATTTGACCCGTTTGGTCGTATTAGCAATTCCCATTGCTTTCATACGATTAAATCATTATTATTTTTATACTATTGTCCTGTTTAGTCGTATTTAGCGAACTCCATCGCTTTCATACAATTAAATGATTATTTTTCAATGTAACAGGATCGATTCCTTTATCACATATCACTACAAGAGTTATAAGTATATTCTTAATGAACAATAAGCCACGTACCTTAGAGCTTTCTTTTTAGTCGTAAATCGCCTTCGGCTTTATCACAAGTCTTCTCGCTCGAGTTGCCTATATTGAACAGCCCGTTTAATTATTAAATGATCAATATGAAGGGCATTAGCTACCAGCTTCATCAAATTCATCATATATGCTTTTCATTTGATTTTCGTATTGTTAAGCATAACATTTTCATTTAAGAATTCATTGAACTCATATAAATACAGATTTATACGTTACATTCATTATCGCAATTTAAGGCATTATATGTCTTTATATTTATACTATAACATACGAGTAAGTCCGAATATGATCTTATTCACGTAAAAATCTTGGTATATTAAACTTCATAAGCGTAGGTTAATAATCATAACATCTATACTTTGCTCATCTCTAAAACCCAATTAACACAATTATCCAACATCATTATATTACACAAATATGTGTTCTTTGACCACTATTTTTCATCAAGGGTTTATCTCTAGGTTAAAATATATCTATAACTTGCTATTACACCTACAATTGATGCTTATATTGAAGTTTGTATTATTCATCAAACTTCCTAACTCTTGCTAAACATTGAAATTCAACATACCTTATGGTTTTCTAGCTTGGATGATCCTTAATCTCGATTTATACACTGATTTAGGGCTTGATTCAGCCTTCAATTTGATGGATTGTGGATTCTAGGGTTAGAAAGGGGTCTTCTTCTCCTTTTGCTTGTTCTGGTCGATGCCCTTAACACACATTTGTGTGTTTTGGGTTTTTATTTTTCCCTATTTATATTAATCAGTTTTACCAAGTGTCTAATTCAGCCCCCCTAAGTTTTTGGTTTATCATACCTGGGCGCTATCTAAACATTTACATTAGTTATTTAGCAAATAACTAATAAATTCTCACATCCACTAATTAATTATGGATGTGATATATTTTACTTTTACACTGAATACAAATATATATATATATATATATATATATTATTTTTATAAATTAGGGATGTTACTAAGCCATTCCCCTCTTAAAGAGTTTTTCACTAACTGGGTTAAGTGCCCTTGATTATTTATGAAATTTAATATTTTTGGGGTGTTACATAAAATCAAAAAAATTATTTTTTGAACAGTCAACGAATCTTTCAAATGGGCTACTAGCGAAATTCACCACCTCGGGATACACTCGCTTCCAAACCGGGGAAAACTCTCACCTAGGGCCGAAGCCCGTGAACACTCGCCCGAAGGCACGACATTGCGGTGAGGTAAAACCCGCTGAGTTCAAAGATCGAACTAGCGATAGCCGCCTACTCGCCTAGCCTCCCATTATCATCAGGTGCCGCAGAAATTAATAGGGAAGGCTAGAAATGAACATGGGTCATTTAGAATATCAAGTCTCTTCGTTACCACTTCACCACCAAGTTATTGACTCAAGAAATTTATCGACTTAATTTTAGTAGTATTGATATATTTTGAAAATGCGACGCTATTTTAATAGATATTGTTGATTATAGAAGGTGTTACTGTTTGGAATTGAGTTTTAAATAATATTTTGTCAAAATTTATTTAGTATTATTAAAATTCCTTTTTTTAGCTTTTTGATAAGGGTAAAAGGTTGTTTTTAAAAAGCCATAAATTCGCTTTTTTAGTAGTTTTGACCTTTTTGAAAGTAAATTACTAAGGGTGTTTAGGATTGAGTTTAGAAATAAATTTTTAATTTTTTTAAAAAAACTAATAAGTCATAAAGGTGTTTGCCATTATTAAAAATCCTTTTTGTTTTAGTTTTTTGAAAAAGATAAATAAAATATTTTTAAAAAGCGATAAAATCCTTGCTTTTTAGCCTGTGACGTTTTGAAATTAAATTAACCAATCTTCCGAAACTCTTACTATATAATATGTTAATAACTAACAATCATCCCACGTTGACATCGCCCTATTTTTCCATCGAACTTTCTGCAACTATCGCTCTTTTCCTACTCTCTCTCTAGTAAGTTTCGATTAATCTTGTATATTGAATATATATTTATTTTATTATTTCGTCGATAATCAGAAATATTGAATAATAAATAATCATGTGTTTTGGGGGGTTCTTGAGAATTGGGATGCGCATCCAATTTTAATAGGTTCAGTATTACCATGACTGTTTACTTTTTATTTATTATCTTTGTGTACCATAATTTATGAATGTTTATGGTTATGATTGTTTAATAACTTTCTTTTAACGGTTAACCGAAAATTTTATTCAAAACTATCAAGGGGCTAGGCATCACAGTTACACAATGCATACGACAAAATCCACTAGATTAATAGAACATAAAAACGACTAATTAAAAACCTAAAACATGCACCAATCTTCCCATGTGAATGACATCTATTTTGAACGATTTCTGACCCATAACAAACCAAATGCCTTTGCTTCCTTATAACTTTGACAGCCTCCGCTGAGCTTGATTGAATATTACCTCGTTTCGCATTCAGCAAAATACTATTAGAACAATGGCATGTAGAGCTTTTTCTTCTTCCTCGATCCCGGACTAAAAGCGTGTAAATCTAAGAGATCCTTTATGTCGAATGCCACCCTGGGAGGAATTTTGCACCATGTAGCAAAATATTGCCGCGAAATGGCATGAGACAAATAGGTGGCCACTAGACTCTACATATTCCCACAAAAGATGCACGACAAATGCGGCACGTTTATATTCCATACAACCAGCGTGAGCCTAGTCTGAAGACTTTCCATCTCCGTTCTCCATGAAACAATCCCCACTTTCTTGGGAACCCAATTATTCCACACGTATACACGTCCGGAACGTGATCTATTAAACGAGCTCAGAATTTTTTTAATGCTAGACACCGAAACGTGTCCAGACCCGTCATGCTCCCACACCAACTTGTCGAGGCCAGAAGACAAATTTATCATACCTAGAAAGGCATAAATGCCCGGAAGATCATGTTGCTCGCCAATGGATAAATTGGGCCTGGCCCACTTTCAATTGAAAAACAGCCCAGCGTTGCTATCTACAATACGTTCAGCAACTGTACAAAGCTTTGTCAGCCTCGATATTGAATAGACTCGGGTATATCGTGTACAACGGGGCATTCCTGCCCAAATGTCAAGCCAAAAAGCAGTGTTTGACCCATCCGCCACCATAGTAGATATAACCTTTTCCAAGTCTATGCCAACCTTGTTTAATGACTCATGAATACCCACAATTTGCTTCCACGGACCGGATATTGTGATTTTCGTCGGAATAGCTGTCCATGATCTAGAATTATGATGAATGGCCCATATTACTGTAACACCCTGTAAATCGTGTCCAATAGTATAGTGACACGTGTTGTATTTTAAAATATAGTATGTTAAAGACCAATAAGGACTAAAGGCGTCAACATGCTCAAGCTGAGCCTCTGAGTGACGGTCCGATGTCAACATGCTTGAAATTTGGCCTCTGAGTGACTGATATGTCAACATGCCCAGCCTCTGAGTGACATCGGAATCAACATGCTTATAATAAGCCTCTGAGTGATCCTTTGTGAAGTCCTAACTCTCATACGTGCCATTTGTTGGACGAGAGAGTTCAATTTTGTAAATATGTGAAATTTGGATGATGGAGGGATTAAAAGCGTCAACATGTTAATTTATACCTCTGAGTGACCTTTTACGAACCGAGAGCTCGACAATGTCCGGGCATAACCCCGGGTATGCCAAGTATTGGCTACGGAGAGCTAAAAGTGCCAAAAAGGTGTTTAAAAAGGTTTTTAGAAGCTTTAATAAGTTAAGGGGTTAAAAGTGTCGAACTTTGAAAGTGGCCAGGGGACGGTCGCGGGCCACGAGAGACCAGGCCTGGGTGTCTCGCGGGGCGCGAGAAAGCCTCTGTTGCAGAAAGTTTTGTTTGGTCTCCAAGCAAAACTCCAAAAACATTAATTCGAAACCATGGCTTCTCTAAACTGCTATGCCACATTTTGGGACACTTGTAAGCTTCTTCTTACACCCCTAAATACATGGCTTCACCCCCTTTGAGTTCTCCAACTATAAATAGGTGATCAAGTTCACCATTTGAACTTGCACCTTTCTAAATCATAACTCTTCTCCCTCCTCCGGAAGTTCCTAGCTGAAAGGAGCATCCAACTTAGTTCTCTTGCATTGTAGGAACCTCTTTTAAGTGTTCCTTGCTCTTGCATTTTCGTTTATAGGCTTTTATAACCAAAAGTCAAGTGTTTTCGTAAAACGCTTTGACTTTCAGTTAAGACCATTATGGTCCAGCCATTGTTCGAAATGAACATGGCTAAGTGATCGTAATAAGGTAGGTTATAAAGGGCACCTCCTGAAGATCACATTTGCTAGACCAATTGACGGGTCAAGATTATAATATTAAAAAGTCAAACAGGCCATTTTTCGGAAAAATTATAAATTAATCATATACATGTTATGAAACCTGTTTTGACACTTAAACAAGTTGGTAATAATTATTAGAACATGTAAGAACATGTTCGGCTCGTCAATTTCAGTTCTAGGGTCGGTTCGCAACCGAAAGTCGTAAAGTTTGACTTCTGCTTTGACTTTCGATTCTGACCCGATTTAGATTAGTTACCTACTGATCTAAAGTTGCATTATGATCATAATATAATGTAGCATAACCCTCTGAGGTTATATTACATGATCATAATCAGAATCCAAGTTTATGCGCAAGTTCCATAATTATGCCATCTTTGACCAAAATGTCCTTTTTGCATAAAACAAGGTTTTAAATGGTAATGAACTTGAAAATGAGTTTCTACCGATGTAATATTATAATTAGGATTATTTGGGATGTTAAACCAAGTTATAAACTGAGTTTTCAAGCAAGTCCTTAAACTATGTCGATAATTGACGATTTTAGCCCCTATGGCTTATAAAATAGTTTTAATCAAATCTTTTCAAGGTAAATCATTTACCTACTGATATGCTATATTACATAACATATTTTAAACATTTTAATCTGACTTTAACATCAGTTTTCATAAACATCACTTAAAGACGTCATATTACGACATAAGCGTCGTTTCGGCGCATAGTATGGTTTTAAACCATATTAATGGACCAAGACTTGTTACCTACTGATTTTAAAACTTATTTTAAACATATTTTACAGTAGGTACATGTTATAAACTCAGAATCCCAAATAATTTATAAACTATGTGTAAAATGACCAAAATGCCCATCGGTGCATAGTTTGATCATAAAAGGAAAAATACACATATAATTGATATCCTGCTGATATTATATCATAAATAAAGTATTTTCCAGAATACTTATAATCATAACATTAAATTATATTCAAGTTCCTTTTATACGGTATATAATTACCGAAATGCCCTTATAAGGCATAGTTTCGTTTTAAAACCATAACGGGCATACAAGTTGATATCCTACTGATATCTTAACTTAATTAAAGTATAATGGCATATAGAACTTTTCCATAACTTATCCGGTTACCCGATATCGCTAATATGCGCATAGTTACGTATATGTAACTATTTTACGGAAATTGACCGAAACGGGTTTAACCTTGTCTTTTAAGTTTCAAAATCCAGAATGTATATAGTTTACCCATATTAAACAAGTCAAGGTACTTGTTGGGATTAAACTACATTCTATCCTATCATTGTTTAATCTAGCGTCATACGTTTTGTTCAAGTACGCTAGTCGGTCTAAGTCTATGACTTAAATAAGACCGTTAGTATTTAATTGGTTAGTTTATGCCATAATCCAGACTAGAGACTTGCCGGTAAATGCTATCTGCACTTAGTCCTTTTTATGTACGGCTGAGTTATTAAAAATTAAAGAAGACTAGCTCAGGTAAATACTCTCGACTTATTCCCCTATACGGGCTTGGATTACGGTAAATTATTACCGCTTGGTCGGAAATGAGATTCAATCGAACGCCGGTTCGGAGATAATAGATCCGCATAATCTGTTTTAATCAGTTTTGTTTGATAAATTAAACATCGGGGGTTAACTATCGTGTCCTGGATATCCTCGGCTCATTACAATAGAAATGGCCACGACCTTAGCGCGGGTGTAGGCATACACCTGATAGACGCTCAAAGTGGCTGGGAGGAATTGACTCCTTCGTGAGTCCAAAGTGGTGTGTACATTAATTGTGTCTCGGTCTCCGTACCGAGCCCCGTATGTATGACAAACATGTAAATCTGTTAACAAGGTTGGACGGTCAATTAACCCAAGTTATAAAAAGATTTTTGTGTTGATACGCACTTAAAACATTTTTGGAATGTTTTCAAAATGAGTCAGTTGGGTGTATTTACCAGCGTAAACTGACGTATTTTCAAAAGACTAAACTGCAGGTACAATACAAAAATAGGCTGGAAGTGCTCGGTAGTGATAGAGGATCTTGCAAATCCTAAATCTGCCCAAAGTCTGTTTTGTATTCTTTCCATGTAAAATTTATGATCCGCTTGTGGATCTTCTATTACGAGCCTGTATATTATTTTATTTCGAACATTCGGTTTGTAATAGTAATTTTACTCCAAGACTTCCGCTGTGTCGTGTTTAATTGACTATGATGATTATCAACTGACGTCACAATACTCCCCACCCGGGCCCACCTGTGTATGAATTTGGATAGGAAATCCGGGGTGTGACAATTACTCTTCGCCACAAACCGTTTTTTTCTGCCCTAAATCGCCATCAGAATTTAGCAAGCATTGCTAAATTGGCGATTTAAGGGAACCAAACCCAGTCCTCCATATTCAATAGGCGTAATTGTTTTATCCCAAGCTACCCAATTCATCTTCGCCTTTTCTTCCGACACGCCCCAAAAGAATACCTTCTAATTCGTTCAAGAGAATCCAAAACTTGCACTGGCGCTTTAAATAATGAAAAGTAGTATGTGGGTAACGAGTTCAATACCGATTTAAGGAGTGTGATCCTACCCCCACAATGATAGATTCTTCGCCTTCCATATTGAGAGACGATTCCTAAATATATCCACCACCGGTTTCCAATTCCGAACAAGGTTTATATTGGCTCCAACAAGCAAACGAAGGTGCTTAAATGGAAAAACCCCTTGTTTGCATTTAAGAAATCCCGCCATATTTCCGACCTCTTGGTTACTAACCCCAATGCCATAAATACTACATTTAGCAAGATTTACCTTCAACCTGCAACACCCCAAAAATATTAAATTATATAAATAATCAGGGGCATTTAACCTAGTTAACGGAAAACCCTTTTAAAGGGGGTGGACTTGTAACGTCCCTAATATATATAAAATATTTAGTAATATTTAGTGCTATGGTAAAATATATCACACATGACTATTTAATGGATTTAAATCTTAATTAGTTACTTGTTGATAATTAATGAAACATTTGGGTAGTGCCTTTGTATAATAACCAAAACATAGAGGACTGAATTGGACACTTGGTAAACTGGTAGATATAAATAGGAAATTAAAACTCAAAAACACACACAAGTGTGTTTTCTTGGTCGACCAGTGTAAGCAGAAAGGGAAGAACATCCTCTAACCCTAGAATCATCAAATTCTTCAAATTGAAAGAGAAATCAGGTCTTAAATTAGTGCATGAGCTGAAATTAGTGATCATCCAAGCTAGGAGATCTTAAGGTATGTTGAATTTCAGTGTTTAGTGACGATTATGAAGTTTGATGAATATTACAAATTTCAATTCAAGCATAAATTGTAGATGTGATAGTAGGATTTTAGATGTATATTACTCTAGGGCAAACCCTTGATGAAAAACAGTGACCAAAGGCTATAAATTAAGTATTTGAATGATAATTGATGCTCGTGATAAATGGGTTTTATGATAGTATGGAATGTATATGTTATAATGATTAATATGTGCCTATAAAGTTTGATAAACCGAAATCTCGATGCGAATCGGATCATAATCGGACATACTTAATGATAAGATAAGAATGAGTAGATAAATGATGCTTTACTTGTGTTATTGAAGTAACACATAAATCCGTACTTACAAGGTGTTCGATAAATTACCTAAGTGAAAGTGTTATACTTGGTAATGTGATAATTAGATGAGAACCATATGTAATGATTTTGACAAAGTTTGATAATAATAGCTTTTATATTGATCATTTAACAATTAGCCGAGTTGTTCGCTATAGGCAACTCGAGTGAAAAGACGGGTGATAAAGCCGGAGGTGATTTACGATTAAAAGGAAAGCTTTAAGGTACGTAGCTTTAAGTTTTTGTAAGAATTCTTTAATACATTTGTATTTAATATAAGTTTATGAATTAAGTAATATTCGTGAAATTCGGTTCATGTAAAAGCGATGGATTTCGCAAAAGTGAACTGAATGGATAAATAGTAAAGAACGACGTGTTTGGTAGTTAATAAAGCGATGGAATTCGCTAAAGCAACCAAACGGGTCAAAATGAGGAAAAAGATAAAGGTTTGGTTGTATAATGCGATGGATTTCGCTAAAGTAACCAAACGGGTTAAATGACGAATTAGATAAAGGTTTGGTTGTATAAAGCGATGGATTTTGCTAAAGTAACCAAATTGGTTAAATGACGAATTAGATAAAGGTTTGGTTGTATAAGGCGATGAATTTCGCTAAAGTAACCAAACGGGTTAAAATGACGTATTAGATAAAGGTTTGGTTGAATAAAGCGAAGAATTTCGCTAAAGAAACCAAATGGATTAAAATAAGGAAATAGATAAAAGTTTGATGTAATAAAGCGATGAAATTCGCTAGAATAACCAAACGGGTAAAATGGAACATAAATGTATACCGGAAAGTATACATGAATGTTTACTTTAGTATAAAGGTGGTTAAAGGATAAAACCGGAAAAAGAAGAATATATATGTATAAAAATTGAGTAGTGAAGATGTAAATTATAAGTAGCAATTCTGAAGAATGAGGATACTTATATAATTGATAACTTTGTAAAGAATAATATGTCTATCAAGTTCGTTTGCTAAAATTTAGTCAACGGGTCAAAACTAAGAAATTTACGAAAAATGGGATTTGAGTGATGTAAACACTCCTAATGATAGTACTACAATAATGAAAACATGGAATATCATTTTACGAACGATTTTCTTAAAAGTCCCGAGTCGTATGCTGATGTACGGAATTCGAAACGGGTCAAACGGACAGTTTAACAAATCTGCAGCAAAATTTTTGCAGAAGGTACCGTCGCCGACGCAACACTATAGTTCCAACGCGTTAAGCTACTGCCTACGACAATCTTGACCCGACGCAACTTTTTACATGGCGTCGCCAACGCCACTCTGAAATTTTTAAAATTTCTGATTTGATAAATGACTTAATTGTTATGTATATTTTTCCTTATTGATTATTATCACTAACAAATTGTAAAATTTTCAGTTAAAGAGAAACCGAAGTTAAGTACGGACGAAGATCAAGCCTTGTCAAAGAACCGAACACCTTTCCACTCCAAGCTTCCGCTTTGTCTAGCTTATGAATTATCTTTTGTTTAAATTGTAAAGTACTTTTTAAATACTTAAAAAGTTTTAACAACTTCGTATTGGAATGTAAAACGAAATTTTATATTCCTTTAAACGAATGTAGTATTTTATATAAAATGTTTATTTTATATGTATGGGTTTTACACAACCCGGATGTTAAATAAAAACATCTTAGGATTCTACGAAGGTTCATTACATTTGAAGTGACCATTCACCAATAAACATTACGTCGTCTGCATATGTAAAATGTGAAAGACAAGGGCCATCATTTGTGCAACGGAGACCATTATAAAGGTCAATAGAGACGGCTTTTTTCATGATCCCCGTTAATGCTTCCATGGCGATAACGATGAAGAAAGAAGAGAGCGGATTCACTTGCGGAAGGGGTTGAGCACTTGAATTCTATTATTAATCCTACCAGTGTGATTATTTTTTTAACTATATGTTTAATAAAAGTTCTTTCTATTATAGTTCGTTTTATATGTTGAAGCAAATTGTTATGTGTTAGTCCGTTTAATATGTTGAAGCAAAGTTCCTTCTACCAATATGATTATTTTCTTTCAAAGTGTTACGTGTTATCGACTTGTGTGGTAATAATTGTAGTTGGATTAAATTGTTGTTGTAATTATTTACATTATTTTGGTATTTTATATTATATATTTTGTAATTTTTCTTTTAGATGATAATTTTGTTCAAACAAAATTGTTAAATATATTATATACAAAAATAGCAAATGAAGTTAAATATATAAGAATGTATTTTTTAGTCATTTTACATGAATACGCTAAGTTCAATACTTTTTTAAAAAACAACTTATTGACTTATTATCTTTTCTTATCACAAAAGCTAATCCACACACTTTTTTAAAAGCTTATTTTGAAAATATTATATGTCCATAAACATTTTTACAAAACACACTTTTGGAGTTAGCCCTCATAAAGTGCATCTAAATTAGTTATAACAATATGATTAAACTAAATATAACAATCGTCTAACATACAAAGTTGTATAAGTTTGGCGTATGAATGACATTTATGATTATGTCAAAATCACCTTTTTATATTACGCACGCACATATGGTGCCCCGGCCTTCGCCGACGTTTCGGGTAGTTGTGTTATTTTTTTTATTTTTTTGTTGAAATTTTTAAAAATATAGTGGTTGGGCCCCACCAATTATTTTGCCTAACAATTCCCGGCTCCTACCAAGTATCTTGTCAAAAAAATTTATAGGTGTTGCCGTATTGAATTTTAAAACAAGTGAAGAACCGAGCTATTAGTAAAGTTTTATACTGTTTTTAAACTTGAAGTGGGTTTTTAATTAAGTTTGAAACTAGTTTTTTAAACTTGAAAAACGGGTTAAGTTATAACTCTTCTTCCACGTACTTACCATGTCTCTTGGATCATCATAATTATTTTAGGTCTTTGTTTGCTAAACAATATTTAGTTTTTTTTATGTGTAAGAACGATTCTTTAAAGTTTTAATGGATGAAGATTAATTAGATATTTAGAGTTATTATTATTTGACCCGACCCGACGAAATATAACGATAGAGAAAAAAAAATTGAAACTCTAACTTTTGACCTCGACAAAACTTTTGGTCAAAGCTCCGTATTTATTTTAAAATAGACTAAACCATTTAATGGGGAACCGACCTATATGTATTTACGATGCTAAGAAAAAGTTCGCTATTAATATATTGATAGAAGAAAATTTTTTATAAGAATAAAAAAAGTAACTTTTAAACCAATAAAAATTCTCTATTTCCTTTATTTAATGTGTGTATTTAATGTTATAAAAAGAGCATATAAATAAATCTATAATTGTCATTAATTAGCTAATTAATTAAACTTCCAACTTATTTTTTTCATATACTCTTTCAAGATAAAATAATTTATAGTGTAGGACAATTTTCGACATGTGTAGGATAAATTTAGTATGTGTAGGATAAATTTACATGTGTGTGGGGTAAATTCCAGTAAATGTAAGACATATGTAGGATAAATTTTGAAATGTGTAGGATATAATGTTTTTGCTTTATTAATGATAGATAACATCATTAATACAAGAAGTTATAAACTATTTAATGTTTTACTATTATGTTTATTCTTCTTTTTCTTCTCACATTAAATTTTTTCTCAAATGAAGAGTCCCCTACATAATATATATAATATATATCTTTTAGCTAAACTAACATTAAATATGACATATAATATGAGTTCTGCAGGAAAAATAACTCAAGGTGATTTGTATTCTAAAATTATTTTTGAACATCGTAAGTAGCTACAGTATATTAAACCAATATCGAACAAAACCGAATGTTAGTGGTATCATAGGGAATTATCAATTGCTATAAAAACTAGCTCAAAACCAAATATTTAAACCCCTTCATTGCAGGTGTTGTAAATTTGAATGAAATACTAAATGCGCTCAATTTGTGCACAATAATGGCGCTTCAAGGTTTTCCACATGAACATTAATGGAGGTAGAGGAAACCTAAACCCCCCTCACACACACAAACATTGATTTCGTTACAATTTTTTGTCATCATTTGAACTCACTTTCTGTTTGAACTTGCTTATCATTCACTCATGATTCGTCACACACTCAACCTGATTAAACACTTTGATAGTTTGACCCGTCTAATCGACCAAACTGTCATAAATTTAGATCTGATTGGCGCCACTCATTAATGCTCTTTCTTACTGCTGTCAGAATCCCAACAATTTGGACAAAAGATTCACTCACCAAATGAATTTTGACAGTTTGAAGTAACAAAGTTAGCTAGAGTTTTAACTGAGCTACCAATGCAGCAGGTATTGCAATTACTGTAAGAGGTTGAACTTTAGAAGACAAGATGATGAACCGTGTGGACAGCAGGCAGCGGGCACCCGGAGCCAGATATGGAGCTAACCCAGCACCGAAAAGGCCGGAAAGTTCCCGTGCTTTATTATCTCTGCCGAAATCGACAGCTCGAGCATCCTCACTTTATTGAAGTCACTCTCGTTTCACCCGACGGTTTGTACTTGAGAGGTAAATGTTAAAACAGAGTTTCAGAAAAGGCTATTGAACAAGACTCATTCATTCATAATTTGTGTGTGTTATTTTTGATTACAAGTGCAGGGGATTTAAAGGCTTTACACAAGTGACATAAAAAGGAAAGGATTGAATTGCATAAGGTCTGGCTGCTGCTGATCCGGCTGTTGATTTGCTGGTCATCAAAGCTGTTGATTTGCTGTTGATTAGCTGCTGTTGATTAGCTGTTGATTAGCAAGGATTTTGCTCTTGAGGTTTGACTTTCCTTTCTAACACTCCCCCTCAAGTTGAGTAGTGGGGTTTCCAATACACAACTTGTCTAAGCATTCGCCTAAGACTCTCCCACTGACAGCCTTTGTTAGTATGTCTGCTAATTGATCTTTTGATCGAACAAATGGTAGTTTAATTGTACCATCTTCTAATTTTTCTTTGATGAAGTTCCTATCAACTTCTACGTGTTTAGTTCGATCATGTTGTACTGGGTTTTCTGAAATCTGAATTGCAGCTTTATTATCACACATAATCTTGCTCGTTTCTCTTGAAGGAAAGCCAATCTCAGCTAAGAGTCTTCGCATCCATATGGCTTCTGTTAGTCCTCGAGCTATACCTCTAAATTCAGCCTCTGCACTTGAGAGAGCAACCACCTTTTGTTTTTTACTTCTCCAAGTGACAAGATTCCCACCAACTAGAGCGAAGTAGCCTGCTGTTGACCTCCGACTTCCCTTATCTCCTGCCCAGTCTGCATCAGTATAGATTTGAACATTTAAGTGTCCATGTGATTGAAACAGGACTCCATGACCCACTGTTCCTTTGAGGTATCTGATAATTCTCCAAACTGCTTCCATATGTGATTCTTGAGGTTGGTGCATGAACTGACTTACCACCCCTACAGCATATGCAATGTCTGGGCGAGTATGTGAGAGGTATATTAATTTTCCCACCAGCCGTTGATATCTCTCTTTGTTTGCTAACTTTGCTCCTTCCTCCATATAGAGTTTTTGATTTACACTCATAGGAGTGTCTGCTGGTTTGCAATCTATCATTCCAATCTCTGCCAATAAGTCTAAGATATACTTCTTTTGACTAATGAAAATTCCTTGTTTTGACCTTAGTACTTCAATTCCGAGGAAATACTTCAGCCTGCCCAAGTCTTTCATTTCAAATTCGGCAAATAAGTTCTCTTTTAGTTTTCCCATTTCTTCTTTATCATTCCCTGTAATGATCATATCATCTACATAGATAATTAGACAGGTTACTAATTTTCCCCTTTTTTTGAGAAATAAAGTATGATCGGCGTTACTTTGTTTATATCCAAATTTTTTCATAGCTATGGTAAATCTGCCAAACCAAGCCCGGGGAGATTGCTTCAAACCATAAAGAGATTTCTTCAGACGGCAAACTTCTCCTGACCTGAAATCTTTTGTGAATCCTGGAGGAGCATCCATGAATACCTCTTCATCTAGATCCCCGTGTAGAAATGCATTTTTTACATCAAACTGTTGAAGTGGCCACCCTTCATTTGCGGCTATCGAGAAAAGGACCCTAATTGTGTTCATTTTTGCAACTGGGGAAAAAGTTTCAGCGTAATCAATCCCATGTGTCTGGGTATACCCTTTTGCTACCAGTCGGGCTTTATATCTCTCAATTGTACCATCTGGTTTATACTTAATCGTATAGACCCAACGGCACCCCACGGATTTCTTTCCCGACGGAAGAGTACACTTTTCCCAAGTGTTGTTCCTGATTAAGGCTTCCATTTCTGTTTCCATTGCTTCCTTCCAATGTTTAGACTTTAAGGCTTGATCTACGTTTGTAGGAGTTTCCTCAGAATAAACAGATGAGACAAACGCTTTGGCTTCCTTAGTGAGATTTCCATTAGCTACATTAGCTATAGGATAATTAGACCTCCTTGGCTCTTTTCCAGGAGAATACCGTTTCGGAGGAACCCCTCTGTTGGTTCTAGGGGGTAACACATATCTTGATGGTGTTTCTTCGTACGTGGATTCTTCTTGTATGGATTCATCTGCCTGTACACTTTCAGCTTGTTCTGTGACAGTTGCATGGTTAGAAGTATTGGCATCTTCGGAGTCATTAGAAACTCCAAAAGTATCACCAGACTGAATAGGGTGAGTATTACTTACCTCGGATACCAGGTTAGGAGGAACATTAGGGCCTTCAGTGGCACTGAAATTGTATTCTGGTGACTCTGTAGTTGGTACATACGGAACATATTTCAACCAACTTAGTGTGTCTGAGCACTCCTTCTCCCCCTGACCACTGAGTTGGGAATAGTAATACTCGGTTTCAAGAAAGTCACAGTTTATTGTGGTGAACATATGACGTGTCTTTGGGTTATAACATCTGTATCCCTTTTGATTCATTCCATACCCAACAAAGACACATTTTTCAGCACAAGGATCAAGTTTGGTTCGATCTGATTTAGGTATGTGAACAAAAGCGGTACATCCAAAGATTCGTGGTTGAAGGGTAAGGACTGAGGGAAGTTTAAAAAAAAATTGAAAGGGTGTGTAACGGGGTGTTAAGTTTTAGGATTTTTGTTGGGAGTCGGTTGAGAAGATAGGTAGCAGTAGCAAGGGCTTCAGGCCAAAAAAGTTTTGGGACCTGGGATTCAATTAGGAGGGCTCGTGTCATTTCCAGCAAAATGCGATTTTTCCTTTCAGCGACACCGTTTTGTTCTGGGGTGTTTGGGCATGTGGTTTGATGGATTATTCCTTTGTTTTGAAAAAACGATTTAAAGGAGGTATTAACAAACTCACCGCCATTATCGGATCGAAAGATTTGGATGTTTGTTTGAAATTGGGTTTGGATCATGGCGTAAAACATAGTGAATTTTTCAAAGACTTCGGATTTGTTTTTTAAAAAATAAACCCAGGTCATTCGGGTACAATCATCAACGAACATCACGAAGTAGCGAAGGTTTTGCCCCCCAAGAACGGGGGCAGGGCCCCACACATCAGAGTGGATTAATGAAAATGGTAAAGCAACTTTAGTGTTATTGGGCTTAAAAGTTTTCCTGTGGCTCTTTGCTAACACGCATGTTTCACAATTTGACAAGGAATTAACTGGAAACAGTTTTGGAAATAAAATATGTAAATAACTTGTAGAGGGATGACCTAATCTTCGGTGCCACAACCATGCTTCTCGTTTCGATGTACCATGAGTTAACATCACGGCACCATTTTGAGTTACTTCGTCCACATAATATAGCCCTTGACTTTCAGTGCCACGCCCAATGATCGCTCCCGTCCTGATATCCTGTAAAATGCAAAACGTAGGGTACATTAGAACAATACAGTTGAGTTCTTTAGTGACGTGGCTAATGGAAAGTAGTTTATGTGACAACGAGGGAACGTAAAGGCAATTAGAGATCTTTATTGTGGGTGAGATCTCAATCGTCCCTCCCGATTTTACATCCATTATCCCTCCGTTTGCCGTTTGAATATGTGTTCTTATTGGTTTAGTTGTTGAGATAATATCCGATGACTCATAAGTCATTGTGTCGGTTGCGCCACAATCGAATATCCATCGTTTTTGTTTTTCATGACATTTTGGGGCCATATTAGCATTCCCATATTTTCTAGGGACCAAATGTGACATAACCACATTTGGGTTATAAACCCACGGATTATCCGCCCAATTCATCATTCGGTTACCTTCTTCTTCACCATCTCCATTACCTAACCCTAACCCTTCTTCTCCGCTGCACGTTGCGTCGGCCATCCCGCCGAAACCCACCCTACTCCGGCTTCCATCTCCTGGAAACTCTCGGTTGCCGGTGCTAGGTGATCTGCCTTTCTCGTGAGCAGTGGCCTTTGTGCCCTTCTTGTCAGACCACCAATCGGGATATCCGACGAGTCTGAAACATTGTTCCTTTGTATGCTTAGTCATGCCACAGTGGTCGCATTTCAGATGAGTTTTGTCATCTCTGTTTACTGATCCAGTTCTTTTTCCGTCAAACCGTCGGAGCCCTTTCGATGCAAGTCCTGCTCCTTCCACTTCTGAGGCTATTAGACCTGCTGCGATGCCCTGTGTGTCATTGAGAGGTGTTCCGAGAAGTTTTTGGTGAGCGGCCTCCTTGCGAACAGTGGCATACGCGGCTTCTGCAGTCGGAAGAGGTTCTGACCGGAGTATTTCCCTTTTTATAGGGTCATACTTCCGATCAAGGGCATTTAAGAACTGGAAGAGCTTCTGCTCTGTTCGGATTCTGGAATACGTTTGAATATCCGTTGAACAAGTCATCGGATTTGGGTCAATGCGGTCGATTTCTCCCCATACACCTTGGAGGGTTATCCACAATTCTTCGAGAGAAGTATTGTTCTGTTTGATGTCATTTGCTTTGACATGAAGATTAAATGTTTGGAGTTTGTCCCGTCCACTGCTGTATGTAACTACCAAGGCATCCCACAGCGATTTCGCTGTGGGAAATTCGGTGAGGTTACCCGCAAGGACAGGTTCAATATTCTGAATTAACCATGAAAAGACGATCAGATCATCTTGTTCCCACTGTTCGTAGGTTTCATGATTTGGGTCTGGGGGATTTGAGGTTAAATGTTGCAGCAAGATTTTTGATTTTCCGCCTATGGCGACTCGAATCATTCGGGTCCATAGGGGGTAATTCTGGCCATTTAGTTTCAGATTTATCTGTAAACTATCGGACATTTTGGGGTTTTTTGATTGGGAATTTCTGAGAAGGTTGGCTAGTTGTAAGGTGAGATCACTACTTGAGTTACCGTCTCCGGACATGGTGACTCAGTTGTGGCTCGGCTGTGTTTTGGGTAGATGATGAGCAGTCTAAATAACCCGCTCTGATACCATGTTAAAACAGAGTTTCAGAAAAGGCTATTGAACAAGACTCATTCATTCATAATTTGTGTGTGTTATTTTTGATTACAAGTGCAGGGGATTTAAAGGCTTTACACAAGTGACATAAAAAGGAAAGGATTGAATTGCATAAGGTCTGGCTGCTGCTGATCCGGCTGTTGATTTGCTGGTCATCAAAGCTGTTGATTTGCTGTTGATTAGCTGCTGTTGATTAGCTGTTGATTAGCAAGGATTTTGCTCTTGAGGTTTGACTTTCCTTTCTAACAGTAAACTCCCCAAACCCGAGGGTCTCATTTGTTGGATTTACTTTTCGGCAAATGGTTCAAAATAAACAATTTAATTGACTGGGCGAGCAGTTAGTTAGTTAGTTTCTGGGCAGCCCATCGGGAGCAAAGCGGACAATATTACTACACATTCACAGTTGAATTATGTGGCATTGTGTTGTTTAAAACATTTTTTTTTTGTGAAATTTGTGTTGCAGATGTGATTGAAAAGTTTGATTCTCTTAGAGGAAGAGGCATGGCTTCAATGTATTCATGGTCTTGCAAGAGGTTGACTTTTTCTGAATCTTGTTTTTTAGTTTTATTTTTGTGTCCACGTGGCATATTGTTAGATTGTCCTGTTGTTGTTGTTGTTGTTGATGATGATGCAGAAGCTACAAGAATGCTTTTGTTTGGAATGATCTTGGTGAAGATGACTTAATTGTTCCTGCTCCATGAAAATGAGTATGTTCTTAAAGGCTCAGAACTTGTTGAAGAAAATTATTCAGGTAATTAACAGACAATGATTATTAGTTAGGATTTATTGTGATTATCATAATCAGGAGATATTATTTGATTAGGTTTCATTTGTAATTATATATTTATTAATAATAAATTATAACTTACGAGGTTTTCATTATTCTACAAATTGTTTATAGGCCGTTTTGCTCCGGCTAGAAACATGAAATTGCAAAGCTTACAATTGTTATCTGAACAACCGTCGTCGATTACTCAAGACGATTATTCGTCTTCAACAAACGTAATCGACGATGGTTGTCGCAGCCTGACAAAATACAAGATCTACAAGAGCACTCATGCCTTGCGGATGCCTCAACTCAAACGGATGAACATGTAAATGTACAACAAACGTGCACAAGAAGTCTGTTAACTGATAACGGACCTGTTGACTCATTAACCAATGACTCTCCGTCTTCATCCGGTGCATGCTCATCCGCTTGCAAGACGGACACATTAGAATCTCTAATGAAATCCGATGAACATCACTTTCACACCTCTAAAATTATCGAAGAACATCAACAACAACAACAACAACAAGATGATGATGATGATGAATATCAAGTTCCAACGAACACGAAGATCAGGGGGCTGCTGCAACTAATCTCATGCGGGTCAGTTTCGCCACAAGATCACAGCTTAAGTCAAAGTTTGACTTGCAGATCGAGGTCCTTAGATTCAAAATCACGTTTAATCTTGTCATCTGTGATGTTGGGTGAGCTAGATTGCTTGTCTGAAAATCGAACGTTTATGGGTATGCAATTAGGAGATAAGCAATACTTTAGTGGGAGTTTGGTAGAGACAAAATTGCTCAAGAACGAAGAAATCCGTAATCTAAAACGATCGTCTTCCTTTAGTGCCAACAGGTTTGTTTGTACACATTATAAGTTACATTTGTGTTATGACTCGGGTGCTTATTTAGACCTATAATTAGTTCCATTATGCAGGATGAAGTACACGCCTAGATCGATCATGGGTTCGTTAAGCAGACATTCTAAAAGCGCGTCAATGAGATTCCGTGAAGATCCCAATTCATGCATTCTATCGCCTTGCTTATCCAACAACAGTAGCAACCGAACCACTGGCGCTTGCTTATCCAAGAAACCATCCAAGAGAACGGAATCTTTTGGTGACAATAAGGAAAACGTGATCAAAATCGAAGAAAGTTGAGTTAATAAATTTTTGTAATTATAATTTGTGTTTACAATGCTCATGTTGTTTAGAACTTGGAATTATATTCCGTTTCCTTTCAACAGGCTTTCTTCAGGAGCGCGAGTCATCATCCACTTGGAAGCGAATGATCGTCCGGCGTTAAGTTAAGGTAGTTTAGACATGGTTAATGATAAGGGGTATTTTAGTCAATTCACTCTTTAAGTTTGACAAATAAAAGTGAACCAAAAAATGGAAGAAATAGTGTTGGATTGGTTCTTTATACCAAAATGTGTGATACATTTGCATTATAGTTTTGTGTTAGTTTTATTAATTCTGTTTTTGGCATATTATGTGAAGTTATTGGGTGTGTGTTTAGTTTTTCAACTTTGGAGATATGAATATGATCTTCCTGTCTGTTGCTGCTGATATTGTTGTGGAGTCAAATGTAGCAAACTTTTAATTGCTTTCAAGTGCTTTGACCAAAAGAAGTCAAACTTTAGAAAGTTTTTGTTTTCATTTTGAATTTCAGCACACAATATGTTCCATTCCCATGTTTTTTTGAACCATCATCACTGAAAACATGGATACCACAAAAAGGTATATGGAAAATGTGTCAAAAGCCTTTTTTAAATTAAAATTGTTGGTTTTGAAAGAATTGGAATATGTCAAAGGAGTTAGATTTAGTGGACAGGACATTGAATGTGTCAAAAGTAAATAAAAGTTAATGGAACTTGAATCTGTCAAAAAAAAATTTGTAATCTGTATTATGGTTAAGTTGACAAAATAATTATGTGATGTTTGTAAATTTATTAAAAAAATTGGAATGCTAATAGTTATAGAGAGAGATTTCAATCTATTTATTGAATTCATTCCCTAACTCCGAAAATACGGAAACACTCCCTAAATGATACACATGTGTGTGTATATAAATATATAGGCCAAGTATAGAGGAAAAAACTCTACCCAGTTCAGAAAACTAAGCTACCATATACCGATCGATGCCCAGTTTTTTCAGTCAGTCCACATTTAACCATATCCTAGTTATTTTGCACTTAAGGAGTCATTGATCACCAAACACAACCAATTATCAAGTTTTTTACTTCAATTTACCCATCATAGTAAATACAAGATACAAGCTTTTAACTATCAACCCCCCAAAAACCACCACTACTCACTCACCCACCCACCCACCATCATTCATTCATTATTTCCTCCACATAAAGACTTGAAACAGTTGCTCAAGCCATCAAAATGGCACCTTTTTCCCCACAAATGCTTTGATTCCTTCATGATTACCAACATTTATGTGTACCTAATGAACAACTTCCTCAGAAACTGATGATGTGTATGATGAAGAAGAAGGGTGTCCTCTTATTTGTCTTGTATTATAAGATTTGCACTTTTCACATTTATGACCCACTATGTGAAATTGCACTCTTGATATATTCTCACAGTCATTACACAATATCCACACCTAGTCATAAACAAACACAAAATCTCATTTCAACTTTATGCCAGTTCGAAAACGTTTTTGAATTGAAATGAACACTCACCATTTTGTTTTGATACGTTTGGGGCATAGGAGTTACTTCAACCTAAACATGTTAACTAATGTTAGATAAATGAAGTCAAAAAGAATATATATGTTATTACGCATATCATTTGACTACTTTGATTATACACACCTCATGATCAAGCTTTTCCCAAACATCTGATAGATCACAAATAGATTTCGAGCAAACCGGGCAAGAATACCTGTCACGTCATCGAGAAAGTTAGGTTTTTTATCGTTTGTAACGTTTTTAATTTTTCATTTCTAAGCGGGTCCCACTGTCACGATTATACTTTAATGACGTGTTTAAATAGGGTTTTTCGTTTTTACCTATGATGTTGTTGCATTTCTTTCAAGCAATCCAAATGCATAGTATGCCCACATTGTAAGATGGTAAGATCCTTCAATGTATCAAACAAAAACTGCAAATCGAAACGCAAATGTTTCATTCTCGAAGTCAAGAAAACATTTTTCCAACTTTTAAAACAATGAGAGCATCATGTTATTACCTCAAAGCAAATAGGACAATCATGGTGCATTGCTCTTTCCACACATACATGTGTATCTTTAATTGATTTTGAATAGCAACATCCTACATATTAACCAAAATCCACAAAACTTGCTTGAGAATGATTTACAGAAACAAAAGATAACTAGTTATATATTTAAGAGTAAAGTACACGGATAGTCCCTGTGGTGTACCAAATTTTGGATTTGGTCCCTAGCTTTCAAAAAGTACACGGATGGTCCATGTGGTTTGCACTTTGTAACGCATTTAGTCCCCAGATTTTTCCCAAAAGTACATGGATTGTCCTTGTGGTTTGCACTTTGTAACGCATTTAGTCCCTAACTTTGACTTGCTAAACCTTTAAATTTTTTGGTTGGGGACTAAATTAGTTACAAAGTGCAAACCACAGGGACCATCCGTGTACTTTACTCTATATTTAATGTACGTAACCGTAATTATCAGTCTCCAAGGTATCTATGTGTGATATCAGTTTCTATATAAATCTATACTTACCACATTTGTCACAATGAAAGAAATTATCCTCGCCGCCGGTTCTACATATCCCACATTGATCACAATGATACTGATTCTTTGACACCTGAAAGATGATTTAGAGAATTGTGTATGTGTTTAATTTAGCAGATAAAAGAACTCAAATTATATTAACATGTAATGTTGAAAACTTACATCATCATCAAAGAATTTGCATTTCTGACAGAAGTAATTCCCCATGCACACGCCACAACTGATACAATTTTGTTTAACCTGAAGAAAGTATGCAATTTTAAACCGTAAATTATGTGAATTTAGTCAACTGTTGTTCTTGATTGTAATGTATGTATATTAGCTAAATGACTTACATCTTGTTCGGTGTCACAGACAGAACATATGACCTAAAACAACAAAATGAAACCAAAAACAATTCAGGATAAGAACCCCTATGGGAATTTAGACTAGAATTGAAATATAAAAACACTATAATTACCTTCTTAACTTCATTCGAGGAACATCGTGCCGATGAAGCGGGTCAATGTCAATGGAATTTCTGGTTTATTGAAACAAGTAAAAAAGTTAGCAGCTAATAAAATTCAAAATCTTTTCTTCTTTTTTTCCTTTTTTGTTGGTACCAGAGAAGTCGAGGGTACAAGCGAACGGAACATGTTCGTTTGTTAAGAAATATATGTGTTCACGACTTGTTCATGAACACTTAATGAACGAGATTTTAAGCTCGTGTTCGTTTGTTAAGGAAATGAACGTGTACGTGTTCGTTTGTTAATTTCAGGCAACGAATGAAAACGGACATTGATGAACACAAATGGAAACAAATGAACGAACACAAACAACCGTTCATGAACATAATATATAATACACTAACAATTATCAAATATTTTATTTGTCGGAATTTTGAAGTATTTAAATAAAATATAAAAACTAAAAACACTAATGAACTATCGAACATAAATGAACGAATGCAACCTCTATTCATGTTCGTTCATTCAACTAAACGAACGAAATTTCTTGTTCGTATTTGTTTGTTTAATAAACGTTTGGTTTGTTTGCAGCCCAAAATTGAGAACCCATTATATAAAACTCACAGTCCCCACCAACACCCTGTTAATCAGTGGAACCCGATAAAGCGAAACTTATGCCAAGCATGTGGCATTCAAGGGGTTAACCCAGGAACCTGAGACCCTTTTAGAGGAGAGTCAGACTCGCTCTAACCGCTACGTCACTCCTTGAATGCTTTTCTTTTTTCATATGAATTGTTACCCAATTTAATATAATCAAATCATAAAGCATTTACCTTGGCTTCGTTAGCTGGCCAATCGCCTAACGGCCAACTTAAATTTAAACAATAACCAATAAAAAGATATAAATCATTGTTAGTTTTTATGTTTTCTCTTCTGCTCTATTAAACTCAAGGGGTGTTTGGATGTGTGTTTATAGATGATTATAACAAGTTTTTTGAAAAAAAAAAATAAACGACAAACACCCCCCTAAAATCTACTCCTAATAATGCCTCGCTTGTCAGACTCGAACCCTGCACCACTTTGATAAACACATGACAATAATAATCTTAAAGTGGACATATAGTTCAGAACCTTTCACCTAAATCACAAATAATAATAATAATAATAATAATACTAATAAAATAATAATAATAATATAATAATGAAATAATGATAATAATAATAATAATGATAATAATAATAATAATAATAATAATAAAATAATAATAATAATAATAATAATAATAATAATCACTTTAAATCAGACATTCAAACAACCCCTAAATTAACATAACATTCGTAGGATAAACAACGTACAACTACAAACACTTCAAGCAACATGAATTAAAAAGAAAACAAGAACATACCCATAATCAACCTTCACCAAACAATCATCTGCATTGACGACTTGTACATTAATAACCGGTGCTTGAGGATCAATTTCATTCTCCATTCTCTTGTTCCCTCTGTTCAAAATCAAATTCAAACCCCAAAAAAATATTGAGTTAGATACGATCTTAATATACATCTTGAAAACATTCATTGTCACAACACGTTATCAAATCGAGTGATACAGCTCAGAAATTGGGTGTTTTAAATGTAATGCATATATTAATAAAGCTGGAGATTAGCTAGCGGTGATGAATGCACACGGTTTACACACCTGATTTTGACGAATTTGAAGCGATTGGGGGAAATGGGTGGTGTGGATTAGAACATTGATGATGTTTATATCGAACTGAAGATAAACGAGATGACAGGGATCGCTTGAATATAATGTAACCGAATGATTGATGGGGTTTGATCGGAGATAGATAATATATATATATATTTAGCAAGAATATAATAATAATAATAATAATATTAATATAATAATAATGATAATATAATGATATAATAGATAATGAATATATATAATGAATGAAATGATATAATGAAATATAATAATATAATATAATAATAATATAATATATTATTATTGATGATATTTTGAACTTTTTGATGGCCTAATTTTGGATGCCCACTCGTTCGCTTTTTGTGTGTTTTACACGCTCTAAGCTAAAAAAATGATTGCAAATTGGGATTAATATTTTTATCAAGCTTTTTTCCTTAAGGGTCCTGACAAGTAATCAGGATTAATCGAAAAATATAGTTGTAGAAATTGATAGTCAGTTGGTAGGGTAAGGAGTAGCAAGTAATTAGGATTAATCGGAGTTAATCAGATTAATTGTAATTATCGGCAAATAATCTTGAGATTAATCGGTGTCTAATCAGGATTTTTACAAGCTTATGTAATACCGTTACCATAATGTACCCTAAGCCCCTTCAATTATGTAGTGCCATATCACTCTTATTATCTACTATCTTAAAACACTCATTTTTATAGTACCACTATCCTAAAACATGAAGCCCACCATTTTACACCACTCTCGTTATTTCTCTCCTATCCACGTACACCATCTTGGCTTCTACAACCCAAATCCACTATTTGTACGACCGGCATCGATGTTCCGGTCAGGTAGGTAGGGGAACCCAAGAGCCTTCCAGCTTGTGCCTTGACCCCTAACAACAAATTTTATTTTATTGAATCACTAAGAAGATGCAAGAGTGAGTAGTTAGAAATTAAGTTAAAACCATGAATTTATTCTCATGCATGTTTGTTAGTCTTATTATTTTTTTTTTTATCAAATAGAATGTGCCCCTCTTGATCTCCTCTTAACATGAAAATCATCCACTGATTTTGACTCCTTACGAAATAGTTTATCATTTTTCTCGTGTCCCAAATGAACCACAACATTGTCTAGAATATCGAATGCAATGTTTTTTTTTCAAAGGGCATTTGTTAGCATGCGATTCGTAAACTTTAATACCTCTGCTATCAAGTTAAACGCAAGCCCTGTACTGTAACACGGCATCAACAATAGACTTCAACGTATGTCTTTTTCGCAAAAGGATAGTGTAACAGAATATGGTTTGTAGACTCCAAATCAACACCGTACAAACCGTAAGTCGGAGAATCAATGCTTACCCCCATTTTACTTAGACCTTCTTGGATGTTATTTGATTAAGAGTCGATCTAACCCAAAACACTTTTACTTTAATTTGGATCAGTTAACTGATTCAACTCTTTAAATTCTTAATTTAGATCAAATATAAACTATTTAAAAAAATATGTTTCTATCATGCCACACAATTTATGACATGAAGAAACTTGACTAAATTCTTGTTTTCAATCAATGTGTAATTGTTCCTTACACGTTACGTTGTGTAAGCCGTGACAAGCCACCTTTTTAAAAAAGTCTTTGTATGCAACAAATATGCCTCAATCAAATTGTTAACATGTTTCATTGACAAAAGTTATATGTCTATTAAAGCATACATTTTTAGAACTGTTTGAAAAAAAAACTTTTATTACAAATATATATAACATATTGTAATTACAAAAAAATGTTCCTTAATTAGTTTTTAAGCCTCTTGAGTTGCGGAATGGAGGACGTAAAACCGTGTTACCTGCTTTGACGAGGGAGACGTAAACACATGCTTAGAGTATTCACAATAGAACCCCCCATCCTCAATGATATGATTTAATCAAATACACATTTACTCAAAGAACTTGATTACTTAAAAAAACCTCACATCCGATTGCTCATATATATATATTCATAATCAATAAAATAATACATTTTTCACTCACAGTCATATTAAAATATAGGATGGGGGATGAAAATGAAACCCCAAATATGAAGGCTTACTTAGTTTCCCATATAATTTTAGAGGATGGGGTTTTAGGATGGAGACTCTAATATATGAATAAAATTGCACAAAATGAAAAAAGGAGTAGGATGGGTACTCTATTGTAATTGCTCTAAGCGCCAAGCCAACATCAACAAAAACCGGAAAAAACGAGGGGGTCAAACTGATATTGTATAAAGCTTTTCGAAAATGAAGGACACAAGCGATAACGTTGAAACTTAAGGGAAAGTATAAAAAAACTTTAACTAAAAGACAAAAATTGGTGACCATAACTGACAACCAAACAAAATTTAGTGACCAAAATCAAAAGACACCCAAAGATATTGTTCGTAACAACTAGGGTTGTTCACAACGAACCGACCAGACATTTGCTCGTCGCTTGGCTTGTTTACAACCGAGAGCAATCCGAACGAGTATCGTGCAATTTTCCGAGTGAGAAGCGAGTGCAGATAACCATATATTTAGAATGTTTCATTCGATGTCTCCGCTATCTAGTCACGACTACGATGCAACTGTCCAAGAATGACACTAATACTTAGGTCGTACTGTCCGAATATGAGAATCAGGTTGAGACATGTGAGGCGATGGAACTACATCAAAGAATAATTGTTGCATTGTGGCGTATGGTGAGAGTGAGAGATGATTGACGACTCATGAAAGAAATAAGCCAAATATTGTCGCTTCACGACTTAGAGTTTTAGTTTTAAATTTAGTGATAAACTTTTTATTGGTTTAATTAGGCTAGTATGTATAGATATAATTGTATATTTGTATACATCGGGCCAAATCTTATAGGGCAATATGTATAAATTATGAATATACATGTAATTTGTGTGTGCATATATAATTATGTATATAATAATTTAATAAAAAAATATTTGAGCCGGCTGAGACGAGCGAACCTTTGCTCATGCTTGGCTTGTTTGCAAACCGAACTGAACCAAGCAAGCATATTCCAAACATTTTCGAGCGAGTGACAAGCGACTGAAATGCGATTTGGACAGCCTAGATCAACCCACCTCAACTGTTATTATATAGTAATAACAAAGCAATAAATTCATTAAGGTGGGTGTTCGAAATTTGAAGGACACAGAAACATAAACATTGTTGAAACTCAACTTAAGAAAATCTTAGTGTTGAAGTTGAAGTTCAAAAGAAAATTGTTATTCTCTGTTTGCTAACAAGAATATCTTTATATTAAATTACTATCTTATAAACCCGTCAACTGCACGGCTTGAATATAAAAAAATGTAAATTACATCTTATTATATACGGTTCTAAAATAGTAACACTAAAAAATAAAAATAATGATTATAAAATTGTAGGTGTTTTAAAAAATAAATTTTAATTGAACTCTACCATGATATTAATAATATAATAAATACTTTGATATATATATTATTTTAGAAAACAGGGATAATGAAATAAAATACGAATATCATAATAGTATAGAAAATATTACATAGTGAAAAATCAAACTATAAATAAAATGTGCGTTTAAAAATTAGAGTTGTAGTTTTTAAAATATAATTTTTAGTGTTAAAACAAATTCTTTAAATAGCAGCCGCTATTTGAATATTCAAATAAAATAAATATTATATAATATTATATAACGTTTTTGTTTTTGTTTAGAACGATGATTAACATTAGAAAAAAAATTAAAACTTAATAAGTTTGATAAACCTTTTAAACTAAATTGTTTTTGATATATCTAAATATATACATAGATAATTTACATTGGTTTGATCCAACAAAGAGAGACCTTACTCTCACGTGATATACCGACCACTTTCTTATTCTTATTCTTTTATTAGGTACAATAAGAAACGTTATCCTTAGATTTGTTAAAGAATCTAATTGAAGAAAAGATTAATAAAAACATATATTAGAATATTAGAGTGTGGATAAGAATAAGTGATATTTATTTATTAGTTATAAAAAAATAAAATAGAATATAAATAATTTTTTAGCTATTCTTAGTTTTGTTAAAGAATTAAATTGGAGAAAAGAATAATAAAATCATATATTAGAATATTAGAATGAGAATAAGGATGAATGATATTTCTGTATTGGTTATAAAAGATTAAAATAAAATACAAACAAAAAAATTTTGTTTGAAGGAGAGAATCTTATGTGATATTAGTTGGAATGTTTTATTAGTATTAGATGATTTTGAGTTTTAATAAGTGTTAAACCGTATGTATTAATGTATTATTTCCTAAAAATAGATTACTTATGTTTTCAAAATAACAGTACGTTTATAAAAAATTAAAATAGAAATAATAATTATTTATTTTAGATTGTTAAAGAATTAAATTGGAGAAAAGATTAATAAAATCATATATTAGAATGAGGATAAGGATTAGTGATATTTATGTATTAGTTATAAAAAAATTAAAATAAAATATAAATAAAAAAATTTAGTTTAAAGGAGAAAATGTTATGTGTTATTAATTGGAGTGTTTAATTAGTATTAGATGATTTTGAGTTTTAGTAATTTTTAAACCGTATGTATTAATGTATTATTTCCTCAAAAAAAGAGTACTTAATGTTTTCAAAATAACAATACGTTATAATAAATTTACCAGCAGATATTTATGGACATTAGGGGGTTTAGGGCACAAGCCGAAAGGCACTCGGGTACCCCTACCCGATTGGCTATATTGCTGCTGGTCATCCAGGTATTGGCAACTGCATGGAATGAATGAATTGAGCCGTTGAAAAGTTAGGTTTTTTTGCTACAACGGTCATTGTTTAAAAAATATATATTTTTTCAATATAATGTATTTATCACAACTATATATATATATATTATATATCATTTATTTTAAAGATACCTTTACCAATTCTTTTCAAACATTAATCTGACCATATAGTTAGACTCCGATTTACATTCCCACAATCAATATAATTCCATGGATCCAAGAAAAAGGAAGGTTGGTACCACAAAGAAATCGATTCGAGCCGGTTCTAATTCTAAAGGAGGCAGGTCTAGAGCTAGAGGAGGCAGTTCAAGCGCTAAAGGAGGCGGGGTCTAGTGCAAGAGGAAGAGGCTCATATAATGATTAGTATATGTTGCAACAATTTTTTACACAACAACCTCAACCTAACTTTATCATTATCCAACACCATACATATTTTCACAATTTTCGCCTAATTTTTCTCAAAACCACCACTTCAACCTCAAACTCTATTGTAATCTAGTATCGGGCCGATACGAATATTCCCAGTCAGACGAAATGAACTTCGATGCTTATGGAATGAGGAGCCCAACCCATCGTTCCTCACGTATAGATGAAGGTTAGGATGACGATGTTGTGCCCAAAACACAATATCAAAAAGATCATCGATGATATAATTTGGGTGATGATATTGAAGAAATGCAAGTTCAAGACGATGATGAAGATAAAGGTGTTGAACGAAAGGAAAATTTTGCAAGACGTGCAAAGACTACGCAATGGACGACCACGCAAGAGGTAGCCTTGGCAAAATTATGGTGTTATGCCTCATAAAACAATAAGAAGGAAAATTAACAAATGGATGAGAGCTGTTGAAAATAGGTGCATAAATGTTACAACTAACAATTGGGTGGATCCAAATGATTAGTACATTAACTAAGGGTGAATTGCAAGTTTTGTCCTTTATTTATATATCAAATTTCAGGCGGTGTCCTTTGTCTTTAAAATTAACGAATTTTGTATCTATTATTTCAAAATCTTGCACGACACGTCCTTTTACCCTAACTCAGTAAATTTTGAGGGATAGTGTTTTAGGATAAGGACTCTAATGTAGGAATAAAATTGAACAAAATCTAAATTTTTTCCTTATAGTTTGGCATAAGGAGTAGGATGGGTACTATAATGTGAGTGCTCTTAGTAGCAAGCCAACACAACCAAAATCAAAAAACCGAGGGATCAAAGTGATATCGTATAAAGCTTTTAGAAAAATGAAGAAAAGCGACAACTTTGAAACTTAATAAAAAGTAAACAAAAACTTTAACTAAAAGATAAAAACCTAAGTGACATAATTTGACAATCAAACAAACTCTAGTGACCAAAATCAAAAGACATCAAAAGGTATCGTTGCTAACAACTCACTTCAATTGTTATTGTAAACAAAAACTTTAACTAAAAGACAAAAATCCTAAGTGACCTAATTTGACAATCAAACAAACTCTAGTGACCAAAATCAAAAGACATCAAAAGGTATCGTTGCTAACAACTCGCCTCAATTGTTATTGTAAACAAAAACTTTAACTAAAAGACAAAAATCCTAAGTGACCTAATTTGACAATCAAACAAACTCTAGTGACCAAAATCAAAAAACATCAAAAGGTATCGTTGCTAACAACTCACTTCAATTGTTACAAAAACTTTAACTAAAAGACAAAAATCCTAAGTGACCTAATTTGACAATCAAACAAACTCTAGTGACCAAAATCAAAAGACATCAAAAGGTATGTTACTAACAACTCACCTCAATTGTTATTGTATAGGAATAACAAATCAATATAAAGCAATAAGTCCAGGCAATTAGAGATTTTAATATTAACTTGGTGATACTAACTTGGTTAGTGACATCCTAACCAAACAGCGTTTAAAGATAAATAAATAAATAAAAATAACAAAGCAATAAATCCATTAAAGGTATCGAAATTTTAAGAAAATAAACATTAGTGAAACTCAACTTAATAAAATCTTAGTGTTGAAGTTAAAAAGAAAATCGATATTCTCTTTTTTCTAATAAGAAAATCTTAGTGTTGAAGTTTAAAAAATCATTATTCTTTGTCTGCTAACAAAAAAATCTTTATATTAAATTATGATTTTGAGTTTTACCAAGTTTTAAACTGTATGTGTTATTTGATTAAAAACAGATTTCTTTTGTAACGTTACATTAAATTTACTGTCAAAGATTTATGGTCACTGGAGGTTTAGGGCACAAGCTGGAAGGCATTCGGGTACCCCTACCCGACTAGCTATATTGTGGCGGTTGTTCAGGTAGGGGTGACAGGTGTTGGCAACTGCATGGAATGAATGAATTGAGTCGTTGAACAACTATATCTTTGGCTCCAACAGACATTCTCATAAAAAATTTCAATATAAATGTTGTGAAACAACGGTCTATTAGCAACTAATATATCTGTATATAAACATGAGAGCTAGCCGATGAAATCAGGTAGAGAATAGAACATGGAGAATTCTTATTCATTGATCTAACATCATATACAAATGCCATTATATATAAGCACTCACATTAGTACAATAGTAAATAAGAGAAAGGGGTTATACATGTGGAAAGTCACTACATAATGGATGCATTCATAGATAAGGGTTATACATGTGAAAAGTCACTACATAAATGGATGCATTCATAACACTCCCCCTTGACTATACACATGATGGAATACTATTTTTTAATACGCTTAATGATGTTGACTCATTAAAAACCTTGCTAGGAAAACCCAGTGGGACAAAACCTCAACTAAGGGAAAAAGAGTGCAACGCGTCTTGTCTCCCCCTGATACTTCCGGACCATGTACATTGTCTCAAAAAAACCTTACTAAGAAAATCTAATTGGATAAAACTTAGTAAAGGGTAAAGAGTGCAATTTATGTAAAACTCCCCCTCAATATAATATGTATCATTTCAAGTAACAAGTGCCAATCTTCTATGAAAGTTGTTGAAAAATTTTTGTAGTGAGTAAGTTGTCGCTTGATGTGCAATCTATTAATGAACTTGATGTATGATCTTCATGTAAAACTTTAGTTACCTCCTCTTGTAAGTAGATACCATAAGATCCATGAATGTGTTTTGTTATAATCCCTTCATTTACAAACTAACCAAACTTGTTGATGGGTTATAAAATATGAACCCATACCTTAAGGGTATAGAAAATAAATGTTTTACTCATTACACTATCTCCTCATCGTACACGAGTTAAATATTGCCAATGAATTTAATGGTATATGTTCGTGTATAGCTAGCAAGATATATTAATACAGTTTGTATTGAATTATGGTACTTTATGACCAAGGATCTTTGCGTCTTTGATAGAAGATGATAGAAGTCATTTTTATCTATATCAAATATTTGAACATCATTAAATGTACTTACACCAAAAGCTTTTGTCCATATGAAAATGTCCAACATTTTCTAGATATATTATGATTGATGGATTATAATATAAACGTATGCCTTACGTATCGAGCCATAAATTTGCAATTTTGTATTTCATTTGTAAATTCTTGCTTAAATATTTGAGCTCTTTTTTTCTCTTCGGGAGATTCAATGACATCATCAACATATATTGCAATACTTGTAAACCTCATATCGTTCTTTTAATGAAAACAAATGGACCAACTTCACCATATGTATTTCTCATTTTCGAGCTCACTGGTGAGTCAATTATATCATATTTGACTCGACTATTTTAGTCCACACATATTTTTTCAACTTCATATAGTATGTTCTTGAGGTTTTGACATCAATGCTTCTAGAATTATCAATCCATGAGAAAATTCGTTCCATCTTATCCATATATGCATGTGCTTTCACTTTTCAGGAGTTTTGCTATATAAATTTGCCCATTTAACACATAGATATCTATATCATGTAAAAGTGTCATGAACACTTGCTTTTATCACCAAAATCCATATTGTACCATGCGTGTACACTACTTATTAAGATATCACAATCACTGGGTACAAGTTTTCAATGTATGTTTATTGGTGCACAAGAATTACATCGTTAATATGTTTTGATTCACCTTTAAAGAACTCAATTGCTTTAAGTAACTCATCAGCAGTTCAATCGTATTCAAAAATGAATCTGTGTACAACGATCATATTGTTCTCGAGAACTTACTTTACATGAATTACATAATTTAAATCCTTCAAGGACTTGCATGTAAACTTTAGTATAACATTTATAAGACGCATATCAATCCTCTCTTTAAATTACCAGACTAATTAAATACTTGAAAGCTATTGCATCCACTACTAAGATACGTCTCCTCATAATTAATCATAGGTCTTTGCGAAATCCTTGTGTCATCAATTGTTGATCCACATAAAAGACCTAATTATATTAAATATATTTTACAACTTTTTTATGGACTACTGGCACGTAAACTTTGCATTTCAATAGAGAATTCAACTCTGCCTCATTTGCGTCGTTCTATTTTGGCCAATCATTTCTTTGTAATTATTCATAGGCAGATTTTAAATCTTAATCCTCATCATTTCATCTTTTCAAGCGTTATATATACAAAAGTATAACGACGTCGATTTTGTTTCGATTCCATACACTTCTAGACATGATATAATTTACTAAGAGCTCTTAATTTTCAGGTACCTGAGGTTCTTCCAGAACCATCATGTCTAATGTCTCTTCAAGAAACCCTTTTTTTATTATAACATCGACTTGACCATCTTCTTCATTACTTGCTCCAATTTTTCGACGAATTTTTATTTTATTGGAATCGGCTAGTCTACCACGCTTCAGGCATGCAATAGACTCATTAATATATATGGTTTGCTCTACTAGGACAATTAACTTAATTGGAGCATTAGCAGTTGACTACGTGACTTACTTAGTCACTGTATTTAGGTCAGTTAACATGTCTGGTGATTGATTCTTTAATCTAGGTAATGAATTATCTTTTGAATTTCTTGTTCACACAATTTAGTTTGAGGATTAATGATAATTCATGCATACTCATTCCTTTTTCAACTGCCATTAATATCCCTCTAATGTTGAAAATGTTAATTTACTTAAAGTAAGATTTAACGAGCCATAAATAAATCTCTCGTTAATTGCTCTAAGTATGTAATCATAAATAGTATTTTCATCCAACATATATTTCCAACATTATTTGAGTTTCAATCTTTATGCGTTGTGGTGGATCAATTCCAATGTATACCGCACAATAAAAGGTTTGATGGGAAATATTTGGTTCCTGACCAAAACCAACTATAATGGGGAGAAACTATTACAACATGTTGGCTTGATGTGAAAATAATGTTACCGCATGTAAAATCACATGTGCTCAAATATGAACTTTTGCTCTCTTGATTATTGGCTTTGCAATCAATTTGTGGACGTTTGATCATCGTCTTCAACAAAAGCAATTTGTGTCTTAAGCATTTAGAAAGTTCAATACTTATTCCAATAATCATTAGTAACATGGATATTAAATTCAATGTTATAATCACCATAAATATGATAATCTGGAATAATATGCTTGCTATCTCATTAGTTAAGCTACACACGACTTCAAGTTGTAAATTTGATGACCATTTAGACAATGCATCGATTTAAAAACACTAAACGGTATCATGTTTGGATATATACATCCTTCATTCATTCCATAATATTTTAGGAATTCACACCCTACTTTGGTTGATAAACAATTAACTTTTGTTGAGAGCAACTATGACATGTTTAATTATCATGAAGAATCTTCTGGTTATTCATTAAGTTTCACATCATTATTGGTTCGGTGTAGTCTAACTAGTCACGCCAACATATAATTAAGATCCATAAACTTATGGTTTATGATATTGTATATGTATTACTTGCACGTATGTAATACCAAACATAAGATATGAAAGAATGTATTGTAACTTCAAAGTTCAAACCATCGTGTTATGTAATCACTAGTTTACCACTTTTGGTGGTCGATCTCATCATGACTATCATTATAATACTGATATTCAATCTCACTATTAACTTGGCTGTCTTATAATTTCTGATAGTTTGATCTCTTATTAACATGATGATTGTTGCACTTCTAATGGTCAATCTCATTATTAATATGATCATCATTACAATTTTCTCAATGATGCCCATGATTACAATGATCAATATATATTCACTTCATGAATCAGAGTAAAACCATACAATTTTTACGGTTTTCCATTATTTTCTCGAACATGTAGATATACAGTCGTTTCAAACAGTTTATACCTTTTAAATGATATTGCTACTTCAGGAGTATATTTTAGGTTTGACAAACAAAATTTGTTTTATCGATTTTCCCTTATAAATGAACTTCTCTTCGTATAACGTCAATTGAGAAGTAATTATATGTCCGAGTCATATAATATTTCTTTTATACTTGATAATGAATTACAAGGAGTATGACACTTTGGATGTCAAATCGAAGCATATTACTACTCTTTCATGAGAATGACAATAAACCACGACTTTGGTTTATCCGTTCTATTCGGTATTATCGTTGCAATGAAGTGGTAGCATATAGAATACAAGGTATATATAGCAACAAATCATACAATACATGACCGTATAGCATGTCATCATATAAAAAAAATTATAATGGGCCTTTATAAAATAAGAAACTATATAATTTATGTAATAACTTATCATGGTATAACCAAACATAAAAATATCTTACATATTTTGAACACTTACTTTAAAACTTAAACATATATCTCTTTCAAGTTATCAGATCATTTATTACTTGTATTTGAAAATTTTATTTGAATATTGTAATACTAATGAATTACATAACATACTCATTTTTTTTTCTTCTCAAATATTGATATTTAAACAATTGATGACATCATATAAGCAATCTATACATTGTACATATGAAGCAATAGCAATAGTCACTATTTTATACTAGCAATAGTAATAGTTAATATGCGAATAAATTGTTAAACATTATGACATGGCATAATGAATGCATGAGAGGTACCGACATCGCTAGAAAATGTTTCTCTAAAAACAACTAATGATAGCTAGCAATATTAATCTATTATATGAATCTATTATATGCAAAATTTGTTATAGCATTAACCTTAGTATAAATACCAAACGATATTTGTATAATCATGTTATAACAATAATAATAATATATTTGTATTATAAGTTGTATAGTTTATTTAAAACTAAATAAATTGATGTTTATAAACAGAGGATTAATATCCAATGAGCACTACTCACATAACTAATTTATATCTAATTATGTAAAAGTCTTTCGACATGCTATGTATTAATGACTAATGAAAACAATTAATTATAGAATTCATATCCATTTAAATTATAAACTATACAAAATGAAAATCTAGTACATACATCATGTATATATTACCACCAATACAAGCATGTATACCTAATACAATTGCATTGTTTAGTCTATAAATATTGAGTTCCATACTTTGTAAAATTGGATATTGAATTTAATTATTTTTCATGGATTCTAAAAGCACATATAATATTCTCTAGATTGCAAATTAACTTCCTCAAATCAAAATAATTCAACAATTTTATTTACAACTTAACAAGATTAATAAAAAAAGCATAAATATATGATTATGGTGGCTCAAGGAATATGCAGATGAGCATCACTATATTGTAAGAGTCCTAAACAACATATTATAATTAAATTAAACTAACTAAATGATAATCCAGCCAATTTAGAATAATAGAAGGGATCATTTGTAAAAGGGAAAAATAAAATAAATATTCGTAATATCATCGTCGTCAACGAAAACTATAGTTATTTAATTAATAATGAGTACTAGAAAAAAATGAATTAGTCAATTGTAACGTCATAATTTATGATGTATCATCTAAATCCTGATGAATACCAGCATGCTAATATATATATATATATATATATATATATATATATATATATATATATATATAAAACTTCTAAAAGCAAATGAAAAAAAATATATAGATAAGAGTTCAATCATGAGATTACATCATAGAATTTATAGTAATCATCAGTTTTAAGTGTATATATGTATATTAATAAGTGCCACCAGTAAGATTGATGTATCATCATCATCAAATATAATATGAAATAATCATACGAAGAATCATACATTTATTAGTAGAGATTGCAGATCCGAAGATCCAACGTTTTGTCAGCAGTGGCTACGCATCTATGGTTTCCAACTTTCCATCGCATAAGAAACACATATTTCATCATTTTGGATAATTATTGGGTTGTTTTTTCAACGTGCAAGATTGAGTTAGGCTGGAATATGCACATCAAAGGCAAGGAAAAAGGGATACCAAGGGTGGCAAAACACATAGAGCACGTTTGTGCTGATAACGTGTTGTGCAACAATGGTCTATTAGCAACTAATATATATATATATAAAAATGAGAGCTAGACTATCAAATCATGTAGAGAATATAATATGGAAGAATTCTTATTCATTGATCTAACATCATATACAAATGCCGATTATATATAAGCACTCACATTAGTACAATAGTAATAAGAGAAGGGGGTTATACATTGTGGAAAGTCACTACATAATGGATGCATTAATAGATAGGGGTTATGCATGTGGAAAGTCACTACATAAATGGATGCATTCATAACAATAAATTATTTATCACAACTACATATACATATATCATTTTAAAGTTATCTTTACCAAATCTTTTCCAAACACCAATCTAAACATGTATTTAGACTCTAATTTAAATTCCCTCAATCTATAAAACTCCATGGATCTAAGAAAAACGAAGGTTGGGACCACAAAAAAATCGACTTGAGGTGGTTCTACTTCTAAAGGAGGCGGTTCAAGCGCTAAAGGAGGCAGGTTTAACACAAGAGGAGGCGGCTCATAGAATGATTAGTATATGTTGCAACATTTTTTTACACAACAACCACAACCCCAGTTTTATCAATATCCAACACCATACGGGTTCTCACAATTTTCGCCTAATTTTTCTCACAACCACCACTTCAACCTCACACTCTACTGCACAACCCTAATCTAGTATCGGATCAATACGAATGTTCTCAATTAGACGAAAAGAACTTCGATGCTTTTGGAATGAGGAGCCTCGTTCCCCATTTATAGATGAAGATTGATGGACCCCGATCGACAAAGGTTATGATGACGATGTTATGCCCTAAACACATCAAGAAGATCATCGATAATATAATTTGGTTATGGCATTGAAGAAATGCAAGTTCAAGACGATGACGATGAAGGTTTTGAATTGAAAGGAAAATTTGTTGAACGTGGGAAGAGTATGCCATGGACAACCACGCAAGAGGTAGCCTTGGCGAAACTATGGTGCCATTCCTTAGAAAACAATAAGAAAGGAAATCAACAAACGGATGAGAGCTTTTGGAAATTGATGCTTAAACATTACAACCAGCAATTGGGTGGATCCGATTGATTGGTACATTAACTAAATTCAAAATGGACCGCTAAGAATACGCAAATGAATGTGTTCGATGGCTATTGGGTTCAAGCGGGGTAAGATTCATACTAATATGTATTTTTAAGTTTAAATTTTTATTGAACATATACTATATAGTAACCATTATCTTTTATTCGAGGGAGTGGATGTAATGATATTGAGGTGATGAGAACGACGTTGATGGGTTACCCAAAATCACATCTGAGTGGTTTTATTCACGTTGACGCATGAGAGATTGTTCGAAAGCATTAAAAATGAGCCAAAGTCCCAATGATGGGTGAAGCGTCGGATAATAATTTGGCAAGGAAAGAAAGTATTCGAATCCGACAACTATCAAACGACGACATAGGACGACGCCTTCACCAGTGGTATGCCGGATCTCAACGAATGTAACGTACTAACAAAATGAAATAAAAAAGATATGAAACTGGCCTAGTCGTCATGTAAAAGCTCTTTGGCAGGCAAATTTGGGGCGTATAATCAATGAAGCAAGACATGCTTCAAATAATTTGGTGGAAATACAAACGAAACAAGGTCAGAAAACTATAGCGTTGTTGGATGAACAAAGCGAGTTTCAGAAGCAAAGGCAATTTGACCAATACTTGGCCACGTTTCTGAAACCACACAACAATGTTCAAAGTAAAATCTTGCAAGTAATTCTATATCGAAAATGAGAAATAAAGGCGATATATGGTTGGGAATGTTATTGTGAAACTGAGGAAGATTGATTGTAGCTTGTTCTATTTTTTTTCTTAATTGTATGATTTATTTTTTTAGTATATGTTTAATTATTTTTATTTGAAAATGTTTTATATATTTTAAATTAAAGTGGGTAATTTATGCTTAAATAAAAATTAAAAAGAAGAGAGTGGTTTAGCGTATTTAATTGCATCAAATTAGGTGTTGTAGGTTAGTGGATATGGTGAGTACCATGCACCTGAAGATTAAAAGAGGCAAGGGTTTCATGGTGCCACCTTGTTATTATTTGATGAGTTAAAACATTTATAGCAAGGTTTGTATATATTTGTGAGTATTAGAAAATAGGTGTGTATGGAAGAGAGATAAAATATTATTGTTAATTTATATTTTTGGAATAATTCATCTAAATGAAATGTTATTATAATTGACGGGTAAAGTTATTTTACAAAAGCTTCTAAAAATAAAAAGTATACAAAGACACATTGTATTGCAAAATATAACACGGGATACCGAAAACTATAATACAATGTCGAGGAAAAAATACACAATGAGTCGCTAAAAAACACAATGACGTCAATGTATAAAATGACACAATAATAAATAAAAGACACAATAATTTAAATAAGAGTCATCCTATTGGGACACCCAAATTTCTTATTTTGACACCCTTCCATGCGGGTCATATAGGCCCATGCGCCCCCGCATGGGGTTAGGGTTTCCCGACAAAGGCAGCAGACTGACATGTCTAAGTGGAAACACGCGAATCTCGTACCCATGCGCCCTGCAGAGGCCCATGCGGGTCGCATAAGGTACCAAGAATCAGAATATAACCTCGTACACCTGCGTGACCTAAAGTTGATGTGCATGTTTGAACTCAATGCGCCCCGCAATGGCCTCTGCGGGGCGCATGGACCCTCCAGAAAGGCTACCATGCATTATCGTTGGTTATCGTATGAGATTTTCAATTCCATAATAAACCTTTCAAATCACAATCACGTATATTCGGTGAGGATTCTAACGTGTTGTTCCAGACTCATACGAGACCGCCATTTCTGATTCTGAATCTTAGTTTCAGCCCAACCATTACGAGGAAGTTGTCAACCGCATCCCTTCTCATGTCGACATTCCGCCTCTTCCAGACCCGAACTACTCACCACACAGTTATTCTGGATACAACTACAGATGTGGTAATTCGTATGCAGAGGGTAATTTTCATCACGAATATGAGAGGAAGAAATCAAACTGGAAGATGAGGAGGAAAAAATACACCCTATCATAGTTTCTATGTAACTAATCAGGGTTTTGCCTCCCGTGAAGAGATGGAGGATTGGGTAGATAGGAGGGCTCGTAATCACGGCTGCATCATTAAGTGTGGAAGATCGAAGAAGAAACATGGTGAATTCGTGAGGGTGTGGATACATTGTATCCTTAGTGGTGATCGTAATAGTGTAGCCACTGTTCGAAAAACCGGTAGCAAAAAAACTCGTTGCCCTTTTGAACTAATAGGGTTCTATGATGAAATGCTTAACGTTTGGCGGCTACAGGTTAAGAACGAGTCACACAACCACTCCCCTCTTGAAACTTTAGAGGGGCACGCGTATGCTAGAAGACTTTCTGAGGACGAATACAAGTTAGTGGAGCAGCTGACCGAGCAAGACATTCCCACACGTAACATCTGGGCAACATTAAGGAATCAGAACCCTAATGATTGACAGTATTCATTTCCAGGGGAAGCAATCCCATTCACTTCCATTGACAAAATGTGGACAAAGCTTGATCTCAAACCGGTAACGAAAAAAGAGCTAGAATTTGACTTGAACGACGAATTTGAGAAATTGAAATAAATATTCAGGCCACACCTTACCCAAGTCAAAAAAGTATGTTTGAGAAAAGCGATTACACCGGGAAAATCCCAAAAAAACCCTCATGTCGTTAAACAAAATACCCGTGGTCGACCAACCTTGAAGGTCCAAGAACAAAGAAGACGGAGGCTGCTCGTCATAGCTCATACGTGTCCTCCCAACAAAGCACTTACGAGTCTCCCTCCGAAGCTCCTCGTCATAGCTCGTACACACAATCAGAAGACTTTAAAAGACCGAGCGCCATGACAAAGCCTGTAAAGCAATGTAGTCGTTCAACTCCCACGCAACGACAATATGACCCTGAGTTTCCCTTAATCCACGGGGGTACGGATATTTACACAATTACCAAGTATAAGAATCACATTCCTAGAATGTTTCATCCGTACGTATCCGTAATAAAGAATGTAAATCCAGATGGTCATTGTGGATTTCGAGCTACAGCTTTGGGCTTAGGGTGGGAGGAAAAGGACTTCAGAGACGTAAGACAGCAGTTGGTAGATGAGATGGTAAGAAACCAGAGCATTTGGTTCCCAATTTTGAGGCGATGGAGCGTGGAAAATATAAAACCCTGTTAGACAGCATAAATTTCGACTCGTTAGAAATGGCATCATCTGAACATTGGATGAGTATGCCTTATACAAGACTTCTTATTGCCGAGAGATTTGGTGTGATCGTTCATATTTTGGATACGAGGGGCTCTGATACTAGTTTCCCAATTACGAAGGGTCCAGATGATGTCGTATTCCCTCATCGATCTGTTACGGTTGTGTACCTTCGTGAATCCGAACATTTTATACATGTGAAGTTGGAAGGACAGTATCCGATGCCTACTCCGAACTTTTTATGGGCCGAGATTCATCAAAACGTCGATTCGGGCTGGTTGACAACGTACGACAACCGACTAGATTTTGTATCGTAGTCGACTAAACCCTAAAATAGATCTTAACGCTATCGATATACCCACGAGCCTCACATGAACATTTGTAGATTTATTATTAACATTTACACTTATTAATTTTTAATGTAAATTAACAATCTAATTTTTAAATAAAAAAATAAAAAACACAACCAATGCGCCCCGCAGAGGCCTATGCGCAGCGCATGGGATCAAAGAAACACAAAAGCACACGGATCGCTGACGTGGCTCGGCCCAAGAGCATCGCATGGGATGGATACCTATGCGCCCCGCAAAGGCCCAAGAGCATCGCATGGGATTGATACACATGCGTCCCGCAGAGGCCTATGCGGTCGCATAGTGTTCAAATAGAAAAAGTGGATGTCCTAATAGACGAAGCCTTAAATAAAAATTCTAAATTCACAATCCAAACATTTAAAAACAAAAATCTAAAATATCATTTCATAAATTTCAATAAAAGAATTAAAATATCAGTTGAACGTGGTCAATTGAAGTGAGATTGATGTTGTTGTACGACTTCTTATTTTTAAATTTGTATATGATCTATCTATATAATTGATAACTATCTTTGCAATGCGTATACGGTGGCGCGTGAGGCGTAGTTTGAAGTGATTGTATGTTGGTTTGACGGAGAACAGTCGTAGCCGTTGGATGTAAGCCGGCGCCCATTGTTTAGATAGGCTCAATGACGTGGCACTACATCAGCTCAAAATATCTTTACAATTTTTTAGACACGTAAGCTGGGCATTTTCTTGTAATTATTATACGTAAAAACTATGTTAATTTAATAAGATTATAGGAAGAGAAAAATAGAGTAAAATGCTCGGAATTTTGGTTTGGTAAAATAATATCTATACTTCTTAACTTTTAAAAATTTAAAATTATATGTATGTTCTTTGTAGTTTGCTCATTTGTTACTTGGATAATCTCAAGAGTATATGAGATTAATTTTTCTAGTTAAGTCAATGTAAAATTACTAAAATACCTTTAATAAAACAAAAAAACTAATATGTAATAAGATATTTATATATTACGGGTTCACTTATTAAAGATCTAAATTATAAATATATCATATAAACACACCCTCACTTTTCTTGCTCAAATCTGAACAGAGCCGACAACCGCCATCCACTGCTAGGCTCGTAAGCGAATCGAACGTTCATGAACTGTTCGGCGAGAAGTTCGTTTATGTTCGTTAATTTAATAAACGAACGAACACAAACAGAAAATTTTGTTCATTCAATAAAATGAACGAACATGAATACACTTTGTGTTCGTTCATTTATGTTCGGAACGTTCGTTTAAATTTTAGTAAATACATAAATAGTTATATTTATATAAATCTTAGGTTTTCTAACAACTTATATAAATATAACAAAATTACTAATTTAGTTTTCTAATAATAAAAAAATGAAATTTAATATTTTTCTTAAATCATAACTGATTACTTACTTAATATTTATATAAAAAATACTCAACTTTAGTATCTATGAACTCTAATTTAGATGTGTTGTCGAAAGAATTGTACTATGGTAGACTTGTTTGTTAGTGTGCACTAACGTTAATTTATGTTTGTTTATGTATATTCAAATATGTTCATTTAATTTTTTTCGTTTATGTACGTTTGTGTTCGTGAACTGTTTTTAGGCTTTAAACGAACGAACATAAACGAACACGAACATGCCCGATTTCTTAATGAACGAATACAAACAAAAATGTGTTCGATATATGTTCGTGTTCGGTTAATTAATGAGAACACGACATCTATGTTCGTGTTCGTTCGATTGTTTACAGGCCTATCCACCGCCCAACCTCCCTCCCTTTCTTCTCCGGTTCCCCACCATCGTCGCACCCACACGCCAACCCCTCCCGTCCCTATCATTTCTTCCGCCGAACTCGGTCGTTCATATCCCTCACCGGCGACCACCTTCCTCGCTGAGGCATCCAACCGGTTAATAGTCCATCAAACCCATCAAGAAGCATTAAAACTTTGGCTCTTTATACTCGAATCAGGTTCGACGACCTCAAATCTGGAAATGTTTTTTATCACCAACACAGACGTAGATTTCAGATCTGAATATAGCCTTGTATAAGCTAACCGTATACATAGATCTGAACATAAATTACAAAGTTCATCATCATCATAATATACTATTTCTGGATGTTTTACCACCCCCATCTTTAATTTTCACAAGAATAATGCAGGAAAACGAGGGGCAAGCGGTGCCAGTTAACAATCGGTGGTGTGATTGGGACGACGGGGATGAAAAATATCAACATGGAGATGATGGTTAGAAGCGGTGGCATGCGGTGGTGAGTAGATTTCTTTGTATGACGGTGATTAGAATAAAAAAGAACTAAACATGGAATATTTATAACTAATACAAAGATGCTGTTTTGATTTTTTTTTTGTGTTTGGCTTTAGTGTTTGTTTATAGTGGTGGTAGAGATAAAATGGGGATCTGTAGTCACAATTGGTGGAGAGGGACTGTGGCGGTGATGGTGAAGGGTGGAGGAGGAGGGTGATGGTGGTGGGTGGAGGTTAAAGATGAAGTGTGGTGGTGGGGTTTTACAAATAAAAATGATATAAAAACGAGTTGACCCTAATCAATTTCTATTTTATTTCTTTTCTTTTTTGTTTCATTAAGGGTATTTTAGTAATTTTCTGACTTAACTGGAAAAATTAACCTCCATCCACTCTTGGGACTATCCTAGTAACAAATGAGCAAACCACAGGGAACATACATGTAATTTCCAATAGTTTGGGACTACAGGTGTTATTTTACCAAACCACATAGAGCATCCGGGCATTTTACTCAAAAAAATATATAAAAGAGCTTAATTATCCGGCAACCTTCTTTCGGTACATCTACCCTACCTGTCAATTTATAACTGGTTGATTTATGTTTGAGTAAACTGTCAAAATGGTATCTGATGTTTGATCACTTTTGCCACTTTAATCCAAAACTTAAAACTTTTGAATCTGGGTCACTGTGGTTTCAACTATGTTGCATTTTCATCCAAAATTAAAATATAATCAGATTTTTCAGTTAACATCCAACTTTTTTGTCTTTTTTCCTTTACTTTTAATGAATGGCAAAATTGTATTTTAACGTTTTATTATAACAAATTAAAAAATCAGACCATTTTGCCTTCATTAAAAGGAGGAAAAAAACTGAATGTTAACTGAAAAATTTGAACAGATTTTGTTTTTGGATGAAAATGACAACAAAATTGAAACCACAGTGACCCAGATTCAAAATGTTTGAGTTTTGAACTAAAGTGGAAAAAAGTGACCAAACCTTAAAGACTATTTTGACAGTTAACTCTTCATGTTTATTCAACTTGTTCAAACTAGAATTCTTTTTACGAAAAACACAAAAATTACAAAACAAAACTATTAATAGAAAATTATATCACTATTTTTCTAACACTCTTTAACGCATGTATACTTGCAAAATGTCAAAATCAATCTTCGTTGTTCTTAAATGGTAACGTAAACACGATATTTGAATTCGAATTTGGTAATATTTGAATTTCGGGTTATTTGAGTGTGCCTCGAATAATAAACATTCTAAATAAAATAAGATAAAAATATGAGTTTTGTTAACATGTTTTTCAATAAAGAATTTTGTTCACCGTTAAAAAAAATACGTTTATGCCCCTTGATACGTATAACAAAGAGTAAAGGTTAAAATTAGCAGGTTAGTAATTAACACCATAAATATATGTTCTTAAACTAGTTTTGAGATATATAAAGTTAACAAATATACATGATTTGATGGAGCGTACAAATAATGTATTTGTCTAGAAAATCTAGAAACGATGTTAAAAAAATTAATTAGATTATGCACATTTTATTTTTAATACAGGTAAACTTGGGTTCGTGGTGACCTAATTTTTTTGTGGAATTGGATTCGGCTGCCGCAAACTCTGATAGAGCAAGATGAGTTAAAGGGGTGCACCGATCTACGCAACAAATACTATCTCGGGTCAGCGAGATGCTGGGACTTGGTCTATTGGGTGGTTTTTCGGTTACGTCAGTGAGGAAGTGGTCTTTCAGTGAAATAACCGGCTCTCGCTTAAGATCAATATCTTCGGATGGAGAGCGTCTTCGAATTAGTTCCCTACTAAAGATGCCCTTCTTCAAAGGAATGCCCAGATTGTTGCCATTTATCCGTTTGTGGTGAAAGGCAGGAGACGGTAGACCATCTCTTTACTTCGTTCGGGTTCTCGACCGAGGTTTAGCTCGCTATTGCTTTTGGAATTGGATACGTCCAAGACCAACCGAAGGATGGTGCAATCCATTATGCTTGTGGTAGTTTGGGCGCAAAACAACCTGATTGTCAATTTATACACTTAACGTAAAATGTGATATAAACCGAGCAAATCCTCCTTATAAGTCATGTATGACCTCGTATCAATTCTTTAAATATATCCAGAGTTGTATAATTTATATGTTATAACTAATTGGATGTATTTTCATAAAATCAATATTTGATGATTAAGTTTTAATTAATAATCGCTTATCTTTAATGTATTTAAAACCCTTTTTTTATTCCAAAGTACTTTTATAACTTGGTGGCATCCTGTCAAAAGAATTTTGAAATCAACATTTTAAATTATAATATTGAAATTTGAAATCACTAGGAACTTGTAAAAATATCAAAATAAAATTCACTCCAGCTCAGTCCAATAACAATTTGGGCCCTTAAACAAAATTGAGCATTGCGCTGGGCGGCTAACGGGCTTGGGTTTACTCCATCATAAGTTTCAGTGCAGCCCAATCAAATGTTTTTCCACTCGTGTTTTGGGCTAAGCATTTTGTTCCACTTAGTTTAGTCTCTTAGATGATAGATCATTTGATAATCGATATTTTGATGAACGGTTAAATGGTGGTACGCCGGTGGGGGTTGGGTCTGATTGACAAAGCCATTGGAGTTAAAGTGTTGCTCGCCTTAAGGTCAAAGATTTGAGCCCGTCGAAAATGGATTTGCATGTAACACTGTCACATGATTAAAAAAATAGATGAACAACCATGTCGTTACCTTAGTCCTTAGTTGCATAATTTCAACAGGTTACTAACAAAAAAACATATATTAAATTTGATTGATAATTTTTTTTTATTTTTATGTATTTTCGAGTATTCAAATTCGAATTATATATGCATATACTTATTAAAAAAAAGCTTTTTAAATCCATATTAGCCTTCTTTAAGAAGCTTGATATCATTCATAAGTTGATTCAAGAGATAGATCTATGAAGAAACTAATAAGTTATTCAAATCAATATAGTCTCATAATCAATCACCACAATCTCCTCTCTTAAGTCGATCGAGAAGCAAGAGCTAGGAAGAAACATAGAACCCTAATCTCAAACTTCCGAAGTTGGATTATCGAGTCTTTAAAGATCAGTTAATAGCTTTGTAAATTTTGTTATTAGTTCGAATCAAATTGACTCAAATTCAATTTCGAATAAGTTTTTTTCAAATTCGAATCCAACTTTAAAATTCGATTAATTTAAAGAACCTGAAATTTGATTTGATAATCATTGATGAGGAAAGTAAAACCACATCATTGATTAGAATAAAGAAGTTCAACGCTTATAAGTTTTATACATTATTCAAGTCATCATCAAGCATAACCACATCTTCCTTATCTCTTTCACTGTCTACTATAATGAAAAAAAAAACAAAATAAGAAAGCATGTAGCACAGCATATTACCAATTGAACACTCACTATACGTCACTCAATTATATTATATATAAAGAATAATACTAACCTCTAGATGCTTGTGTTTGCAAAGTATATCTTAAATCAAAGTCTACATCAAATTCAGTAGATAGAATTATCGATAGGACGGTTCAAGGGATAGTGAAATAAAGCGGTGACTTTGGGTCCCACTAATTTTATAGAATTTATTTATTTAATAATCTTAGTATTCAGGTTTTAAATATTTTTATCAAGTATAAAAAAGTGCTATAATCTTTTTGAGTTCATGTCATATGAATGAGATTCCAAAAATATGTGGTGACTAGTGACTGAATTCCATCTTCACAATTGTATGATTCACGCCCTTCCGATATTTATGGAATTAAAAAGAGTAAGTTGTTATTATTATATATTATTATATTATTATTATTATTATATATATATAAAAAGGGTGAATCTTGAAATTTGTAGCAATAGTTCCAAGGGGTCTTAGACCATGCCGTCATGGGATGTGCATGGGTTTGGGTCAGGTGTATTGCTTGATACGTGATGAGTATGAGATTGACAAAGTAATACTAAAAAACTAGAGGGGTGTGGTGGCGTGGCTTAGCTTGGCATGACCAGCCATGTGGATTTTTTTGGATAGCTTAGATCAAACCAGCCAACTAAAGCCAGTCACATCACCCCAGCCCCCCCACACCAGGCACAATCTCCACGCCAAAGGGGCAACGCTATGCCCAATAGCAATCCGAGGGGAGCAGCCGGCGTTGAACCAAACGCCGCCCCAACCCACACCCCATGGTCTTACCATTTCTATAACCCCAAAACCTATTTTGACACCCTATATACGTCTCGTATACAATATACTAGTTGTCTAATAAATAGGGAAATGTCACATTGTGTTTGGCTGGCAAAGTTTTCGCCTCGTATATATGCATATGGATCGTATATAAGACTTGTATATATGTTTATTGGTCGTATATTTGCGCATCTAAACACACTTTGACACTCCGCTGATAGTCTATGACTCGTATACATGTATCAGGGTTATATAGTGTTAGGGTGTTAAAATAAGATGATAAGAGTGTACAACTAGCCAAATATATATATATAATATATAATATATATATTTTGTTGACGAGTGATGATGAATAATAACATTATTTAATAATATATTATAATAGTTATATTATATTATTTACTTTTTGTTGATGAGTGATAATAATAGTAATATTATTTTTATAATAATATATTGTTTTATTAATATTTAAAATAGTTTATTTTATATTTATTTTTAATAATATATTTTTTTTTTTTTTTTTAAACATATATTTTCTTTACCATTTTTAATAGTTATTTTTTGAATATGTATTAATTAATCGATTTATTTGATACTTTTTTAATCATTTACGTTTATAATTTTTTAAAAAAAAATTTAAGTATGTAGTTTTGCTTTGATTTTTTCTATGACATTCTGTTAAGTTTTGTTAAAAACGAAGTTGTACTCAAAATAAAATATTTATTTGGTATAATAAAACTACAACAATAAACTAAATCGTTCTATGGTGTAACATCTAATTAAAAGAGACTCAAAAACCCGCTCAGTTTGAAAATTCAAGTATTCAATGTTTTTGTTATACATTTATTAGTATTTACCAATTTATTCTAATAATCTTTATTAATAAATAAAATGCATATTTAAAATAATATTCATTAAGAAATAAATAAATTAAATCATTATGTAGTTATAAAATAAAATAAGTTAATAAAAAAATATATTATATATAAGAGTAACCGGGAATCGAACCCGGGTCACTCACATGGAAGACACATCAAAACACCGCTACACCACACACACTTATTGGTAGAGTTGGAATCAATTAATACCTATAGTAAATATGCAATCACCTGCAAATTCAAAATCATCAAGTCAATAACCGCCCCACTGATTCAGCGATTAATCATCAATTGATTGATTATAATCGTTAACCAGCATCCAATCCTCAATCATAACTTAATTAAATCAAATCGTTTGCAAAATCATCGACCTTGATTTCTCCGTTTCAAAAATCGAAAACAAATAATCCTAGCATCCTATAAATAACCATTGGATGGCAGATCCAAACTCGCTCACACTCTTAAAATCTCTCCAATCACTCAAAACAATTCTCTGTATTCGAAAAACACTTCGTCGGAATTGGGTGTGGTTGCCGGAAACAGCGTCAGAGAAATCAAGACATTTTCACGTTGGTACAATCTATCTCTAAACTTCCTTTCTTTTGTTGTTTATATGATCTGATTCAATTAGCAAGTTCAAAATAAAAAGCTGTTTGAATTAGCAGTTGGGTTAAATGTTGAGTTTTTATATGAAGAAGATGAAGTTTATGATGTATATTAGTATAATTAAAAACGGGTATTAAACCAGGTTAGACACACAGTCCAGCGGTGGACTGTGTGCAACGCGATCAAGCACGTTCCGGGTTCGAGCCTCTCTTGTCACCGATTTCCTGAAATAAAAACCAAAATTTTTATACTTAATCAGATCTACGCGTAACATGTATATAAATTTAATATAAATCAAGGGATATACGGTGTGTGCACGCGTTTATCAGGTCGCGAGTTCGAATATGGGGGTAGACACCGATTCGACTGATTTTTAAAATCTTTTTAAATTAAGTGATTTCTATAATACTTTAAAATGAATAAATGTATAATTAAAATCAGAATCCTTTCGGGTTAGACACGTAGCTCAGTTGGAAGAGCTGCGTGCACGCAACCGAGAGGTCACGAGTTCGAGCCTCACTACACGCATCTTATACCACAGTCTGACCGGTCAGACCCTTGTCAGTCTGACAAGGTTTTTATTTTTTTATTCTTATTTCATTTCACTTTATATTTTTGTATGTATATTTTTAATTAAAAATCAATTTGAAACACTTAGAAACAAGATTTCTTAGGATTAAAAATCTCAATAAATGCTACAAAAATAGCCTAAAAATTCAACAAAAAGAATTTAATCAAAATAATAATTTGTTTATATTTACCGAATTATCGCGTTATTATTTAGGTTAGATTCCTTCATCGAGTAAATCTTAAATCGTGCGCCATCGCTATCAACTCCAAGGAACGCACCCTCTGTGATTGAATTCTTACAAATTCCCTTTTTTATTTATGTTTTGGGGTGTATCATGTGTCGTTTATACATCTCATTTATTCAAACACTTGTGCTATTACCATTTTATGATCTAACATGTGATGTAAATGTTATATGTTGTATTGCGTGTTTATATTCTTGTCAAGTTGCGTGCAAATCATTCATTAGGCCCATCAGTTCCTCGTGGGAGACGAGTTGAGCATCAGGTGCCTCATTAGATCGGCTCCGTTTGATTGAGCCTTGATCTCATTGTTCATCATTTGATGTGTGTGTGCATTAATTGATATTATGTGTTTTGTGATTAAATTTACATATACGTATACTCATATGTGATTATGCACATTTTTATAACCAATATAACAAATTCGTTCAAATGTTTTTATAAGATTCACTCACCAACTTTTGTTAACCCAAAAACCATTTTTCTTTTTACACATGATACAGGTGAACAGGTTGAAGCAGGGAACACCATAGGAATTTGCCTTAGAAGAAAAATAAGGAGTTCATGAATGTGGTGTTTAGAACATGTTATGCTTATATGATTGATGTATTTTGCCTTTTAAATTGGAAATATTAAATATGAAATTTTATAGTAAATGTCATGAGCTTTGATGAAAAACCCAATTATGCCCCGACTACTATTTCCGCTGCGGGTCAGGGTGTGACAGATTGGTATCAGAGCTTTTGACTATAGGGATATAGGGTAGGTTATTAGACCCTTAGAGCCTATACTATAGTTGATTAGATTTTAATTGTTTATGCGGTTACATGCAAACTCATGATGTTTATTTGTTTCCTAGTTATTACACACACAAATGCATGCAAACATTTCCACTATCATTTTGTGTGCTACTTAATGAGTTATACTTGTTGTCAAACATAACATGCTTACATATACATTCATCACGCATATTTCAAATTTTCACATATTCAAATCATCCTCATATTTTCTTAATTCAAGATTTTGTGATCTTTTTGTTTTTCGATCTCATCAAAGTGAGTTCTACGACGAGCATGTAGTAACTGGAAGGGTACAAGTACCGGTAGTCGAAACGTCCTATCTAGGTTGGCATTCATACAAATCCAATATAACGGACTAGTTTGCCTGCCTGGGTGTCACACCCCGACCCGCAGCGGAAAAGGTGACCGGGGCATGATTGGGTTATCATCAAAGCTCATGACATTTATTATACGTTTCATATTCATTAATACAATTTAATAGGAAATTTACAACCATAATTACATCATGACCTAACATCAATCTAAGCTTCTTTGTTTTCTTCTGAGGCATTTCCTATGTTTTCCTTGCTTCATCCGGTTCACCTGTATCATGTGTAAAAAGGGTTTTTGGATCAACAAAAAGTTGGCGAGTGAATCCTATGGAAAACATTTGAACAAGTTTATTTAATTGATTATAAAATAAGTGCACAACCACACATGAGTAAAAATAGATGTAAACTTATTCACCAATCAATTTAATAATAAACAAATACACACATGAACAATAATGGATCGTTTAGAGGCACGCGTTGCTCAACTCGTCTCTCACGAGGAACTGATGGGCCTAATGAATGAATTGCATAAACTTGACAATATGAAATACATAACTACAAACAATATAAACTCAATAATACACACATGAACAATAATGGATTTGTTTTGAGGCACGCATTGCTCAACTCGTCTCCCACGAGGAACTGACGGGCCTAATGAATGACTTTCATATAAGTTGACAAAGTAAAATACATAACCACAACAATATAAACAATCTAAGTTTAGATCACAATATGGTATGGCACAAGTTTAAATAAACGAGTTAATTATTTTGTGACACATGACACACCCCAAAACGTGTAATTAAAAAGGGGGAGTTGTAAGATTCACTCACAGTGGGTGCGTTCGGTTGATGATGTTGAATGCACGCGAAGTGGTTTTAACCACGAGTGAAATTAACCTAGATAATGGCATAATGTTTCGGTAAGTAAACGGATTTTATTAATTCATTTTAGTAGGATTGTTGGGTGTATTTTTGTGAGTTTAAGGCTATTTTCTAACCTTAAAAATGTTATTTTTAAGTATTTTTAATTGATTTTTAAATAAAATAAATAAATAAAATTAATAAAAAAAGTTGACTTTTTTTTGACCATTGACCGTTGACCGTTGACCTTTGACCTTTGACCTTTGACCGGTTCGTATGCGTGCAAGTGTGCGCTGGGTGAGGCTCGAACCCGAGACCTCCCGTACGCGTGCACGCAGCTCTACCAACTGAGCTACGTGTCTAACCCGAAATATTTCTGTTTTTAATTATATTTATATATTAATTAGATTAACCCGAAAATCAACTTATTTCTAAAAAGATTTTAATCAGTGACTCGGTGCGCTCCACAGGTCTCGAACCCGGGACCTGTGGTTTAGGTTAACACACAGTACACCGCTGGACTGTGTGTTTAACTTGTTATATAAACCGATTTTTATTATACTTATATACAAACTAAACATTTCCATTTCTGTCTTAAATAAAAAGTTTAATAATTGTCCGGACCGGTGCGGTAGCCCGGACTCGAACTCGTGTCCTGTGATTAAACATACACACAGTCAACCGCTGGACTGTGTGTCTATCTTGGTTATTATTCTGGTTTTTATAAACTTAACATGTAACAGCGGTGACTCCGGTTCGGTTAAAAAAGGACATTTTTATTAAGGCAGCATGCGTGGGACAAGATTCGAACTCGAGACGTTAGTATGTTTAATGTGCACACAGTCCACCGCTGGACTGTGTGTCTAACCCGAGTTATATCTTGATTTATAATAAACTTAAACACTACAGAAACTTCGTCTTCTTCGTTGATTTTAACCAGAATCGGAAGTCCGACTGGTTCGATGTTTTAATCATGTTCTTTAGTGTTTTGAGGTTAATTACAGGTGAGATATATAAAAAGAATGAAAGATTTAAGCGTAAGGTATACCGACTGGACTTCTCTGTTTCTCCGGCGAAACTCCGGTGACAGCAAAAGATTTCGGCGACGTGTGTCTTGCGGCAGAGAGTCTTCAGCAAGCTTGAAAAGGATATGGGTGACTTCGGTATAAGCTCAGGGGGTTCAGTAAGGCTCAGAAGTGAAGGGTTCGGTTTTCCGGCGATGTGCAGAAATTTTCTGGCGAGTGGAATTACGTCGGGTAAAGGTGCGGTTTTGAGCGAAAAAGCTTGCAGAGGTTCGAGGGAGTATTTATAAGGCAGGTCATCGATGAATTTGGTCCGATTTCCGACTTGGTTCGTCGGTTAGAAATTCTCCGGCGGTTATAGCTTGTGTCGCGGGTTCAGGCGTCGGTTATAACCGATGATGAGTTTAAAGTTTACGTTAAGAATAAAAGAAACCGTCCAATCTCGCGAGATCGCCGGGATTTCCGACGACTGCATTTGGGCGCGTCTTTATTTCAATTTGAGATTTAAGATATGAATTATTTGTCTCCATTAATTCACAAGAAATGCAAGTGGCGCAATGGTTGAGTGTGTGGGTGTTAAGTTTCTGCTGAACCGGTTGACTGACCCGGGTTCGAAACCCGGCAGAACCATTTTATTTTTATTTCATTATTTTTAAAAAATTTTCAAAAATAAATTATATATTCCAATATAATAATTAATTATGTATCGTTTAAAATTAATTTGGGCATTAAATACGTCACGAAATTTTAAACTGATTGTTCGGTTAATAAACGGAGCGGGTTTGGTAAAATCGTTTTTTGACGAATGTTACACTGGGGACTAACGATGAGAGTACGAAGGACCTATTAGGCCAAAGCATGCCACACCAAACGTCGTTCGAACTAGCCCCACTTTGAATTGTCACTGTGTCTATACCAGGACACCCTCCGACTTTATACTTTGCAATCATGTTTTACGATTTTCATTCGGGTGGCGTAAATGTTAACTGGCCAACACCAATGCAAACTTTACCAGAGCCCAGTAGTCATGGGGGCCCACATGACTACCAAGGCCAAGTATGGGGACATATGGAGGCCCAAGCATGAGCAAAGCCCAAGACATCCTATGGATGTAGCAAATTTATTTTTTTTCATTTGTTTTGTGGATGTTCATTTCTAAATACCACACATGACAGCTAAAACGTCAAACTCATACTCCCGATACGTATTCCTTGTAGATGTCTTCTAGTCACTCTCGTAGAGGTAGGAGATCAGGAAAATCCCGCGAGCGCATGGCTACCCAAATCGCTCAACAAATGGCCTCCGTAATTCCCAACATCCGTAGTTCAAGTCCAACAAGCTCTTACCGCTAATCCCATCAACCCAACCAACCAAGAAGATCAAAACGTTGTCAACCTTCCCTCAAATACCACTAAATGCACCTACAAGCATTTCAAATCCTGCGATCCCTCAAAATACGAAGGAACTGAAGGTGTCACGCTCTCGTCCATTGGTTCGAGGAAATGGAAAACACTTTTCTCAATTGCGACTGCCCCAATGATCGCAAGGTGCGATATGCTACTGGTCGTTTGTTCGGAGTAGCACTTACATGGTGGAATACAGAGAAGGGCAAGCAAGGTGTTGAGGATGCTATGACTTTGACTTGGGAAGAGTTGAGGGAGATCATGACAAGACGTTTCTGTCCAAGAAGCGAAATCAAGAAATTAGAAGATGAGTTCTACTCCTTGAAACAAAAGGAGGGCGATCACACTACATACAACAAGAGATTCCTTGAGTTGAATCAGATGGTCCCCAACTTGTTCACCCCCCTCTACCGTTTGATCGAGCACTACGTTCAGGGTCTTCCTTCAAATATTCAAGACCCTGTAATAAGTACCACACCTGCAACTTTGGAAGCAGCTATGGAGTTAGCTACAGAGCTCACCGAAAACCACATACGGAATAGAGACTTCAAGGAGGAGAAGAAGAAGGATAAAGCATCAACCGAAACCTCAAACTCAACCCAAACCGAATCCTCTTCTCAACTTCTAAGAGAAAACGATATGGGCAAAATTTTGCTGTCACCCAAGGCAATCAACCAGCTCCACAAGCCGTACCCCTCCAAGCTGTCCCAATCACTCAAGTAGCACCAAACCCTACTTACCCAAATAAGAAACCTTATATTGGACCTCACCCTCAATGCAACACCTGTTTTTATCACCATCCACCTACCATACCTTGTCGACTGTGTGCTAATTGTGGGCGTTATGGTCATTTGAGCAAAACGTGTCGTACCCCTCAAAACCAAGCTTCACCCCTACCCAAAACATGATTCAACCCTACCAACAACCCCAAAACCCCATAGTTCCATATGTTCGAGCTTGCTTTAATTGTGGCGACCCTACCCATTTTAGGAACGCGTGCCCTAGGTTGGTTAACTTCATTAACGCCCAAGCTCAAGCAAACCCAGTTAACGAAGCAAATCAAGCAAACCCAGCTCCACCACCAGCGAGAGGAAGAGCTTACAACATCAACGCTAGTCCAATTGAAGATAATAACGGCGCAAACGAACAACCTAACTAGTCTTCCATCACCAAGAGTCAAGACTCAGCTCCAACCGTCTAGTTCTTAATGTTTTTCTCAATCTTTGTATCCCTATTTTTAATTTGGGAATTTACGTATCCAAGAATTTTAATGCAAATTGATATTATTGTTTTATTTCATATCTTTACTCATCAATTTAATTTTCATATCATCATACCTCATGACGCATCTCGCCTCATCAATTAAAGAAGTTGGGCCGTGTCTCATTTTTTCATAGATTGACCCCTTCATCATAACAAACGAGAGATGTACTGTCATCATTCAGTCACGTATTCTTTCAGATTTGAGACTCAAGCTTTGGCTGTTGTGTATATGTTTTAGAGTCACGTAGAACTAATCATAACTTACTGACAAAGCCAATGAAAATTTAACAAGAATATGGTGGATACGCCGCTGGTACGTCCTATATATAAGCATTCTTGTCAAAGGATCAAAGCATTGCCCGGCAGTTATGAGAAGTTCCGTGTAGGTTTTAATATTATCATGGTTGAAGTTTTTGTATAACTTTATCTTTTCAACACATCAACCCTCTCAAAACTCTTATGCATGAGAGCATATTCAGTCAATCAACCTTGTTTATCAATGTTTCTCATCTCTATACTTTAGGCATCAAAAAGCGATTCCTGTAGCAGGTATTCAACCCATGATAGGAACGTTACCGTCTCAATCAAAATTCAAACCTTCATACTTTTCTGGTTATGTAATTGTCAAAATTAAAAACACCACCCCTCTATTTTATGTTAAGAGATATTCAGTCAGGGTACGTTGGGAGTCGAACACGAAAACCCAATGCGCGAAAAAAGGCCACATCTTTTCCTAATTACCACTTCTACTTAAATTTCGTGACGAAATTTCTAAAAGTAGGGGATACTGTAACATCTGTGTAAAACGGTCTCAAAAACCCGCTCAGTTTGAAAATTCAAATATACAATGTTTTTGTTATACGTTTATTAGTATTTACCAATTTATTCTAATAATCTTTATTAATAAATAAAATGCATATTTAAAATAATATTCATTAAGAAATAAATAAATTAAATCATTATATAGTAATAAAATAAAAATAAGTTAATAATATATATATATATATATATATATATAAGAGTAACCGGGAATCGAACCCGGGTCACTCACATGGAAGACACATTAAAACACCGCTACACCACACAACTTATTGTGTAGAGTTGGAATCAGTTAATACATATAGTGAATATGCGATCACCTGCAAATTCAAAATCATCAAGTCAATAACCGGCCCACTGATTCACCGATTAATAATCAATTGATTGATTATAATCGTCAACCAGCATCCAATCCTCAATCATAACTTAATTAAAATCAAACCGTTTGCAAAATCATTGACATTGATTTCTCCGTTTCAAAATCGAAAACAAATAATCCTAGCAGCCTATAAATAACCATTGGATGGCAGATCCAAACTCGCTCACACTCTTAAAATCTCTCCAATCACTCAAAACAATTCTATGTATTCGAAAAACACTTCGTCGGAATTGGGTGTGGTTGCCGGAAACAGCGTCGGAGAAATCAAGACATTTTCACGTTGGTACAATCTATCTCTAAACTTCCTTTCTTTTGTCGTTTATATGATCTGATTCAATTAGCAAGTTCAAAATAAAAAGCTGTTTGAATTAGCAGTCGGGTTAAATGTTGAGTTTTTATATGAAGAAGATGGAGTTTATGATGTATATTAGTATAATTAAAAACGGGTATTAAACCAGGTTAGACACACAGTCCAGCGGTGGACCATGTGCAACGCGATCAAGCACGTTCCGGGTTCGAGCCTCTCTTGTCACCGATTTCCTGAAATAAAAACCAAAATTTTTATACTTAATCAGATCTACGCGTAACATGTATATAAATTTAATATAAATCAAGGGATATATGGGTTAGACACACAGCCCAACTAGTTGGGCTGTGTGCTCGCATATATCAGGTCGCGAGTTCGAATATGGGGGTAGACACCGATTCGACTGATTTTTAAAATCTTTTTAAATTAAGTGATTTCTATAATACTTTAAAATGAATATATGTATAATTAAAATCAGAATCCTTTCGGGTTAGACAGTAGCTCAGTTCGAAGAGCTGCGTGCACGCAATCGAGAGGTCACGAGTTCGAGCCTCACCACACGCATCTTATACCACAGTCCGACCGGTCAGACCCTTGTCAGTCTGACAAGATTTTTATTTTTTTTATTCTTATTTCATTTCACTTTATATTTTTGTATGTATATTTTTAATTAAAAATCAATTTGAAACACTTAGAAACAAGATTTCTTAGGATTAAAAATCTCAATAAATGCTACAAAAATAGCCTAAAAATCTAACAAAAAGAACTTAATCAAAATAATAATTTGTTTATATTTACCGAATTATCACGTTATCATTTAGGTTAGATTCCTTCATCGAATAAATCTTAAATCGTGCGCCATCGCTATCAACTCCAAGGAACGCACCCTATGTGAGTGAATTCTTACAAATTCCCTTTTTTATTTATGTTTTGGGGTGTATCATGTGTCATTTATACATTTCATTTATTCAAACACTTGTGCTATTACCATTTTATGATCTAACGTGTGATGTAAATGTTATATGTTGTATTGCGTGTTTATATTCTTGTCAAGTTGCGTGCAAATCATTCATTAGGCCCATCAGTTCCTCATGGGAGACGAGTTGAGCATCAGGTGCCTCATTAGATCGGCTCCGTTTGATTGAGCCTTGATCTCATTGTTCATCATTTGATGTGTGTGTGCATTAATTGATATTATGTATTTTGTGATTAAATTTACATATACGTATACTCATATGTGGTTATGCACAATTTTATAACCAATATAACAAATTAGTTCAAATGTTTTTATAAGATTCACTCGCCAACTTTTGTTGACCCAAAATCCATTTTTCTTTTTACACATGATACAGGTGAACAGGTTGAAGCAGGGAACACATAGGAATTTGCCTTAGAAGAAAAATAAGGAGTTCATGAATGTGGTGTTTAGAACATGTTATGCTTATATGATTGATGTATTTTCCCTTTTAAATTGGAAATATTAAATATGAAATTTTATAGTAAATGTCATGAGCTTTAATGAAAAACCCCATTATGCCCCGACTACCATTTTCGCTGCGGGTCAGGGTGTGACAAATGGTTTGACTTTCTAAACAACATGCTTTATTTTTAAATCACGTTTGTTTTACATTATCATTTGCTCGGTTTCATCACAACGTGTGATATAAAAAAACTAGTCTAAATTAAACCCTTAAAAAGATAAAAGTTAATAAAATAATCAAATGTAAAGAGAGGGATAAAATATGAATAAAGTAAAATGCAATTTTAAGTCCCTGGACAATCTTGCGGTCTACTCCCAGAACGAAATTTTTGATGCATGAGTCCCGGTCTGATGAAAAGCGCTACATGTTGGGTCTTCCTCACTAACCCAGTTCAGTTATTCAGTTACATGACCAATCGGCAAAGATTTCGTTCTGGAGAGTCGAGAGACACACCGGCAAGACCAGAGACTCAAATTGCATTTTATTATATGAATATGTATAGCAACTTTAGGTGAATTTATTCATTTTACTATTCTTAATATATTTCACTTAAAGGGTAAAACTATTTTGAAACTAACACATAATTAACGAGTGTGCGTGTTGACTTTCTACTATTGGCCATCATGTGATCACTAAGATTTGGAAGTTAAAGTTTCATAGATGACAAAGTTTCATAGTTTTATTAGGTGATAAGATGAATGAAATTTGTCATTCTAGAAAAATATATTTTACAGAGCTTTGATATTAGTCATCAATGCAAGTTTACTATAATCCACTTATATGTAGTAACTTTTTCCATTGAAATTTCAGAATGTTTATAAAATCCATGTCTCTAATCATGCATTTAAGGTGTAAGTTAAAAATTTCATTTTTGAGTTATATAATGCAAAAATGGATATGTGTTACGACTTATATTTGCGTCTAACATATTATCTTATTACCCAGATGCTTTCTCCACGATTCCATTCACATCACATTTAAACTCTATTTATATATCTCTTTGTTAATTCCTTACAATCATCACCATCATCTCAAGCCATGAATCATACACCAGATTACTCAACCAGCCATTTCAATGACGGCTACTCCAACATGTTCCAACCCGATTTCGAAACCCTCATTTGCGCCATACAAGGCGAGACCGCGCTTGAAAGTTTCTGTTTGGATTACGAATGTGATCACTTTACCGGTTCATGTTCACAGTTACTGCTTAATGATCACAATGACGCCGTCGTTGGTGCGGGTACGGACATTGGTGGTTATGATCCGAACCCGGGTTTTATTTGGAACCACGAAATGGAGGATGTGAAGGTTTCTGATGTTTTCGGTGATGATGATTCATCTGAGACCGCCACGACTGGTAAACTGGAGACGCGGAAAGGGAGGAGTGGTGGTGGCGCCAAGGGAGATCGGACCAGGACTTTGATTTCGGAGCGGAAGAGGAGAAGCGGAATGAAGGAGAACCTTTACGCGTTGCGTTCGTTGGTACCAAATATCACCAAGGTAAACAACATCGGGTACCAATTGTGTGAGTTTTGTAAAGACGGGGGTTCACCAAGTCAGACTTTATTGACTCAGAGAAAAAGTCTATAAAGTCGAGTAAATAATGTCTGACTTAAGAATCACCGTCTTTAGATAAATTTTTTTAGCATAAACTAGGGTCGGGAAATCCGACTTTATTTTTCTACTCACAACTCACTCGAGTTCTTTTATTTTTTAGACTTGAAAAATCCGATTACACTAGAAATCAAGAAACAGAAAATATCCAAATTGTTTTCTAAAGCACGCCATTTTCTAAAACATTTATCTTAAATAATTTATCTTTTATATGGTTTCATAGGAACATCATCATACCAGTAAATACCACCAATAGCAAAGCTAAGATAGAGTATAGGAATATGATTTCATAGGAACAAATTATAAAATTTCTTTCACATGTAGATGGATAAGGCTTCTATAGTCGGAGATGCAGCACGATACATTCAAGATCTTCAAAGACAAGCGAGGGATTTGAAGTCAGAGATTGCGACAATTGAAGCAGCTAAAAATCCAAAAATGTCGTCTCAAGATTCAAATAAGCATCATGTTTCAAACCCGTTTCCGATATCAAAAAAGATATCAAAGGTTACATACAAATCTAAATAAAAAGTTTTGTTTAACATTTCAATATTTAGTTAGCCATGTTTTGTTTTGTTTTTTTTTTTTATCATGTTTAGTTGGACGTGTTTCAAGTGGAGAAAAAAGGATATTACGTACGATTGGTTTGCAACAAAGGACGAGGCATTGCAGTGTCACTTCATAAAGCACTCGAGTCGATTCACGTCCAAAGCTCGAATTTAGAAACCGATGGTGATAATTTTGTACTCACATTCACCTTAAATGTAAGAAGTTAATTTAATATCTAGTTAATTTAATTTAATTTAATTTAATTTGATCAAGTTATATAATTTTACAGGTTATGATGGTAAGTGGATTTGACATAAACCTACCGAATTTGAAGCTATGGCTGTCAAGTGCTTTCCTTAACCAAGGTTTTGAATTCAACACGCTTCCATCACCTTAAACTGACTCGAGGAAACTTGTGATGATCGACACGTGTTTATGGGTGAACAATGATCCAATACATCCCAGCCACGTGTCATTTAGCATTTTTACAGAATCGCGATTGTCAATATTTTCTTTAGCAATTGTCATAAATTGATCCAATACTAAGTTTTTTTGAACCACAAGAAAAATAAAATGCATTTATAAGAAAATATGGAGGAGGCCGATTCTAGAAAGCACCACCGATGAGTTTACAGCGAAATTACAAACATAAACTAACATAACACTAATCATTCCACTCTTCCGAAATGCTACCGTGACGAACCGGACCAGTAACGACATCACTACTGGTATTGTTATAATACGAATCGGTAGCGGGATTCATTTTTATGATCGGAACTAAAGAGAATTGGTACCAGATTAGTAGATAATCGGAAATTAAGAAGAGTAATTGGCTTTATTATCAAGGAAACTTAACTCAAAACATTGAAAATTACAATCCCTACCAATTAGATTGGTATATATAGCTAACCTAAACGTGTTAGACTATGACTAGGATGCCTATTAATTACTTACATGATATTTATCTAATATACATCCTAACTCAACATGTATAGAATACTTAGATAACAATCCACTAATTAATTAATATATTTAATTAATAACTTATAAACTAAGTTAAACTTCCAACCGCTCCCTTCATGCACAAGGCCATGGTTCGGCTCGGACTCGGAATTCCCAACAGGAACCAGTATTGTCATTATCATGACTTGTACTGGTATTCGTTTGTAAAGTTTTCAATTTACATGACTCTAAATTGTGTGCCAGTACCATGTTGATTCCGTTACAAAACAAACCGATACAACCAATTTCCAGAGTATCGCGCATTACAATGGCGGTTCATGGGGGTTTTTTACAACTTTCAAGTACAACGTATTTATTTATTTATTTATTTTATTATTATTATTATTATTATTATTATTATTATTATTATATTATTATTATTATTATTATTATTATTTTATTATTATTATATTTTTTGGGTGACTATTGAAGCGGTCTGTAAAATGATTCACGATGTTTGTAGAAAATCCTTGTTAATAATTTGGCGACTTCTTTTTAATAAAGAGATCAACATGAATCGTTTAATAAGGTGGATAACTCGTTTCATAAATGGGTTGACTTGCTCACCCATTTAAGTTCAAAGGTTCTTTTTAAATAAAAGAATTTCTATTTAGATTTTCAAAGGAGTTATTTACCAAGTGTGAGCATTTATAGTTTGAAACTTTGTTTTTAACTTTTTTTATCCGTGCGTATGTAATCCCCGTTAATTGAGACACCAATTACCAAAACTAGCAGTTTCTTTTTAGATGAAGTCACAAGTTGCTTAAATTGTTACAAAGTCATTAGTCATTGGTTAGCGTTAACGTCTTTGATACAGATAAATATATGCGTCGTGCCTGAGTAGTTAACACATTAGTTGGAGACTTGGAGGTCAGAACCGGATAGGCGGATATTGGGAAGAAGTTACATAACAAAATAACAAAGCACGTAACAAAATAACAAAGAATAGTTATATAACAAACCTATGAATAATACCTCAATGCTAGATATATATGTGTGATGATAATAGGCTAATAATAGTAAATCACCTAACAAAATAACAAAGCATAGTTCATGGTGATCGTGAAGGGGGTGCGTATTTATGAAGTCTCTAGACGACCTTGTGTATGCATATTTCAACAAGGTGCATCAAGTAATTACCTTAACCCTAACCAATCATTATTTGCCACATTAAAAAGTGCATCAAGTACCATTAACTAGTAAGTGGTGACGGTCCCTACCTATGCCACAAACTATTTTTTTTTATAAAGTCAAATGTTATATAGAAAATAAATTTCATTGCCTTATAATAAAAATACATGATTCAAGAAAAACGAATAAAATAAAAAATTCCTACACATCATATGCGTCATAGTAAAAAAGAAATAAACCCATGTATTTGTTACACCAGTATTCCATATTGCATGTTAGATCGTCTAACCTATGTGTAAAAGATGTATAAAACGAAGCTAAAATATTCTGGTGTTTAAAGTTTATCAACTTGGCGTACTAAGGGGTTGTTTAGCAACTTTTAAATGGTTAAGTGCTGAACCAGTAAGATGTCTGAATCATTAAGTGCTGAACAGGTAAGAGGTCTGAACCCTTTATATACAGTATAATACTTAACCGTTGAGATGAAACATCAAACCAATTCAGATTAGAGATCCTAACCATTCAGATTCAGTATAATACTTAACCATTCAGAGACAAATGTCTTAACAATTCAGACTTTACTAATGAAACAAACAGTCTGAACCATTTAGTGTTGAACAAGTAAAAAGTCTAGACCATTAAGAGTCTCAATAAAAGGTAAACAAGCACCCACAGTGCAAAAGATGCACGTGTAACTGACAAAATGCTCAGCGATGTTTTTTTAGGGTTCCAGCTGCCTAGCACCAACGGAACGGTTGTTTGCTTAAATTTGACACTTTTGGACTTGGTTGCGAAGTTGAGCCCAGCAAACTAAACTCTCTTTCGGCCCAACTTTTATTTGGGCTCAAATCTTCTCTGACCTACTTCTGTAGTTCTGTGTATATTTATATATTGACCCAAATATTTATTAGTAAATAAGTACTTAATTGTTTTGAAAAATCCAAAATGTATTTACAGAATTTTGTAGTCTAAAGTTATTCTACAAATGCTCTTAAAAATAAGAAGCGTACAAAGACACAATGTCGAGCAAAATATAACACAATGCCGAAGAAAAAAACACATTGACGCAAATATAGAAAAGACACAATGACAGATAAAAAGACAGCAAGATGTAAACGAAAAGTCTAAAATCTACAAGCTAAACATCTAAAAACAAAACCTAAAATCTCATATCGTAAAGTTCGATGAGACAACTACAATGCCACTTTAATGGGTCAAGCGAAGCCCATTTGATACCCTTCTTATAAATTCTTTTGTAGGAGACTTTGTATTTAATCCTAACCCCTAATTCCAGATTTTAACTATAAACATTTTATTTGATTGTTGTCCTAAAATAAAACAAATTGACTTTAATTTTGTGATAAATATTTTAAATACAATATAAACATGGTGATATTATTTGCCATATCTATATATAAAATGTTAATCATCGTCTGATTTTTGTCTTCTTTTACGTTTATTTAAGTTAATAAAAGATGGCTTTGTATTCAAAGGCCTAATAAAACAACTCGCGCCTTACAAAAGGTAAAATGCATGTTCTCTAGAACAGGTTGAAAACATCAACTTTGTGATAATACGGTTGATGACAATATATAGAAAAATACAAAATTATAGAGTAAATTACAAGTTTTGTTCTTTACGTTAAAATCATTTTTAGGCGGTGTCATTTGGCGCAAAAGTTGACGAGTTTTGTACTTAATGTTTCAAAATCTTGCACGGTATTTCCTTTGAACCTAACCCAATTAGTTTTTTCCGTTAAATCTGGTCACATAAGGGTAATCTGGTCTTTTTATCCATTTATTTGAAGTATTATAATAAATAAAAAAACATATTTAAAAAATGGGGGGTGATGGCATGAGGGTTTGAAGTGATATAATGGGTGGAAATGAACTCGGCAAAGGAAAAGACTAAAATAGTCTCATGTGCTTTGCAAAGAGCACATGACTTAACTTATCGTTAAAATTTAACTGGGTTAGGATCAAATGACATAATGTGTAAGATTTTAAAACATTAACTACAAAACTCGTCAACTTTTTATATTTTTTTAGGCTAGTAATTGGATTTTGAGGTACTGGTTTGTTTTTTGGGCTATAAACTCGCGCTACAAACTTTTGAATTGTAACATATTGAACGTCACTTATATCTTTTTACACATCACAAGCCACATGATGAATTGCTAAGAAAAGTTGAATCAGGTAATATTAGAATTGTGAATTGCAACCATCGCAAATGGTGTCATTCAGCAATGAATTAATCTTTAAGCTTCATGTTCTTGAACCATCAAGGTATGTTCTCTAACGTGCTTTTCATTTTATTTAGTTTTTGGATTTAATTTATTCGATAATTTCTTGAAATTTTACAGGAATATCTCATATCTGTAGTGAAGGAAACCTCTGATGCATATTGAGGATTCATGTAACGTAGTTTATTTTAAACAAAGATCATGTTTAAATTTGATTTTTTAAGTAGTGTTTGTTGTGCAGGACCGAGATTAGATGAAAGAAAAGAAAGTTTCCTTTGTATGGAGACAATTGTATGAGGTATTAATATTTTTTCCTACCATGGCTCCTTTGCTTTACATTTTCAGGTCCGAGCTGTTAGAAAGTGATTCACAGAACACTGAATTGATGTATATTTTTTGTATATCTCATTACAAAGAAAGGTATTCTATTTATACACAAAACCGTAATCTAAATATAGAAGACAGCTTGGTTTACGGCTGGATTGACAGCTGATTACTAGCTGTCTTTGACCCTGCTAATCTTAACAGCTGATTACTAGCTGTCTTTGACCCTGCTAATCTTGGGAGATGATGCTTGACTGATCCCGTAATCTTTTATTTTCAACACGAGCTTTATTTCATGTTGCTGGAAAGCACGTTGCTGATGTTGGGCTAACAATACCAGTAGAGGTAAAGTTAGCTACAATTATTTAGTTCTTGTCTATTATAGCCCATTAATAAAAATTACACATGCAACCCTACACGTTGAACTCACTTCAACCCATACCCATTAGAAATTGATCTGTCCCCAACCCGATCCTATTTGTGTTGTCAAAATGAACCGTTTTAACCTACATCCATTTGACCCTTGTCGGCATGAGCCCATTTGACCCAAATAATGGTCCATTTCAACCCGAATCTTTTTTACCCAGAAAAAAAAATACCCTTTTCAACTCGAACAGCTCTGGCCTGTGTAATATCATTATGTGATGAACGCATACTAGCCAAAGCTGGACACAGTAGAATTACACTTCTGTTCTTCGCTTCCGCTGTTACAACGGGCTTGAATTCTAGAGCACTTGCTTCGTCATGTCCATCGGGTCGAGCAACATGTCAAAACATGCTCTTTCCATTATTTTTTATTTAAGAAATAGATAGCGTGTGTAATATGATTACAAAACTAAATTAATTCAGCAATAATCTAATTTTAATGAATATTAGGTTTATTTTTAGACTATTTTATTTATTTTTCCCATCAGATATAAGCATAATCCTATTTAACATTTCACCCTATTTCTAAACTTAAGTAAACTTGGAAATTCTATCAAAGCAACTCAACTAACAAACGGTTATGGTTATAACGAGCTCAACTTGAAGTATGTTTACTTTTACAAGATATAGTTGTTCAATATTATTTTATATGAGGAGACTTAAGGGAGTTTATATGTTGAATATCAGTGAGTGTTTTTGTACTTAATATTATGAATGGATGTTGTCTGTTTATGTTTTTATGTTTATCTTTTCGTTTTTATTTAAGCAGAATGCTTTATGTTGTGATATGATTTGGTGTAGTGGTAACAAGATACCTTTGTCTAAATAAATTAATATATAAATCATGTTTGAATGATATTACACTTTCCGCTCATGTTGTTGTACGTTACCATGCATATGTTTTGCCTACAGTTTACTTTTGCATTAAACTGACATCATGTCATGTTTTACTACTCTATTATTTTATTTTCTATCGTTTTCTGGTTGTAAGCTGTTGACATTCCTTTTCCTTTTATAAATTAAAGAAAGATGCTTTTGTTTGAAGTGTTGTTAAAAATTGTGTATACTTAATATAGATTAGCTTTGTTTGTTACGTTGTTCAACGCCCGTCCACCGGACGAGTATTAAACTAGTTACGTAGAGGTGGACCTGTGTGTATTGGTGGGTGGGCGGACGCACCCATTGAAAAGAAAAATTAGTGTAGTTTTTAGACAAAAACCCGACCACGTCCGCGCGTTACCTTCAAAGTTGATTAACCTCGGTGCTGATAACGTAGACCCCTCCTACTTGATGAATTATGACTTCTAATCAAAGAGAACTCCGCTGCTTACACGAACTATATAATGCTAAAAAAAGGAAAAGATTTCTATCTTTTACGCACGGCAAACTAATATAGTCCTAAAATACTTCTATATCTGTATATTGCAATATTTGAAACTTCTTCACCTATAGAGGAAAGACGTTTTACCACTATGTCCCTTAAGAAGAAAAGATTTCATCTAAATTCATTTTAATCCTATATTCATGATTTTGTGAAAACACGTATAGCTGCAGGTAACATTGGTTTTTTTTTAATAAATCAAACTAAGCAGTGTTGGGTTATTTTAATAACGAATCTATATTTACAAAAGAAAAAGATATATTTATAAACCATCAAAAAGAAAAATTTAAAGTGTACTCATGAAAAAAATTGATTTGTAACAACTTTATAGTAAAACCACAAACTATCACTTCCTATTAGCAACGACTGAAAGCTACTAAACTAAAACAGTAGGGCCTTCGATATTTTTTAAAAACATTAGTTATTGTAATAACCGGTCAACCCTCTCAATTTACAACCGGCAACCGGCTATTCCCTGTGACCCAAAGGGGTTACTGGCCCATATAAACAGCCATCTCCCATGCATAGCCGTGACTCATTTCAACTTTTTTTAGCCCATTTTCTTTGGATTTCCTACAAAGCCTATGCCGAGACATTTCGTTGAACGTATAGCCGTCGGCCGGTACCAAGATGAGGTACAACACCTGTTGAAAATAAAAGATTACGGGATCAGTCAAGCATCATCTCCCAAGATTAGCAGGGTCAAAGACAGCTAGTAATCAGCTGTTAAAGATTAGAAGGGTCGAAGACAGCTAGTAATCAGCTGTAAATCCAGCCATAAACCAAGCTGTCTTCTATATTTAGATTACGGTTTTGTGTATAAATTCAATACCTTTCTTTGTAATGAGATATACGAAAATATACACATCAATTCAGTGTTTTACGAATCAACTTCCTAACATGGTATCAGAGCAGGATCGTTCTTGACTTGTTCATCATTTACCTTGCTCACCCAAACCAATCATCCTCTCAACCAAGCTGCCATGGCCGAAGCCGGTAACTTGGGAGAAGATCTATCAATTCAAATCGCCAATCTGCTCAAGAATGGCCTCAACCCACAAAACCGAAACCCAAAACTATCCGATAACCTTCAAATAAACCTCAAGCTCAACAGCCAGAATTATGCTCTATGGACCCGGATGATGAGGGTAGCCATAGGCGGTAAATCAAAAGCCTTTCTAAACCATTTATCAACCAATCCACCAAACCAAACCAGCGAAGAATATGACCAATGGGAACAAGACGACCTAGTCGTCTTCTCATGGCTCATACAAAACATCGAACCAACCCTCGCCAGCAATCTAACCGAATTTCCGACAGCAAAATCGCTGTGGGATGCCCTGGCTATAACATATAGCAGTGGGCGTGACAAGCTCCAAACCTTCAACCTACATGTCAAGGCGAATGAAATCAAACAGAACAATCTCTCCCTTGAAGAAGTGTGGATTATACTCCAAGGAGTATGGGGAGAAATTGATCGGATTGACCCAAACCCGATGACCTGCCCAACCGATATCCAAGCATATCACAAAATCAGGACGGAACAGAAACTGTTTCAGTTTCTAAACGCCCTCAACCGGAAATATGACCCGATAAAGAGGGAAATACTCCGGTTAGAACCCCTTCCAACCGTAGAAACTGCATACGCCACTGTCCGCAAGGAGGCCGCTCACCAGAATATTCTGGGAACACCTCTCAATGACACACAGGGCATCACAGCAGGTCTAATGGCCTCTGAAATCGAAGGGTTAGGGTTTGCATCAAAAGGCTACCGACAGATTGATGGAAAAAGAACCGGATCAGGTAACAGAGATGACAAAACCCACCTCAAATGTGATCATTGCGGCATACAAAACATACCCAGGAGCAATGCTTCAAACTCGTAGGGTATCCCGAATGGTGGTCTGACGGTCATAAGAAGAGCACAAAGGCTGCCGTCAAAGAAAAAGGGAAATCATCCAGCACCGGCACCCGAGATGTCACCGGAGATGGAAGCCGAAGCAGGACTGGTTTCGGCGGAATGGCTGGTATACATGAAGAAGAAGAAGACGCTACAGGTAACGGGTTTGGGGCGCAGCCCTCAAACCCTTGTGGTTTTAACAAATATAAAAAACCAAATGTGTCACATTTAGTCCCTAGAAATAAGGGAAATGCTAATATGGCCCAAGAAACCCATAAAAAACAAAAACCATGGATCTTCGATTGTGGCGCGACCGACACAATGACTTATGAGCTGTCGGATATTATTTCAACAACCAAACCAGAAAAAACGCATATCCAAACGGCAAACGGAGGAATAATGGATGTAAAATCGGGAGGGACTATTGAGATTTCACCCACAATAAAAATCTCTAATTGTCTTTATGTTCCCTCGTTATCACATAAACTGCTTTCCATCAGCCACGTCACAAAAGAACTCAACTGTATTGTCCTAATGTACCCTACGTTTTGTATTTTACAGGATATCAGGACGGGAGCGATCATTGGGCGTGGCACTGAAAATCAAGGGTTGTATTATGTGGATGAGGTGACTCAAAGTGGTGCTGTAATGCTGACTCATGGGACATCGGAACTAGAAGCTTGGCTATGGCACCGACGATTAGGTCACCCTTCTGCAAATTATTTGCATATTTTATTTCCAAAACTATTTCCAGTTAATTCTATGTCACATTGTGAAACATGCGTTTTAGCAAAGAGCCATAGAAAAACCTTTAAACCCAATAATACTAAGGCTGCTTTGCCATTTTCATTAATCCACTCTGACGTATGGGGTCCTGCCCCAGTTCTTGGGGGCAAAACCTTCGTTACTTTGTGATGTTCGTTGATGATTGTACCCGAATGACCTGGGTTTATTTTTTGAAAAACAAATCCGAAGTCTTTGAAAAATTCACTATGTTTTACGCCATGATCCAAACACAATTTCAAACAAACATCCAAATATTCGATCCGATAATGGCGGTGAGTTTGTTAATACCTCGTTTAAATCGTTTTTCCAAAACAAGGGAATAATCCACCAAACTACATGTCCAAACACCCCAGAACAAAACGGTGTCGCTGAAAGGAAAAATCGCATTTTGCTGGAAATGACACGAGCTCTCCTAATCGAATCCCAGGTCCCGAAATATTTTTGGCCTGAAGCCCTTGCTACCGCTACCTATCTTCTCAACCGACTCCCAACAAATATCCTAAAACTTAACACTCCGTTACACACCCTTTCAAAATTCTTCAAACTACCCTCAGTTCTTACTCTTCAACCACGAATCTTTGGATGTACGCCTTTGTTCACATACCTAAATCAGATCGAACCAAACTTGACCCTTGTGCTGAAAAATGTGTCTTTGTTGGGTATGGAATGAATCAAAAGGGATACAAATGTTATATTCCAAAAACACGTCATATGTTCACCACAATGAACTGTGACTTTCTTGAAACCGAGTATTACTACAATTCCCAACTCAGTGGTCCAGGGGGAGAAGGAATGTTTAGACACACTAAGTTGGTTAAAATATGTTCCCTATGTACCAACTACAGAGTCACCAGAGTCCAATTTCAGTGCCACTGAAGGTCCTAATGTTCCTCCTAACCTGGTGTCCGAGGTAAGTAATACTCATCCTATTCAGTCTGGTGATACTTTTAATGACTCCGAAGATACCAATACTTCTAACCAGAAACTACCACAGAACAAGCGGAAAATTTGCAGGCAGATGAATCAGACAAGGAGAGCCACCATCAAGATATGTGTTACCCCCTAGAACAAACAGAGGGGTTCCTCCGAAATGGTATTCTCCTGAAAAAGAACCAAGAAGATCTAGTTATCCTATAGCTAGTGTGGCTAATGGAAATTTCACTAAGGAAGCCAAAGCATTTATCTCATCGGTTTATTCCGAAGAAACTCCTACAAACGTGGATCAAGCCTTAAAATCTAAACATTGGAAGGAAGCAATGAACACAGAAATGGAAGCCCTAACCAAGAACAATACTTGGGAAAAGTGTACTCTCCCGTTGGGAAAGAAATCCGTGGGGTGTCGTTGGGTCTATACGGTTAAGTATAAACCAGATGGTACAATTGAAAGATATAAAGCCCGACTGGTAGCAAAAGGGTATACCCAGACACATGGGATTGACTATGCTGAAACATTCTCCCCGGTTGCAAAAATGAACACAATCAGGGTTCTTTTTTCGATAGCTGCAAATGAAGGGTGGCCACTTCAACAGTTTGATTAAAAAATGCTTTTTACACGGGGACCTAGACGAAGAGGTATTTATGGATGCTCCTCCAGGATTCACAAAAGACTTCAAAACTGGAGAAGTTTGCCGTCTGAAGAAGTCCCTTTATGGTTTGAAGCAATCTCCCCGGGCCTGGTTTGGCAGATTTACGGTAGCTATGAAAAAGTTTGGATATAAACAGAGTAATGCCGATCATACTTTGTTTCTCAAAAAAAGAGGAAAATTCGTAACCTGCCTAATTATCTATGTAGATGATATGATCATTACAGGGAACGATAAAGAAGAAATGGTAAGACTCAAAGAAAACTTGTTTGCTGAATTTGAAATGAAAGATTTGGGCAGACTTAAGTATTTCCTCGGAATCGAAGTACTGAGGTCAAAACAAGGAATTTTCATTAGCCAGAAGAAGTATGTCTTAGACTTGTTGGCAGAGATCGGAATGATCGATTGCAAACCAGCAGACACTCCTATGAGTGTGAACCAAAAGCTTTATATGGAGGAAGGAGCAAAGTTAGCAAATAAAGAAAGATACCAACGGCTGGTGGGAAAGCTAATATATCTCTCACATACTCGTCCAGACATTGCCTATGCTGTAGGGGTAGTAAGTCAGTTCATGCACCAACCTCAACAGTCACATATGGAAGCAGTTTGGAGAATTATTAGATATCTCAAAGGAACAGTGGGTCATGGAGTCCTGTTTCAATCACATGGACACCTAAATGTTCAAATCTATACCGATGCAAACTGGGCAGGAGATAAAGGAAGTCGGAGATCAACAACAGGCTACTTCACTTTAGTTGGAGGAAATCTTGTTACTTGGAGAAGTAAAAAACAAAAGGTGGTTGCTCTTTCAAGTGCAGAAGCTGAATTTAGAGGTATAGCTCGAGGTTTAACAGAAGCCATGTGGATGCGAAGACTCTTAGCTGAGATTGGTTTTCCGTCAAAAGAAACAAGTAAGATTATGTGTGATAATAAAGCTGCAATTAGATTTCAGAAAACCCAGTACAACATGATCGAACAAAACACGTGGAAGTTGATAGGAACTTCATCAAAGAAAAATTGGAAGATGGTACGATTGAACTACCATTCGTTCGATCAAAGGATCAGCTTGCTGACATTCTAACAAAAGCAGTTAACGGGAAAATTTTCAGCGATTGTTTGGGCAAGTTGAATTTTGGAAATCCAACTATTCAACTTGAGGGGGAGTGTTGAAAATAAAAGATTACGGGATCAGTCAAGCATCATCTCCCAAGATTAGCAGGGTCAAAGACAGCTAGTAATCAGCTGTTAAAGATTAGCAGGGTCGAAGACAGCTAGTAATCAGCTGTAAATCCAGCCATAAACCAAGCTGTCTTCTATATTTAGATTACGGTTTTGTGTATAAATTCAATACCTTTCTTTGTAATGAGATATACGAAAATATACACATCAATTCGTGTTTTACGAATCAACTTCCTAACAACACCCTGGCGCCATCAAGGCGTTTGTGGCTGAGTTCATAAGTACGCTTATCTTTGTGTTCGCGGGCCAAGGTTCGGAATGGCTTTCACCAAGCTCAGGGACGGTGCTGCAAACACCCCTGCTGGTTTAGTGGCTGCAGCACTAGCCCATGCTTTTGGGTTGTTTGTAGCAGTGTCTGTTGGAGCTAATATCTCTGGCGGACATGTCAACCCGGCTGTGACTTTTGGAGCATTTGTTGGTGGTAACATCACTTTGCTTCGCGGGATCTTTTACATCATAGCTCAACTTCTTGGATCCGTTGTAGCTTGCGTACTGCTTCTCTTTTCTACCGGCGGTTTGGTAAGAATCGTAATTCCTATTTTATAGAATAATGAAAACCCCGTAAGTTATATGAATTATTAATTAACTATTCTTAAAAATAAATTAACAATAACTATATAGGAAATATACTTAAATAATATACATATAAATATGTTATTGAAATAACAATAAACCCTATATAATAAATATATTATATCTAACAACTCGGTACTTATTATTATTATTTTTTTATCGTTAAAACATACAGACAACCTCCGGCTTTGCATTGGGGGCCGAAGTATCCGTATGGAATGGATTGGTGTTCGAAATCGTGATGACTTTTGGGTTGGTCTACACAGTGTACACCACCGCCGTTGACCCAAAGAAGGGAGATATTGGCATAATTGCACCCATTGCAATTGGGTTCATTGTTGGTGCCAACATGTTAGCTGGTGGTGCATTCATGGGTGCATCAATGAACCCTGCAGTTGCATTCGGGCCAGCTGTTGTTAGTTGGGACAGGGCCAACCATTGGGTTTACTGGGCTGGACCACTTGTTGGTGGCGGTCTTGCTGGGGTCATCTATGAGCTCCTATTCATTGGGCGTTCTCACGAGCCACTGCCCCAATCCGAGTTTTATTCTACTCAGGGTCCAAGCATGTAATTTATGTGTTGTTTCAATAACGATGTGTGCTTTCTCGGGTTCACGTTGTTTTATGCGAGTGGTCGTAAATCCGTCAAGAAATGTTCAAGTATTGGTACATTGTTTTGACCAGAAACAAATTGTGTTAAATGAAACTCTTGTTGGTAATGATTAGGTTTTTGTTTTTTTGGTTGATTTGATAAGAACTTCAAACGAAATTAGCAAAGACACATAATAACAATATACAAATATTGGGTACTACAACAAATGCACCAACCATAAATGGGCCTAAGATAAGGCGTGCACCGACCAAATCTCGAATGAAAGCGACCGTTGGGCCCCTTGGGTCGACCCATAAGTGTTAAAGGTGTAAGAGATGCAAATGTTATAGTGCTTGCTTTTTGTGTAACACATGGCTCATGTTTTGGAGGTGGGACTCATCAATCATGGCACGAGCCTTTTTATATGGTCCTACCAACAATCATCACAAGAGTAAAAATGTAGCATGTTATTCCTTGGTTATTAGTAAATAACTAAATATAGCATGTTATCCCCGCGCGTTGTGGTGGTATTACTACACATTGTCACTTGGTATAGTTGTGAAAAAAGAGTAAAAAATGTAACTTTATTGAAGTTTAGAATTTATATGATAACTTTATAAAACCTTTATCAATAGGGTGGTGGTGGTTAATTGACAAATGCAAAGCTTTTAAACATCTGGATTTAGGTTTGAAAGAAGGGTCTTGAGTTTAAGTCCCACAAACAACAAGGTTTAAACGAAATTTGATGTTAAAAAAATAAAATAAAACAATTGAAATGAGAAACTTGCTAATACATTAACTATAGGTTTTCAACATGGCGAAAATAAGTATCTTCTTTTGTTAAACATATTTGTAGATTTGTTGGTTTATGTAAATGATATCTACTGTATATAAAACTAGAGTAAGGTTTCAATACAAATGAGTCATAACATATAAATAAGTTTTTAACATAAGAAATGAAGGAGTGGTTTTTTCTTTAAATTTTTTTCCTCGTCTCGTCAAACACTATTTAAGTCTCAAATCTAAAACAAAAGAAATCGTTTGTTTACACTAGTAGATAGGGATGACCACGGTACCCGTCGGTACCGAAAGTACCGGTACCGAAAAATGGGAAAAGTGGGTACCGGTACCGGTACTTACCGGTGTTTTACCCGTAAACACCGGTACCGAAAAAACGGGGAAAGTGGGTATCGGGACCGGTACCGAATATACCCGGGTACCAAATGCTCATCCCTATTAGTAGGGTAATTATGTAATTTTTTTACATTTTACAATTAGGTGTGAGCGTTCTGAACTTGTACCGAACCGGTACCTGCATCGAATTTTCCAAACCACCTCGATTTTAGGCACCAACATTTAGCGTTGTTACTGATTTTTACTTTCAAATACTTGTCTGAACCTACTAAACCGGGTATTTTTGGTACCGGTACCTATTTTTTGGGATTTTCGATACCGATTGATACCGAGCTTATCCCTAATTGCAACTAAATATCATACTAAAGTAGATGAAAAAAATACAAATAAATTATTCATTCGCTTCTCATATTAAAACCCATTTATATGTTAAGGCGTATTTGTATTTCATCTTTTATAGTAAATAAGTTTAATAGTGCCACGCATCTAACTTGCACCATTTTCCTAACAGCCTACTCTAGTCTTTGCTGACATGAGTTTGTTTCAACAATTTTTGAACTTTGTTGTTTTGTCTTGATCCAAAACTTTTGTTTTACTCCATACAATCTACTTAGAGCGTACACAATAATGTGTGACATGACACTTTTCCAAAAACTTTTTCTCTCATGCTCTCTCACATAAAAAAAAACCCATAAAAACATATTTTTCCTCGTCTCTTGTAAATCACACTTATATAAAGCTAAAAATAAGATTTAGAAGTGTAAGAATAGTGAAAGTCTTAAAAAAAATACTAAACCCATTGAAATTAACAAATACAATCTGTTAAACCCATTACCCAATACAAATTTAGTCCCTCACATTTAAATTAATGATTTAAGCTTACAATTACCCTGACCCTACCCGACGCAGGTTTAGTTTTATGTAGTGTTTGGTATATAACAATTAGAAGTGGAGTGAAATGAACTATTATAGGGGAATGAAAATAAATGGTTTTTGGTTGGTCAATGGAATGAAATCACATATTACTTGGTCCATTTCATTCCCTCAAAAACACATTAAATTCATTCCATCCACCGCTTGTTATTTTCCGATCCATTCCCTCTTTCACCCTACATCAACTCCGCCACCCTCCCTCCTCCCACCACCACCGCCACCCATCGCCGATCACTGCCACCGCCACTACCAACCACTATTGCCAACCACATTCATCACCACCACCTCCGCTCACCATCAATTTAATTTTATTCTTTTGTCTTTTTATGTCTATCAAACAACACAAAGTAATGATTCGTTTCATTCTCACATGGTATCTAAAAAGACAATTGAACAATACTGATTTATTTCATTTCTTTTTCTATCCCATTCCCTCGCCCATTCTATCATCCCATACAGGGCGGCCCGGAGGGGGTGCGGGGTGGGCAACGCACAGGCCCTAACCCTCCGGAGGCTTGAACTTTTTTTTTAAATAAAGTTACGTTGTAGAACTTAGAATATTAGTACTGAATTGGATAATGGCATAATGAGGCCCATGATCTGGTGGTTTCCATATCACTTTATTAGCAAGGAGACCTTGGGTTCTAACCCTAATAGCTTCATTTTTAGGTGATTTTTTTTCTTAGTGTTTGTTATTTATGCATTAAATGGAAATGACACTAATTGACTAATTTTATGTTACATTAAATCAAAATAGGAATCATAGATACTTCTAAAATCTAGCTTAAGAATGATTATTTATATCAATTTCTTAAAATTATTATTCAATCTACAATTAGTTGTGTGTTCCATTTTCTTATGAAAAAAAGTCTTGTTTTGTTTTTTTTTCTTCTTTCAACTCTGTGTATTTTATAAAAAAATATTATTCAATCTACAATTAGTTGTGCGTTTCATTTTTCAAGGTGTTGACAAGAACAAGAAGAGGAGCAAGAAGAACGTGGAGACATACAACATATACGTATTCAAGGTGTTGAAGCAGGTGCATCCGGATATCGGAATATCAAGCAAGGCTATGGGGATTATGAACTCCTTTGTTAATGATATTTTTGAGAAGCTTGCTCAGGAAGCTTCTAGGCTTGCTAGGTATAATAGAGATGAATTATGTTTATGTGACTGTTAAAAATGAAGGACAACGTAGCATTCTAAAGAAGCTGAAAGTGACAAAGTTTCTTATGTTTATTGTAAGGAAATCCAGAGAATGAATTGTTATATTGCTGCTAATCATGTAGCAAGTTAAACCTTGTAACTTTGTGGGCTCTGTTAAATAAACGTAACCTTAATTTTCATATTCATAAGAAGACAAACATTTTACATATAGATATGGCAAGTAATACCACCATATTGTATTTTAAATACTTATCACAAAACTAATGTCAAATTTGTTTTATTTAGGACAACAATCAAATAAAATGTTTTATAGTTAAAAATTTAAAATTATACATATATATATATTTGCAAGTTTGATAAACAGTGTTTTTTTACATTTAATTTTCAACATTGACTCTTACAACCTCTTAACTTTCTAAATACTTTTTAATTGAGTTTACGTCTTTATTTTTATTTACGTGTCGGTATAAACTTAAGTTTATTTACATTTTTGACATAATTTTTTTTTGTGTTTTCTCAACTTTCAGCACTGACACTGACAACCCTTTAACTTTTTAAATACTTTTGTAATCGAGTTTTATGTGTTTACCTTTAGTTACATTTGGTATAAATATAAGTTATGTTTTAACGTTATGTGTTTAGCTTTAGTTATATGTGGTATAAATTCAAGTTACATTTTGAAGTAGATTTTATTTTCCCCCCAAAATGAGTCTGGTTAGAACAATAAGTTTTCAGCTGATCTACGTTTTGACGTAAATTTTGTTTGGAAACGAGTTGGGTCAAAATTTAATACATTTTCAATAGACGGGATAAATCTGAGCCACTTTACGTTTGACACCGCTGCAACGCGCCGTACCATTTTTTAACTTAAAAAACACTTTTTTCTTATGTTCGATTACATGTTATTCGAAAAATATGTCAAATCAAATATAATACGTTTTCGTGCTTATTTTTATGTACGTTTTCAGTTGGTTTACGTTTTGACGTAATTTTTTTTCCAGAAACCAGTCGGGTCAAATTAAATGATAAACGACTTCCTATAAATTTATTTTTGGGTATTATATGCATACAATTTTACAATGACAAACATTTTCGTGCTTTTCAAATATATAATTGTTACGTGCGTTTTTCCTATGTTTAATTTTATAACAACCACCCGTAACTTCCGCTGCGAAGCGCGGGTATAACTTCTAGTTAGTATTCAATATTGTAAATACATTTCGGATTTGTCAAACACTTTGATAAATTAACAATTAAATTTTGACTTACGAATATATATTTGGGCCAATATATAAATATACACAAAAGTATGTCAGAGAAGATTTGAGCCCAAATCAAAGTTGGGGCGAAAGAGACAGTTTACTGGGCTCAACTTCGCAACCAAGTCCCAAAGGGTCAAATTTAAGCACAGACAACCGTTGGTGCAAAGGTTCGAAAACACGAGCGCTCCGACGAGTTTAGGTGACACTAAAAATTTTAAAGACCCCATATTAGATAAACGCATAATCTAGGTCCCAACCTTTTCAAATATTGATCATTAAATATGCAAGACAACATAAGGATTAGATTGGTATTGGTACCGGACAGGATCGGTAATTGTGCTGATACCGAAACATAGCAAAAACCAAAACTAAATATTGTACATGTTCGGTTGGTATTGGTATTGTACGGTACTGTTGAAAGTCTCAAACAAATATCGTATTTTATAGTACAGATTCTGAAACTTAGCAAAAGCCAAAACGGAATACTATACTATGTTCGGTTGGTGCTGGTTTGGTACGGTACGGTATCGCTAAAAGTCCCAAAGGAATATCATACCGTATAGTACCCATATGACCATATCCAAATTGAGCTAAGTTCAAAACTGAATATCATATTGTTTGTATTCAGTCGATACGAGTATAATATGATATCGGTATTCGGTACCCAATTTATGACCCCTAATTAACAACTCATCAAGATTAATTACACCCATCATGCAAAAAATGAAGTGCCACATCCATCCACCCGGAAACCCATCCTTTTTATAAATGTTATAGCACTTAAACCCATGCCAAAACAACCCGCACAAAAATCACCTAGGCGTATTATACTCCACCTCACAAATCACGCATGGATAGGTACCATCTTCATCTCTATAGTTACATTCACTAATTTTATCCTTTTTTCGATTAAATAATAGATTTGTTATACATTTATAATTACATTTCCACTCTACTCTACTCATAACCACTCTTTAAAATATTAAAAGAATTATATAGGTAAACAATATTTTTTAGTATCTACAGATAAAAATAATATTTTTCTCTCCCGCGTTTATAACTACTTATAACCATTATCTATAACATAGAGAAACTCTCACAGAATTTAGTGGACGTTATGGTTGTAGAGATGGGCATAAAAACCGGTTCCGAACCCGAACCGGTAGAACCGAACTGGAACCGGTTCCAGTTCCTACCCGACATTAAGTAGAACCGGTTCCGGGTTCAAAATACCCGTTGGTTCCAACCCGGTTCCACAATTTTACCATTTGAATCGGGTAGTAACCGGTTCCTACCCGTACCCGGTTCCTACCGTTGGAACCGGTTCCTGACCGTTATAATGTTACCGTTGGAACCGGTTATAGCCGTTAAAATGTTACCGTTGGAACCGGTTCCTTACCGTTGGAACCGATTCTATATATATTGTTTAGAAATCTATTGTTTAGCACACAATTTCTCATATCTATTCTTCTTGTTACATTTCTTTCTTGTTCTTTTTCACATTCTAATCAACAAATGGCCTCAAAGAGTTCCAAAAACGCAAATTTCCAATCCGTTAACAATGTTCCTCAAGATCAATCGGTTCGTGGTTGGAACATTGTCTCATAATCGCAGTAAGGAAGTTTGGAGCAATTGGGAGTTGGTCGAGATGAGTGACGGCTCGCAAAAAGCTCAATGTAAACATTGTGGATCGTTATTAGCCAAGGAATCAAACTCAACGTTAACGAAGCATATTAATAAGTATTGCAAAGTTTTAAAGGAAATGACATCCGGTCAAGTTCCACTATCCAAAGATGGTACCATTTTTCGTTACGAGCAAAAATTAGCTCGCGATCGGATGGCGAAGTTGGTGATACAAAAAGCGTTGCCGTTTGGACACTTCGACGACCTCGATCTTACAAATATTATTCGGGAGACGCTACAACCTCGCTATAAACATGTAAGTCGTCGCACTTTAAAACGTCTTTGTTTAAGTTTATGGGAAAATGCAAAAAAAGATTTAATTGTTTTTTTTAAGAATTTAAAAACTAGTGTAAACCTAACTAGTGATGTGTGGTCGGCTCCACATAGTTTACCGGAATCGTACATATGTGTCACCGCTCATTGGGTTGATCCCGATACATGGCAAATGATGAAGCGTACGATTGCGTTTGACGAGTTTCCTTCTCCTCATACGGGAGAAAATATTTATAAAATTATAAATGGCACAATAATTAAATATGGTTTAAAAGATAAAATTTTTTCAATATCCTTTGATAACGCTTCAAACAACACAACGGCGATTGAAAAATTAAAGTTGAAGTACAAACCAATACTTGATGGTGTTTTTTTTCACACACGATGTGTTGCACATATTATTAACTTAGTAGTGCAAACCGGTTTAAAAGATCAATTTGTATCGGATTTTATTATAGCATTTAGAGCTATGCTCCAAAATGTTTTCAAAAGTGGAAAAGAAAGATATCAAAAATATAAAAAACTTTGTAAAGATGTCAACCAAAAAATTATTGGACCGAATTGGGATATACCGACTCGTTGAAATTCAACTTGTCATATGTTTGAAATGGCTATAAAGCAAATGGGCACTTTAAACTCTTTTCATACAACTTTAAGTGATGAGTACCTTGTCGTCCCCTTTCCCGACACGGCTTGGGAAAATATTAATAACCTAAGTACTTTTTTACAAGTTTTTAAAACTACAACGACTTTGATTTCCGGTGTTTATTATCCTACTAGTTCTAAAGTTGTGGACCAATTGTATTTGATAACAACTAATTTTAAAAAGTTTGAAAATTCTAGTGACATGTTAAGGAATATGACGAGACCAATGATTCAAAAATTTAAAAAATATTTTTTAGAATTACCACCCGTTTTTCTATGTGCCGCTGCTTTAAATCCAGCTTTAAAAGTACCGGGTGTTGAAGCTTTAATTGATGAAATTTATGACAAGTTGGATATGCATGAGGAGGATCCAACTTTAAAAGCAAAAACAAAAAAATATTCAATGAGTGTGTGGCCAAACTTTATGATCATTATTTTAAAAAATATGGTCAAAAAAATCATACAAATTTGTTTGAGTCTCGGTCCACGGCCTCTAACGATGAAACAAGCGGGGATCCACTTATAGCCATGTTGAATGTCGTTAGAGACGAGACCGCTAGACAACAAAGGGGTAGTGAACCAACAAGTGAACTTGGGAGATATAAAAAAATCAGTATTCGCTTACTATGACCACCGAGGAGTATAAGAAATTTGATGTTTTGGCATAGTGGAAATCGAAAGAATCCGAATACCCGATTCTAGCCACCATGGCTCGTGATATACTAACGGTCCAAGCTTCCACGGTAGCTTCGGAAAGTGTGTTTTCTCTTAGTGGCAGGGTTTTGTCAATTAGAAGAACAAGACTAACTCCGGAATCGCTAGAGATGGCAATATGCTTAAAGGACCATTTGGATGCCGTTGATCGTGTTCAACATAAAACTAGTCTAGAAGATGAAGTTGAGTTAGATCATAAAATTGTTGACGAAGAGGAGGACGAAGAAGTGGAGACTAACGATTCGGACGACGATTGTACCGAGGTACCCGCACCTAAGAGAAACTCATCGGAAAGTGTTGCACCTGCCGCTAGTAAACGATCAAAGAAATAAAATCTTACTAGAACCGGTTCTGAGTAATTTTTTATTTTCTTTTGTAACCGGTTAATTTTCTTTATATATTGTAACCGATTAATTTGTTTTTTAATTTTAACCGATTATTGTTACTATTTTTATTTATCAATGTAACTAATAATAAAAATCAAACATAACAAACATTATAGAAAGAAACATTACACAAACTTTATTAAAACACCAACGATAACATTTATCAGGAACCGGTAAGTAGGAAGGGGTTTATATACAAAAAAAAGATTTTTTAATCAGGAACCGGTTCCAACGGTAACATTTTATCAGGAACCGGTTCTGAACAGTAAAAGTCAGGTTTTTACTGTCAGGAACCGGTTCTGAACAGTAAAAGTCAGGTTTTTACTGTCAGGAACCGGTTCTGAACACTATCAGGAACCGGTTCCGCACCATACCCGGTTCCATAATACCCGTACCCGGTTCTACACGGTTCCATATTCTTGGGTGTGAACCCGGGTAGGAACCGGACCCGGTTCCACACCATACCCGGTTCCAATGACATCCAAGCAGAACCGGTTCCGGGTTAAAAGCGGTTCCAGGTAATAATAAAACCCAATTATGCCCATCTCTATATGCTTGTATAGCTTGACGTATAATATTATGCCTCATCTTGGTGTCATTTGGGCCAAGTTTGCATCTTCCAACTTAAAATCAGCCCAACACCTTTTAATTTAATACAAAGAGGTTTGGTGATGATATATGAACCTTTTAGGTGACAGGGAAAGAACTCAAGAAGGCTACACGTGGTGTGGTTATGTTGTGAAGTTCTTCACATGCCCTCAATACATTATTCTCGTGTTCGCTTAAGCATTTTGATGCCCTAAAACGAATTAAAACTTGAAGTCTTTTTTTTTTTTTTAAAGGCTTAATTGAGAAAAGACCTTCTTTACCCGGGGTTGGGACCAGGAAAATAAATTAAAAGGTTTATTGTTTACGAAGTTAATTTAATTTTTTATATATTTTTTGTATCTATTAAGATAAGTTTAGTACAGCCCAAATATCATATATAATTTTATTTTAAGTTGGAGGCCCTATTGATTTGGAGGCTTAAAGCGCAAGCCTTAAAATACTTGGGTTTGATCCGGCCCTGACATTGTGCTTTTAATAGTAAGGATAATTCTCCTTGGATTTTAGAATCACATTCATTCAAATCATCAGTTTATACAACTCATATAATACAAGAATCTCCAACACTCATAATTATGTTTACCATTTCATAAACAGAAACGGTTTCAAATCATTATGATCAAGTGTTTTTCACATATTATCACAACATCCTTTTTTTACTCCTAACTTATTATCACAACATCCTTTTTTTACTACAAACTTATTATCACCACATCCTTTTTTACTCCAAACTTATCACACATGTGCAACATACACATTGTAACTCCAACATATACAACGCATGGGGTCACACACCATACTGTTGGATTAATCTTGTCAGAAGTGTAATAGTTAGGGGTTAACTAGTAAATTTTAATTACCTCTTATTGGGTTTGTATATTTAAATGTTTATGTTTTTCTAATAGGTCAAGATAATTATTGATTAATTTGGGTTTTTAGTTTTATTTATTTATTAAAAGGGCCGTAGTTTGAGTTTGTTTTTTCCATTAAGTATGGATTTGAATGAATTGAAATCGTGTCGATTCTTTCTAGTTTAGTGATCTAATTAAAACCATCAACAACACACGTGATGCATGGGTCACACACCATGGTAGAGACGTGTATACAATTTAACGAGAACGTCAATCCAAAGGGGTTCATTGACGAGATATCAAAGGGTCATTGTCTACAACGCGTGAAGCATCGAGGTTAGAATACAAGCACTACGAGCAGCGTAGTGAAAATCAAATAATTAAAGGAACGACCGAGGTTCAATTTGAAGTCCTATGATGGACCTTCATGAATCAAAAGAATCCACGTGTATATCAGAGAATACCTGCGTAAATACACATGTTTGTGTTGTGAAGAGATAAGAAATCAATGGAAAAGGTTCAAAATTTAACCTGGATTCCTTTTGGACAAGTTGTTAAAGGCCTCAAACTGAAAGAAGGAGATGTGAGAACGTGTTCGATGTGTGATGAATAGGTTCGTAGATGACAATACGAACCCCAAAGGTTCGATAAGTGAGATTGTCAAAATCTTAAACTAGGTTATCATCTCGCTGGATTTCACCAAAGGGAAAACGAAAGTCACAAGTGACCCAATAAGGGGGGAAATGATGATTACGTCTGCAAACAACTCAAAAATATTAGATCTTTATAAAAAAAATGTTTTGACAAATAAAACATAGACCGCTTTAAATATAATGTTCAAGCAAATGCAAAAATGGCGCTAATACCATTGTTGGGATATCTGGTGTACATCTTTTTAATAAAGTCATATTTTATTTATTTAATTAATACCACATATTAATTGGCAGCGGAAACGTGTACACAATTTTAACCGATTAAAATATCTTGTTAGTGATCAAATTACAATTCGAATAAACAATTAACACAACTATAATGTGTCTTAGTAAAACGTACCTTTTGACGAAAACCGAAGAGTCAAAGAACGCACACGATGGAAACAACGAACGTCATGCTAGTTGACGCATTCCCAAAATCCGGAGTTCCCGAATCAACTCCTATAAGTTGTAGATTGTAAAATCCGAATCATGTAAGACCCGTAAACTCCTTCACGATCAAGCTGGTCAAAACACCACAAAACCTGAAATCTCAGTTTTTTAGTGAGTTTGCCAAAGTCGGAAAGGGGGTGGCGGCGGTGGCTGACCATTGATGTGCGGTGGCGTAAGGTGGAAGGCCGGTCGGGAAATCAACGGGACGGTGGTGATCGGCCGACACAGGGGCAGGCCGGGGTAACGCGACTAGTGGTGGCCGGGTGGAGGCTGTCAGATGTCTTGGTGGCCGATGGTGTGTCACACCCTAACCGGTGGCGGAAACATCAGAGTGAGACGAAAATGAGATTGCAAGAGACTTCATAACGACTATTTGCGACAAGTGTTTAATAAACGAAATTTAATTTCATTACTAAGGTAAAATATAATGTTTGGAAACAAATACAACAGCTTGAACAAGGAAACAAGATACAACAACAAGTACTACATTAAAGTGGGTTTCTAGTCATCCTACTAGTTTCCTTTCAATGTCTCATCATCAAGTTCCTGCAATCGTATTAAAGTACTTATCAACACATAAAGTATTGGCGAACATACAAGTTTGTAGTACTATCAAAAGTATATGTTTTTAAATAAATCCACATGGCATAATCGCTAACTAAGAATTAACATAACGATACTAGTATGCAACTTATAATTGTCAACCCAAAGTTTCTCACTAGCATAATCTCGTTGTCGCAACGAAAAGATCGTTTTGTATAACTTATCATGACCTCAAGAATACGGGCGGTGTTTTACTCCTATAGCGCTATACATGGTAAGGGAGGCTTGTACGAAGTTAATGACAAGTATTCTAGCATTTATAAGTTCTAGCATCACGTACTAAGCATGTATATTGGATTGTTTGGTTGTGTCAAGCATGTTTATAAGTGTATGTGCGCATTATAATGAAGAATATCATTGCACCCAAAGTGTCGAAAAGTAAAAAGGGGTCATGTAAACTCACGGTTTTGCTAAGCTTTCCGATTAAACGCGAGTTGAAGAGTTGATGAAAGCGGAGCACCGAAGTTACCTTACATTGGGGAAACGAAGGTGTATGAGTATTTAGAGTTTGTGTAGAGTTTGGATTCGGACTTAAGTATAAAAAGTATAGGTACACGAAAGTATATCTATGTCTAGATACTCGTTTGGACTCTAAGTTTTTATGTGTTTTCATGGGTCCTAACCTGCCCATTAGAATCACAAACGAGGAGTCTAGAACGAAGATAATATAACCTAAGTCCTTGACATCTAACCATAATTCGATTAGTATCAAGAACTCGGTTATTAATTATAATTTATATGTTATATAGTATAGTCCATCATGTATTGTCATGTAAGTCAAGCATGGAGGTAGTATTAACCTCATTGTATGATTCACCAAAGCATAAAGTCATCAACTTAGTTGATGACCTAGTTGGTCATGAATGAAAATAAAATATAACTAACTAGTTTGTCAAGTAGCCAAGTAAGAATAAGTCGGGCATGTTATACCCAACATGGAAAATGTTGGAGGCGAGGCGGTTATGTTACTTTGATTCTTGAAAGCTACTTGAATGAACAGAAACAATCTAAGCAAGTGAGGTAGTGGAACAAGTTTGGAGAGCCCAAGTTCACACATTTAGACAATACAAGACTCACCATATGAACAATGGTGAGCTTGGATGGTCACACACTTGAAGGTTGCTTGGAAACTTATCAAAACAAAAAGTTTAGAAAGTTTTTGGACCTCTAAACCCATAGGAATCCACCCTATTCAAGCCCCATAACCATAGGTTTGGTTAGAAGCAAGATATGTGTAAGATTCTTACAAGAAAGTTAAGTTTATGAAAAGTTTGTAACATAAAACTTTAAAACAGAAAGTTTGGACCTCAAAATGGTGATGTTCCACCTTAGTTTACTATGGTAAACTTGTGGAAACACTTCTAGAGGTGTTCCAAGCTTTCAAGAAGAAGAAGAAGTGAAGAAAGTTGAAGAAAATTTAGATAGATGCTCACTTTTGCACTTAGAGAATTCTTCCTTATACTTGCAATTTCAGCTATTTAGGAGTGTTTGGAGAGTTGGAAAAGTGAAAATGAGGTGATGGAGGCTTGGTTTTATAATGGTGAAGTAGGGTTTGGTGTTTGATGGAGTTATAAGGTGATTGGGGAAGAAGAAATGTGGAAAAAGGTGACCAACCTGAGTTCAAAAAACAACTCGCTGCGGATTAAAGGGCTTGGCGTCGTGCGAAGGTGACAGGGGGAAGGTTTCACGTGACGTGGCGCCCTGTTTAACCAATCAGTTTTGTTTTTATTGTAATTTAGCCCTGAGCTTCCATTTGTTCGTTATTTTATTCCAAAGTTCATTTTTTGGCCTATTTTAGGATATGGAATGTGTTTGTAAGTGTCGTGTGAGTATCGTGCAACGTATAAATGATAATTCAGGTATGTAATAAGTCTCAATTTGCATGTAAATGTGCATTCAATGTTTGTTTGCGTATAATACAAGTATAAAATGCATAAGTATAAAAGTGAATTTCCATTATGATCGAAGTCTGGATTACAAGGTTCGAAATGAAATACGAATATGATACAGTTACAAGTTTTCAAAAATATAAATATGAACACACTTTCTAAATAAAAAAAGTACGGAATTGCGGAACGTTACGATGTGGTGGCTGTGTCAGATGGCTTGAACAAGTATTGGTACTGATGTTGTTCAATACAATACAATCAATTTGAAAGAAAAACAATAAATATAATGTTAACAAAACCGATGTTGTTCGTTCGGTTCATTACGGTAATCACACGGTATCCGTGATCAAACAAAAAACCATAAAAATGAATACATACCAGTAAAGATGTTGTTCGGTTTAGTTTGATACGGTATGATTGTGATATGATATCAGTTTATGAAAAGCAAAAACTATAAAAATAAATACAGATACCGATATATGTATTACTTAGTCAGTTTTGACTCGATTTGGTATGATAGCGGCACTAACATAAAAAATTTAGATATCAAATTATCTAGGTAATTTTTCCTTTATTCGTATTTCATCATCATACAAATAAAAAGGATCATGTACAGAGAAAACTAAGAAAGATTCCACTGAAAATCAACAGCCAGGATCATAATCCAACACAACAATCCACCAATGAGATCACACCTCTCAAAACTACATAAACTCAACCACCCTCCAACAAACAATTCATCCCACAACACTTTCTCTTTCTACAAAACCCAATTTCCTAAACAATGGCTCCAAAGACACAGAAAAAGCCTGCCGAGAAGAAGCCGAAGGCCGGCAATAAGCTACCAAAGGAAGCCGGCGTCGGAGCCGCCAACAAGAAGAAGAGAGGAGCAAGAAGAGCGTGGACACATACAAGATATACATATTCAAGGTGTTGAAGCAGGTGCATCCGAATATTGGAATATCAAGCAAGGCTATGGGGATTATGAACTCTTTTATTAATGATATCTTTGAGAAGCTTGCCAGGAAGCTTCTAGGCTTTCTAGGTATAATAAGAAGCCTACGATTATGTCTAGGGAGATCCAAACCGCGGTCAGGTTGGTGCTGCTGGTGAGTTGGCGAAGCATGCTAATTCTGAAGGGACTAAGGCTGCTACTAAATTTACCAGTTCTTTGATTCGGGGGTTAGGGTTTCCTTTTATGGTGTTAGGGTTTGTATAAAATTGAAACTCTGTTTTCTTGTTATGTGGTTCAGATGAATGCACTTGATTTCCGTAACGAATGTTTTTGAAGAATTTCGATAGATGTAGTTTAGATGTAATATGCATTTGGTTTGTTGGTGTACGCACACCAGGTGTTTGATAAAATGTCTTTTGTGATATGGAGAATCTTAGTTGGTATCGGTTTCACATAAAAATCATAATTAGAATACCAGCAGCAGCACAAGATACAACAGTTTATCCAATTAAAAACTTCTACAGGGTTTAAATGTTTTTGAGCCTTTTTACATGAAGAGCACTTTAATGTGTGTTGTTCATATAAATATCACAAACAACCAATTAAAACAGGCTGCTAACTTTCTTTTGATACTAATTAGCCAGGATAATTAGGTATAAAATTATCGATATAGGTGTTTACAGGACAACCCAATCCTGTCTGACCCATCTCATTTCAACTAATGCAAAAAAGAGGTTACCCAAACTGTTTTGATTTGTCACCCAACCCACCTGACCCATTCATCATACAAAACTCACATTAGCACCAACTAAGTTGATTGTTTTGTATTGGCGTATACATGAGTTTTATATGTTAAATGTTAACATCGGTTGACCCATGCATTGACTGAGACAAAAAGATCTTTTCTTGACATTGAAGAACAATAATATCTCCATCATACATTTTATTTGAGGTCAATCGCAAATTTTGGAACCAAGATGGCACTAACAAGTCCTCTTTCTACATTTCTTGTTAACTTCATTCAGTCTACTACCACCTGACTCATCCTTGCTGAAATTCCATATTTACCCCTTTACATGTGTACCACATCGACTTTGCCATTGTTACATGCTCTTTGTTTTCTAGTCCTTTTACTTCTTATTGCACTTGCATTACTTTGTTGAATTTTGTGTTAACATATTCAACCCCAATGAATCCTCGATGTGACCCTCTTCACATCTGAAAGACAGGAACAATTTTATATACCTACGTTGTAAGTGTAGTACCGAAAATGGACAAAAAATTGTGTTTCATATGTTTTGAACTATCACTATCGTTTTGTTACAATGGAACAATGCTTCACAAACAAGTGTGTTGGTTGTAACTTAGTTATTGTTGATAATTTGCATTTGTGAAAACTTACTGCTAATGATTTGCTTTTGTCAGCTGCAACTTAGTTACTATCAATGATGATATGTTTTTGTCGGCAATAAATTAGTCATTGTTGATGGTTCACTTGCTGCCAAATGCACATTTGTTGATCACGCAGTTGTTGCTAATCACTCAGTTTCAACCTACACATGGTTTTTTATTAACCAGACATCAATGCAAGTTTCAAAAGGTCATAACTATGGTAATAGTCTTTCACTCGCCACGTGCGCCACTCACTAACCAAGCAGGCAAGGATGTGTGGTCGAAAACCGTGTCCTCTTATGTTTAAGTTGATGTTTTTACATAACTTTTAGTTTCGAATAGCCTACTTTTAATTGGAATTGTGCTTTGCAGGTCTAATGGAGTTTGAGGAGCTATACAGAGCACCGGGACAGAAAAAGGATCAACCGGGAATAGCGAAAATGGAAAAACAGAAAACGGGAAATGCACGTGCCGCCGCCGACACCCTCCTGGGCCGTGGCGACGCCATCTGATGTTTCCTCGGCAAAAAACCTTTGTAGGCAGTGGAATAAGACGTGGAGGAAACCAGGATATCCAAAGGCCGTCCCCGACGCCCTGGTGGGCCGTCGTCGACGCCCTCGTCTGATCCACTTCATGAATATTGTGGTTTGGTGTTTGGGGACGAGTATAACACATTTTTTGACCATTTTCAAAGGATTTACGAGTTTTGTGAGTTTTAAAATTGATCTTGGAGCCAAGAATACTTCCACCATCATTCTGAATCATTCCCAATCCACCAATCATCCGAATCAATACCACTGATCCTAAACCCTATCCACCACCATCATCATCATCCAACCTTCAATCCATTCACCATCACCACTCACCATAAACCCTAATCCTCATCAAAGCTTCAACATGTCAAAGTTCAAGCTCTTATCATCCGGCGATCGTGTTCCGTTCACCATGAGCGGCTAGTCTCTTTGGGTTTCACCATGGTGTAGGTTTTGTAGGTTAAACAGTGTTTTGAGTTTTGATTTGTGACATTGTAATTTGATTTTGACTACCAATGATAATTGTCTTGCATTTGTATCGTATTTGTGAATTGTCGAATGAAGATTAAATTTGACTTTAAATGTTTATGTTCAATTATGCCTTGTCTAGGTTAGAGTTTACATGTTCTTGGTAACGAAGTGCATTGTGGTCTGTTGTCTATGACGTTGATAGCAATTGGCACCTAAGCCACCGACACTAAATTCGTTGGTCATTTATACAATTGAATTAAATCTAAGATGTGTAGGAACCCTAAGACTTCAATTACCGAACCGGGTGTGAACCTTGTTCTCACACATTGTTTAAAATCGTTAATTAAGTTTTCGTGCAATTATTCAAATTTTTAGTAGTTAAGTAATCAAAACAAACTTGTTAGTTCATTCCGACATTCTTTCAAACAAACAAACATTCAACTTAACAACATAGCAAACTTCATAAAGTGTCGTTCTTTAAAATCAATCACATCCACGCGCAAACCACAAACTCTTCGTGGTTCGACCCCTTACTACCAGTAACACATTGTTAAGGGTAAATTGGGATTATAGATGTTATCTTTGACCGAGTCGTGCACTTCGATCAGCGAGCAGTGAGACCCAACAAGTGCATTGCCCCTTTTGAACTTCTAGCTGTTAGTCGGTCTCAAAAATCATACTGGTCTTAAACCAAACCTGCACTTCACTGCTTGTATCTGATAACAATGCTTTTTTCTGATTTTCTATTGATGCTAAAGAAGCGTTAATTAAGTAAAATACAATGATTTACATTATATCACCCATAGAATTTTTGGAATTGACTAAGACCACATGGTCGAGGTGTTTGAAGATGGAGCAGTATGCGACACGTGGACCGACCCTCATAACATGGCGAGGTGTTTAAACCGGCGGTGTGGCACGCGTTGTTGATGCTTGGCATTTTCCGACATGCGGCATAACCTTTGTGCTTATTTTATAATTCAAATTATATAAAATCTATTAAAATTTTATAAAAACATTACTAGAAATTAAACTAATAACATTAATATATAAACATTACATAACATTAAAATTAAAAAAACATTACATAAAATTAAAACTAAAAAATACACAAAATAAACCTTACATAATATAAAAGTTAAAAACACTTAATTTATATACAAACCTAATGATTTGTCACTCCGAAATGTGTTTGAATTCACCTCCAACCTTGTGCCGATAGTTGATGAGAGCGATACGGTGTCGTCCTCCCCGAGGTCTCCCCCTTGGTGCTCCACCCTGGTGTTGAGTTGCTCGAATCTTTCACAATCCATACGGATTGTCCTAAAACGAGAAGATAGGGCATCGACAGTTTGGGTGTGATCACCCCTATGGACCGAGAAGTGTTGTAGAATTCTCCCTCAAAACGGGCCGCTTGACCGGCTGCGTGGCGTATATTGGCTTAAAGCTTCGACCCACGACTCGCAAAGTGCGATGTCTTCTTCTTGCATCCACAGGATGGCTGCCATCGTGTCGGTTTTTGGGTGTGGAAGTGTAGGGTTTTAAAAAAAGTTTGGGTGTGGTGTGAAGATGTGTAAAAAAGAAAGAGGTGTGTGGTATTTATAGAGGTAAAAATTGAAGTTTAGAAAGTTAATGCTTTTAAGTTTTAAAAAGTAACTGTTGGGGTAAAACGACTCTTCTCCACGTCGAATCAACACGTGTCACGTCAACGCCAAGTTTAGCTCAACGCCGGTGGAAATTTCACCGCCCACAAGACGCCGTTAACAACGCTAGGCACGGGATGGAAAAGTGGACATGGATTAGCAACAACATCAGGTTTTGACACCCACATGTGTGGGTCTAAGTACAATAACAAAGGTGGATAGTGGAATCTATACCGTTCATTTTTGTCCTAATTTCAAGCCTATTTAGTGGTTATATAAAATAATCCTGTTTTGTTTGGGTCCAAATTTTGTAAACAATCGCATTTCATTTGAATTACAGATTTTTGTGTTGACTAATCCATCAATACCAGGTGGATTCAGTTTATTCTGGTTATCATGTTAATTTCCGTATCAAGTTTTGCAAGACAAACTTGCTTTCAAGAAAGAACATATTTTTTGCTCCAATGACAATCACAAAGAACACAATACACTCTCATTATTAGGGGGTTAAACTGAAGAATTAGTTTTATATGATTAAAACATTAAATAAAATAAGAAATTAGATATATATAAATGATCATGATGCACAATGGAAGAGCAGAATAGTAATTTCTCCATGGCAAAGAGACACTTTTAACATTCAACACACTTTTAACATTCTAAAAACATGATAAAAAGCATATTGCAGTAACATAACAATCTGAAACAAGATTCATAGATCAGATTATAAATCGTTTACTCATTTATACACGAAATGAGATGTGGGTTTATACCAAAAGGACCTAGTTGAATCACTTGGCTAGCAAGGTCTGGTGAGCCTGAGCCTGGTTCTCTTGGTTCTGCTGATAGTTAAGTGGCCTCCTGAAAAGCATGATGTGTGGCTCTGATCGATGGATGGCATAATGCACCCATCCTCGACTCTGCTGCACTCCAATTGCACGCCATTCGGTCTACACAAACAGAATCACAACCAGTTATCATCGCAGACTTATTTAAAAAGTAAAGTTTATAATTTTCATGTTAGCTTAATTACATGGAAAGTAAGGTTCAAAAGTAGGGTTTAAGGTCTAGAATTTTTTTGTTTGCGGTGAGAATCTGTTACCTCCTTGCCGGAAAACTTACTAGACCCATCAATACCTTGTTAACCAATGGGATTAGGTAAGGGCCAAACATCAGCACATTTAGTTATAAAAATGATTTGTATACATGTGATTAGATACAAACTCAAGAAAGACTTTCGGTTCTCTATAATGAAACAAGAATAAACAAACACATGTGAATGAAACAAGAGTAAACAAACACATGTGAATGAACAAGAGTAAACAAACACATGTGAATGAAACTTCGAGGACTTAAAAGAACAAAGCATCAATATGGGTTCCTACGATGGGTATTATCTCTGATATTAAAACAAATTTGATCAAAGGGGGAAAAGGTTTGTCGGTTAAAGCTAGAAATTATCAACATTTCAAACAAAATCATTTGATCATCATGTTGCAAAACATCATTTCAACTAAGATAATCACTTTCAGTTACAAGATCAAATGAAGTACTTTACACAGTACAAATACATGTAATCTGTGACGAATAACTCGAAACTTGTTTGATTTTAAAGTTTCCTACATCAATTTTATCTCAAAACCAAAATACTAAACATCTAAACGACTGATCATTAGGATACTAATCTAACGTATACACTCAAAAGCATATTAATTAACTAAAACAAACAGAGCATACAAACACCTAATAAAGTACTTTACACAGTATAGATATATATTAATCTGTGACAAATAACTCAAAAACCTATCTACTTTTAGGCTTTCCTTCATCAAATTTATCTCGAAATCAAAAGGCACATACCAAACACATACAATTCAAAAACATTTTCAACTAAGCAAAGCGAACGTAACATATGAAAACCTAAGAAAATACTTCACACAGTACAGACATACATATAAAAACCTTAACAAATTACTCAAAAACTTTTATACTTATATGCTTTCCTACTTCAGTTTTATCTCAAAAAATCAAAAAGCACATATTTTTTTAACCAACTGATCATGATAACGCTAATCTAAACATATACACTTAAAAAACATAATCAATCAACTCAAACGATTATAAAAACCTAATAAGTCATCAAAATCAACAAAATATACCTCGCCTAAAAGACGATTCTTTGAAAGAAGCTTTGCAACTTCCGGAGGCAAAACCACATGCCTACAAATCACAAAATCAAAACACAAACAACAAATCATCAAAAATGCCATAAGTATCAATCAATCAAACAAACAAAACAATAACAATCTAAACAAAAACGAGCACAATCGAAGCAAATTGTAAACGAAACTATTACCTGTATTCAAACGTGTCGTCGAAATACTTTTCGGAGTACTGGATCTGGCCCATAGTGGATTCAAATATCAGATTTCAACCGAATCCTGTTGAAATAGGGGTTAGAATGATTGCAGATTATGATTATTGAAAGAATTAGGGGTGAATTTAAGTGGAGATTTGAGGAATTTGTGAATGAATGAAACCCTAGATTCGATGCAACCTGTGGGGGAGAGGGTGTGACGTAGAAATGCGGAATTAAAAAATTATGTCATGTGTGTATTATATTATATATTCTGTTTCTAAAATTTAAGAAACTTTATTCTACTCTTGTTTCTAAAATTTATTATATATTCTGGTTGATCAATTTATTAACCTTTTCTATTCTTGTTTCTAAAACTTATTATATATATTCTAGTTGATCAAATTTTTTTTATATTTTAAATATATCACCTAACACACAGACTTTTTAAACCTATTTTTACACATGCATTAACGCTCACCAGACTAAAATTTATGAATTAAAATTCTTAACCATCTAAACCTGGTGGTATAGACCCCCTCCCACCTCAGCCAAATAGCGCCCCATACCCATTTCCCAAGTGCTATTGGGGACGCCATTCTCTCCACCACCGGCCCAATAATGAGGGCTATTGGATAATTGGTGGGGCACGTGAAATGGTCAAAACCAAAAGAAAATAGGGAGAGCCTCTAACGGCTCCATTTCATACCAGTCAGCCTAAGAAAAAACATATTAACGACGCACCTTGATGCTGATAGGCTAGATTCCTTTTAGTGACCAATGTTAACCGAACATCAAAATGACAAATCAGATGCAATACCAATCATATTTGTTGAAAAAAAAGTGTTTACATTTAACAGACATTTTAATAATTTAGTTGAGCGATTTTAATTGAAACAGGTTAACTCGTTGTCTGTTAATAAAGTTATGTTCGAGGTAACATGTTCATCAAATATGTGGTGTTCGACTAAACCTATTCAACAAACATATTGTATTAGTAAACTCAAAACCAGAGTACTTTTGTGTCTGTGTTAAAGATCATGTCATAATTAGAAGTCCATTTACTCAATAAGAAACGAACGTTAGCACAAAGTGTGTGGAGTACCATAAAACTAAATCCAGTTTAGCTATTCATTTGTTCAGTTTCAATGTGTTTCAGACTATTACCTTTCCTTTAAAGGTTTTTAGCATAAAACATAAATAACAACCACTAAAGCGCCTATAATTCTTATTAAGAAATTGATAAGTTGGTGTTCTAGTCGTGTTTAAGTCCTACAAAAGTGATGTGTGTTTTAATCATTACAACTACAAGGTTAAATAATAGGTGTAAAACAAAATTGCTGTTAAAAAAGAATTAATAAATTAGTTTCAAGATATTATTAGTCTTTCCTATCACCACATGTCTAATTAAATGATGCCTCTTGAAAAGAACGATTTTGGACTATAAATCCCTTTATATTCATAATGTTGTGGTTAAGAAATCATTCATCATTCATGTTTCATAAAGGTTTTTCATTATCAAAAAGCCCTGCTTATAATAAATATTAAAATTAAGGCTACGTTTATAGAAGAAAGGTTATCATACGTACTTGTTGTCATAAATACAATTATGTCTTGTAATTTACATGGGAAAAATAATTCGCATGATTAATGATGGGTAGCAAAACAAAGTTAGTATGAACTGAATTTTGGAAATGTGTTACAGGGCTTCATTGCGGGCGTGAGAGGTGGCCACATCAGCCAAGACCAAGGGGGCGTGGGAACCATTACGACGAGATGTTAAAGGGGCTTTGCCTCTGAGGCTAACCTAGGGATGAGACCCCCTTATTAATATTTTAATTTTTATATTAAATAATAAAACATTTAATCATATTTAGTCTCGCAATAAACCTTAATAACACACCTTAGTGGTGTAAAAGGTAAAAAAAGTGTGTCTACATGGCACGTTTGTAACAATTTTTGTTTGGATATAGGATTTAAATAATCCCAACTTTCACTAATTGGCCAATAACACTTTCAACTTTCGATTTGTACACCAACACTCCCAACTTTCAACTTATTGGCCGATAACACTCCCTAACTAACTGAACCTAACACAGTTAGCTGATGTCAGCTGCCACGTCATCAAAAATGCCATGTCAGCTGCCATATCAGCTGACACGTCATCAAAAACGCCATATCAACTGCCACATCATATGCCGCGTCAGCAAAAAAAATGCCATGTTAGTAAAAATTAACTAGGTTTAGTTAGTTAGGGAGTGTTATCGGCCACTAAGTTGAAAGTTGGAAGTGCTGGTGTACAAAATGAAAGTTGGGAGTGTTTATCGGTTAATTGGTGAAAGTTGGGAGTGTTTAAATCGAATATCCTTTTTTTTTCCAAATGAAACCCATTTGGAGCCCAACACATATACATAAAACAATTGTTATGAGGCTATGCAGTGTGGCTCGGGGAAGGCGCATCGGGGGTTTGACTACTTCAGTTAAAACCATGTGTACACTGACAAACAATTTAAACATTGGTATTGAAAAAGTTATCGCCTATTTCCTACGTGTATTGTTGATGGTTTGGTGCGTATGGATCTGTTATTCATATTATGATACGATGCTAGAGGTAAAAGGGGTTTCACTACTTTATAGAAATACACATCGACAATTCGTCAAATGGCATACGACACTTGTAAGGATGCATGGGATGAAATTTGAAGATATCTGACCATAACGGGAAAGTTTGTATAAATTTTCCAAGTGTGTGATCAAGCTATATAGCGAGAAGTATTTGTGTGAACACAAAAAGACAATGAAAAAATTATATGCAGCGCACGGACAAAGACATGGATTCCACGAATGTTAGGCAGCATCAATTATAGGCATTGGCTGTCACACCCCGACCCGCAGCGGAATAAAAGTCGAGGCATGATTGGGTTATCACCAAAGCTCATGATATTTACTAATAAGTTTCATATTTATTGAATTCAAATTTACTTCAAATATCCAGCACAAATACCATACAAACACAAACATTAAACCAACGATTGTTCCAAACGAAATAAATTATTTTTCTAAGGCCATCCTATGTGTTTCTTTCCTCCACTTGTTCACCTGTATCATGCGTAAAACATAAAGTTTTGGTCAACAAAAGTTGGCGAGTGAACCTTAATAAAACATTTAAGTAATTTATATTGTTGTTTAAATAAAATTGTGCATGAATCATATGTGAACATATGTATATATATAACCAATCACAAACCACATTAAATGAACACATGACATGATGTATGATGTAATTGAGATCAAGGCTCAATTAAACGGAGCCGATCTAATGAGGCACCTGATGCTCAACCCGTATCCCACGGGGAACTGATGGGCCTAATGAAAATGATTGCACTGAAATGATGAAATGTAACCACATATAAACCACATAACAACTATACACATTTGATCATGAAATGATATTAGCACAAGTGTTAAATAAAAAGAAATTGTACGACACATGATACACCCCAAAACATGATTAAAACGGGAATTTGTAGAGATTCACTCACATTGGGTGCGTATTCTTGAGTGGTAATGAGAGCGCACGAGTTGTGGGTTTAACCGGCGAAGGAGTACTAACTCGTGTTGAAGAACACTTTAGGAACTCAAGATAGGAGGCTTCCAAAAGTTGGAAACAAGCTCCAAGAAGAATAGAAAGAAGAACTTCACACTTTGCTTTGAAGTGTTTTGAAGTGGTGTGAAAAAAATGGAAGAATCATGGGGTATTGATAGTATTTTAGGATTAAGGAGGTGATGACAAGTGTCCTCAAGTGTGGATTAGTGTCCTAACATGTGTCAACACCATATTAAGTGTGGCAAAGTGAGTGCTAGGTATCAAAAATTGGAGATATGTGGCAAACTTGGTGAAGAAGCAAAAATATTTATTATTTTTTGACATTTTTGGCCATTGGACTTGTATTTTCACTTGTTTGCCATTTTAACCTCTTTAACCTAATATTTAGGTTATATAAAGGTTTTAAGACATATGTAACTTGGATTATGCCCGAAAATGTCGTGGATGTCGGTTCGTTCGGTTGTACGGTTACGCGTTTCGCAAAATAAGTAAAAAAAATTAATATTTATGTTAATTCATTAGGGTTATTTCCATTATTATTATTTGAGTTAAATGCTTGGTTGGTCCCTGTGGTTTGCGAAAATTGCAGATTTGGTCCCAATGATTCATTAATTACACACTTGGTCCCAGTGGTTGCAATTTTGCACTCGGGTGGTCCTTATGACTAACCCATGTTTACTTTCTCAGTTAAGTCTATTTAAAATTACCACACTACCCTTACTATTAAAAAACAAAAATAAATAAACACCTTCTTCTTCTTCACCCTGATCTCTCTCTCACACTTTTATTTTCTCTCTCTAAAACCACAAGACCACCGTCTCCCACCTCCACCACCGCCGCCTCCACCACCGCCGTCTCCTACCTTCTCCTCCCATTCACTGTTTCAGATAGGAGAAACCGTTCACCAAATCTACAGTCCCGTTTATCCTACCTCCCCCAACCGCAGGCAACAATGGGCTAGCCGATCGAGCCATGAGCTGGGGGTCAGGAGTGTGGCTTCTCGACAAAGATGAACCCAGAGCCGACACATAGGCGTGTGACCCAGATCCCATCCCCTGAAGATGCCCGAAATGGGAATCAGAAATATCGACATTTCATCAAACGCGTTATGGCTAGCTGGACGAGACGGTTGCCTAGAACCAGAAGCAGCCTGACTCATATCATCCTATATCCAATAACCAATACCATACATAAAAAAATTAATACACAAATCATATGACCAAATACAAAGAAACCACAATGATTATCAATTCATCATAATCAAATAAATTCTACCAATCCAAAATAAACCTACAACTTTTTTACAAACAGAAATTATAACCTAAATGATCTCAGCAATGCTCTTTTGCCTACTCCCTAACCCTAAACCGGGCAACCCGATAAGCCCGTTACCGGCCCACTCCGCGATACCCTACGCCTTTCCGGCATTCCCATTATCTTTCTTCACCTTCCTCATATCCCCAATAGCAGACCCCCACCCCCACTCTGCAATCGCTGCGAAAACCGCCAATCATCCTTATTTAAAAGCGGTGGGGTAACCTAGGGTTGAGATTAACATTAGCATGATAATAGTCAACATAAGCTGGATCAGACCTCAACTCTTGTTCCGAAATGCCACCGTCAAACAACCCTGCAACCGCATTCAACGATCCTTCAACGGTGGGCGGTGCAGACCCACTTCGGTACATGTTAATCTCCATCTCACGATCACTGCTACTCATCCGTTTCAGCATCCCTAACTCCTCGTTGCTTGATCGCATTCCGATATCCGACATCATCTTTGAATAACTATCGGTCACCATCCTACCCTTTTGTACCAAATTAACATAAAAAATCAAAACTTTTTCACCTTAAACAATGCAAGCTTGAAGCTTTACGGATTTTGATGGTTAATTTCACTTCATCTTGTAATAATCTAGTAGAATGAACATGTTGGTTTGTCGAATTTAACAAAAAAATTGCACCTTTTTGTCTCTAATTTGACTATGTCAGTAAATTAGTGGGGGTGGCGGTGGAGGCAGCGGTGGTGGAGGCGGTGGTGGAGGTGGAGACGGTGGTCTTGTGGTTTTAGAGAGAGAAAAGGAAAGTGAGAGAGAGAACAGGGTGAAGAAGAAGGTGTTTATTTATTTTTGTTTTTTAATAGTAAGGGTAGTGTGGTAATTTTACATAGACTTAACTGAGAAAGTTAACATGGGTTAGTCATAAGGACCACCCGAGTGCAAAAATTGCAACCACTGGGACCAAGTGTGTAATTAATGAACTATTGGGACCAAATCTGCAATTTTCGCAAACCACAGGGACCAACCAAGCATTTAACTCTTATTATTTTTTCTATATAAGAAATATTTTAATACCTTAAGCAATATTAAAAAAGAAAATAACCGAACGCCATAAATTCATATACTTGATTGATGGTTTGGAGCGGGTTTTCGAAACCCGATTTACACAAATGTTACATTGGCCATGGCGTAATTTTTCCTACTGCATGGCGATGTCGATTTACTCGCGTTGCTTACAAACATCTCTCAATAATATTGGAAGTTGTGGCTTCTACTAAGCTATGTATTAGGCTTGTTTCTTTGGAGTTACTTGTTCAAACAACTTAAATGTTTGGCAATAATCAAATATTATCAACGAGATCATAGAGGGTATCGGATCTATTACTTCGTTTCTTGTTTCTGGAGTGGTATACAAGCACGGCTATAATCTTGTCGACATGATAAACTCAGACTATGCAACAATTGTTAAAACTATATTGTATACGAAGATGATAAAAGAAAGATATTTGTAAAATATCAAGAATCGAAAAGAAAAGATCTTGAACGGTTGTTTGTGTTCTAAAGCAACGATGGCATATTGTTCAACACCCAACACGTACAGTAACACCAAATCAAATATTATTGCATAACATGATTAATGAACGAGTATTTTGTATACATGTATCTTATTGCATAACATAATTATTGAAGATGAATGCCACATGATATGCTAATACGATCCAAACGATATTCATGAGAATGTTGTCCTGGTTCATGAGGCACTACAAGAATCAAATATGTGGGCGTTAAACAACCAGAAAACGCACCTTAACATTCGTGCCGATTTGATTAAACACATTTGGCAATTCACTCGTATCAATCACGATGATTAGTTGGTTATGTTTTTTTTAATGTAGGTTTATGTTGTTTTTTTATTATGTATTTTTTTTTCTGAATTATGCATTTTTTTCCTTTTAATATGTATATTTTTAAATTAATTAAATGGTTACTTTTATGTTTTAGCTGGTTTAATAAAATGAAACTAAATGAATTGTTAAAAAAGTAATATTAAAGAATAAAGGGGTAGGAAAAGGAAAGGAGAAATCACACCCTGTGATGAGGAGGAAAGGGACGAGAGATGACGTGACATTAAGATCATAAATGAGAAAGATAAGGATGATAAAAATCACAAACATTATTGTGAAGTTAATCCATTTTTTAGTAGCATACGTCTCTTAAAAGAGAGATTAAGATTCAAACATGTAAAAAAAGACTAATTAAACATTAAAAAAAATAAAAAAACACAAACGTATTAGCTTGATTATATATGCTTCTCACCACACATATCTCAATGTTTGAATTTTAGTTTTATTATTAATCATATATTTCTAGCCACAATATTTCAATGCTTAAATCTTACTTTTATCGTACATATTAAAAGATGTGAGTAATTCAAGAACAATTACCTATAATAATAATAATCACCATCTTAGAGAATAGTGTATTCTTGTCATTGGTTGAAATAGACGGCCAACTATTATGTTGGTATTTCTCTATTGGTCAGGTTAAATTACGATTTTGCCCGTTTAAATTTACAGTATTGCCATTGGTTTTTTTCTTTCCAGCTAAATTACGATTTTGCCCTCAACTCAAATTTACAGACAGCAATTATCTTTTTTGTTTTTTTCCCTGTAAAATTACGATTTTGACCCCAGTGTAAAATTATAGTCATGCCATCATGGTAGTGTTTTGTTTTAATTGATTGAATCAGTATAATTTTTATTCGTGCCTGTAACATCCGTCAAAAAACGGATTTACCAAACCCGCTCCGTTTATCAACCGAACAGTCAGTCAAAATTTTCGTTGCGAATTAAATGCCCAAAATATTTTTAAACGATCCGTAATCAATTATTATACGGGGGTATATATTTAGTTTTTGAAAAACTGTTGAAAATCGAAAAATAAAAATGAATTGTTACAGCCGGGTTTCGAACCCGGGTCTGTACCGAATCAGCAAGAGTTTTATCCTCACACACACAAACCACTGCGCCGCTTGATCTGTTTGTTATATATTGCAAACATTTAATTGATATAATAACATTACGAATTCAAAATCGGCGCCCAAACGGTTCAGTCGTCGGAATCCCGGAATATTCGCCAGATTTAACTACGATTTACGTTATAACGTAAACCTTTAATCACATATCGGTTATAACCGATGTTTGAAGTCCGCGACACATTTCAAAACCGTCGGAAAAATTAAACCGTTGAATACAGTCCAAAATCAGACCAAATACATTGCGATTTTCCCCTATAAATTGACCCACAACCGACGACAAACACTTTCGCTCAAAAATCACATCTTTTCACGGCGTATTTTCACTCGCCGGAACTTTCCTGTTTTTCGCCGGAAAACCGTGTTTCAATCCCTGAGCTTTATTGAATCCCCTAAACCTTCACCGAAGTCACCCTTACCTTTTTCCAAGTTTTTCTGGATACTAGCTACTACAAGGAACACGTCACCGGAGTTGAATTCAGTCGCCGGATTTTCTGCCGGAAAACAGAGAGTTCAGTCGGTATATTTCTCCGCTCAGTTTCCTTTCCTTTCACTTTTATCTTATCTTAATCGACGGTAAAACACTAATAAAACGGATAAAATCTTGAACCAGTCTGTCACCGATTTCTGGTTATTCTTTCGGTGAAGAAGATGAAGACTTGTTATCATATAAGTTTAATTAAAACCATGAAATTAATCGGGTTAGACACACAGTCCAGCGGTGGACTGTGTGCACATATAAAACGCAAAACGTCTCGAGTTCGATTCCCGTCTCACACACGCTGCCTTAATAAAATGCATTTTTTTGTTACTGAACCGGATCGCCTTAGTTATATGTTAAGTATATTGATAACCAGAATAATAACCAAGTTAGACACACAGTCCAGCGGTGGACTGTGTGTTTGTTTATATCACAGGTCACGAGTTCGAGTCCGGTCATCAGCACCGACTCGGACAATTATCTATTTTTTTAAAGAAGGCAGAAAAAGGAAACAACTAAATTGTCTTTAAGTATAATAAAAATCAAGTTATATAACATGTTGAACACACAGTCCAGCGGTGGACTGTGTGTTATATTAACCCACAGGTCCCGGGTTCGAGACCTGTGGAGCGCACCGCCGAGCCGCTTAAACTGTTTTTAAAATAAAAATGATTTTCGGTTAATGTTAATTAATGTATATATGTAATTAAAATCGGATATATAACGGGTTAGACACGTAGCTCAGTTGGTAGAGCTGCGTGCACGCGTACGAGAGGTCTCGGGTTCGAGCCTCACTCAGCGCACAACAATATGCCTCAAAACCGGTCAACGACCAGTCAAAGTCAACTGGTCAATGTTACTGTAGCAGAAAAAAATAAAATATTTTTATTATTTTTATTTAATTATTTTAAGTAAAAATCAATTATAAATACTTAAAAATAACATTTTTAAGATTTGAAAATAGCCTCAAACTCACAAAAATACACCCAACAATCCTACTAAAATAGTTTAATAAAATCCGTTTACTCACCAAACCATAATGCGATTTATCTAGGTTAAATCTCACTCGTGGTTAAAACCACTTCGCGTGCATTCATCATCATCAACCGAACGCACCCACTGTGAGTGAATCTTACAATTCCCCTTTTTAAATTACACGTTTTGGGGTGTGTCATGTGTTATGAATTAATTAATTTATTTATTTAAACTTGTGCCATACCACATCATGACTTAATCTTAGATTGATTTATTGTTGTGATTTATTTATATTCCGTTTGTCAAATTACATGAAACTCATACATTAAGCCCATCAGTTCCTCGTGGGAATCGAGTAGAACATCGCGTGCTTCAATTCAAATTCAAAATTGTTCATGTGTGTTTTCATTGAGTTTATATAGTTTGTAGTTGTGTTATTCATATTATCATGTTTATGCAATTCATTCATCAGGCCCCTCAGTTCCTCGTGAGAGACGAGTTGAGCATCGCGTGCCTTTAATTGTTCCATTATTATTCATGAGTGTTTCATTTAACATATTATGATTATTGATCAAGTTACATCTAATTTTACTCATGTTTGGTTGTGCACATATTTCATAATCAATTTAAATAAATTGTTCAAATGTTTTCCATAGGATTCACTCGCCAACATTATGTTGATCCAAAAACCTTTTTACACATGATACAGGTGAACAGGTTGAAGCAAGGAAAACATAGGATATGCCTTAGAAGAGAACAAAGAAGTTAGATTGTTAGTTAGATCATGTTGTAGCAATCATTGTAAACTTTCATTTAATTTGTATTAATGAATATGAAACGTTTAATAAATGTCATGAGCTTTGATGATAACCCAATCATGCCCCGATCACCTTATCCGCTGCGGGTCGGGGTGTGACAGATTGGTATCAGAGCCATGACTATAGGGATATAGGATAGGTTATTAGACCCTTAGAGCCTATACTATAGTCTGCCTAAAATTTTAAATTGATTAAGTGGTTACATACAAACTTGTGATATTTATTTGTTTCATATTTGTTACATTTCAGTCAAACATACATGCCCATATACATATTCGTTATACATATATACATATTCATTATACATATATCGATGTTCATGTGTTCAATTTATTTTCATATTCTCATTATCCAAAGATTTTATGCAATTTTCAATTCTCATCAAAGTAAGTTCTGCGACGGGCATGTAGTAACTGGAAGGGTACAAGTACCGGTAGTCGGAACGTCCTGTCTAGGCTGGCATTCGTATAAATCCAATATAACGGACCAGTTTGCCTACCTGGGGACCAACGATGAGAGTACGAAGGACCTATTAGGCCAAAGCATGCCACACCAAACGTCGTTCGAACTAACCCTACTTTGAGGTGTCACCGTGTCTACACCTGGACACATTCCGAACATCACACGTTGTATACATATTTCTCGATTTTCACCGGGTTTTGTGTACGCAACCAGGCAGAAACCGTGCGAACCATATGAAAAACCGGTAATTCATGGGGGCCCACATGATTACATAAGGTAAAGTATGGCGGCATGACGGGCCTAACAGCGAGCAAAGCCCAAGACATCCTATGGATGTAGTATTTTTGGTATAATTATTTTATGAATGTTCATTCTTGAATGCGACCCATGATCTCAAAAGCATCCAACTCATACCTTTGTCATGTATTCATTGTAGATGTCTTCTAACCTCGCCCGTAGGAAGATGAGAGCAGGAAAAGCCCGCGAACGCATGGCTACCTTAATCGCTCAACAAATGGCTGCCGTAATACCCAACATTGTAATCCAAGTTCAACAAGCACTTACCCATAATCCTGTCAATCAAGCAAACCAAAACATTTTCAACTCTTCCCCAAATACCACTAAATGCACCTACAAGCATTTCAAATCATGCGACCCTCCGAAATATAAAGGGACTGAAGGTGTCACCGCACTCCTCCATTGGTTTGAAGAAATGGAGAATACTTTTCTAAATTGCGATTGCCCTGATGATCGCAAAGTGCGTTATGCTACCGGTCGACTATATGGGATAGCACTTACTTGGTGGAATACAGAGAAGGCCAAACGAGGTGTTGAAGATGCTATGTCCTTAACTTGGAACGAATTGAAAGAAATCATGACCAGACGATTTTGCCCAAGGAGCGAAATCAAGAAGCTAGAAGATGAATTTTACTCATTGAGGCAAGTGGAAGGAGACCACACCACCTACAACAAAAGGTTCCTCGAATTACATCAAATGGTTCCCAACATGTTTACTCCCCTCTACCGTTTGATCGAGCACTACATTCGTGGTCTTCCGTCAAAGATTCAAGACCCTGTGATAAGTACCAAGCCTGCAACTTTGGAAGCAGCAATGGAGCTAGCAACAGAGCTCACCGAGAACCGAATCCGAAACAAAGACTTCAAGGAGGAGAAGAAGAAGGATAAAGAATCGACTGAAACCTCTGACTCCACTCAAACTGAATCCCCTTCTCAACCCAAACCTAAGAGAAGAAGAGTCGGGCGACTTTTCGCTGCTACTCAACGAAATCAACCAGTTTTTCACGCTATACCCATCCGAGCTGTCCCAATCACCCAAGAGGCACCCAACTCAGCTTACCCAAATAAGAAACCATATCTTGGACCTCACCCTCGATGCAACAACTGTTTTTATCACCATCCCTTTACTTTACCTTGCCGGCTATGTACAACTTGTGGACGTTATGGTCATTTGAGCAATGTTTGTCGCACCTTTCAAGACCAAACCTTTTCCCCTACTCAAAACATGGCCCAAACTTATCACCAACCCCAACACCCCATATTCCCATATGCTCGAGCTTGCTTCAATTGTGGCGACCCTACCCACTTTAGAAACACATGCCCTCAATTGGTAAACGTTATCAACACTCAAGCCCAATCAAACCCAGTTAACCAAGTAAACCAAGAAAACCCAACCACTATGCCGCCAGCAAGAGGAAGAGTCTTCAATATCAACGCCAACCCTGTCGAAGATAATGACGGCCCAAACGAAGATACTCAGCTAGTCCTGTTCGCCGAAGATCCAGATTCAACTCCTATTGTTTAGTCTTTCTTTATCACATGTGTAGACTGTTAGAGAAATCATTGGATATTATATATTATATATTGTTTTCAGTATACGATTTTGCCGAGGCCGCAGCTCCCCATCCATCGAGGTTGAGTTTGATCCCCATTTTATTATGGGTTGATCAGGGTGTGCCCGCACGATCGGCTCCGTTTGTTGAGCCTTGATCGGTTACGTAGTATTACATTTCAATACATGCAATATGCTCGGCTCCGTTTGATTGAGCCTTGAGTACACAGATTTATTTACATTTCCAGTTCATGCAATATGCTCGGCTCCGTTTGATTGAGCCTTGAGTACACAGATTTATTTACATTTCCAGTTCATGCAATACGCTCGGCTCCGTTTGATTGAGCCTTGAGTGCACAGTTCAATTTACGTTTCAAGTTCATGCAATACGTTCGGCTCCGTTTGATTGAGCCTTGAGCGCACATACAATTTCATTATCAGTATCTTGTGGTTGTGGTGTTTGTAGTAGAGTCGCATCGAACTAACCATAACTTTCGGATAAAGTCAACGAAAATTTGACAAGGATATGGTGGATACGCCGATGGTACTTCCTATATATAAGTATTCTTGTCAAATAATCGGAGGCATTATCAGGCGGTTATGAGAGGTTCCATGCATAGGCTGTTTGTGTGGTTAAGTTATTCATATTCAGTACATGCAATATGTTCGGCTCCGTTTGATTGAGCCTTGAGCACACAATTTCAATTTCAGTACATGCAATATGTTCGGCTCCGTTTGATTGAGCCTTGAGCACACAATTTCAATTTCAGTACATGCAATATGTTCGGCTCCGTTTGATTGAGCCTTGAGCACACAATTTCATTTTCAGTACATGCAATACGATCGGCTCCGTTCGATTGAGCCTTGATCGCACAGATATGTTTCATTTCAGTAATTTATGTTTGTTGTATTGATTGTAGAGTTATAGGACTAATCATAATTCACTGTTAAAACCAATGAAAATTTGACAAGAATATGGTGGATACGCCGCTGGTACTTCCTATATATAAGTATTCTTGTCAAAGGATCAGAGGCATTAACGGATGGTTATGAGAAGTTCTATGTAGGATTTATTAGTTTCTTGGTAACCAATCATAACTTGTGGATAAAACTAATGAAAATTTGGCAAGAATATGGTGGATACGCCGCTGGTACTTCCTATATATAAGTATTCTTGCCAAAGGATCAGAGGCATTATCAGGCGGTTATGAGAAGTTCCAGGTAGGATTTATTATTTGCCTTGGTTGGAATTTGTGTTACATTTATATCATCATGTTATTTAAAGAGATTGGATTGTGTCCCATTTCTACATAAATTAACCTCTCCATCATAACAAACGAGAGAGGAACTTCCATCATTCAAACATATATGTTATCAGAATGTGGATTCAAATATTTGCTGTTGTGTTTAATCATGTTCAAATATTCGCTGATGTGTCTATTCATGTTCGAATATTGCTGTTATGTTTATTCATGTTCAAATATTTGCTGATGTGTTCATTCATGTTTGGATATCAGCTGTTGTTTTTATTTATGTTCCGTGTAGATTGTAGTGTTAGAAGTTTTGCCTTAGGATATAGCCATATTTTTCCCAAACGTATCTAAACTCTTATGAACGATATCATTTTTAGAGAATCATTCCTGTTTACCAATATTCACACAGTAGGCAACAAAAAGCGATTCCTGAATAGGGTACATAACCCTTACAAGGAACGTTACCCGCCTCGAACAAAAACTTAAACCTTCATTTTTCTGAGCATACAACTGTCAAACAAAACGTCATCATCCTTTTTAGTCAAAATATATCATTATTCAAATTTCGGGACGAAATTTCTAAAAAGCAGGGGATACTGTAACATCCGTCAAAAAACGGATTTACCAAACCCGCTCCGTTTATCAACCGAACAGTCAGTCAAAATTTTCGTTGCGAATTAAATGCCCAAAATATTTTTAAACGATCCGTAATCAATTATTATACGGGGGTATATATTTAGTTTTTGAAAAACTGTTGAAAATCGAAAAATAAAAATGAATTGTTACAGCCGGGTTTCGAACCCGGGTCTGTACCGAATCAGCAAGAGTTTTATCCTCACACACACAAACCACTGCGCCGCTTGATCTGTTTGTTATATATTGCAAACATTTAATTGATATAATAACATTACGAATTCAAAATCGGCGCCCAAACGGTTCAGTCGTCGGAATCCCGGAATATTCGCCAGATTTAACTACGATTTACGTTATAACGTAAACCTTTAATCACATATCGGTTATAACCGATGTTTGAAGTCCGCGACACATTTCAAAACCGTCGGAAAAATTAAACCGTTGAATACAGTCCAAAATCAGACCAAATACATTGCGATTTTCCCCTATAAATTGACCCACAACCGACGACAAACACTTTCGCTCAAAAATCACATCTTTTCACGGCGTATTTTCACTCGCCGGAACTTTCCTGTTTTTCGCCGGAAAACCGTGTTTCAATCCCTGAGCTTTATTGAATCCCCTAAACCTTCACCGAAGTCACCCTTACCTTTTTCCAAGTTTTTCTGGATACTAGCTACTACAAGGAACACGTCACCGGAGTTGAATTCAGTCGCCGGATTTTCTGCCGGAAAACAGAGAGTTCAGTCGGTATATTTCTCCGCTCAGTTTCCTTTCCTTTCACTTTTATCTTATCTTAATCGACGGTAAAACACTAATAAAACGGATAAAATCTTGAACCAGTCTGTCACCGATTTCTGGTTATTCTTTCGGTGAAGAAGATGAAGACTTGTTATCATATAAGTTTAATTAAAACCATGAAATTAATCGGGTTAGACACACAGTCCAGCGGTGGACTGTGTGCACATATAAAACGCAAAACGTCTCGAGTTCGATTCCCGTCTCACACACGCTGCCTTAATAAAATGCATTTTTTTGTTACTGAACCGGATCGCCTTAGTTATATGTTAAGTATATTGATAACCAGAATAATAACCAAGTTAGACACACAGTCCAGCGGTGGACTGTGTGTTTGTTTATATCACAGGTCACGAGTTCGAGTCCGGTCATCAGCACCGACTCGGACAATTATCTATTTTTTTTAAAGAAGGCAGAAAAAGGAAACAACTAAATTGTCTTTAAGTATAATAAAAATCAAGTTATATAACATGTTGAACACACAGTCCAGCGGTGGACTGTGTGTTATATTAACCCACAGGTCCCGGGTTCGAGACCTGTGGAGCGCACCGCCGAGCCGCTTAAACTGTTTTTAAAATAAAAATGATTTTCGGTTAATGTTAATTAATGTATATATGTAATTAAAATCGGATATATAACGGGTTAGACACGTAGCTCAGTTGGTAGAGCTGCGTGCACGCGTACGAGAGGTCTCGGGTTCGAGCCTCACTCAGCGCACAACAATATGCCTCAAAACCGGTCAACGACCAGTCAAAGTCAACTGGTCAATGTTACTGTAGCAGAAAAAAATAAAATATTTTTATTATTTTTATTTAATTATTTTAAGTAAAAATCAATTATAAATACTTAAAAATAACATTTTTAAGATTTGAAAATAGCCTCAAACTCACAAAAATACACCCAACAATCCTACTAAAATAGTTTAATAAAATCCGTTTACTCACCAAACCATAATGCGATTTATCTAGGTTAAATCTCACTCGTGGTTAAAACCACTTCGCGTGCATTCATCATCATCAACCGAACGCACCCACTGTGAGTGAATCTTACAATTCCCCTTTTTAAATTACACGTTTTGGGGTGTGTCATGTGTTATGAATTAATTAATTTATTTATTTAAACTTGTGCCATACCACATCATGACTTAATCTTAGATTGATTTATTGTTGTGATTTATTTATATTCCGTTTGTCAAATTACATGAAACTCATACATTAAGCCCATCAGTTCCTCGTGGGAATCGAGTAGAACATCGCGTGCTTCAATTCAAATTCAAAATTGTTCATGTGTGTTTTCATTGAGTTTATATAGTTTGTAGTTGTGTTATTCATATTATCATGTTTATGCAATTCATTCATCAGGCCCCTCAGTTCCTCGTGAGAGACGAGTTGAGCATCGCGTGCCTTTAATTGTTCCATTATTATTCATGAGTGTTTCATTTAACATATTATGATTATTGATCAAGTTACATCTAATTTTACTCATGTTTGGTTGTGCACATATTTCATAATCAATTTAAATAAATTGTTCAAATGTTTTCCATAGGATTCACTCGCCAACATTATGTTGATCCAAAAACCTTTTTACACATGATACAGGTGAACAGGTTGAAGCAAGGAAAACATAGGATATGCCTTAGAAGAGAACAAAGAAGTTAGATTGTTAGTTAGATCATGTTGTAGCAATCATTGTAAACTTTCATTTAATTTGTATTAATGAATATGAAACGTTTAATAAATGTCATGAGCTTTGATGATAACCCAATCATGCCCCGATCACCTTATCCGCTGCGGGTCGGGGTGTGACAGTGCCAATCGGTTGTTTGGCACACTCATTTGTCCTGAAAAATTACAGCCCCCAATTTAAAATTATATTGTTTCCATCGTTTTAGTTTTTAAGCAAAACTCTGGTAGTATTTTGTTTTAATTGGTTACACGGTGTAATTTTTTTAGATTGTGTTATAAGTAGTATGTACAATTAATCGAAGCACAAACCTACATGTTATGAGAAAGAAATATTCGGCTTAGTATCCCGCAACACGAACGAGGCAAAAAGTAGTTCTAGATAATAACATTTCCATTCATGAAGAGTACTAAATCCAATTTGGTCAATGTTATTTTGTTTTATTTAGTTAGTTTACGTTTCTATCCCTTAACTTTAATAAAGTTATCATACAATTCCTGAAATAATTATTTTTAATAAACGATTTAGATTTATAATCCTGAACTTTAATAATTTTATAACAAAAGTTTAATAACCGTTCAATATACCAGGTAACAAATTTTTACCGTGTTACTTGCTTATATTTACCTTCGTTTAGATTAAAGTCTACATAGTCTATCTTAACCGTTCAAAATATCAGGTAACAAATTTAATAATTTATTTACCTTATTATCGTTAAACCTAACTTTTAACTTTAAAAATGTTTATTTAACCATATTAATTGCTTATTTTTATCAATGTTTAGATTAAAATATAAAAATTATATAATATATCATCGATATATTGTAACAAATACATTCTCGCCAGTATACTCCTACAACACCGCCGCGAAACGCGAACTTTAATACTAGTTATACATCAAACTTTAACTAGTAGATTTGTTGATTAGAAAACTCAATATTTTAACACGCAATTAAACTTTTTATTTTATCATGAAATAACACATGTACCTTTTCATATATGAAAATAGTCTTTTTCTTAATGAAATTAACCGAAAGATTTAGCCGATACCTAAAAACATGAATTGAGATTTTTTTTAGTCTCATATGTTCCATAACTAAATTTCAAGGTTTTAGCATAGGCTATAAATTATGCTTAAATCAGCACGAGTTCAACGCTTTGACCAATCAAATCAACACATCATCAAACCCGTTATCAACCATTAACATGTCAAAAAGAAACATTCTAATATCAAACAGTAACAAGACAAAAAGAAATTTTCTGATATCAACAACAAAAAGACAAAGAAACAAAGTGACATCTACAGTAACAAGACAAAAAGAAACAATATTCATTAAAAAGTACCGATATTTTAAGATAAGACATAACACATATATTAATACGAACACGATTTTGTTGTCTTACAAACACAAAAATCACATAGATATGGTAATTAACCACAACAAACACAAACCAATATCAATTATCCATCTATAAAAAGTTACAATTGCCAAAGGAGTTAAGTTGCCCCGTTGGATATGAGCATCAGCCCGGAACAACTGAGTGAGAGCACGAATATGTCGTCAGCCACCATCCATTTCCAAGACCTGATCACATAGTAACGAGCTGGATAGAAGGTGCAGCCACCATGAACATCTTGTGCCATGAAGAGGCGTCTTCGACGACCACGATGGAGGACGGTGACCCGTGAACTAGAGAGGGTTTGTTAGTGATGGTGGTGGTCATGATATAAGGGTGGATGAATGGAGATTTGCAATTTAGGTTTTGGTGTAAAAAGGACAGCATCTTCCATGGGATATCCGGTGACCAGCTTCCCTTTTTCCTTTGCCTTTTTTGTTTTTTCTTCCTTTCTTTAATATTTTTTATGTAACTAGTTTATTTATTGGAACTTTATTGTGTAAGTATTATAATATATGTAAAATGATGATTATGTAAAGTTGAATGCCTATAAAAATTAAAGTAGTAGAAATTGTTGTGTTGCTTGCTAGCTTCATGACCTTTCAATGTAGAGGTCATAAGTTCGAGTCTCGTTTAGAGCAATATGCCTTTGGGTTAAAGCATGAGTTTTACAACAGTGGGCCATTTGGCGATGAGTTTCCTCCGGGCCACCAACGCCGTCTGTGTTCATGGGCGTAGGTGGACGCCATTGGTTTACCCCGATGATCGGGTTTTAATTGGTCGTTCAAAAAAAATTGTTCTAGGGTAAACTGTCATTCTTGTCAAGATAGGTTTGGTCACTTTTACTGATTTAATCAAAAAGCTTTTTTTTCTCGCTTGGTTGTCCCTGTAGTTTCAAAAGCTTGGTCGTTTTTATCAACTTAGTTAACTTCATTCAGTTATACCGTTAAATGAGGGGCGTTAATGTTTATGTCTTTTTATACATTGTTTAACGCTAAAATTGGATGGGCTTAAGAAGGTGGATGAAAAAGGATAAACTTTTAAACCACAAGGCAAGAAAACAAAGATTTTGAATGAAAGTGACCAAACTACACGGATAAACATGACAACTTACTCTTGTTTTTATGTAAATATCGATACTAGGATATAGTTAAGGAGAGTCAACAACTACTAGACCTGACATAACATAGGTTGTTCAATGTGTATGTTCGTATCAAAACCTAAATAAGGCTTTGAGATTCATTAAAAAAATTAAAATACATAGTAGTCGACTTATTTCCTCTAAGGAACAGTAGCAGATCATACTCTCTCGTCAAACTATTACTGTAAATTAAGTGAGTCTCAGTTAGCTTATATATTTTTATCTCAAAATGAGTTTACGGAGAAATTGTTAGTTTGTATATCCATTACTATGGCTGTAATTGAGTCAAACCAGGTTGAGCTCGAGCTTGAGTCTAAATGAGTCGGCTCATTTATTTTATCAAGATGAAAAGTCGAGCTTGAGCTTGGCTCGTAAAATCTTCGAGCCGGCTTGTTATTATTATTTTCTACAAATATCGAAATATAAAAAAATATACGTATATCTATATTTATTATTAATGTTTTAAAGACCGAAAAGCATATTAAAAGTATTATACTTATTATTTTGTTTATTTTCTCGTATTTTTATATGTTATTGATTAATTAAACTTAAAATGTTAGCATTTTAACTCCCTAACATTTTTTATTTTAAGACATTTAAAATTAAAATTAACCTATATAAAATTAAATAATTCAAGTCAGCTCGTGAGCTCATGATCTAAGTTGGGCCTAACTCAAACTCGAGTCGTTTACAACCGTGTTATTTTCAAGCCGATCTTTACGAGCGTTGTGAAAGCCCTCCGAGCTTTTTACACGCCCCAATCCATTACAAACAACACTTTTATAATCTAGTTTTTATTTAACAAGAATTTTGGATTTTAAAGTTCTTCTCGGTTTTATTTGTGTTATCCAATCACTCCTTTATGCTATGATATTTGCACACAAACTTATTTTCTTCCTTGACGTTTTATTCTAAATCAAAGAATTATCAAAAAAAGACTTCATACTTAAACTATATCTGGACTGGTTAAAATTAAAAAGTGCAAAATTTAATCTTATTGTTACTATTACATAGGTAATGAAACTTTAATCAATTACAAGGTAGTTTAACTAAAAAGTTAGAGTAAACTGCCATTTTGGTCCCTGAGGTTTGGCAGTTTTGCCACTTTAGTCTAAATCTCAAACTTTTTGCATCTGGATCCCTGTGGTTTCAATTTTATTGCCATTTTGGTCCAAAAGTGATTTTTGTCTTCTAAAATCCTGCTATTTTGTCCTTTTCCTCAGGGGTTAAAATGTTTATTTTAAGCAAATGACCATTTAGCCCTGAGAAAAAGGACAAAATAGTAGGATTTTAGAAAACAAATATCACTTTTGGAACAAAATGATAATAAAACTAAAACCACAGGGACCCAGATGCAAAAAGTTTGAGATTTGGATTAAAGTGGCAAAACTATCAAACCTCAGGGACCAAATGATAGTTTACTCAAAAAGTTAAATAAAAAAAGTGACACATTGCAATCGATGGACCCCATCTCCCATTCTCCCTTCACCCCCTTATAACCTTAGCAAGCTCTCTTTGGCGCCCCCTAACAATGTTTAACGCCTTGCATTGGTGAGGTATGCCATTCCACTACAACCAGTCTTATAAGCACAAAAGTAACAATATCCCACATGCATAATCTAATTTTTTGTAAACACAATTATAAATACATAACGAAAATCACTCTCGTGTTAAGAGCATGGTTGTAAAAGTCCCGCCTAGTCTCCGAGTACTCACTACAAGATAGACTTCTGAGGCCCGAGTATTGTTCACCTAGGCCAATTACTCCCGAGTAATCTCCGCGTAGGCCGAGTACTTCCCGAGTACTCTCAAATCCGACTAGGGAGCGCATAGCAACTTTTGCAACCATAGTTAAGAGTACTACGGATTTTAAAAACCACTTCATTAGTTCTTTATCTTTACTTTGTATTGTCGATTTTAAAAACCACCTCTTTAGTTCTTTATCTTTAATTTGTATTGTCGACTCTAAAAATGCATTTGTATTATATAATTTCATTTATGTTTACGTTTTATGTAATTTGTATTACATATATGTACGTACCCCGATCATAATTTAGTATGTTTTATGTAATGTAATTTGCAATACATACATCTATCTACCCGGATGTACATTTTATGTAATTTGCGTTATATAATTTCGACAAGTCTATCAAAAGAACACTAATTTTGATGATATTAACGAAAAATTTATAATAAATACATTTTACATACCTTTTTATGTTAAATATGATTATATGACTTGATAAAAACATAAACATGATAAGTATATAAAGTATGTGTCACCCAAAGAGGGGCTATTAGCTAGCTAACATCACTCGTTAAAACAATAGTTGATCCATCTTTACCTTTTCAATTACATCATGGCCATGACACCTGAAAATACTCACCACCACCATCTGTTCTAGTTTATTACTATAATTTGTATCATTGTTCTCTTGAGCAATACAGATTCATTATATCGTTAAAACCGCTCTCACACTAGTTGACAAGAAAAAGTTCAAAAATATGTGGTGGAACTTTCTTATTAATCGTATGCTTTTTGAACTATGTTGTTGTGAGTATTTTTCATCGATATTCATTATATCGTTAAAACCGCTCTCACACTAGTTGACAAGAAAAAGTTCAAAAATATGTGGTGGAACTTTCTTATTAATCGTATGCTTTTTGAACTATGTTGTTGTGAGTATTTTTCATCGATATTTCTTTTGTCTGGATATATGATGTGGTAGTCTTTGTCGGGTTTATGGAGGCTTAATTAGTTAATTGGGTCTGCTTTAAAAGATACAAAAGTGAAATATTAATTAAATTAAAGTTGGGAGGCAGACTTGGACCATGTTTTTTTCGGTTATAATCCATTTACTAGTTTTCTTAGAGAATAAGTTATAAATCCTAATCTATATAATTATAAATAGATGATTTTGCACTTGTAATCTCTCATCACGAGAGTAGAGAGCAATAATATCATACCCTGGTTGTAACATGTGGATGTAGATCAGCTTAAACTGAATCACATAAATCATCATGTTCTTTATTTTTCTGAAGTTTGTTTATATGCAGCTTGATCGTAACAATAGGTAGTCAATGTTCTCATTAACTACATATAGTGGATTAATTTTTTGTTAATAAATACAAGGCGGGTCGAAATTTAGAAGTAAGAAATCCAGTGACCCTCCTAAAAGATGGTCTATAACAAATCATTACGTTAATAAAGTAAAATTACCTTTTTTTTACTATTTACTCAAATTGAGAAGGTATTTTTCCCCTTCACTTAGCTTATAGTGTGTCCATGCCTATGCCGACATGGTGATCCTATTACGAACCACGAAGAACAACCCGTACATGTATATGTTCTTCAGTCGTAGGCCAATGACAATACTAGACATTTGTTGGAATCTGACTAATGTTCTATAAAAACTTAACCAAATCTCATTAGATAGCAAAATTGGCCCGTGTGGGGAACCACATGGCCTCCATTAGCGCCTTGATAGGGTATGGTATTGGATCCGACCCGAATGATCGGACATTTCCATTACTTATTTCATTTTATTATAATATATATTATTATTGCTTAATAACCCAAAGCAAGGCACATCGCGATGTAATTTATGTACAATGGGCTGAGGACTTGTAGAGATAACCTCTAAATAGGCTTGGTCCATTGAGGTTAGAGGATGCCCATGTCTCATATATAAAGAGGTGTTCACCTCATTATTAGGGCAGACAAGATGTAGCAGCCACACTTTTGTAGCTGAAAATAGAGGATTCTTCCTCTACCGGCCATCTCTACAGTCGCGCTTTTATCTCTTCTCTTTTGCAGATCTGGATACCGGAGGAAGAACAAGGTGTGATTCTTGGTAAGCAGTTCAGATCCTTCTCCAGGTGAATCTGTGTTTCTTCAGATTCACAGGTAAGGTGCCTACGAGCTAAGTCGCTCAGCGCACGCATATTTGGCTCCCCAAAAACTCAAATTGAGTTGAGTTTAAATGATCTTGAGCCCGAGCTTAAATGAGCATGGATTTCACTATACTAGTGAGTCATTTATATAAATATGATACTTTTATCGATGTACCAGCTGTATAATCAAATAAAAATATTGTCACATTTATAATTATGAGAAAAATAATTAAAAAATATAAAATTATAACTGTTCATATAAATAAATATATATAAAATATGAATAAAACAACTGATAAAGGTTATTGGTACATTAAAATGGGATTGATGGGTGATAAGCGGTAGCCAAAACAATATTTTTATATCCTTTAAAAATTACCATAACGGTTTATATAAATACAAAAGTGTAATTAAGGTAATATACTTTAGTAATTTCATCGTTTTAATATCGGAAATTGTATACCAACAATAGGATTAAATGTTGGATAAGGATCCAAAAAGATTCTTCAGGTGAAACACTTTTGGGAGACTGATATCTTCCTCCATCTTGAAGCTAAGCACAATTTTTTAGCACTTTTCTTTGTGGTGGGTCAAGTTTTAAAAGACAGACATCCTTATATAATAAAGATGTATGTGTTATTTGTAGTTAAATTTATTATATTTACAAAATATCATACCATTTTGTTATGCACACTCGATTATACAGTTAACCAAATTGAATATCGATGCACACTACAGGTTAATATCTTCATCAACCTAGAAAACTAATGTATTACACAGGTTAAATAAATGAAAAATGTTTAACAATTACTTTAAACCCATAATTTGAGATAAGATATATTTACAAAAATAAGACATATAATACAAACGGGTGAAATAAAAGAAATGAAAAAATGAATACCAGGACTCAGAATTGTGACAGATGACCTAACCAGTTACTTTTTAACTATATATGGATGTTATTCAATGGGCTTAATCGGTTTGTGTCGTTTTATCAGGTTTCATACCAAACCAAAATCTTGGAAACTATTAAACGAATGACCGGACATGACCTTTTCGGGATAGTACCGGGTGGGTCTCAATTCGAGCCTCAGGTTATGCGGGTCCATACCGGAAATTTGCTCACCTATAAGCGTTTTACTTCACCCAAATAGATAAATTTCAAAACTTTAAGACCCGTTTAAGAGGGAGAAACATGTACATTATCCAAAATAATAATTCATTATACCATTTTATCCAATTTGAATATACTTTACTAAAGAATTCTTTAGAATAGTAAAAAGGTGTCCTTGTTTCGAATTCAGGAACTATTACCCACTAATAATTGTCCATTGTTCCAAGAGTATTTGATGAAAAGAAAAAGGCAAAGAAGATTCTCATAAAACCCCTTTTTGCTAGCCATAAAACATTAAAACTCATCTTGATTGTGTTGTCCAAATCTTGTAATTTTACAAAACAATGGCTCAAGCTAAAGGCCCAGCCCGACTACCGACGGTTATAGGGCCAAGACGGTCGCTGCTAATAAGGACCATTGTCACACTCTTGTTGGCACTCGTTGCATGACTGGTCTAACCATCCTAGTCATTTGGCTAAGCATCAAACCCAAAAGGCCAGTCTATTTCATCAAAGGTGGCTCAATCAACAACTACACCTTAACCAAGGACCACCACCTCTATGCACCTTACAATCTTGTTCTTATGTCCATCAATACCAACAAAAAGATGCATGTCCTATACAAGAAGATGGATATTAAGATTTCGTTTGAGAACGTGACGGTTGCGAGCGGTGTCATTGAGCCGTGGCACCAACACAAAAGGGAAAAGAAGAAGTTTACGTTAGATCTTGGGTCACATAATGTGGAGTTATCCGGGGCAGTGTCACGACAGCTGGAATTGGCGAAATTGTCGGATCAAGTCGTGTTAGATGTCGAGTTGAAGAGTAGATTGAGATCCAAATTGGGAATATGGAAATCAAGATATTACAAAATGAAAGTCCCATGTGAACATGTTGTAGCACAATTTTCTGATTCCTCAGAAATCTCATGGGAGTTGTAGCACGTCTTTCTAATTGCTTATGGTCTCAAAGGGAGTTTATGTGAGGTTGATATTTTCTTTTTGTTGTTTTGTTTGGGTACAAGGTTAATGTTTTGTGGGTTGGGTTGGGTTGGGTTGATTAAACCTTTAAGTGTTTGCTCGTTGTGTCATGTAGTCTCGTTTCCCATTTAGAAAAAAGTGCTCGTGTAAATGTTCATTAAGAAGTTTTCTGGTAAAAATGTATATTAAAAATATCTTATATTGATTCCCAATAATCAGTGTTATGAGAATATGTTAAAATAAGTACTTTTGAACCGTCTCTATTAATGCTGACCAGTTATAGTAGCAACTGGTTGAACTGTTAAACAGACCAATGACTTGGAGTGAATTTAAAACTTTTTTTTTGTTTCCTTCCAAAAAAACTTTCCCTATTTCAGACTTTGATATTTTCTTTAGCCAAATTAACATCACAAATCAACATCAAAAAGTTAAATTACCATATTTATAGTAAATTAGGTATATATATTAAAGTTTAAGTTATCTACGATGTTCCTCAGTGAGTACATTACGAATATAGATGCCACTAACAAACTTTTTGTACTAATTCATATTTGTTTAGTTTTTTTGGCAAACCTTTTTACCCATATATGGGTTAAGTTATTCTACAAATACTTCTATAAATAAGAAATGTAAAAAGACACTAGATCACACAAGATTACACAATATCGAGCACATTATAACACAATGCCAAAAAATATAACACAATGTTGAGGAAAAAAGACACAATAAGTCGCAAAAAAATACACAATGACGTAGATATAGAAAAACACAATAATATATAAAAGACAAATAATAAAAAAAAATTTCTAAAATCTACAACCTATAAATGCAAAAGTGAAAACCTAAATCTCACATCGTAGAGTTCAATGAGACGGTTCTAATGTTGCTTGAATGAGGTCAATCGGAATTTGTTTGAACCCTCTTATGACTTTTATTTTTAGAAGCCTTTGTATTTGATCATAAACCTACCGAATTAAACCAAAAAGGTGGGAAATAAGGTAAGGTGTGGCAATTTAACCTGAGAACTTTCTATTTACTTAAAAATACTAAAAAGGCAATACAACTCGAACATGTTTAATATGTATAAACCGGACATAAACCAATTAACAAATTTCGGTGATTAAACAAGTTGGTCAGGTAAATGGGTTGACAGATCAATCCTTTATCCACAACCTAACCCAAACATTTTAGATGAGTTGGCTGTTGGTGGCCCAAAATCCATTTAGATCCAAATTGATCTGTTTATTTTCATCAAATTCAAGTATTAACCACAAAGAATCACTCGCATCAAATGCAAGTATTGTCATCCGTTATCTCCTCCTCGTGTGTCAAAATAGTTTAGTTACCTTAGATGCTAAAAATAGATGCAAACTGCAACCCCCCCCCCCCCCCCCCCCCCCAAGCAGTCAAAACGAGAATTCGTAACACTATTTCGTTTTATATAGTTTGAGTTTACTTTATTCAAGAATTCTAAAGTTTTCTATTTAAAGGGTTTCTCGATACATAGAAAGAGGGAAATGTACAATGGTCAACATACATATTGAGATATTATTTAGGATTCAAGATTTCTTACTCGCTAAAAATTGATTCAAGAGTGCTTCAAGAAAAGAAAAATAGAAGGAACATTCTCATAAATTAGTGTTTGCTAGCTATAAAACATCAAAACTCATCTTGATAGTATTGGTTTATAATTGAAGAAGACATTGGCTAAAGCTAGTCTCCCAACCTAAAAAACGGCTGTTGTACGGCCAAGACGCTCGATATTGATAAATAACATCACTATGGTCGTGTTCGCACTCATTATCATGACCAATATAACCATCCTAATCATTTGGCTACACGTAAAACCCGAAAGGTCATTCTATTTCATCAAGGGTGGTTCGATTGACGCCTTCATCAAGGGTCATTCTTAAGTCATAAAGATTAATGAGTACAATTTTCCTAATGCTGACACTTTTTTGCCGACCTTTTGTTGGTTATGTTTGGGATAAAAGATTAATGTTTGTGTCGAGCTTTCTCAAAATTGCTTTCATTTTTAATTAAATCATGTGTTTGTTGGTTGCGTCATTAAAAGTGGCGAGACCTAAATTCTTTAGGGTTTTTTTACATACATCCCCTGCTAAGATCAGTTATTATTTATTTACCCGTGTCTTAAAATCAATTGCATATTTCCCCTTCATAAACCATATATATTACATTTTCCCCTTCCTAAATCATATATATTACATATTTATCCATTTTACTAAAATTATTCACATTAGTTCCTATTTTACCCTTAATGAGTTTACTTGTTACTCTAAGTATGTGTTTTGAAACTCCAAATATCTAATTGCATCTTCTTCCTAGTCCTACTGTACATTACAGAGGATTGAAATTTTTACAAACATAAAATATTAGACATTTATGAATGTCATGTATTATATCATCCAGAAGTAACACCCACAAACTTTTTGACAGAAGGCACAATTTAACAATTCCATATGAACAAATCGCACGAACAAAATCTGTACTCGTGCTCCAAAGAAACATAAAGTTTCGAAGAAAAGGGGGAAATATATAATTATTTTTATAAGTTGGGTAAATATGTAGTAAAAATCCAATTCTTTATTTGGGAGGAAGGGGATCATCATAAAGTTTCTTTCTCTATCGGTTACAACTAAAGGGTTTAAAATCTAAATCATATATAAAATTTTTTGTAAAAATATCAAATTTCATATGTGAAAATCCAACAATTTATTTAACCTATGGGTCACGGACCCTCTTGACCCGTTGGTTATATGTATTCTATTCTTTCACTTATGGACTAAAACAGGGACAAGATGATCAGTTTTGTGTCTTAAAATGATATTATTGTTGATTTCCGCTAACAACCCTTTTGTATTTTCTTGTCAAGCATCCGTAAAGAATGTACTTTCGTGTTTGTCTTCCATCGTCATTTATTTGATCAGATGTTGAGGAAACAATTGAACGTGTAACCTGCCAATTCAACCTACATATTTATTTTTTAGGAGGTTTTTAACATACATTATTGAGGTTTTTAAAGTCCATGATCGTTCGTCGTTTATCGTCCCCCCCCCCCCCCCCACCCAATTTTGATAACTAACTTTCATGACTATAACTGCGTCTACCAACTTTTGTACTTCAACTATCGCAACTTTGCTTCAATCAAAGCCCGTAGCCCTCTTTTCTGTGTGATTAGCTGGTAGGGGGCAAGTGTTAAGCTTGTATCGAGCTAAGGATTTGGGGACGTTACCATGTAGGAGTAGTTGCCAAGCGAGAGTGTCTATGCTAGAAGTTAACACATCCCACAACCGTGCTCTCACCTGCACTAGTATGTAAACCAAAAATACGTTGTTTTGTTATATATTTGAAAAACTTAATCCTAAATTGAATATGCTTAACTCATAAATTAGATGCACACAACGGATTGATGATTTGTAAATGAGTTTCTCATGTAAAGGGCTAGTCGACCAACCCAACCCAACCCAACCCAAACATGGTAGGCAGTTGACCTATTAATGATCCGACAATCAGTCATAATGGTTACAAATAATTTTACAACACTATAACAATATTTAGTGCAAGTGATTTATCACATGTGTAACGGTTATAAATAGTTTTACAACCGATAACCCATAAACAATATAATATATACTAGATTTGATAATACTATTTATCAAACGTATTACTCCAAAAGACTTGTAACTCCATTAAGCAATCAACTATCAATATTCGTATTTTACCTTACGGATTCGTTTATAATAGAGATTAAAATGATACTTTTAAAATGATGTTGTGCGGTTTGAGTACAATGAAGTGAGTCCAAATTACCTGCTACTTGGCTCGGTGGCTCGTTAACACGCCTAGCTTAGTGAGGTAGTGTACCCTCGGGCCACCATGCGTGGCTCCAGCCTTTATTTCTTAATTTTGTGCATATTGAATCTTACATCACGTAGTATAAAATCTGTTTGACCAGACAGAATGATCAGTTGGGATGTTTATTTGTTTTATGTTTGTGTTCTAGGATGTAGGGATGTTCACTGTGGGAAGACTACAATTTGGTAAGAAAATAAAACATGTTTGTGTTCCCGAATTTCATTTAAGAAAGAAAACCAGGCTAAATTCTTTAGTTTTTATTTCCTCCCGATTTGGAAGGAAATAGAAGTAAGACATTTTTTTCCCTTTCTCTTCATTTCCTTTCTTCCTTTTACTTTCTTTTCGTTTCCCTCGTTAAGTGAACTCGAGAACAGAACGTGCTACAACATGGCCTTTGCAAGAAGCTTTTGACCGCATGGGCGGATCTTCCTTAGAACTAGAAGGGGTTTTAGCCCGTCAGCTTTAAAAAAAAAAAAAGTCGCAGGCACCTCCTAATCCAAAAAAAGCCCAAATTAAACATATGTTTTTAGCTCCGTTCAATTTAAATTTTTTAGTGGCCACTGCTTGACCGGTTTGAAAGAAGATGGGAGATTTTTGGTTCTATGCAGATCTATTAACGGAGACAACCTCATTACAAGACCAAATACGCAATTTAAAATAATAGATTTCTATGTTTACACATGAATATATAACAACCACCTCATTACAAGCGACAAGACCAAATACACACACATTCGCTCACAAAAACCTCTAAAATATCAAAATCTAACATCCTAAAAAAATCTGTGAAACATATATAATATTTGAAGTCTCAGGGTCATAAACTGATGTATTAATAGTATATTATAATCAGGAAAGGTCTGAATTTACAATACCACATAGTTTAGGGGGTTGGAAGAGTAAAATATTAAGTTTAGGACAAATATTCATCTGAACTTTTAGGACTGAAGATGACAAGTTGGAAGAAGTGAACTAAAGTAGGTCACGTTAGGGAATGCAACGTATCACCTTGATTCTAGAAGAAAGAAAATGTATGCTTATATACAACAAGGTTAATCAGTTTTGAGATATACGTGTGTATGTATATATGTTGTTACGCAGATAAAGTTGATTGGTATGTAAAAAGTAGTATATGAATGGTTTTGTGTGTAAACTATTAAATAAAAATCAAATATTCAAATTAAATCTACCATTACTAATCCATTGACTATGCTTTATTTTACTGACTATTTACTAATGGAATTGTGACACAAATGTGATTTGGGTGTTGAGGTGGAGGTGACGACGACAATAGTTGAGGTATCGGCAACGACAGTCGAAACGAGAATTCATAACACTGTTTTGTTTTATACTATTTGAGTTTACTTTATTCAGGAATTCTAGTGTTTTCTTTTTAAAGGGTTTTCCAATACATAAAATGAGGGAAATGTACAATGTTCAATATACTCATTACGTATTGAGATGTTGTTGTTCAATATAAATATCTAATATTGTGTAGGATTCAAGAATTATTACTCGCGAAATAATGTTTCAAGAGTGCTTGAAGAAAATAAAAAAGAACGAACACTGTCATATATTAGTTTTTGCTAGCTATAAAACATCAAAACTCGTCTTGATAGTGTTAGTTTATAATTGAAGAAGGCATTGGCTAAAGCTAGTGTCATAACCCGACAAACGACTGTTGTACGGACAAGACGCTTGATATTGATAAATAACATCATTGTGGTCATGTTGATAGTGTTGGTTTATAATTGAAGAAGACATTGGCTAAAGCTAGTGTCATAACCCGACAAACGACTGTTGTACGGCCAAGACGCTCGATATTGACAAATAACATCAGTATGGTCGTGTTGGAACTTATTATCATGACCAATATAATCATGTGGCTACACATAAAACCCAAAAGACCATTCTAGTTCATAAAAGGTGGCTCAATGTCAACTTCACTAGTTACCACCACCTCAATGCATCTTACAGTCTAGTTCTTAAGTCACATAATCCCAACAAAAAGATGCATATCCAACAACACAAGAAGATGGAGATATATTCGAATCGAAATGTAGCACTTGCAAGTGGTGCCATCGACCTGTGGCACCAATACAAAAGGGTCACGAGGGGTTTTAAGTTAGATCTTGTGTGACATAATGTGAAGTTATCTGGGGTGGTGTGGAAACACTTGGAATCGGCTATATCGTTGATCAACTTGAGTTAAAAAAAAGTAGAATAAGAAAAATACAAATTGGGAATATGGATAGTCCCACATGAAAGTCTCATGTGTGCATGTTGAAGCTAAATTTCCTAATTCCTCTAAGGAATCTCGTGGGAGTTGTAGCACGTTTTTCTAATTGCTTAAAGGATAAATATAGTTTATGTGGTGTTGATACTTTTCTGTCGACCTTTTGTTTGTTATGTTTGGGATAAAGGATTAATTTTTGTGTTGAGCTATCTCCAAAGTGTTTTCTTTTTTAATTAAATCATGTGTATGTTGGTTGTGTTATATACAATGGTGAGACCTAAATTCTTTATTCGGGTTTCATTCTCTACTGGTTACAACTAAAGAGTCTAAATCAAAAGGGATCTGCCCCGGATTTTAGCCTTAGAAACATATATAACTATATATAACCCATCAATTTTGAAAAAAAATATTAATTTTATTTAGTTGGGCCCCTCCTAATCCAAAAGGCCAAATTAAATATATATTTTCGCCCCCTCAATTTACATGTTTAAGCCACCACTGTTTGACCGGTTGCAACGAAGATGGAAGATGTTTTGTTTCTATGCCGGTCTATAAGATCTAAGCAGTTTTAGTAATTATGTAATAAAGTTAAATTTTAACGGAGTATATAAGGGAATTATTATTGCTAAGGTGTTATAACAACTGGGATTTAATTATATAAAAGTAGCTTGGTCGTTATAATTAATTGAATTTATATAGTGAGTAATGACACAACCGCAATGTTTAATTGATGACCCCATATGATTATTCAAATCTGAACATCCAAGATTAATCTCAAAATTCATAGGGTACATGTTTTTTTTTTCAGGTTCCCATGTATTATGTAGATATGTTTAGATCATATGTAGTTTCAAATTACTCGTTCAAATTCTCATTATCAGAAATATGATATTTATTATTGCAAAACTAGCTAGAGATCATCATCATACTCAGTAAATCCCGTCAACAGCAAATCTAAGGTAGAGTCTAAGAAGAGTACGATGTACACAACCTTACCTTTACCCATAGGAATACAGAGGTTGCTTCCAAGAAAACCCCTAACTCGATAAAAACCAGCTAGAGATATCAAACAATTATATATCAGGAGTCATGAAAATTATATAACATATTAATATATTTTATATCGATGCAGTAAAATTGCATGAGACTGATTTCAGATGATCATATAGATATCACCTATTTTCTTATCCTTATAAAAAAATCCATGAGAAGTTATAATAACACACCTATTATCTATTTATGCAAATATGCTGGCAGAGAATAGTTATTTTCTTTGATTGGTGGAGGATAACAGCTGGCCTCTATCAAGGTATTTTTTTTTTGTTTTTTCCACCCCATTGTTGGCTTATATAGATCGGTAAATAGATTGTGATACAAATGTTGAAAGTGGTTTGATGAAAAAAGAGCCTATGGTTTAAAGCATCAGAGCCGGGTTTTAATCCTGGCTTGAGTAATTTGCTATTCTTTATTTTATTAGAAGTATCTAATAATTTACGTTACGACCCTTAAACATTAAAATTTACTTCCGTTTTCCCTTTGTTTTTTACATTGTTTAAGATTTAATAAAGTTTAGATGTACTGTATCAATACTGTACCTACCTTGTAACAAGGGTTAGCTTCCGTTGCCCCTTGATGCTCCGATGGTAGTGTAACTTTTGGAAAAAATATGCTGGCAGGGAATAGTTGTTTTCTTTAATTGGTGGAGGATAACAGCTGGCCTCCATCAAGGTATTGTTTTTTGTTTTTCCCACCGCATTGTTGGCTTATATAGATGGGTAAACAGGTTGTGATACAAATGTTGAAAGTGGTTTGACGGAGAAAGAGCCTATGGTTTAAAGCCCAAAGCTGGGTTTTAATCCTGGCTTGAGTAATTTGCTATTCTTTTTTTTATTAGAAGTATCTAATAATTTACGTTACGACCCTTAAATATTAAAATTTCTTTTGTTTTCCCTTTGTTTTTTTACAATGTTTAAGATTAAATACAATTTGGATGTAGCGTATCAGTACTATAATGAATTAAATCGATCAGGGGCGGGCCTACCTTATAACAAGGGGTAATCTCCGTTGCCCCTTGACGCTCCGACGATAGTGTAACATTTGGAAAAAAAATTGACGTTTTTCGATTACGTTACCTTTTTTTTGAAACATTGCCCCTACAAAATCTTTTAGATCCACCACGGAAATCGATAATGGAAAATGCAAAAATCATGCGTGAAAAAACGACAAAACAACGCACGCTAGGTAAAAGCTAGTCACAAATGTTTCAGATTTTTCCTATCGAGTGTGCGTTTGTTTCCGTCTTATAACAGACAATTACCCGAAGGCTTAATCTATTCACACACCCCTGCTGCCTATTTTGACACCCTTGGGCCCTAGACGACCCATATTGCACTGATTTTGAGGAGTCAGCAAGTACCTGGCAGGGCCCATAGATTTTAGTGTTTAGACGGGCCGTCTGGACCTAGACGACCCGTCTAGGACCTAAGGTTTATTTTCGTTGGAAAATGGGTGTTTTGGGGGTAGATAGTGTTTTGTTGGGGTAAATTGGTTGGTGTTGGAGGTTGATTTTTTTTATGGTGTAATTTTAGGTTTTTAAAAATTATATAAAAATAAGTTATCTTTTTCGATCCTTTAAATATTTAATTGTTTTTACATTATGTTTTTTAAAAAATATATTAAAATTTAATACACGTCAATTTAACACAAATAATCATCAAGTAATCGAATAACTGAAAAGAAAGTTAAATATTATATATAACAAAACTTTGTATATTCATAACAATAGTTCAAGACGACTCGTACATTTACAATTAAATTATTTTTGGTATAACTATTAACACGGGGATGGGTACAGAAACCATCAAGGGGATAATGGATATGGTAACAACTACCAAGGCGGCAGGGGACCTGGTAACTACCACCCACAACGATTCTCCAATTCCAGATCAACATTGTTTATCGCCCTGGGTGAGCACTGGAAGCCCGACAAACAGTCTTGCAATTAGTTAGCAGTCATTACTTATTAACCCAACACTTCTCCTTATATTCATCCAAACGAAGCAGGTCCTTTTTAAGAACTTTTATTAGAGAATTCTGACAACGAATTGAAAGTTTTATGCGACATCAAATGCTCTGCATGGGTCTATTTAACAAAGAAATATACGCCCGTGTAGGCCTAGGCGGGCGTATCACTTTACTACTTTACTGACATGCATTGAATGATATCAGATGAAGTAATATAAGCCAAAGTTCATGTCGGAGAGAATTCCGACGAAGAATTGAAAGTTTTCTGAGACACCAAATGCTCGGCAACGTTCTATTTAACAAAGAAATATACGCCCCGTCTAGAGCTAGACGGGGCGTATCGCTTTCTTTACTGAAATGCATGCAGAGCATCTAAGACGGGTCGTCTAGGCCTAGACACGCCGTCTTCTGCTGGTCGTCTTCAGCATCCGTCTACGGCTAGACGCCCAGTCTGATGTGACTGATTTGACGTTGTACGGCGCCAGGGATGTGGTTTGAAACTAGACGACCCGTCTAGGTCTAGAAGACACATCTAAGTTTGTAGTATTACCCTTTTCCCCCTGATATCAGCGTAGACGAACAGCGAACCAGGGGTAAAATGGACTTATTTCTAGAACCAGACGGGCTGTCTAGGTCTAGACGAGGCGTCTATGTGCAAATAATTCTTTTTTTGGTGTAATTAATATTATTTTATTTATTTAATACAAACTTTTTGGGTAAATAAATTTTGTTAACTAATTGTATGCAAAAACCTCATTCTTCCGATTCACTGTCGACCCAGTTAATACTCGGGTTTGAATTAGGTGCCGGATTCATTATCGACGTATACCACTCTAGACGGGGCGTGTACAAGTCCATCCATTGTTTTGCAGCCGCGCTTCGTTAGGTCAACCACAAACCGTTTACTGTAGGTATCGGAAACTGGCCTTCCAGCTTAATATGTATGAAGTGGTTGTTGTTAACATGTGCAAGCGTTATCGTTCGTGGTTCTCGATCTGTCGGAGGGTTGATTATCGGGAAGAACGTGGAAGAACCATTGATGCTTAAGAGGTGAACCACGATACCATACCTATGTGCAATAAGAAGTCCTGCATGGGGGAACTCCATCCAATGAGTAGGGGGACAATGCTCCACTGAATCCCAGATTAGGCTCTGACGATGCGTGTAAAAGTATCCTTCCTCCCATGCTTCAAATACTGGAGCCCAGATCGACGCGTTCTGATCCATCTCCTGATGAAGGTCTTTTCGAATGTGGCTCCACGCACATTCTCCCATACCCAAGCCCACAGCCACAGACCGAAACCCACAATGACCGTCTGGCCTCACATCTTGTATGCACGAGATGTACGGGTGAAACAAAGAGGGAAGGAAAGGCTTAAAACATTTGATAGTTGACACATACTCGTCCCCCACTATCAACGGAAAACCGTTATCGTCTCGAACCTCTCTTTGTTTAGAACTCGTTGAACGGCTTCGCCCCGCTACGGGTTTTTGCGACTTGATAACCGACTCTTGAGTGGCCTGCGACGAAACATAGGAGCTATGACGGGGGGCACTGTATGTACTTGATTGGGAACCCTGCGACAGAACATACGAGTTATGGCGGGGGGCGTTGTCAAATCGAAGTTGTGCTTGCTTTGTTGTTGGTCGTCCACGAGTCGAGTGTTGGACAACCGGCGGTTTCTTTGTGGATTTGGTTGGGGTCAACACTGCTTTAATCTTTCCCAGCAAGCTTTTTTTCTGAGCAGCAGAGCGTGACTCTAATAGTTGACGAACAATGTTCAGCTCTTCTACCACGTCAACGTCATCCGATGTCAATTTACTTGGATGAAAGTTAAGCTTCCGACAGAAGATGTCTACGTCTTCGAGTTCAGTCGGACGCTCTGCACGTACGTACTTTTCCAACCTGCAAGCACACGGTAACCCACAGCTGTACCACATCTGACATCCACAAGATGAATGAAAGCGCTGCAACACGTCTAGTTTCCTAAGAAGCTCTCCACTCAGCAAATCAAGCGCTGCATGGGAAACCTTTCCACGTAGGTGGTCAAATAATGGGTTTTTGTGGTGGTTCATTATTTTTTCGATGCTTTCTCGAAAGCTCCGCCTTATTTCCCTGTATTGTGTTCAACTATATCTTGACATAACCTACTATACGGTCCAGCGAGCTCCTACCTTGGACGTATCTCTTTAAATTCGCGTGTTGACTCTCAACTCTGTTTGTGGTACGCTGCCCGAAGTTGTGTCTCTGATCTGTCCACGCAAAGACAAACATTTGCTTGTAGTCTTTCAGCCAGTTGTCATACACGTACGCAAATGCCCCTTCAAGGTAGCAACAATTAGTTAAATGTACATGGGTACGTCGTATTTTACTTGAACGTTTGCACGCCACAAGTCGCTTTTCCAAGTAGCCTAAGTTGTACTCGTATATGGGTATTGATGAAGACTCACACTCCCCAATGATGACAAATTTTTTTTGCCATTCTTCTTTTGTGAATGCGCTCTTACAGTGCTTACAAATATTCTGTTGAATGTGATACCTGCAGAGATATCGAGAGGCGTTTAGAAAAACTTTCGCACACATGTTAATTAGGGCCAGGTCTCTATTTTACAATAACACGTGGCTCCATACATTCGTCCAACATTGACCTGATCCTTTCAAGCACCCATACAAAGTTATCACTACGTTCCTTGCAAACAATGGCATGCGCGATACAAAACGAGTAGTTGGTGGGAGTCATACCAACTATCTGGACAAATGGCATGTTGTATACATTCGTCTTGTACGTGGAATCGATCAGCAAAACGTGTGGGAACGCACGCCGCATTTCACTCGAGTAGGGATGAACAAAGAAGATCTCTGTAACGACCTCTGTTTCGGGTCCTCCCGTGTCTCATAAATAAATTCGTTTGTACTAAGGATGTTTTCTAGCGACTACATAGGAGTCAGACCGTATCTTTGTTCGGCCCTAATCTTCTGGACTACGTTTTGGACGTCTTTCTGAACATGGAAACTATCGGGGAACTGCTTCCTTATCGTTTGAAAAATTCTGCGCGGCTCCACGTTTTGTGCTGTCAACTGCTCGATCATTCTGTATTCGTCAGGAGCAAACCTTCGCACAAACGCGTGGCCCGACAGGTCCTGACAAACTTCGTGGTTATATTGAGTCTTTCCCCCTTTTATCCCCCATGTTTCATACGGATGGTCTCGCACAGCCAACGGGTAAAACGGGCAACCGGTTTTCTTGCTTCCAGCTTTTCTAACCGTTGCTGTAGTATGGTGCTCACCACCACGATCACATTCAAGCCATACCCTCCCGGTCCTTCCACCGATTTTCTTTGATCGTCGGGTCACAATAACGAACCACCCGCCTTTGCCATTTCCTGTGCCCAGTTTTTTTTACCTCATCTAGAGAGTTGAAAACCTGTAAAATCGATAGCGTTATGTTAGATTTTATGTTTACTGAACTTCACAACTTAAATAAATAAGTTTTGATACCGTCTCTGTGAGGTACGGATTGCCTGCGCATGGGGATGCCTCACCACCATATCCTCCACCATCAGGATAGATTTGTTGACCGTCGAAAGAATGTGTTGCATTGTAACTTCCGTATCCATCCGGACCGTGTTGTTGCACGTACGAGAATTCACACCCATATCCATAATCCGGAAACCCATGTTGCGCAGGATAACATGGTGAATCAACTAGGTACGGTTCGTCCACATGGGTTGTTTCTTCAACGGAAGGAAGCTCGTTCAAGTCTAGAAACGGTCTGTTTTGATTTCCTTGTACACTTGAAACCTCTCTTGCATGTTAGATTTGGGAACACCGGTCTCCCCTACCAACGATATCACCATTAGTAAATAATTAAAACAACAACTAGTTTAACCTGATAACTGTTACCGTATTGGCTTCAGGCACCCATGTCTCGCCAGAATACGCCCAAAGAAATAGTTGGCGTCCCAGTTTGATGACATTTCACCACATTTGAATGAAATCAGATGAAGTAACATAAGCCAAAGTTTATGACGGAGATAATTCAGACGATGAATCGAAAGTTTTCTGCGATGAAGCACAGCTCTGCATGGGTCTATTTAACAAAGATATATACGCCCCGTCTAGTACTAGACGAGGCGTATCACGTAGTACTTTCCTGACATACATGCAGAACGTTAAAGTTCAAGACGGGTCGTCTAGGCCTAGACGCCCCGTCTTGTTCTGGTCGTCTTCAAGGTCCGTATGGGGATAGACGCCCCGTGTGATGTGACTGATTTGACGTTGTACGAGGGAGGAATGTGGTCGGAGAAATAAAAAACTAGACGCTCGTCTAGATCTAGACGACCCGTCTTAAGGGTGTCTAAATAGGCAAGTGGGTGTGTGAATATGTAGACCCTTACTCGAATCTATCATTTTGATTAAAAAAAGGAAAAAAAGGAAAACCACAAATTTAGTCGTGAGAAGTAAAAGGTAAGTTCGAGACATCGTTTTATCTTTACCAGGGACCCTGTGCGAGTGCGTGTCATCCCCTCAATCTTACCGTTGAATTCAAGGCTATGTAATGTATTCCTTGCAGGAAAGCAAGTATATACGCACTTCCCTAATATAAAAACTATTAAGGAAGGGCAAAACAGTCTTCTCACATGATTACCCCTTATTCTTCCATCTTCAAAAATAGACGTTGCAGTTAAGTCACAATTTATGCGCCTTCAACGTGCTCTCCTCATCTCTCTCTCTCTCTCTCTCTCCACACACACACACAGTGTTTCCCTCTCTACTGTATGTTAATGTGACTAATACCTAATATTGACAGGATTGTTTAATTTTCATCCATGTTACTGTCGATTTGGAGACGTAAAGAGGTAATAACCAGAGCATTTATACTTATTTTCCAACTTATTTATGTTATTCGGTTTTATTTTGTTCAATTTGTGATAGGATTCTACAAATTCAATCATGTTACTGAAGAATCTGAAGTAACTTAGCGATTCACAGGTTCGTTGATTGTTTATGATATTATGATAGTCGGTTCGTAATTTGTTTATTTGTGATTAGGACTCTTTGAATTCAATCAAGTTACTGAAGAATCTGAAGTAAATTAGCGTTTCACAGGTTCGTTGATAGTTTACGAACTTATTTTGTTAGTCGGTTCATAAATTTGTTTAATTTGTGATTAGGACTATTTTAGTTTAATGATGTTACTGAAGAATCTGAAGTTTTAGATGAGGTGATTAAGTTAGCGATTTACAGGTTTATTGATTGTTTAAGAACTTATTTGTTATCACTGGATCGTAGCTTGTTAGTTTTGTGATTAGGTTTTTTTGATTGCGGTTATGTTAGTGAAGTATTTGCAGGTGCTTATGATTAGGTTCATTTTGATGATCTGTTATTGATATTGAAACTGTTTTTTTTTTTTTTTTCTGTTGTTTGTTGAATCTGCATATAGAGATTGAGTTGATTAATTTTATGAAGTTATATATGTCAACTGGATCATGTTATGTTTATTCTGTGATTAGGCTCTTTGATTGCGGTGTTACTTAAGTATTAGCAAGTGCTTATGATTAGGTTCATTTTGATGATTAGTTATTGATATTGAAACTGTTTTCTTCTGTGTTTAGTTAATCTGCATATACAGATAAATCGGATCATATTACGATTGTTCTGTGATTAGGCTCTTTGATTTCGCTCATGTTACTGAGTAATTTTAAGGAAGGAAGTAAAGAATAGGGCATTTCACAGGTCTATTGACTATTTTGATGAATTAATCTATTTCAGTCGCTTCATATTTGTTCATTTATCAATTTGTATGTAAGAATGTCTTTTTTACTTTGGTTAATGATGAAATTTGTTCAGTTAATCAATTTGTTTGTAAGAATGTCTTTTTTACTTTTGGTTAACGATCGAATCTACTTAGGTAGGACATGTGATGTGAATTGATGTGGCATGCATCTACATTATGAGTTTTTCCTAATGAAATTACAGTTTTCAATTCAAGGACATTTTTATACAGAATTTTTATAGTTGGGGAAAATATGTTTATAAAAGGTTATATTTAGTCTAGTTATTGCTGCTTGTTCAAATTCAATCTCTGTGATTAGTGTGGTTTATACTTAAATCTTACTGCTAGACTAGAATCTGAGGATTTTTTTTTATGAACCATAGAGATCCTGGAAATTTCAAGAATGAAAAGCATCAGGGAGAGATCGGTTTGTTATCCAACTCAGTAGACATCAGCTCACTTATCAAGAATCCTTGTAGTTAAGTGTGAAGAAATGGCGGTGGCTGGACTACACAACGCTTCAGGGCTTGATTCATATCTTGGTAATATAGAAAGGTCAATCACTCGGACAGCCTCCATCAGAAAAATGTGGCGGGATCTTGAAAATGGGGGCGGAGGTAAAGAGAATGGAAGGCTCCAAACAAGTAGTGTGATTATTGGCCCCGAAAGCCCATGCTCATCTTCATTAGAAGGTGAAAGCATGGAAAGCGAACACACATTTAGAGGTGCAAACGAAATTGAAAACGAGTGCACCCAAAGCCAAAACCAAATGGTGCTTCAGGAGAAAGAGGGTGTGAGGAAATTGTTCCATGAACGCGGAAACAAAAGCTTTGAAGGACATGAAGCTTATGGATGCAAAAGAGTGAGGATAGTGAGGGAGTGGATAGAATCAAGTAGTGGTGACACTTGTAGAACCCCTGGTTCAGTTGAGCCACCTACACAGACTGGTTTGCAAATCGATGGTGCACGGAGTTCTATTCGTAGAATATACGGTAGACAGGCTCTTCTTGACTTGTTAACAAAGTTTGTGGGTGAAAGGAAGAGAGAGGTTGATGATTTGTTGGAGAACAGATTTGTTTCAAGTTTTGCTCATCGGCACCGAATTCAGGTGAGCTCTTTTGAATTTTTATTATTTTGCAATTTACATCCTTATGTTTGTTATTTCATTATTTATTGTTATGAAATATGTATTCAGTGCTACCAGTCCCATCTGTAGAACGTTGCATATAATTTTGTGTAAATGTGATGGTTATGGTGCATCCCCATGTTAGCTTAATCATTTATATCCAATTATTGTTCTGCTTAAGCATTGCACACTTTATGTGTTACTATCCTTTGCGCATGTTGCCGCATTTAATGCCATAGTTCAATTGTAGTCATTACTCAAGGGTAGATTTTTGCGGAACCAAAGATTTTTAGAAGATGAAAAACCGACTTCTGTTGCAGCAAGTGAATTGAGGTTTTTGAGGCGAACAAATGCTGTATCTGATATAAGGTGCATTTTATTTTATCCCTTTTTCTCACTTTTTTTTTCTTTAATACTAGATTTTTGTAGATTCATTTTTCATACAGTTGATCCACTATTACGTATAACCACTAATGTTTTACTAGATATATGACCTAATATGTTTTGCAGTATATCCATCCCAAAATTTAACTTGAATGTTTATGAAACTTCAAGACAACTTTTTATATTGTTTTGAGATGAATACAAGCAAAGTGCAAAAAGTAAAACTAAAATCAAATTGTTGATTAGAACTGAAATTAATGTACAAATTGTTTTTTAGATCATACGGGAAGAATAAATTACAGGGATTTAAAAAAATATAGGGTTTTATTTTCATTAAAAGCCTAAAAGCATCTGCAGTGATTTTGTGAAAGGGCATTTAAGCAATTAATTGGACTTGCCACCCATCCACCAACTAAATTACCTGTCCCTTGTGTGATCTCATCAACTGGGAAAAATGTGGGCCCCAACCACATGATTTGTTTCCAATTTTCTTTTTTAGATTGTTTTTACAGAATTTTTAAAAAACTTAGCATTTTAATAAGATATGTTCTTATGTTTAAATCTTTCTACATGTTAATTTATAATTCTATCGTTTTTGTAACTTTCTATGAACTTGTATAAAACTTTAACCATATTTTCTATAAATTTATCATTTTAGTTGGAGTATATTTATATAAAGTGATAAAAAAGTAAGCGTGGACCTAGTAACTAACTGAACATTTGATGATAGTAAATGGTGAGGTGGCAAAAGTAAGTGTGTGTGTGTGTGGGGGGGGGGGGGGGGGGGGGGGTGTAGTGATGCAGTCCCATGCTCTTAAGGCTTTATCAAGTTAGCATTAGGTGCACATGGCATTTCATGTCAGACATTGGTCATTACTCTCCATTGATAGTACCCATTATATAGATAGGTTTTACCTGCATTAATATCATGACTTTCCTATGTCTTTAATAAGCATGTTTCGTCTTTTTCAGCATTAGACTATCATTTCATAGACCTTTGGCAATATCATATGTTGTTTAGATTTATGCTATGTGTTTGTTAGAAAGATTTACCTATACTCGAGTAATTTCATTTTAAAATTTTTTACTTGAATTAGGAAAGGGTTCCTCACCAGATTGAACAACTATGACCATGCTGCACAGTCTGACTCGGACACCTCATCTAACAATGAGATGAATAATTATGCCATTGAACAAGCTGAAGAAATAGTGCAGGAAAATTTTGAGATAACTAACTTGACAGGTCATCGGGAGTCCCTCGATCCACCAGAATCTTCTGCAACAGGAGCAATGCATGATAATAACATTATGCAGTATGAAGAAACGAGAGAAACTATCACTCACAGTTCACTACTCTCGACGCGGTTCCCAATATGACACGACATATGAACATAACGGACAACTTGAACAAGTTGGTGAAAATTTTGAGACAACCAATTTTACATCCAACAGGGAATCCACAAATCCACAAGAATACACTCAGAGTGACTCTGACTCTGATACCTCATCGGACAATGACATGAAGTTTGACCACATTGACCAAGCCAAGAAATTGTTCGCTATATTCCAAGTGTATCCCACATCCCACAAGAATCACATGATGACGGTGGATGGTATCAGGAAACAGTAGGGAGTGATTTTCAAGAATCACATGAAGAAGAGTGGTATGGCAATGGCAATGTTGTGAGGATCCCACAGAAAGTTTGTTTGGCGGGAACAATTCTTATCTGGAAGCTGCTCTAGTGACTAGGAGTAATGCATTCTATTGGTCTGATGAAGATGATGATGATACTGGCAGCAGGGTTGTTGAACTTAGAGAGCTTACAAACAGGTAGATTATATCTAATCGAGTAAAATGCTATTTTCATCCCTAAGGTTTGGCCAATTTTGCGACTTCCATCCAAAGGGTTTGTTTTTCTGCATCTGGATCCAAAAGATTTGAAATTTTGTCATTTTCATCCGGCTCATTAACTCCATCCATTTTTCTCCGTTAAGTCAGGGGTATTTTCGTCTATTTTGTTAACTTAAAGGGCAATTTGGTCTTTTGAATATTAAGCCAGGGGTATTTCGTCTTTTTTGTTAGCTTAAAGGGCAATTCGATCTTTTGAATACTTGTACATTATGCTAAACGCTTGTACATAAAGTGAAAAAGACCGAATTGCCTTTTCAGTTAACAAAAAAGACAGAAATACCCTGACTTAACAGAGAAAAATGGATGGAGTTAACGAGTTGGATGAAAATGGCAAGATTTCAAACCTTTTGGATCCAGATGCGAAAAACAAACCTTTGGACGAAAGTTGCAAAACTGGCCAAACATCAGGGACGAAAATGTTTTACTCTATCTAATCAACTTACATTGTTCAAATGATGTAACTAACTAATTTAGAGAATCATTGTTTATAATGTGTAGGAGAAGAGTTTCTAATCTTCTTCAAAGTGATTTTGGCCCAAGGCTAGACCGGCTGATGCAATCATATGTCAGTAGACAATTTCAGGCGTTTGAGCCGGAAAATGAATGGATGCAAGGTCAGGATCAGCAGCAAAGTCTGGATGAGAATGAAGATGGCATAGATGTATCTCTACAAACACACGATGAACATGATTTTCATGGTGCAGCAGACAGTCGATTCCCTGAATTTCATTATCACCTTACGACTGTGAGTTTTACTTCTTCCCTCACTCAAACTTTACAATATTTGTAAGATCTCTGGCTCAGGTTAGGGGTGATATCTTCTTATACGACACAAATCTAACATGAAATTTCTTGGTTTCGGTTTAGTCTAAATGGTTTCGGGTTTAGTTTCAGGTGAAATCTGTGAGGCTGTGAACATATTTAGCTGAATGGGCCAGGTTCGGGTCAAGCTGGGGGGTTCGTGGGTTAATTTGTTTATTTTTGTTTTATCTTTTCCAAAAATTGTGACATGTCATGATTAGGTATCGTATGCCAAAATTTAAAACTTATAAAGATCATTTGACATCAAGTTATAATTTAAACCATTAATTTTTATACACTTGTGTTTTTTGGATTTAAACTTGTAATTCTAGAGAATTATAATGCAAAAATAATAGTAATAATAAAAAAAATTGGGTTAAAGGGGCCGTGTTCGTTACAACCAGAAGATATTCGTGTCATGTTCGGTTCATGTGCCTAACATGATTTTCGGGTTTGTATCAAGTTAGCCGCCAACTGCGAGCACAATTGGTTTAGAGAATTATAATGCAAAAAATAGTAATAAAAAAAATCGGGTTAAAGGGTTCGTGTCAACCCATAGATACACTCGTGTCATGTTCGATTCATGTGTCTAGCCTGATTTTCGGGTTCGTGTCAAGTTGGACCCACCCACCCGCGAGCATGACTCGTTTAGCACCCGTAGTCTCAGGTTAGTATCCAGCTTTTGGTTTTCTACATTAACCCCCTAAAAGGCAGCACAAGCTGCATTTTACCTCATCTCATTTGTAGCAGGGTAACCGTGGAGTCCCGTGAGTTTACGGGTAAATTGGTTCGCAAGTTCACCAAAAAAATATATGTTAGCAACATTTCATCTAATCACTTAACCTGTTGCAGGAACTGGATATCATCAATGGCTTAAGGATTGATATGGAAACACTTGAGCAAAGGATGAACGACATGCAGAAGATGCTTGAGGCCTGCATGGATATGCAAGTCGAGTTGCAACAGTCAGTGCAGCAAGAGGTTTATTCAGCTCTGAATCGATCAAGTCCTGAAAACAGAGAGTGCTTCTTATGTTGTGATGACGGATTTGAATCTTTGCCAGATAGGTAACAACATTCTTGATTTAAAAGTAAGGGAGTTAAATGGGTCGAGTTTACGGGTTGGCAGGTGACCAGGTCGAACAACACATACCTGGGTATTTGAGACGAAACCAAACACAACATGAGTTTTCCCGGGTTGACACTAACATGTGGCCCATTTAACCAGAAATTACTCTTTTTGTGTATTAATACTCTAAAATTACAAATTTACTAATATAGCATTATAGCTACATATGATATAAAATAGTTATGTTTAAACTATAGATATTTATCATTTCTTTTTTTTCTTTAAAATTCTGGCATAAAATACTTTTAAGCGGGTTAACCCGCAAACCCACCCTAAACACGACACATTTAGCTAAACTTGTTGCAGGGTTTAACCATAGTTCTCAATAGCGATCATAGCGATTGCTATAGCGCGCTACATAGCGTATAGGTCTAGTGTCGCTATTAGGGTTGTAGCGATGGATAGCGAGAATAGCGACACTTCACTTTTATTTGTTATTTTAATATAAATAGCAATTAAATATAGCTATAAATAGCTGGATTTTTAGGTTTTTGTTAAATATACATGTAAAATAGCATATATACAAGGATATTTTGATATAGTATTCATATACTTTTTTTTTAAATTATAGTGTATCGCTATTTATAAATAGTCGCTCGCTATTTATCGCTATTCGCTTTGTAGCATGTAGATCGCTATTTGTCACTATTCGCCATTAACAGCTATGGGTTTAACTTTAAACTGACCTGAATCCATTTAGAGTAAACCCCTAACCCGCAAATTTCATGTTAGGTTCGTGTCGTGTTAGTTATTCACACCCCCTTAATTCAAACTCTAAATAATTAAGTCATTAAGTTATTCATATAGGTTTGCACAAATGTTACATATCTGCTCAAAATGCGCCCAAAAAGTCAACTGGTCAGAGCTGAAGGAAAGTGTTAACCAGCTGAGGTGGAAACATGTTGAAATAATATAACAAGATAATTAACAGTTGGAATAAGAAAGATAACAGTGTTTTTCTGATCAGGTAAATTTCATTAATACTTCATTTTTTCTTGTTAATTATATTTATTTAAAATTTTCCCCTTGATTTGCTACAACAGGTCCTTCCTGATTGTTTGTTTGAAATACATAACAGCATCGGTATGCCTGTCTCCTTTTAGTGACGAGTTAGTTGCACACTTGATTATGAGTTTATGATGTTGAATACGAGAAGAGTATCTTTTATCGGGATGTGAGGTTTTGATTAATGTTGTAACGGCATGTTTAGATGAAATATCAACAAATTTGCATGTAGAATTACTACTGTTTGCATGCACCACTACAAGTGAGTTAATATAACATGGTTGTTAACAATTATATCCTGAAAAAAAAATCTATGGGGAGAACTAGCATGATGATTATAGAAGTTTCTTTGAAAAAGTTAAATATACTGCAAAACTGAAAATATTCACTGGAAGAATGTTGACTTATAACAAATTGTAGTCTATTAAATCTTCTACCCATGACCTAGCGGTCTAGTGGTATGCTGCTTGCCCCTCACAAAAGTGGTGTGGGTTCAAATCCTTGCAATCGCAAGGTTTGTTGATTAAGAAAAGAGATTGGATCAAAGTGTTCATATTGTGTTTAATCGTCTGCATTGAGGTTAAGAAAGAGATTGGATCTGAGTATTCATATAGAAAGAAACACTTAACGAGATGTAGTACATAATGGAAAATGATACATGGAGCTTGCAATCCTTTGGGTTGCATCTGGATTTTAAGAAAGAAGATAATAATTGATTAAACAACCAATAAATTTAATGTTCTACTAACAATCGAAGGTATACGGTGTGTAAACTAAGTCACACTGGCATAAGAAGTTTGATGAAGTTGCTTTGTTCATTGTTTTGAATTGAACAAATAAGACAAATGTCTATATAACAAATTTGGCAAGTCCGTTAAATGAGTAACCATTTTGCGTATATGCTTAATGACATACTAAATGTTAGCACATGCTAGGATCAAGTCGACAAACTGATGAAGTTATGTCATCCAACTTTCGTATGCCTGAAATTATAGGTAAAAGTGATACGTTCTCGTTACATTGAGAAAAACCCAGTGAATTATGTCATATAATGAATTTCGTCGGTCATAGAAGATTCCTCAAATGCAAGCTCATAAAAAAGATCATTCTTGCTAGAAGGAGATGTCATTTTATAGACTTCCACAGTAAATTATGTCATATTATGAGTTTCGTCGGTCATAGAAGATTCCTCAAATGCAAGCTCATAAAAAAGATCATTCTTGCTAGAAGGAGATGTCATTTTATAGACTTCCACAGTAAATTATGTCATATTATGAATTTCGTCGGTCATAGAAGATTCCTCAAATGCAAATTCATAAAAAAGATCATTCTTGCTAGAAGGAGATGTCATTTTATAGACTTCCACATAGCAGATTTGCGTTAGTAACTCAAGAATAAAATAGGAATTTATAACAAGTGTTAACAACTATAGTAGCTAACAAGATCAATATGCTCATTTAAAAGAAATATATATATATATATATATATACACACACTAGTAAGGTGCCCACGCGATGCGTGATGCAGTAAAAAAGTAAAGATTCTAGCAGGCATGGGGGCGGCGAAAAGAGATAATATGGTGCAAGGAAAGTGAATGGTGACCATGTATACATCTTTAACTAAATTGGCCGAGATTTTACAATAATGCCATTGGTTCACACTTCAAATTACCATGACACATGTTATTGAGTGTGAAATGTGAAAAATCCACCTCCTACATAACACACTTTTTATATTCACATCTCACATTCATCACAAAATTTAGTATCATAATATTAATTAATCATATTGAATACTTAAAAAATGACCATCATCTTTTTAATTTTTTCATACCAACCCAACTTTATCTCCAAATAAGTGTGCAAAGTCAGTTCAGTTATAGAAGTTTATAGTGCTTAACTATAACTATAGTCAAGTTTGCTTTATAGGATATTGCTTAGGCATAGACAAAGCATAGCCAATGTTATGGATCAAACAAGTAAGATTTTATTAAATTTTCCAATATATATTTTTTCTTTGTTCCATCTGAAAATTGATAAATAAAATACGAACAGCAACTCATAAACCTAAAGAATGCCTTCAGAACATCCGATATGGATGCCACAAAATCCAAAGTAAATTCTTATTTCTTTCTTGGTTCTCCTCATAACCTTAGCTTAAGGACTACAGATGTTAATATAAAAATTAAAAACTATTGGGCTGTACACTCACTTCTGGTTAAATCCCGGTTAAAAACAACATAGAATTCACCAAATTTTTCAAAACAAAAATGACAATTAAATTAAAAGTCAATTAATTTTCACCAGCAAGTTGACACTTTTATACAAAAGTAGCTTGCAAGATTTAGTTTATCAAACCACCTATTCACCATATGCAAGATACTCATTTGGATCTTCATCAGAAACTTGAACGAACGTTGTAAATACTATGGTGCTCAAAAGCGGCCTTAAGGGTTTTCTTTTTTCAGTGAATGGTTTGCTAGCTAAGTTTGCCTGCTTGGTGGTCGTTACCAATTCCGCTAATGGAAGTAGAATTCAGTGACAACGTTGTTCGTTAAATCATCTCATTGTGCCTTCTTTGCTTTGTTTAAGGCTACTTTCCGCTGCAAGATGGCGTGTTGATTTCATGTGCATCTGCAAATGGGATTAATTTACAAAGAATAAGTCATTATTGGAAATGAAATAGTTTTCTTAACTCAATGGATATTGCAAAATACTTTGATATACCAGTAGCATTGGCAGCAAAAATGAACAGATTTATTACTAATAGTAAACGGATATAAAGTACTGCATTTCTATAAATATTTGAAATATATAAATGAAATGCAAAAAAGATTCTGATCCTGTCGTCATGGCTGCTGCTAAATAAACTCCAGCTCCTGTTTCAATTTTCATGCACACCTTCAAGCCAAAAAGAGCAGTTATCATAACCAACCAAGACAGTCCATAAACCTACATGATGTCCAAATTTACAAACTTCTGCACACAAGCTTCGGGTTTGTTTGCCCCGCCTGTGTTTGAAGAGTTTTTAAAAGGGTTTTCAAATTTGATGTGTTTAAAGGCTTGCTTGTACGCAAGCTTTAAAGGTTGTACATGTGATTTTGTTGACTTGGTAGCCCGACGGGTATACCCGAAACATACGGGCCGGGTATACCTGAAGCTCAATGGGTATGGGGCCGGGTACGGGCTTAAAAAAGAAAAAACTCGGGTACGGGTACCGGTATAGGATTTAGTGATACCCGGCCCATTTACCCGAATAATACCCGAAAGTATCATATTATAGATTTCCATATATATAAACTTAATAGGTGTACTTATTACCTTCTTCATAGTCGTCATATGTGGATATGTATTTGGCAAGTGTTTAATGAACATATAACTTATTTTGAGCATGTGTATTGGATATGGAAGCTATCACGCTTTATTATGTGGATGATTATGCAATTAGGTGGTCCTGATACAATTCATTAATTAAGTAATCGTTTTGATTTAGTTTGGTATATGTGGTTTGAATATGATATGTAAGTTATTAGTTATATTTTCATTTGTTATAGTAATTAAATAGTATATTATATAAACATCAACACATTTGTCCCAACGGGTATTTTAAGAAATTAACGGGTATACTCGATACCCGTGGGTATGCCCGATACCCGACGGGTAACGAGCCGGGTATGGGACAAAGAATTACAACTGAGTACGGGCCTAGGATTACCAATACCCGGCCTATTGCCATTCCTACTTGGTATCTCTAAGACTATCTCCAACGCAAACGGTGCCCTTAGGCCCCTTAGCTGTCTAATCAGCTGCCACATCATATCCTTAAAATCTTTACAAATCCTTAAAAACCACGAATTTCATCTACAACCATACAAACATCCTTATATATCCTTACATTTTCCAAATCATCACCAATTTTTTATTTAAGTTTACCCATTTTTTTCTTTAAGTTCACTTACTTAAATTATTAAAATGTATTCAAATAAATTAAATGATTAGATAATTAATATAAGTATTTAAGTAAAATAAAAAAAAAACATTGAAATTGCATTACCTAAAAACAAAAGTAAACTAGATTTAAAAACAAACATTTTAAAAATAAACATAAACTACTCTCGATTAATCCATGTTATACTTTGCCTTAATCCTAGTACATTCAGTGTCATGTCAGGCTTTTGAACCGGGTTCATGTGAGCAGTCGGGATGTAAAGTATTTTTTCTTTTTAAATTCCAAGTAGTCTGTCATATAAACTCTTCAATCACCAATCGCTTGTTGCTTAAGAGACAGATTTTCATTTAATCGGTCAAGTAGTTTTTAAAAAAAGATGAAGTACATATTAAATAGGTAAAAAGAACAAATGAAATTTGTTATCGAGTTGTTGAGTATATTAAATAATTGGTTGGTGATGTAATTTAATTGAGTATGATAAAGAATAAATAAACATATATATTGAAAATAATGGCACAAGGATTTCATAGGATTTAAGAATGAAAACTAATAGGCCCTTAACTTTAAATAACATTCACATTATCATGGACACCAACCTTTGAGGCGCATTACAGAAAACCTATACTATCTAGAACTTTGAATGTGGGAAAGAGGTTTATCACTTTTTCTCACTATCTATTTCATTATGTCATTAATGTTTTAATTTTAAAGCTAAATTCATTATATCTGTTTGTATTATAATTAGCGAGAAGTAGCAGTTCCACGATGTTCATAATAATATGATTTGAGCTCTGTAAACCAAATAACTTAGTGTTTATATTGCAGTAATCACTTCTACATTAAGGCATTACTTACTTGTACATTTTAATTTACACATCGATGTTAAATAAAACAAACATTGAGATGTTGAGAAAAATTAGCAGGTTGTCACGGTACCTTCGGATGCATTTAAAAGATTTGATACAAATACATAAAATAATCATAATTCTGTTGGAGAGGGGAAAACAGTTACTATTAATTAATTATTAGGATTTGATTAAAGATGAAGGAATAAAAATGTAATTAAGATAGGGGGATTAGAGTATAATTAGTGTTTAAAAGACTAATTGTGACAACTGACATTTTCAGGTTAACTCCGTTAACATAACTCTTGTAACACTCTAAACGCGTTTTGACCCAAGACAACGCAGCGGAAATATGAACCATAAAATTTCTTCCTTATAATTATTCTAACGTACTTTAAACCATTTAAATCAACTTTCTTTAATTTAAGTACATCATTCATTCAAGATTAAGGTAACTATGTTAACATATGATTATAACTACGTTACCACTTCTCTATACAATTCATGATCTTCAACTCGATCTTCATCCACTCATCTCCCATGATGACAATGATGATCTGACTAACATGCGGTCACCATATACATAACCAACACGTAAGTAAAGGGTGACATCATACATAATTAAATGATTATATATAAATACTCATTAACTACATAGCGATTTAACTATGCTTACAACTCCATAATTATATCCTTCTAAATTTGTTCTTTACACCTAACTTCGCAACTTCGAAAGCCCAACACTTACATACTTACAACCCTGTTCCTTCCCATTAGCAATACGGTTAGTAAGACATAATCTCAACGTATTGCAGACCTCCAACTTCGCATAAGCGCATACCACTGATCTACGTTCAATAAGTTACAACCCCTGTTTACACTCGCACGCATCCATATACATACATACTTATCGCATACAAACGTCTCACATATAGATACGCATGACATGTACTCACTACGGCTCTATACCTAAATACATACATGCAAGTCACGTGCGCTTGTTCACATTCAATTACCGTACTTAAATCATATACTCACCATTCATCAATAATCGCACATGTAAATAAGTTGATTCTTTCATGCCTATAACACATCTGCTCAATCCGAGTTTTAATCATACAATTACATAGTTAGGTATATGGCACCCACATATGAAACCACGATCATTATGCGTATATCAAGACTCATACTTTCACATGTACTTTAGTTTTACAAGTCTAACATCACTTAATAGGCTTAAAAACATCTTACGGGGTACCGGGACGAAACCAGAATCAGTCAAATGCAAGAAACAAAAATGATTAGGAAGTTGGCTAAACCCGCCGTAAGCTACGGCCTGTCTGCCATAGCTTACGGCTGCCACCTTCTGCCAAACATAAATCATATACCGTAAGCTACGGCCAGCTGTCGTAGCTTACGGTCAGCTGTTGTTTTTGTGTATGGATCTTATTTGACCCATTTCGCGTCCCGCTCGATCATGCCTACTCCGATTCGCTTCAAATTAAACATGTAACATCTAAACGAGGTCTCGTTTCTCCTTACACTTCCATAATCCTATTTTACAATAAATTCAACATCTACATAAGCCCAAAACATGATTTAAATCTGGCATTTAAGCGATTAATCTTACTTTTTAGATTTGACCCGCTTGGTTTTTATCATACAACTTCCAGGTTAGTTGATCATTATCAACCCATTACCATTAAAATTATCTTAGTACTTCTATTGAGTTTACGTTCCTACATGCCTCTCAGCAATTAACATATAAAAATTCCCTTTAAATATTAAAGAGTGATTCCGGAAATCACTTACCTTAGTATCCGTATTTGTATCTGTTACCTTGCCTTATTTTAACTTGTTAGCCCTCCCTGCTTCCATCCATCTTGACATGATCCCTATACTCTCATCTCATCGCAATCATATTCTTCTTAGAATACATGATTGTACACATTAACGATCATATCAAATGCATAACTCACATTTGACTTTCATTAGTCATTTCTAACAAGCATAAAGCATGTACCAAAATCACATTCAAACTTATATAATTCATCATGTCATCATTCATAACACATATTGATATAACACGCACCATATGACTTTCTAAAATCTTACAACTTTGACAACAAGTCTTAACTATGCTTCTTATGCGCAGTTGACTTTCAGAAAGTCAACAATCCTACTTACCCACTCTCAACATATGAACATGTAGTCATCTTAACATAGTCGACCATACTATTGGTACCATTTTCATTTCATAAACATGGTGTAGGATGCACATACTAACACATGATCAACTAATTACATACATATGCATGTATAGTCAATTCAACACGTACTAACATCTTCGTTATCCTTCAATTGACAACCACATTCAAGGTTTGCAATTTACATAATTTCAACATCATCATTTACTAGTAAGTTCGCAAGCTATACATTTATCACACATCCATTTCTAAATTACCATTAAGCAATTGATCTGACGCATGGTGTGCTCCACCATTCAAGCATGTAATGCAAGCCACTAATGCATACTTCTATAAATCTTGAACTTCAAACAAAAACCTTAACATGGATTAATTCAAACACACCTTCCTCATGTAAATTTTGCTAACTAATACATCATAATTACAATATATATATATATATTATATATATATATATATATATATATAAAATAAAACTGACTATTAGTTTAATGCACTTTCACATATCATTGTCATTTAGACATCTTATCAAACACCTTGTGTGCGTACTACTGTCTAAGCATGATGTACAACCCATTCATGCTTGATTACCTATTTCTTGCTTTCATTCATCAAATACAACCAAACATCACATAAATTTCATAATATTCTTCAATCTAACTAACAATTATTCATTACACTAGCTAACTCATTAACTTTGGACATGGGTGACACACCCATGTCGCCATCTTCATCATCCCAAAAAGGGATTCACTTACAAACATCAATCTACTCAAAATCGTTCATAATTGAAGATCTAGATGGCAATATTAACACTTTCTCATACTTAATTTCATTCTACTTCATGGTTTAATCATAACCCACTTCTTGAAAAATCACCAAATCAAAATTTATAACTTAGCACATGTTCATTAGGATGAGATGGTAAGGATTCTTCATGCATTGATTTAGCTTCAAATCCTTCTTCAATTGCCTTGATTTAGAGGGTTGTGGGAAAACCCCTTTTTCTTCTTCCTGTGCATATGTATATGTCGACATACACATGCCCCCCACATAAAAAGCTGAATTTTATAAAGTTTGACCCACATGCCACTTTTAGCCCTTCTTATTGGGTTTTTGGTTATTTGAACCTAATACTCCTATTTCCAACCATTCAACCTTTATTTTAATAACTAAGTTACATAACTTAGTTAGTTCATCTCGTAATGTAAATCAAGAAAAACAATCTATAAATTTCAAATTCGGTTTTTGTGGCGTTACAACTCTGTTATCTTTAACATAATTTAAAACATTCATTATAGCATTTCACTTCATATTGGTTGATAAAGTGAGTCAGTTAGTACACGGACACTCACATAACAATAATTCGGCGAATCAACCGAATTACCAAACTGACACAAGTTTGACCCCAAACGTTGGTGAAACATGTATATAGTATTGCAGACATAGAAATAATAATATAATTGAGTGGAATTATATGTTATTTGATTACATAGACTACTTGTTAGTTGTTTCAGGTAATTACGAACAATGAGTGTTTTTGTGTGATCTAGCGTTATAAAAATATTTATTTTTTATAAACAAACTAGTGGGTTTCATTTTTATACACTTAGGCTATTAAAAATTAGTAAAAATAGTTTGGTGGGTTTGTGTTAGCTAGAAAGGGCCACCAAAAGTTACAAAAGCCCACCAAAGGCCACCCATAGGTTTTAATTAGTTAAAAAACACATAGCCCAACCCTAAACCCCCAAATACATATGGCAGCCCCACCTCCACCATAATTTCTAAATTATGCCTTCAAAACACCATTCCACTTAGATTTGTTGCTTGGATCTTGCAATTATTGGCTTTCTTGATCGATTTCAATATGTTTTAACGCTTACAAGTAAGTTTCTTGATCAATTTTGATATTTCTCATGATTCAAAAATTAAGGTTTTGATTATAACTTGATATTGATGATACTTGGTTGTTGAATCTGATTTATTTAGGGTTATGCATGATGTACGGGTCAGATTTGGGGTAAAAATAATCATAAACACGTTTTTGGGAAGAGCTGAAAGTAAACAGATTATATCCAAATCTTTACAGCCGAATCATGTTGGCTGTAACAAGGTCAAAACATTTTTCTTGAGTCTAAAATGTAGTGTTTTGAAATACGCTTCAAACCCCACCAGAATCTTAATTTTTCGACGTGATTTGATATTTTAAATGATTTTTTTGTAACAAGGTCCAGGCTATGTTTTCTGTCAGAATTTACAGCTCATTACGAATGTCATAATTTAATGTAGGAATTGAGTTATAATCTAAAATTTCTACTGTAGTTAGTTCTATGTGATCTTGAAAATCTCCCACTAGAATTTCGTAAAAAGGTTAAATGAGATTTTTAAATGATTTTTGGTGTAAACTGTCATTAAAAAGTTATAAATGAGACACAGGTGTAAAGAATGATTTTATTGATTTTTCTATAAATGTTCAGGTCATGAAAAAAAATACACTAGTATTCGGGAACTAAATAATATGTTGTGATAGAATATCATAATTTTTTTAGTTCTTTTAGTATTTTAAATAAATTCCGGAAAATTGCCTAAAATCTGACGTGAAACTGTAATGAGCTGAAAGTGTTTATGAATGTGTTAAATGTGCATACATGTTATCAAAAGGTGTTTAATGTTACTAGAAACATTAGTAGGTGACAATGAATGCGTTATGGAACAATATGCTCATATGCACAAAACCTAAATGAGTAATTATCACACCCCAAATTTCCAACCCGAAATCCATACACCGGTGGGCCCGGGTGGGGAGTATCGTGACGTCAGTTGATAATCATCATAGTCAATTAAACATGGCACAACGAAAGTCTTGGAGTAAAATTACTATTACAAACCGAATGTTCGAAAATACAGAATAATATGCAATCTTGTAATAGAAGATCCACAGGTGGATCATAAATTTACAAGAAAGAATATAAAACAGACTTTATGCAGATCTAAGGATTTGCAAGATCCTCTTATTCACTACCGAGCAGCTTCCGGCCTATTTCGTGTTGTACCTGCAGCTTAGTCTTTGGACGATACGTCAGCTTATGCTGGTAAATACACTCAACTGACTCATGTTGAAAACTTTAAAATGGTTTTAAGTGCAAACGGCACAAAATTTTTTATCAACTTGGGAAAGTTGAAATTCAACCTTGTATCAGATTCACATGTTTGTCAATACATTCAGGGCCCGGGACAGAAACTGAGACATGATTAAATACACACCACTTAGGACTCACAAAGGAGTCATCCCCAACGTCTTGGGCATATGCATATGAGCATCAAAGGGTGTATGCCTACACCCCGTGCTAAGGTCGTGGCCAATAACTAATGTATTGAGCCGAGGATATCCAGGACACAGTAATTTAACCCCCGATGTTTAAGTTATCAAACAAAACTGATTAATACGAAATATGGGGTTTACTAGCCACAAGCGGGCATTCGATTGACCTCATTTTGGACCAAGCGGTAATAATTTACCGTATCCCAAGCCGTATAGGGAAAATAAGTCGAGAGTATTTACCTGAGCTAGTCTTCTTCTTTTATTTGTAAATAACTCAGCCGTATACAAAAGTACCAAGTGCATATAGCATTTACCGGCAAGGCTCTAGTCTGGATTATGTCATAAGCTAGCCAATTAAATACTAACGGTCTTATAAACCGAATAGTGTGCATGATCATTACGTATAACGCTTGATTAAACGATGATCGGATAGAATGTAGTTTAATCCTGACAAATACTTGACTTATATAATATGGGTAAACTATATACATTCTGGATTTTGAAACTTAAATGACAAGGTTAAACCCGTTTCGGTTAATTTCCATAAATAGTTACATATACGTAACTATGCGCATATCAGCGATATCGGGTAAACGGATAAGTTATTGACAAGTTCTATATGCCATTATACTTTAAATAAGTAGGATATCAGTAGGATATCAACTTGTATGCCGTTAAGTTTTAAAACGAAATTATGCCTCATAAGGGCGTTTTGGTTTTCATATTATATAAAAGGAACTCGAATGTAATTTAATGTTATGATTATAAGTATTCTGGAAAAATACTTTATTTATGATATAATATCAGCAAGATATCAATTATATGTGTAAATTATCGTTTATGACCAAACTATGCACCGAAGGGCATTTTGGTCATTTTACACATAGTTTATAAATTATTTGGGATTCTGAGTTTATAACATGTACCTACTGTAAATATGTTTAAAATAAGTTTTAAAATTAGTATGTAACAAGTCTTGGTCCATTAATATGGTTTAAAACCATACTATGCGACGAAACGACGCTTATGTCGTAATATGACGTCTTTAAGTGATGTTTATGAAAACTGATGTTATAGTCAGTTAAAAATGTTTAAAATATTTTATTTAGTATAAAATATCAGTAGGTAAATGATTTACCTTGAAAAGATTTTATTAAAACTATTTTATAAGCCACAGGGGCTAAAACCGTCATTTTATCGACATAGTTTAAGGATTTGCTTAAAAACTCAGTTTATAACTTGGTTAAACATCCCAAATAATCCTACTTATAATATTACATCAGTAGAAAACTCTTTTTCAAGTTCATTACCGTTTAAAACCTTGTTTTATACAAAAAGGGCATTTTGGTCAAAGATGGCATAATTATGGAACTTGCGCATAAACTTGGATATTGATTATGATGTAATATAACCTCAGAGGGTTATGCTACATTATATTATGATCATAATGCAAATTTAGATCAGTAGGTAACTCATCTAAATCGGGTCAGAATCGAAAGTCAGAGCAGAAGTCAATCTTTGTGACTTTCGGTTGCGAACCGATCCTAGAACTGAAATTGACGAGCCGAACATGTTCTTACATGTTCTAATAATTATTACCAACTTGTTTAAGTGTCAAAACATGTTTCATAACATATATAAGATCATTTTATAATTTTTCCGAAAAATGGCCTGTTTGACTTTTTAATATCATAACTTTGATCCGAATTGGTCTAGCAAACGTGATCTTCAGGAGGTGCCCTTTATAGGGATTAACACCTACCTTATTACGATCAGTTAGCCATGTTCATTTCGAACAATGGCTGGACCATAATGGTCTTAACCGAAAGTCAAAGCGTTTGCCGTAAAACGCTTGACTTTTGGTTATAAAAGCCTATAAACGAAAATGCAAGAGCAAGAAACACTTACAAGAGGTTCCTACAATGCAAGAGAACTAAGTTGGATGCTCCTTTCAGCTAGGAACTTCCAGAGGAGGGAGAAGAGTGAATTAATGAGAAAGGTGCAAGTTGGAATGAAGCACTTGAACACCTATTTATAGTTGGAGAACTCAAAGGAGGTGAAGCCAGGTGTTTTAGTGGTGTAAGAAGAAGCTTACAAGTGTCCCAAAACGTGGCATAGCTGATTACAAGTCCATGGTTTCGAATTGAATGGTTTTGGCGTTTTGCTTGACCTCCAAACAATTTTTCTACAGCAGAGCCTGTCTCGCAGGGCGCGAGAGGCCCAGGTCAGGTCTCTCGCGGCCCGCGACCGCCCTATGGACAGTTTCAAAATTTGACACTTTTAACCCTTTAACTTATTAAAGCTTCTAAAATCCTTTTTAAACACCTTTTTGGCACTTTTAGCCCTCCGTAGCCAATACATGGCATACCCGGGATTATGCCCGGACATTGTCGAGCTTCGGTTCGTTAAAAGGTCACTCAGAGGTATAAATTAACATGTTGACGCTTTTAATCCATCCATCAACCAACTTTCACATATTTACAAAATTGAACCCTCTCGTCCAACAAATGGCACATATGAGAGTTAGGACTTCACAAAGGATCACTCAGAGGCTTATTATAAGCATGTTGATTCCGATGTCACTCGGAGGCTGGGCATATCAGTCATTCAGAGGCCAAATTTCAAGCATGTTGACATATCAGTCACTCAGAGGCTAATGATTTAAGCATGTTGACATATCAGTCACTCAGAGGCTATTATTTATGCATGTTGACATCGGACCGTCACTCAGAGGCTGAGCATGTTGACGCCTTTAGTCCTTATGGTCTATAACAGACTCTATTTAAAATACAACACGTGTCACTATACTATTGGACACGATTTTACAGGGTGTTACATCCTCACCCCTTAAAAGAAATCTCGACCTCGAGATTTTATTCAAAAAGATGGGGGTACTTTTGTCGCATAGTGGACTCAACCTCCCATGTATACTCAGGACCTCTAAAAGCGTCCCACTTAACCTTTACTATAGGTATCATTTTTCTTCGGAGCTTCTTAACCTGTCGATCCTCGATCGAAATGGTTTCTCAACAAACCTCAGGTTTTCATCTATTTGCACATCTTCGTGTGACATTGCTAGCGAATCATCGGCCAGACATTTCTTAAGGTTAGATATGTGGAATACATCATGGATTCCACTAAGCTCCTCTGGCAACCTGAGCTTGTAAGCTACAGTGCCGACACATCGATTATCTCGAATGGTCCTATATATCTTGGGCTCAACTTGCCCTTCTTTCCAAAACGCATCACACCTTTCCAGGGTGATACTTTCAACATAACCTTGTCCCCTACTTGGAACTTAAGAGGTTTATGCCTCTTGTCAGCATAGCTCTTTTGCCTATCCCTGGCAGCTTTGAGACGATCACGGATTTGCACAATCTTTTCCGTGGTTTACAGGACAATCTCCGGTCCTGATAGTTGAGCTTCCCCAACTTCTGCCCAACACACGGGTGTTCTACATTTTCTCCCATACAAGGCCTCAAAAGGAGCAGCCTTGATGCTCGTATGATAGCTATTATTGTAGGAGAATTCCATTAGGGGTAAGTGGTCATCCCAACTTCCACCTAAATCAATCACACATGCCAAAGCATGTCTTCCAGTATCTGGATAGTATGCTCACTTTGACCATCAATCTGCGGATGGTAAGCCGTACTAAAGTTCAATCGTGTGCCTAAAGATTGTTGGAAACTTTTCCAAAAGTGAGATGTGTATCTAGTATCTCTGTCAGATACAATAGATACTGGCACACCGTGTAGGGACACAATCTTGTCCACATACAACTTAGCCAATTTATCTGAACTATAAGTCTCTTTAATTGGCAAGAAATACGCTGACTTAGTCAGCTTATCCACTATGACCCAAATAGTGTCATTACCACTTTTGGTCTTGGGTAACTTAGTAATCAAGTCCATAGTTATCATTTTCCATTTCCAAGTGGGAATCTCAGGCTGTTGAAGAAGTCCTGACGGTTTTTTATGTTCAGCCTTAACTTGTGAACATGTCAGACACTTAGCTACATAAGTGGCTATGGATTTCTTCAAACCCACCCACCAATAATTCTTTTTCAAGGCTTGATACATCTTGTCACCACCCGGATGAACAGAGTATCTTGAATTATGCGCTTCTGGAGGATTAGATCTCTAAGTCCTCCAAAGATCGGAACCCAAATTCTATCATTAAATCTTAGGATTCCATCTTTTCCAGGCGTTAACTGATCCACAGTTCCGCCTAATCCTTCATTAGGAATATTAGCCTCTAACAGGGCTTGCTTTTGCGCATCTAATAGCTTATTACTCAAGTTATTTCTGAGCTCAATGCTCTTGGCGTTAATCCTAATAGGTTTAATCCTTTCTTTGCGACTTAAAGCGTCGGCAACTACATTTGCCTTGCCGGGATGGTAGCAAATCTCGCAATCATAATCATTAAGAGTTTCCATCCAACGGCGTTGTCGCATGTTCAATTCTTTCTGATTGAACATCTGCTGGAGACTTTTATGGTCTGTGTATATAACACAATCCGTGCCATACAAGTAATGTCTCCACAGTTTTAGTGCAAATACAATGGCACCCAATTCCAAATCGTGGGTGGTGTAATTCTTTTCATGCACCTTTAGTTGTCGTGAGCATAGGCAATTACCTTGCCATTCTGCATTAGCACACAGCCCATGCCAGTGTGCTAAGCATCACAATAGACAACAAAGTTCTCAATACCCTCAGGTAGAGATAACATAGGAGCGTTGCTCAATTTGTGTTTAAGAATCTTAAAAGATTCTTGTTGCTTTGGATCCCAATTATACTTAATATTCTTACGGGTCAAGGAAGTTAAAGGAGTGGCTATTCTTGAAAAGTTCTCGATGAACCTCCTATAGTATCCAGTCAATCCTAAGAAACTACGAACCTCTGTTGGGGTCTTTGGCACTTCCCAATTCATGATGGCTTCAATCTTGGCGGGATCCACTTGGATACCACGCTCACTTTCCATATGTCCAAGGAATTGGACTTCTCTAAGCCAAAATTCACATTTAGAGAACTTAGCATAAAGTTTCTCCTGCCTTAACAGTTCTAAGATGCACCTAAGATGTTTTCTCGTGATCAGCTTGATTATGAGAATAGATAAGTATATCGTCTATGAAGACAATGACAAACTTATCCAAATACGGTTTGAAGACTCTATTCATGAGATCCATGAATGCTGCTGTGCATTTGTGAGCCCAAAAGGTATCACCAAGAACTCAAAATGACCATAGCGGGTCCTGGAGGCAGTTTTAGGAACATCTTCACTTCTGACCTTCAGTTGATGATATCCTGATCTCAAATCTATTTTAGAAAAGTAACTAGCCCCTTGAAGTTGGTCGAATAAATCATCGATCCTGGGCATAGGATATCTATTTTTAATTGTCAACTTGTTCAGCTCGGTAATCGATGCACATTCGCATCGAACCGTATTTCTTCTTTACGAACAGAATAGGAGCTCCCCAAGGCAGGGAACTAGGCTGAATAAAGCCTTTCTCCAAAAGTTCGTCTAGTTGCGTTCTTAATTCCTTCATCTCCGTTGGTGCTAGCCTATATGGAGCTCTAGCCACTAGTGCTGATCCTGGTATGATGTCAATTCTGAACTCCACTTGTCTGTCTGGAGGTAGGCCTGGTAATTCTTCAGGGAAAACATCGGGATACTCCGAGATAACTGGTTGATCTTCAAGGTTCGGCTTTGGTTCATTTATGGTGACTTGTGCCATGTAGATGACACAACCTTTTCTCAAACACTTGGATGCCTTAAATAATGACACCTTGTCTGGCAGTCCATAGTGTGAGTCTCCGGGAATGGTGATCACTTTACCAGATGGGGTTTTAATTTCGAAATGAGCTTCTTATCACAGGCAATGCGGGCTTGGTTATGAGATAACCAACACATACCAAAGAAAACATCGAACCCTGCCAATTTCATTGGCAAAAGAGAGATAGGGATGGAATGATTCTTAATGGATAAGAGCATCCATCAAGAATGGAAGAAGCTAGTTTCTAAAGTTCCATCGGCAAGTTCTATCTCAATAATTTTATATCAGAGTTCTTATGGTAAATTTAATAGTTTGCTAAACTTATGATCAACAAATGATTTATCGCACCCGAATCGAAAAGAACTCTAGCATAAATATCATTAATGGGGAAAGTACTGTTATGACGTTATTGTCATTAACACTTCCTTAGCAGTGAGCCGAAAGGCGCGTGCATTCCCTTCTTGTCTCTCAGGCTCGATTATTATTCTTTGAACTCTTAGGGCAGTTAGTTGCAATGTGCCCTTTTTCATTGCAGATATAGCATACAACATCCTTAAGGTCCTTGTACTCAAGGGTCTTATGCCCTCTTCTTTTACAAATGCCACAAGGTCTAGCTTGTGGGTCAGGATTACACTGTCCCAGTGTTTTCAGTTGCAAGATTTACAGAATGGCACCACAACCGACTTGCCTTGGTTCCCTTTGAACCCAAATCTCCCTTTATTTTTCTTATTAAACTTATGGGAGTTGTCATATTCCCTTTTTCTTTTCCAGTCAGTTTCAGACCTAACTGACTTTTGTCTTACCAAATCAAGGGTGAGGGAGAGAGATAGGTCTACAGCAGACCTATAGGTACTAGGATGAGCAGCCTTTACCATCCCCTTTATCTCGGGCGCTAACCCGTTAATAAAAATGCAATGCGTTTGGATTCAGGGGTAATTAAATAGGAAACTAACCTAGATAGAATTCGGAAACATACTTCCGACAGTCTAGGTTTTTCATGGAAAGAGACAAGAAGTCTGTCTCTATTTTCTCCACCTCATGAGGTGGGCAGTAAGTTTCCTTAATAAGGTCCACAAACTTGGACCATCCCAGATTATACAGGTATACCTTACCTGTTGACTGAATCATGGCCTTCCACCATGTTAGGGCATCGCCCTTGAAGGATTGTGATACATACTTGACCACATCCCTTTCAGCACAGCTGCTGATGTCTACAATAGTCTCCATTTCGTCCAGCCACTTTAGGGCTTCTACGGCTCCTTTTTCCCATTAAAGTCTCGGGGTTAACAGGAGACAAAGTACTTGTAGGTACATCCATCTTTAGAAGAACGGGACCTATCAGCATAGTCTATCCTCTTAGGTTCACTCTTCGCATTTGATGAGTGAACAGAGCTCTCCTTATGAGCTAAGGATGGTGGAATTGATAATGGCTTAGAGCGAGTAGCACTCGACTCTCTTAACTTCTCTATGGCCTTTCCCATGACCTTTTGCACAGCCGCATCAATGCGAGCTTGGAAATCTTTATCATTTACGGCTACATTTTCGGCGTCTTTGACGTTCCGATGGCTACTTTGTGCCTCATTAGAATTAGCCATTCTTCAAAGCCTTGGTTCTATAAACCAAATAAAATTTCACTTGGACATGGTATAATAACCATATCGGCTTTTAAACATCGGATATAAGAAAATCCATTGCCTATACTAGTGTGAATAACATCACAATGCTTAGGCTTAATATAACTATATTGGCCTAGGTCTTAATAGGACCATCATAGGCAAATTACAATCTGGACATAGTCCATTTATTACTAGACAGGGGATCGCAATGTCACAACTGTCATTGTCATATTTGAAAATTTTATAGCACATAGGCTTGTCACAAAGGACACTAGATATGCACATAGGCCTGTCACAAATGGACATAAAATACGGCACATAGGCCTGTCACAATTGGACATAAAATATGGCACATAGGCTTGTCACTAATGGACATATAATACGGCACATAGGCACTACATTACTAATGGGATGTTTAGTCACCGCACTGGTGGTATTAACCGGGATCAGAATAGATCACATAGGCTATATAGAATAGATTATAACCCGAAAGGGTATACATCACTTAATGGATGTTTTATTTATCATTGCACTGATGATATTAGCCGGGATCAAACAGATCACATGGGCTATATAAAATACATCTCTAATGGATGTTTAATCACCGCACTGGTGATATTAGCCGGGATCAAAACAGATCACAAGGGCTTTTAGCCGGGATCAAACAGATCACAAGGGCTATTTAACCGGGATAAAATAGATCACAAGGGTTATATAAAATACATCCCTAATGGATGTTTAATCACCGCACTGATGATATTAGCCGGGATCAAAACAGATCACAAGGGCTTTTAGCCGGGATCAAACAGATCACAGGGGCTATTTAACCGGGATCAAATAGATCACAAGGGTTATATAAAATACATCTCTAATGGATGTTTAATCACTGCACTGTTGATATTAGCCGGGATCAAAACAGATCACAAGGGCTATTTAACCGGGATCAAATAGATCACAAGGGTTATATAAAATACATCTCTAATGGATGTTTAATCACCGCACTAGTGATATTAGCCGGGATCAAAACTATTCACAAGGGCTTTTAGCCGGGATAAATAGATCACAAGGGCTATTTAACCGGGATCAAATAGATCACAAGGGTTATATTAAAATACATCACTAATGGATGTTTAATCACCACACTGGTGATATTAGCCGGGATCAAAACAGATCACAAGGGCTTTTACCGGGATCAAATAGATCACAAGGGCTATTTAACCAGGATCAAATAGATCAAAGGGTTATATAAATACATCTCTAATGGATGTTTAATCACCGCACTGGTGATATTAGCCGGGATCAAAACAGATCACAAGGGCTTTTTAGGGTTAGGACATAGTCCATTACTTTGAAGGCTAGTGTGATTCCTCAAGTCACACTACCAAGAGTATGCACATTACTTGAATGTTAACATAAAGGATCTTAATGGTTGATTATAAGTCCCGGTCGCATTGACCTTAATGACTTGGAGGCTTGAACTAGTCCACCACCTCTAGATAGAAGGATAACTTCCCTTAACTATCATGATAGAAGACCCTTCCGTTCTTAACTATTATTTATATATTTGGCCAAATATGTGGTCTGTGCCACTCGGCAAATCAAAACCATTAAGATCAATTTGGAATTATATCGCAGAGTATATATTCGAGTAAAATCTAGACGCTCGTTTTCAAGAGGATGATTTACATATATATATAATTCCAAAGTACTTCATTAAATTTTTATAAGAAATTATAATACTTAAAACAAATAAATGAAACTGATTGTCCATGCAAGGACTAAAAGAAACAAAATGTCCACGTAGGGACTAAAGAAATAACAATGTCCACGCAGGGACTACATATAATAGAATAGACTTCACTCGTCTTTCTTTCCCTTGACTAGCTTGGAGAGTTTCTTGAAGAACTTATTTGTCTTCTTCTCCGTATTCTCCGCCTGCTGCTCCATCTCTTTCATTCTTTCTAAGGCCTCATTGATGGCCTCAAGTGGTGGCGGAGGTTGGGGTTGTGGCATAACCGGATACTGGTACCTGTAAGTTGGATATCCAGTTGGTGGATAACTAGGTGGAAAAGGACACGGGTAAAGTGCGTTGTGCATAACCGCCTGCATGTATAGGTCTTGCGACCACATTTGATAGTCAACCGGTGTAGACTGTTTAAAAGGATCATATCCAGACGTGTCTGGATATGTGGGAATTGGGTTAGTATAACCCGTTGGTGGTGGTTGAACAGCAGGCGTTGGCGTTGGTTCCACTATAGGTGGAACATTAGAGGGTCCACCCATTTGTGGGTCCTCTTGAATCGTGGGGTAGGAGTTTGACAAAGGTGGCAGCGATCCCGACCTTTGTCCGGCACTACGTGCTCCACGCTTTCTTCTTGGTGGTTCAGGTGGTGGTTGAGGTTGGTCCACCGGTTTCATGTGGACATCTGTTTGAACAGGAGGTGGTTGAGAGTGGTGAGAGGGAGTGTGGGCGAAGGTGAATTTGTTCCAGTATTGGTCCCACTCATTAGGACCTTGGTAGGCGATCCGGCATATGAGTTTGAATCGCTTGATATTTCAATGGGATGCACATTTGATCCCGACGGTGGCATCTCTGGGTCGGAGTCCTCGTCCATACGATGTGGCTCGTCCAACTGATTTTGATTGGCTGGAGGTGTATTAAAATAATGGTTGGGGTTAAATTCCTCATGGTAAGAATGTGTATGGTAATGGAGAGAATGGTGAGAATGGTGTGAGTGGTAGGCGTGGTAAGAATTTTGAGAATGTGAGGGCGAGTATCTATTAGAGACAGAACGTCTTGCTGGTTGCCATGGGGACGAATCTCCTGATTCTTGGTAAGCATCTAGATTATGAGGCTGAGGGGGATACACCCTGATGATCCTCCCCTCATTGGACCTTTTCCTCTTCCACTTTGTCCTCTCACACGTGGCAGCATTTTCCTGTTAAAAATCAATTCATAAACATATCAATAACTTAATAATGAAATGAGTAAATCCTAGGTCAATGCCTAGACTCGGAAGTCTAAGGAATGTGCACGTGTAAGTTTTAGAATAAACACAAGAAGGATAGTGTTTAATTCTCTCAAACGTTGGCTCTGATACCAACCTGTCACACCCCGGATTTCCAACCCGAAATCCATACACCGGTGGGCCCGGGTTGGGAGTATCGTGACGTCAGTTGATAATCATCATAGTCAATTAAACACGGCACAACGGAAGTCTTAGAGTAAAATTACTATTACAAACCGAATGCTCGAAAATACAAAATAATATACAAGCTTGTAATAGAAGATCCACAGGCGGATCATAAATTTACAAGAAAGAATATAAAACAGACTTTAGGCAGATCTAAGGATTTGCAAGATCCTCTTATTCACTACCGAGCAGCTTCCGGCCTATTTCGTGTTGTACATGTAGCTTAGTCTTTGGACGATACGTCAGCTTATGCTGGTAAATACACTCAACTGACTCATTTTGAAAACTTTAAAATGGTTTTAAGTGCAAACGACACAAAATCTATTATTAACTGGGAAAGTTGAAATTCAACCTTGTATCAGATTCACCTGTTTGTCAATACATTCAGGGCCCGGGACAGAAACCGAGACATGATTAAATACACACCACTTAGGACTCACGAAGGAGTCATCCCAACGTCTTGGGCATATTGCATATGAGCATCAAAGGGTGTATGCCTACACCCCGTGCTAAGGTCGTGGCCAATAACTAATGTATTGAGCCGAGGATATCAGGACACGGTAATTTAACCCCCGATGTTTAAGTTATAAAAAAAAACTGATTAAAACGAAATATGGGGTTTACTAGCCACAAGCGGGCATTCGATTGACCTCATTTTGGACCAAGCGGTAATAATTTACCGTATCCCAAGCCCGTATAGGGAAAATAAGTCGAGAGTATTTACCTGAGCTAGTCTTCTTCTTTTATTTTTAAATAACTCAGCCGTATACAAAAGTACCAAGTGCATATAGCATTTACCGGCAAGGCTCTAGTCTGGATTATGGCATAAGCTAGCCAATTAAATACTAACGGTCTTATAAACCGAATAGTGTACATGATCATTACACATAACGCTTGATTAAACGATGATCGGATAGAATGTAGTTTAATCCCGACAAATACTTGACTTGTATAATATGGGTAAACTATATACATTCTGGATTTTGAAACTTAAATAAACAAGGTTAAACCGTTTCGGTTAATTTCGTAAAATAGTTACATATACGTAACTATGCGCATATTAGCGATATCAGGTAAACGAATAAGTTATGGACAAGTTCTATATGCCATTATACTTTAAATAAGTTAGGATATCAGTAGGATATCAACTTGTATGCCCGTTAAGGTTTTAAAACGAAATTATGCCTCATAAGGGCGTTTTAGTAATTTCATATTATATAAAAGGAACTCGAATGTAATTTAATGTTATGATTATAAGTATTCTGGAAAAATACTTTATTTATGATATAATATCAGCAAGATATCAATTATATGTGTAAATTATCGTTTATGACCAAACTATGCACCGAAGGGGCATTTTGTCATTTTACGCATAGTTTATAAATTTTTGGGATTCTGAGTTTATAACATGTACCTACTGTAAATATGTTTAAAATAAGTTTTAAAATCAGTAGGTAACAAGTCTTGGTCCATTAATATGGTTTAAAACCATACTATGCGACGAAACGGCGCTTATGTCGTAATATGACGTCTTTAAGTGATGTTTATGAAAAATGATGTTATAGTCAGTTAAAAATGTTTAAAATATTTTATTTAGTATAACATATCAGTAGGTAAATGATTTACCTTGAAAAGATTTTATTAAAACTATTTTATAAGCCACAGGGGCTAAAACCGTCATTTATCGACATAGTTTAAGGATTTGCTTAAAAACTCAGTTTATAACTTGGTTAAACATCCCAAATAATCCTACTTATAATATTACATCAGTAGAAAACTCATTTTCAAGTTCATTACGTTTAAAACCTTGTTTTATACAAAAAGGCATTTTGGTCAAAGATGGCATAATTATGGAACTTGCGGATAAACTTGGATATTGATTATGATCATTAATATAACCTCAGAGGGTTATGCTAATTATATTATGATCATAATGCAAATTTAGATCAGTAGGTAACTAATCAAAATCGGGTCAGAATCGAAAGTCAGAGTAGAAGTCAATCTTTGCGACTTTCGGTTGCGAACCGATCCTAAAACTGAAATTGACGAGCCGAACATGTTCTTACATGTTCTAATAATTATTACCAACTTGTTTAAGTGTCAAAACATGTTTCATAACATATATAATATCATTTTATAATTTTTCCGAAAAATGGCCTGTTTGACTTTTTAATATCATAACTTTGATCCGAATTGGTCTAGCAAACGTGATCTTCAGGAGGTGCCCTTTATAGGGATTAACACCTACCTTATTACGATCAGTTAGCCATGTTCATTTCGAACAATGGCTGGACCATAATGGTCTTAACCGAAAGTCAAAGCGTTTGCCGTAAAACGCTTGACTTTTGGTTATAAAAGCCTATAAACGAAAATGCAAGAGCAAGAAACACTTACAAGAGGTTCCTACAATGCAAGAGAACTAAGTTGGATGCTCCTTTCAGCTAGGAACTTCCAGAGGAGGGAGAAGAGTGAATTAATGAGAAAGGTGCAAGTTGGAATGAAGCACTTGAACACCTATTTATAGTTGGAGAACTCAAAGGAGGTGAAGCCAGGTGTTTTAGTGGTGTAAGAAGAAGCTTACAAGTGTCCCAAAACCTGGCATAGCTGATTACAAGTCCATGGTTTCGAATTGAATGGTTTTGGCGTTTTGCTTGACCTCCAAACAATTTTTCTGCAGCAGAGCCTGTCTCGCGGGGCGCGAGAGGCCCAGGTCAGGTCTCTCGCGGCCCGCGACCGCCCTATGGACAGTTTCAAAATTTGACACTTTTAACCCTTTAACTTATTAAAGCTTCTAAAATCCTTTTTAAACACCTTTTTGGCACTTTTAGCCCTCCGTAGCCAATACTTGGCATACCCGGGATTATGCCCGGACATTGTCGAGCTTCGGTTCGTTAAAAGGTCACTCAGAGGTATAAATTAACATGTTGACGCTTTTAATCCATCCAATAACCAACTTTCACATATTTACAAAATTGAACCCTCTCGTCCAACAAATGGCACATATGAGAGTTAGGACTTCACAAAGGATCACTCAGAGGCTTATTATAAGCATGTTGATTCCGATGTCACTCGGAGGCTGGGGCATATCAGTCATTCAGAGGCCAAATTTCAAGCATGTTGACATATCAGTCACTCAGAGGCTAATGATTTAAGCATGTTGACATATCAGTCACTCAGAGGCTATTATTTATGCATGTTGACATCGGACCGTCACTCAGAGGCTGAGCATGTTGACGCCTTTAGTCCTTATGGTCTATAACAGACTCTATTTAAAATACAACACGTGTCACTATACTATTGGACACGATTTTACAGGGTGTTACATCCTCACCCCCTTAAAAGAAATCTCGACCTCGAGATTTTATTCAAAAAGATGGGGGTACTTTTGTCGCATAGTGGACTCAACCTCCCATGTATACTCAGGACCTCTAAAAGCGTCCCACTTAACCTTTACTATAGGTATCATTTTTCTTCGGAGCTTCTTAACCTGTCGATCCTCGATCGAAATGGTTTCTCAACAAACCTCAGTTCATCTATTTGCACATCTTCGTGTGACATTGCTAGCGAATCATCGGCCAGACATTTCTTAAGGTTAGATATGTGGAATACATCATGGATTCCACTAAGCTCCTCTGGCAACCTGAGCTTGTAAGCTACAGTGCCGACACATCGATTATCTCGAATGGTCCTATATATCTTGGGCTCAACTTGCCCTTCTTTCCAAAACGCATCACACCTTTCCACGGTGATACTTTCAACATAACCTTGTCCCCTACTTGGAACTTAAGAGGTTTATGCCTCTTTGCATAGCTCTTTTGCCTATCCCTGGCAGCTTTGAGACGATCACGGATTTGCACAATCTTTTCCGTGGTTTACAGGACAATCTCCGGTCCTGATAGTTGAGCTTCCCCAACTTCTGCCCAACACACGGGTGTTCTACATTTTCTCCCATACAAGGCCTCAAAAGGAGCAGCCTTGATGCTCGTATGATAGCTATTATTGTAGGAGAATTCCATTAGGGGTAAGTGGTCATCCCAACTTCCACCTAAATCAATCACACATGCCAAAGCATGTCTTCCAGTATCTGGATAGTATGCTCACTTTGACTATCAATCTGCGGATGGTAAGCCGTACTAAAGTTCAATCGTGTGCCTAAAGATTGTTGGAAACTTTTCCAAAAGTGAGATGTGTATCTAGTATCTCTGTCAGATACAATAGATACTGGCACACCGTGTAGGGACACAATCTTGTCCACATACAACTTAGCCAATTTATCTGAACTATAAGTCTCTTTAATTGGCAAGAAATACGCTGACTTAGTCAGCTTATCCACTATGACCCAAATAGTGTCATTACCACTTTTGGTCTTGGGTAACTTGGTAATCAAGTCCATAGTTATCATTTTCCATTTCCAAGTGGGAATCTCAAGCTGTTGAAGAAGTCCTGACGGTTTTTTATGTTCAGCCTTAACTTGTGAACACGTCAGACACTTAGCTACATAAGTGGCTATGGATTTCTTCAAACCCACCCACCAATAATTCTTTTTCAAGGCTTGATACATCTTGTCACCACCCGGATGAACAGAGTATCTTGAATTATGCGCTTCTGGAGGATTAGATCTCTAAGTCCTCCAAAGATCGGAACCCAAGTTCTATCATTAAATCTTAGGATTCCATCTTTTCCAGGCGTTAACTGATCCACAGTTCCGCCTAATCCTTCATTAGGAATATTAGCCTCTAACAGGGCTTGCTTTTGCGCATCTAATAGCTTATTACTCAAGTTATTTCTGAGCTCAATGCTCTTGGCGTTAATCCTAATAGGTTTAATCCTTTCTTTGCGACTTAAAGCGTCGGCAACTACATTTGCCTTGCCGGGATGGTAGCAAATCTCGCAATCATAATCATTAAGAGTTTCCATCCAACGGCGTTGTCGCATGTTCAATTCTTTCTGATTGAACATCTGCTGGAGACTTTTATGGTCTGTGTATATAACACAATCCGTGCCATACAAGTAATGTCTCCACAGTTTTAGTGCAAATACAATGGCACCCAATTCCAAATCGTGGGTGGTGTAATTCTTTTCATGCACCTTTAGTTGTCGTGAGCATAGGCAATTACCTTGCCATTCTGCATTAGCACACAGCCCATGCCAGTGTGCAAAGCATCACAATAGACAACAAAGTTCTCAATACCCTCAGGTAGAGATAACATAGGAGCGTTGCTCAATTTGTGTTTAAGAATCTTAAAAGATTCTTGTTGCTTTGGACCCCAATTATACTTAATATTCTTACGGGTCAAGGAAGTTAAAGGAGTGGCTATTCTTGAAAAGTTCTCGATGAACCTCCTATAGTATCCAGTCAATCCTAAGAAACTACGAACCTCTGTTGGGGTCTTTGGCACTTCCCAATTCATGATGGCTTCAATCTTGGCGGGATCCACTTGATACCACGCTCACTTACCATATGTCCAAGGAATTGGACTTCTCTAAGCCAAAATTCACATTTAGAGAACTTAGCATAAAGTTTCTCCTGCCTTAACAGTTCTAAGATGCACCTAAGATGTTTCTCGTGATCAGCTTGATTATGAGAATAGATAAGTATATCGTCTATGAAGACAATGACAAACTTATCCAAATACGGTTTGAAGACTCTATTCATGAGATCCATGAATGCTGCTGTGCATTTGTGAGCCCAAAAGGTATCACCAAGAACTCAAAATGACCATAGCGGGTCCTGGAGGCAGTTTTAGGAACATCTTCACTTCTGACCTTCAGTTGATGATATCCTGATCTCAAATCTATTTTAGAAAAGTAACTAGCCCCTTGAAGTTGGTCGAATAAATCATCGATCCTGGGCATAGGATATCTATTTTTAATTGTCAACTTGTTCAGCTCGGTAATCGATGCACATTCGCATCGAACCGTATTTCTTCTTTACGAACAGAATAGGAGCTCCCCAAGGCGGGGAACTAGGCTGAATAAAGCCTTTCTCCAAAAGTTCGTCAAGTTGCGTTCTTAATTCCTTCATCTCCGTTGGTGCTAGCCTATATGGAGCTCTAGCCACTAGTGCTGATCCTGGTATGATGTCAATTCTGAACTCCACTTGTCTGTCTGGAGGTAGGCCTGGTAATTCTTCAGGGAAAACATCGGGATACTCCGAGATAACTGGTTGATCTTCAAGGTTCGGCTTTGGTTCATTTATGGTGACTTGTGCCATGTAGATGACACAACCTTTTCTCAAACACTTGGATGCCTTAAATAATGACACCTTGTCTGGCAGTCCATAGTGTGAGTCTCCGGGAATGGTGATCACTTTACCAGATGGGGTTTTAATTTCGAAATGAGCTTCTTATCGCAGGCAATGCGGGCTTGGTTATGAGATAACCAACCATACCTAAGACAACATCGAACCCTGCCAATTTCATTGGCAAAAGAGAGATAGGGATGGAATGATTCTTAATGGATATAGAGCATCCATCAAGAATGGAAGAAGCAGTTTCTAAAGTTCCATCGGCAAGTTCTATCTCATAAATTTTATCTAGAGTTCTTATGGGTAAATTTAATAGTTTGCTAAACTTATGATCAACAAATGATTTATCCGCACCCGAATCGAAAAGAACTCTAGCATAAATATCATTAATGGGGAAAGTACCTGTTATGACGTTATTGTCATTAACAGCTTCCTTAGCAGTGAGCCGAAAGGCGCGTGCATTCCCCTTCTTGGTCTCTCCAGGCTTCGGATTATTATTCTTTGAACTCTTAGGGCAGTTAGTTGCAATGTGCCCTTTTTCATTGCAGATATAGCATACAACATCCTTAAGGTCCTTGTACTCAAGGGTCTTATGCCCTCTTCTTTTACAAATGCCACAAGGTCTAGCTTGTGGGTCAGGATTACACTGTCCCCAGTGTTTTCAGTTGCAAGATTTACAGAATGGCACCACAACCGACTTGCCTTGGTTCCCTTTGAACCCAAATCTCCCTTTATTTTTCTTATTAAACTTATGGGAGTTGTCATATTCCCTTTTTCTTTTCCAGTCAGTTTCAGACCTAACTGACTTTTGTCTTACCAAATCAAGGGTGAGGGAGAGAGATAGGTCTACAGCAGACCTATAGGTACTAGGATGAGCAGCCTTTACCATCCCCTTTATCTCGGGCGCTAACCCGTTAATAAAAAGTGCAATGCGTTTGGATTCAGGGGTAATTAAATAGGAAACTAACCTAGATAGAATCGGAAACATACTTCCGACAGTCTAGGTTTTTCATGGAAAGAGACAAGAAGTCTGTCTCTATTTTCTCCACCTCATGAGGTGGCAGTAAGTTTCCTTAATAAGGTCCACAAACTTGGACCATCCCAGATTATACAGGTATACCTTACCTGTTGACTGAATCATGGCCTTCCACCATGTTAGGGCATCGCCCTTGAAGGATTGTGATACATACTTGACCACATCCCTTTCAGCACAGCTGCTGATGTCTACAATAGTCTCCATTTCGTCCAGCCACTTTAGGGCTTCTACGGCTCCTTTTTCCCCATTAAAGTCTCGGGGTTAACAGGAGACAAAGTACATGTAGGTACATCCATCTTTAGAAGAACCGGACCTATCAGCATAGTCTATCCTCTTAGGTTCACTCTTCGCATTTGATGAGTGAACAGAGCTCTCCTTATGAGCTAAGGATGGTGGAATTGATAATGGCTTAGAGCGAGTAGCACTCGACTCTCTTAACTTCTCTATGGCCTTTCCCATGACCTTTTGCACAGCCGCATCAATGCGAGCTTGGAAATCTTTATCATTTACGGCTACATTTTCGGCGTCTTTGACGTTCCGATGGCTACTTTGTGCCTCATTAGAATTAGCCATTCTTCAAAGCCTTGGTTCTATAAACCAAATAAAATTTCACTTGGACATGGTATAATAACCATATCGGCTTTTAAACATCGGATATAAGAAAATCCATTGCCTATACTAGTGTGAATAACATCACGATGCTTAGGCTTAATATAACTATATTGGCCTAGGTCTTAATAGGACCATCATAGGCTAATTACAATCTGGACATAGTCCATTTATTACTAGACAGGGGATCGCAATGTCACAACTGTCATTGTCATATTTGAAAATTTTATAGCACATAGGCTTGTCACAAAGGACACTAGATATGGCACATAGGCCTGTCACAAATGGACATAAAATACGGCACATAGGCCTGTCACAATTGGACATAAAAGATGGCACATAGGCTTGTCACTAATGGACATATAATACGGCACATAGGCACTACATTACTAATGGATGTTTAGTCACCGCACTGGTGGTATTAACCGGGATCAGAATAGATCACATAGGCTATATAGAATAGATCATAACCCGAAAGGGTAATACATCACTTAATGGATGTTTTATTTATCATTGCACTGATGATATTAGCCGGGATCAAACAGATCACATGGGCTATATAAAATACATCTCTAATGGATGTTTAATCACCGCACTGGTGATATTAGCCGGGATCAAAACAGATCACAAGGGCTTTTAGCCGGGATCAAACAGATCACAAGGGCTATTTAACCGGGATAAAATAGATCACAAGGGTTATATAAAATACATCCCTAATGGATGTTTAATCACCGCACTGATGATATTAGCCGGGATCAAAACAGATCACAAGGGCTTTTAGCCGGGATCAAACAGATCACAAGGGCTATTTAACTGGGATCAAATAGATCACAAGGGTTATATAAAATACATCTCTAATGGATGTTTAATCACTGCACTGTTGATATTAGCCGGGATCAAAACAGATCACAAGGGCTATTTAACCGGGATCAAATAGATCACAAGGGTTATATAAAATACATCTCTAATGGATGTTTAATCACCGCACTGGTGATATTAACCGGGATCAAAACTATTCACAAGGGCTTTTAGCCGGGATCAAATAGATCACAAGGGCTATTTAACCGGGATCAAATAAATCACAAGGGTTATATAAAATACATCACTAATGGATGTTTAATCACCACACTGGTGATATTAGCCGGGATCAAAACATATCACAAGGGCTTTTAGCCGGGATCAAATAGATCACAAGGGCTATTTAACCAGGATCAAATAGATCACAAGGGTTATATAAATACATCTCTAATGGATGTTTAATCACCGCACTGGTGATATTAGCCGGGATCAAACAGATCACAAGGGCTTTTTAGGGTTAGGACATAGTCCATTACTTTGAAGGCTAGTGTGATTCTTCAAGTCACACTACCAAGAGTATGCACATTACTTGAATGTTAACATAAGAGGATCTTAATGGTTGATTATAAGTCCCGGTCGCATTGACCTTAATGACTTGGAGGCTTGAACTTAGTCCACCACCTCTAGATAGAAGGATAACTTCCCTTAACTATCATGATAGAAGACCCTTCCGTTCTTAACTATCATTTATATATTTGGCCAAATATGTGGTCTGTGCCACTCGGCAAATCAAAACCATTAAGATCAATTTGGAATTATATCGCAGAGCATAAATTCGAGTAAAATCTAGACGCTCGTTTTCAAGAGGATGATTTACATATATATATAATTCCAAAGTACTTCATTAAATTTTTATAAGAAATTATAATACTTAAAACAAATAAATGAAACTGATTGTCCATGCAAAGACTAAAAGAAACAAAATGTCCACGTAGGGACTAAAGAAATAACAATGTCCACGCAGGGACTACATATAATAGAATAGACTTCACTCGTCTTTCTTTCCCTTGACTAGCTTGGAGAGTTTCTTGAAGAACTTATTTGTCTTCTTCTCCGTTTTCTCCGCCGGCTGCTCCATCTCTTTCATTCTTTCTAAGGCCTCATTGATGGCCTCAAGTGGTGGCGGAGGTTGGGGTTGTGGCATAACCGGATATTGGTACCTGTAAGTTGGATATCCAGTTGGTGGATAAGTAGGTGGAAAAGGACACGGGTAAAGTGCGTTGTGCATAACCGCCTGCATGTATAGGTCTTGCGACCACGTTTGATAGTCTACCGGTGTAGACTGTTTAAAAGGATCATATCTAGACGTGTCTGGATATGTGGGAATTGGGTTAGTATAACCCGTTGGTGGTGGTTGAACAGCAGGCGTTGGCGTTGGTTCCACTATAGGTGGAACATTAGAGGGTCCACCCATTTGTGGGCCCTCTTGAATCGTGGGGTAGGAGTTTGACAAAGGTGGCAGCGATCCCGAACTTTGTCCGGCACGTACCGACATACGTGCTCCACGCTTTCTTCTTGGTGGTTCAGGTGGTGGTTGAGGTTGGTCAACCGGTTTCATGTGGACATTTGTTTGAACAGGAGGTGGTTGAGAGTGGTGAGAGGGAGTGTGGGCGAAGGTGAATTTGTTCCAGTATTGGTCCCACTCATTAGGACCTTGGTAGGCGATCCGGCATATGAGTTTGAATCGCTTGATATTTCAATGGGATGCACATTTGATCCCGACGGTGGCATCTCTGGGTCGGAGTCCTCGTCCATACGATGTGGCTCGTCCAACTGATTTTGATTGGCTGGAGGTGTATTAAAATAATGGTTGGGGTTAAATTCCTCATGGTAAGAATGTGTATGGTAATGGAGAGAATGGTGTGAGTGGTAGGAGTGGTAAGAATTTTGAGAATGTGAGGGCGAGTGGCTATTAGAGACAGAACGTCTTGCTGGTTGCCATGGGGACGAATCTCCTGATTCTTGGTAAGCATCTAGATTATGAGGCTGAGGGGGATACACCCTGATGATCCTCCCCTCATTGGACCTTTTCCTCTTCCACTTTGTCCTCTCACAACGTGGCAGCATTTTCCTGTTAAAAATCAATTCATAAACATATCAATAACTTAATAATGAAATGAGTAAATCCTAGGTCAATGCCTAGACTCGGAAGTCTAAGGAATGTGCACGTGTAAGTTTTAGATTAAACACAAGAAGGATAGTGTTTAATTCTCTCAAACGTTGGCTCTGATACCAACCTGTCACACCCCGGATTTCCAACCCGAAATCCATACACCGGTGGGCCCGGGTTGGGAGCATCGTGACGTCAGTTGATAATCATCATAGTCAATTAAACACGGCACAACGGAAGTCTTGGAGTAAAATTACTATTACAAACCGAATGCTCGAAAATACAAAATAATATACAAGCTTGTAATAGAAGATCCACAGGCGGATCATAAATTTACAAGAAAGAATATAAAACTGACTTTAGGCAGATCTAAGGATTTGCAAGATCCTCTTATTCACTACCGAGCAGCATCCGGCCTATTTCGTGTTGTACCTGTAGCTTAGTCTTTAGACGATACGTCAGCTTATGCTGGTAAATACACTCAACTGACTCATTTTGAAAACTTTAAAATGGTTTTAAGTGCAAACGACACAAAATCTATTATTAACTTGGGAAAGTTGAAATTCAACCTTGTATCAGATTCACCTGTTTGTCAATACATTCAGGGCCCGGGACAGAAACCAAGACATGATTAAATACACACCACTTAGGACTCACGAAGGAGTCATCCCCAACGTCTTGGGCATATTGCATATGAGCATCAAAGGGTGTATGCCTACACCCCGTGCTAAGGTCGTGGCCAATAACTATGTATTGAGCCGAGGATATCCAGGACACGGTAATTTAACCCCCGATGTTTAAGTTATCAAACAAAACTGATTAAAACGAAATATGGGGTTTACTAGCCACAAGCGGGCATTCGATTGACCTCATTTTGGACCAAGCGGTAATAATTTACCGTATCCCAAGCCCGTATAGGGAAAATAAGTCGAGAGTATTTACCTGAGCTAGTCTTCTTCTTTTATTTTTAAATAACTCAGCCGTATACAAAAGTACCAAGTGCATATAGCATTTACCGGCAAGGCTCTAGTCTGGATTATGGCATAAGCTAGCCAATTAAATACTAACGGTCTTATAAACCGAATAGTGTACATGATCATTACACATAACGCTTGATTAAACGATGATCGGATAGAATGTAGTTTAATCCCGACAAATACTTGACTTGTATAATATGGGTAAACTATATACATTCTGGATTTTGAAACTTAAATAAACAAGGTTAAACCCGTTTCGGTTAATTTTCGTAAAATAGTTACATATACGTAACTATGCGCATATTAGCGATATCAGGTAAACGAATAAGTTATGGACAAGTTCTATATGCCATTATACTTTAAATAAGTTAGGATATCAGTAGGATATCAACTTGTATGCCCGTTAAGGTTTTAAAACGAAATTATGCCTCATAAGGGCGTTTTAGTAATTTCATATTATATAAAAGGAACTCGAATGTAATTTAATGTTATGATTATAAGTATTCTGGAAAAATACTTTATTTATGATATAATATCAGCAAGATATCAATTATATGTGTAAATTATCGTTTATGACCAAACTATGCACCGAAGGGGCATTTTCGTCATTTTACGCATAGTTTATAAATTTTTGGGATTCTGAGTTTATAACATGTACCTACTGTAAATATGTTTAAAATAAGTTTTAAAATCAGTAGGTAACAAGTCTTGGTCCATTAATATGGTTTAAAACCATACTATGCGACGAAACGGCGCTTATGTCGTAATATGACGTCTTTAAGTGATGTTTATGAAAAATGATGTTATAGTCAGTTAAAAATGTTTAAAATATTTTATTTAGTATAACATATCAGTAGGTAAATGATTTACCTTGAAAAGATTTTATTAAAACTATTTTATAAGCCACAGGGGCTAAAACCGTCATTTATCGACATAGTTTAAGGATTTGCTTAAAAACTCAGTTTATAACTTGGTTAAACATCCCAAATAATCCTACTTATAATATTACATCAGTAGAAAACTCATTTTCAAGTTCATTACCGTTTAAAACCTTGTTTTATACAAAAAGGGCATTTTGGTCAAAGATGGCATAATTATGGAACTTGCGCATAAACTTGGATATTGATTATGATCATCTAATATAACCTCAGAGGGTTATGCTAATTATATTATGATCATAATGCAAATTTAGATCAGTAGGTAACTAATCAAAATCGGGTCAGAATCGAAAGTCAGAGCAGAAGTCAATCTTTGCGACTTTCGGTTGCGAACCGATCCTAAAACTGAAATTGACGAGCCGAACATGTTCTTACATGTTCTAATAATTATTACCAACTTGTTTAAGTGTCAAAACATGTTTCATAACATATATAATATCATTTTATAATTTTTCCGAAAAATGGCCTGTTTGACTTTTTAATATCATAACTTTGATCCGAATTGGTCTAGCAAACGTGATCTTCAGGAGGTGCCCTTTATAGGGATTAACACCTACCTTATTACGATCAGTTAGCCATGTTCATTTCGAACAATGGCTGGACCATAATGGTCTTAACCGAAAGTCAAAGCGTTTGCCGTAAAACGCTTGACTTTTGGTTATAAAAGCCTATAAACGAAAATGCAAGAGCAAGAAACACTTACAAGAGGTTCCTACAATGCAAGAGAACTAAGTTGGATGCTCCTTTCAGCTAGGAACTTCCAGAGGAGGGAGAAGAGTGAATTAATGAGAAAGGTGCAAGTTGGAATGAAGCACTTGAACACCTATTTATAGTTGGAGAACTCAAAGGAGGTGAAGCCAGGTGTTTTAGTGGTGTAAGAAGAAGCTTACAAGTGTCCCAAAACATGGCATAGCTGATTACAAGTCCATGGTTTCGAATTGAATGGTTTTGGCGTTTTGCTTGACCTCCAAACAATTTTTCTGCAGCAGAGCCTGTCTCGCGGGGCGCGAGAGGCCCAGGTCAGGTCTCTCGCGGCCCGCGACCGCCCTATGGACAGTTTCAAAATTTGACACTTTTAACCCTTTAACTTATTAAAGCTTCTAAAATCCTTTTTAAACACCTTTTTGGCACTTTTAGCCCTCCGTAGCCAATACTTGGCATACCCGGGATTATGCCCGGACATTGTCGAGCTTCGGTTCGTTAAAAGGTCACTCAGAGGTATAAATTAACATGTTGACGCTTTTAATCCATCCAATAACCAACTTTCACATATTTACAAAATTGAACCCTCTCGTCCAACAAATGGCACATATGAGAGTTAGGACTTCACAAAGGATCACTCAGAGGCTTATTATAAGCATGTTGATTCCGATGTCACTCGGAGGCTGGGCATATCAGTCATTCAGAGGCCAAATTTCAAGCATGTTGACATATCAGTCACTCAGAGGCTAATGATTTAAGCATGTTGACATATCAGTCACTCAGAGGCTATTATTTATGCATGTTGACATCGGACCGTCACTCAGAGGCTGAGCATGTTGACGCCTTTAGTCCTTATGGTCTATAACAGACTCTATTTAAAATACAACACGTGTCACTATACTATTGGACACGATTTTACAGGGTGTTACATCCTCACCCCCTTAAAAGAAATCTCGACCTCGAGATTTTATTCAAAAAGATGGGGGTACTTTTGTCGCATAGTGGACTCAACCTCCCATGTATACTCAGGACCTCTAAAAGCGTCCCACTTAACCTTTACTATAGGTATCATTTTTCTTCGGAGCTTCTTAACCTGTCGATCCTCGATCGAAATGGTTTCTCAACAAACCTCAGGTTTTCATCTATTTGCACATCTTCGTGTGACATTGCTAGCGAATCATCGGCCAGACATTTCTTAAGGTTAGATATGTGGAATACATCATGGATTCCACTAAGCTCCTCTGGCAACCTGAGCTTGTAAGCTACAGTGCCGACACATCGATTATCTCGAATGGTCCTATATATCTTGGGCTCAACTTGCCCTTCTTTCCAAAACGCATCACACCTTTCCAGGGTGATACTTTCAACATAACCTTGTCCCCTACTTGGAACTTAAGAGGTTTATGCCTCTTGTCAGCATAGCTCTTTTGCCTATCCCTGGCAGCTTTGAGACGATCACGGATTTGCACAATCTTTTCCGTGGTTTACAGGACAATCTCCGGTCCTGATAGTTGAGCTTCCCCAACTTCTGCCCAACACACGGGTGTTCTACATTTTCTCCCATACAAGGCCTCAAAAGGAGCAGCCTTGATGCTCGTATGATAGCTATTATTGTAGGAGAATTCCATTAGGGGTAAGTGGTCATCCCAACTTCCACCTAAATCAATCACACATGCCAAAGCATGTCTTCCAGTATCTGGATAGTATGCTCACTTTGACCATCAATCTGCGGATGGTAAGCCGTACTAAAGTTCAATCGTGTGCCTAAAGATTGTTGGAAACTTTTCCAAAAGTGAGATGTGTATCTAGTATCTCTGTCAGATACAATAGATACTGGCACACCGTGTAGGGACACAATCTTGTCCACATACAACTTAGCCAATTTATCTGAACTATAAGTCTCTTTAATTGGCAAGAAATACGCTGACTTAGTCAGCTTATCCACTATGACCCAAATAGTGTCATTACCACTTTTGGTCTTGGGTAACTTAGTAATCAAGTCCATAGTTATCATTTTCCATTTCCAAGTGGGAATCTCAGGCTGTTGAAGAAGTCCTGACGGTTTTTTATGTTCAGCCTTAACTTGTGAACATGTCAGACACTTAGCTACATAAGTGGCTATGGATTTCTTCAAACCCACCCACCAATAATTCTTTTTCAAGGCTTGATACATCTTGTCACCACCCGGATGAACAGAGTATCTTGAATTATGCGCTTCTGGAGGATTAGATCTCTAAGTCCTCCAAAGATCGGAACCCAAGTTCTATCATTAAATCTTAGGATTCCATCTTTTCCAGGCGTTAACTGATCCACAGTTCCGCCTAATCCTTCATTAGGAATATTAGCCTCTAACAGGGCTTGCTTTTGCGCATCTAATAGCTTATTACTCAAGTTATTTCTGAGCTCAATGCTCTTGGCGTTAATCCTAATAGGTTTAATCCTTTCTTTGCGACTTAAAGCGTCGGCAACTACATTTGCCTTGCCGGGATGGTAGCAAATCTCGCAATCATAATCATTAAGAGTTTCCATCCAACGGCGTTGTCGCATGTTCAATTCTTTCTGATTGAACATCTGCTGGAGACTTTTATGGTCTGTGTATATAACACAATCCGTGCCATACAAGTAATGTCTCCACAGTTTTAGTGCAAATACAATGGCACCCAATTCCAAATCGTGGGTGGTGTAATTCTTTTCATGCACCTTTAGTTGTCGTGAGCATAGGCAATTACCTTGCCATTCTGCATTAGCACACAGCCCATGCCAGTGTGCAAAGCATCACAATAGACAACAAAGTTCTCAATACCCTCAGGTAGAGATAACATAGGAGCGTTGCTCAATTTGTGTTTAAGAATCTTAAAAGATTCTTGTTGCTTTGGACCCCAATTATACTTAATATTCTTACGGGTCAAGGAAGTTAAAGGAGTGGCTATTCTTGAAAAGTTCTCGATGAACCTCCTATAGTATCCAGTCAATCCTAAGAAACTACGAACCTCTGTTGGGGTCTTTGGCACTTCCCAATTCATGATGGCTTCAATCTTGGCGGGATCCACTTGATACCACGCTCACTTACCATATGTCCAAGGAATTGGACTTCTCTAAGCCAAAATTCACATTTAGAGAACTTAGCATAAAGTTTCTCCTGCCTTAACAGTTCTAAGATGCACCTAAGATGTTTCTCGTGATCAGCTTGATTATGAGAATAGATAAGTATATCGTCTATGAAGACAATGACAAACTTATCCAAATACGGTTTGAAGACTCTATTCATGAGATCCATGAATGCTGCTGTGCATTTGTGAGCCCAAAAGGTATCACCAAGAACTCAAAATGACCATAGCGGGTCCTGGAGGCAGTTTTAGGAACATCTTCACTTCTGACCTTCAGTTGATGATATCCTGATCTCAAATCTATTTTAGAAAAGTAACTAGCCCCTTGAAGTTGGTCGAATAAATCATCGATCCTGGGCATAGGATATCTATTTTTAATTGTCAACTTGTTCAGCTCGGTAATCGATGCACATTCGCATCGAACCGTATTTCTTCTTTACGAACAGAATAGGAGCTCCCCAAGGCGGGGAACTAGGCTGAATAAAGCCTTTCTCCAAAAGTTCGTCAAGTTGCGTTCTTAATTCCTTCATCTCCGTTGGTGCTAGCCTATATGGAGCTCTAGCCACTAGTGCTGATCCTGGTATGATGTCAATTCTGAACTCCACTTGTCTGTCTGGAGGTAGGCCTGGTAATTCTTCAGGGAAAACATCGGGATACTCCGAGATAACTGGTTGATCTTCAAGGTTCGGCTTTGGTTCATTTATGGTGACTTGTGCCATGTAGATGACACAACCTTTTCTCAAACACTTGGATGCCTTAAATAATGACACCTTGTCTGGCAGTCCATAGTGTGAGTCTCCGGGAATGGTGATCACTTTACCAGATGGGGTTTTAATTTCGAAATGAGCTTCTTATCGCAGGCAATGCGGGCTTGGTTATGAGATAACCAACCATACCTAAGACAACATCGAACCCTGCCAATTTCATTGGCAAAAGAGAGATAGGGATGGAATGATTCTTAATGGATATAGAGCATCCATCAAGAATGGAAGAAGCAGTTTCTAAAGTTCCATCGGCAAGTTCTATCTCATAAATTTTATCTAGAGTTCTTATGGGTAAATTTAATAGTTTGCTAAACTTATGATCAACAAATGATTTATCCGCACCCGAATCGAAAAGAACTCTAGCATAAATATCATTAATGGGGAAAGTACCTGTTATGACGTTATTGTCATTAACAGCTTCCTTAGCAGTGAGCCGAAAGGCGCGTGCATTCCCCTTCTTGGTCTCTCCAGGCTTCGGATTATTATTCTTTGAACTCTTAGGGCAGTTAGTTGCAATGTGCCCTTTTTCATTGCAGATATAGCATACAACATCCTTAAGGTCCTTGTACTCAAGGGTCTTATGCCCTCTTCTTTTACAAATGCCACAAGGTCTAGCTTGTGGGTCAGGATTACACTGTCCCCAGTGTTTTCAGTTGCAAGATTTACAGAATGGCACCACAACCGACTTGCCTTGGTTCCCTTTGAACCCAAATCTCCCTTTATTTTTCTTATTAAACTTATGGGAGTTGTCATATTCCCTTTTTCTTTTCCAGTCAGTTTCAGACCTAACTGACTTTTGTCTTACCAAATCAAGGGTGAGGGAGAGAGATAGGTCTACAGCAGACCTATAGGTACTAGGATGAGCAGCCTTTACCATCCCCTTTATCTCGGGCGCTAACCCGTTAATAAAAAGTGCAATGCGTTTGGATTCAGGGGTAATTAAATAGGAAACTAACCTAGATAGAATCGGAAACATACTTCCGACAGTCTAGGTTTTTCATGGAAAGAGACAAGAAGTCTGTCTCTATTTTCTCCACCTCATGAGGTGGCAGTAAGTTTCCTTAATAAGGTCCACAAACTTGGACCATCCCAGATTATACAGGTATACCTTACCTGTTGACTGAATCATGGCCTTCCACCATGTTAGGGCATCGCCCTTGAAGGATTGTGATACATACTTGACCACATCCCTTTCAGCACAGCTGCTGATGTCTACAATAGTCTCCATTTCGTCCAGCCACTTTAGGGCTTCTACGGCTCCTTTTTCCCCATTAAAGTCTCGGGGTTAACAGGAGACAAAGTACATGTAGGTACATCCATCTTTAGAAGAACCGGACCTATCAGCATAGTCTATCCTCTTAGGTTCACTCTTCGCATTTGATGAGTGAACAGAGCTCTCCTTATGAGCTAAGGATGGTGGAATTGATAATGGCTTAGAGCGAGTAGCACTCGACTCTCTTAACTTCTCTATGGCCTTTCCCATGACCTTTTGCACAGCCGCATCAATGCGAGCTTGGAAATCTTTATCATTTACGGCTACATTTTCGGCGTCTTTGACGTTCCGATGGCTACTTTGTGCCTCATTAGAATTAGCCATTCTTCAAAGCCTTGGTTCTATAAACCAAATAAAATTTCACTTGGACATGGTATAATAACCATATCGGCTTTTAAACATCGGATATAAGAAAATCCATTGCCTATACTAGTGTGAATAACATCACGATGCTTAGGCTTAATATAACTATATTGGCCTAGGTCTTAATAGGACCATCATAGGCTAATTACAATCTGGACATAGTCCATTTATTACTAGACAGGGGATCGCAATGTCACAACTGTCATTGTCATATTTGAAAATTTTATAGCACATAGGCTTGTCACAAAGGACACTAGATATGGCACATAGGCCTGTCACAAATGGACATAAAATACGGCACATAGGCCTGTCACAATTGGACATAAAAGATGGCACATAGGCTTGTCACTAATGGACATATAATACGGCACATAGGCACTACATTACTAATGGATGTTTAGTCACCGCACTGGTGGTATTAACCGGGATCAGAATAGATCACATAGGCTATATAGAATAGATCATAACCCGAAAGGGTAATACATCACTTAATGGATGTTTTATTTATCATTGCACTGATGATATTAGCCGGGATCAAACAGATCACATGGGCTATATAAAATACATCTCTAATGGATGTTTAATCACCGCACTGGTGATATTAGCCGGGATCAAAACAGATCACAAGGGCTTTTAGCCGGGATCAAACAGATCACAAGGGCTATTTAACCGGGATAAAATAGATCACAAGGGTTATATAAAATACATCCCTAATGGATGTTTAATCACCGCACTGATGATATTAGCCGGGATCAAAACAGATCACAAGGGCTTTTAGCCGGGATCAAACAGATCACAAGGGCTATTTAACTGGGATCAAATAGATCACAAGGGTTATATAAAATACATCTCTAATGGATGTTTAATCACTGCACTGTTGATATTAGCCGGGATCAAAACAGATCACAAGGGCTATTTAACCGGGATCAAATAGATCACAAGGGTTATATAAAATACATCTCTAATGGATGTTTAATCACCGCACTGGTGATATTAACCGGGATCAAAACTATTCACAAGGGCTTTTAGCCGGGATCAAATAGATCACAAGGGCTATTTAACCGGGATCAAATAAATCACAAGGGTTATATAAAATACATCACTAATGGATGTTTAATCACCACACTGGTGATATTAGCCGGGATCAAAACATATCACAAGGGCTTTTAGCCGGGATCAAATAGATCACAAGGGCTATTTAACCAGGATCAAATAGATCACAAGGGTTATATAAATACATCTCTAATGGATGTTTAATCACCGCACTGGTGATATTAGCCGGGATCAAACAGATCACAAGGGCTTTTTAGGGTTAGGACATAGTCCATTACTTTGAAGGCTAGTGTGATTCTTCAAGTCACACTACCAAGAGTATGCACATTACTTGAATGTTAACATAAGAGGATCTTAATGGTTGATTATAAGTCCCGGTCGCATTGACCTTAATGACTTGGAGGCTTGAACTTAGTCCACCACCTCTAGATAGAAGGATAACTTCCCTTAACTATCATGATAGAAGACCCTTCCGTTCTTAACTATCATTTATATATTTGGCCAAATATGTGGTCTGTGCCACTCGGCAAATCAAAACCATTAAGATCAATTTGGAATTATATCGCAGAGCATAAATTCGAGTAAAATCTAGACGCTCGTTTTCAAGAGGATGATTTACATATATATATAATTCCAAAGTACTTCATTAAATTTTTATAAGAAATTATAATACTTAAAACAAATAAATGAAACTGATTGTCCATGCAAAGACTAAAAGAAACAAAATGTCCACGTAGGGACTAAAGAAATAACAATGTCCACGCAGGGACTACATATAATAGAATAGACTTCACTCGTCTTTCTTTCCCTTGACTAGCTTGGAGAGTTTCTTGAAGAACTTATTTGTCTTCTTCTCCGTTTTCTCCGCCTGCTGCTCCATCTCTTTCATTCTTTCTAAGGCCTCATTGATGGCCTCAAGTGGTGGCGGAGGTTGGGGTTGTGGCATAACCGGATATTGGTACCTGTAAGTTGGATATCCAGTTGGTGGATAAGTAGGTGGAAAAGGACACGGGTAAAGTGCGTTGTGCATAACCGCCTGCATGTATAGGTCTTGCGACCACGTTTGATAGTCTACCGGTGTAGACTGTTTAAAAGGATCATATCTAGACGTGTCTGGATATGTGGGAATTGGGTTAGTATAACCCGTTGGTGGTGGTTGAACAGCAGGCGTTGGCGTTGGTTCCACTATAGGTGGAACATTAGAGGGTCCACCCATTTGTGGGCCCTCTTGAATCGTGGGGTAGGAGTTTGACAAAGGTGGCAGCGATCCCGAACTTTGTCCGGCACGTACCGACATACGTGCTCCACGCTTTCTTCTTGGTGGTTCAGGTGGTGGTTGAGGTTGGTCAACCGGTTTCATGTGGACATTTGTTTGAACAGGAGGTGGTTGAGAGTGGTGAGAGGGAGTGTGGGCGAAGGTGAATTTGTTCCAGTATTGGTCCCACTCATTAGGACCTTGGTAGGCGATCCGGCATATGAGTTTGAATCGCTTGATATTTCAATGGGATGCACATTTGATCCCGACGGTGGCATCTCTGGGTCGGAGTCCTCGTCCATACGATGTGGCTCGTCCAACTGATTTTGATTGGCTGGAGGTGTATTAAAATAATGGTTGGGGTTAAATTCCTCATGGTAAGAATGTGTATGGTAATGGAGAGAATGGTGTGAGTGGTAGGAGTGGTAAGAATTTTGAGAATGTGAGGGCGAGTGGCTATTAGAGACAGAACGTCTTGCTGGTTGCCATGGGGACGAATCTCCTGATTCTTGGTAAGCATCTAGATTATGAGGCTGAGGGGGATACACCCTGATGATCCTCCCCTCATTGGACCTTTTCCTCTTCCACTTTGTCCTCTCACACGTGGCAGCATTTTCCTGTTAAAAATCAATTCATAAACATATCAATAACTTAATAATGAAATGAGTAAATCCTAGGTCAATGCCTAGACTCGGAAGTCTAAGGAATGTGCACGTGTAAGTTTTAGATTAAACACAAGAAGGATAGTGTTTAATTCTCTCAAACGTTGGCTCTGATACCAACCTGTCACACCCCGGATTTCCAACCCGAAATCCATACACCGGTGGGCCCGGGTTGGGAGCATCGTGACGTCAGTTGATAATCATCATAGTCAATTAAACACGGCACAACGGAAGTCTTGGAGTAAAATTACTATTACAAACCGAATGCTCGAAAATACAAAATAATATACAAGCTTGTAATAGAAGATCCACAGGCGGATCATAAATTTACAAGAAAGAATATAAAACTGACTTTAGGCAGATCTAAGGATTTGCAAGATCCTCTTATTCACTACCGAGCAGCATCCGGCCTATTTCGTGTTGTACCTGTAGCTTAGTCTTTAGACGATACGTCAGCTTATGCTGGTAAATACACTCAACTGACTCATTTTGAAAACTTTAAAATGGTTTTAAGTGCAAACGACACAAAATCTATTATTAACTTGGGAAAGTTGAAATTCAACCTTGTATCAGATTCACCTGTTTGTCAATACATTCAGGGCCCGGGACAGAAACCAAGACATGATTAAATACACACCACTTAGGACTCACGAAGGAGTCATCCCCAACGTCTTGGGCATATTGCATATGAGCATCAAAGGGTGTATGCCTACACCCCGTGCTAAGGTCGTGGCCAATAACTATGTATTGAGCCGAGGATATCCAGGACACGGTAATTTAACCCCCGATGTTTAAGTTATCAAACAAAACTGATTAAAACGAAATATGGGGTTTACTAGCCACAAGCGGGCATTCGATTGACCTCATTTTGGACCAAGCGGTAATAATTTACCGTATCCCAAGCCCGTATAGGGAAAATAAGTCGAGAGTATTTACCTGAGCTAGTCTTCTTCTTTTATTTTTAAATAACTCAGCCGTATACAAAAGTACCAAGTGCATATAGCATTTACCGGCAAGGCTCTAGTCTGGATTATGGCATAAGCTAGCCAATTAAATACTAACGGTCTTATAAACCGAATAGTGTACATGATCATTACGCATAACGCTTGAATAAACGATGATCGGATAGAATGTAGTTTAATCCCGACAAATACTTGACTTTTATAATATGGGTAAACTATATACATTCTGGATTTTGAAACTTAAATAAACAAGGTTAAACCCGTTTCGGTTAATTTCCGTAAAATAGTTACATATACGTAACTATGCGCATATTAGCGATATCGGGTAAACGGATAAGTTATGGACAAGTTCTATATGCCATTATACTTTAAATAAGTTAGGATATCAGTAGGATATCAACTTGTATGCCCGTTAAGGTTTTAAAATGAAATTATGCCTCATAAGGGCGTTTTAGTAATTTCATATTATATAAAAGGAACTCGAATGTAATTTAATGTTATGATTATAAGTATCTGGAAAAATACTTTATTTATGATATAATATCAGCAAGATATCAATTATATGTGTAAATTATCGTTTATGATCAAACTATGCACCGAAGGGGCATTTTGGTCATTTTACACATAGTTATAAATTATTTGGGATTCTGAGTTTATAACATGTACCTACTGTAAATATGTTTAAAATAAGTTTTAAAATCAGTAGGTAACAAGTCTTGGTCCATTAATATGGTTTAAAACCATACTATGCGACGAAACGGCGCTTATGTCGTAATATGACGTCTTTAAGTGATGTTTATGAAAACTGATGTTATAGTCAGTCAAAAATGTTTAAAATATTTTATTTAGTATAACATATCAGTAGGTAAATGATTTACCTTGAAAAGATTTTATTAAAACTATTTTATGAGCAACAGGGGCTAAAACCGTCATTTATCGACATAGTTTAAGGATTTGCTTAAAAACTCAGTTTATAACTTGGTTAAACATCCCAAATAATCCTACTTATAATATTACATCAGTAGAAAACTCATTTTCAATTTCATTACCGTTTAAAACCTTGTTTTATACAAAAAGGACATTTTGGTCAACGATGGCATAATTATGGAACTTGCGCATAAACTTGGAGTCTGATTATGATCATTTAATATAACCTCAGAGGGTTATGATACATTATATTATGATCATAATGCAACTTTAGATCAGTAGATAACTAATCTAAATCGGGTCAGGATCGAAAGTCAAAGCAGAAGTCAATTTTTGCGACTTTCGGTTGCGAACCGACCCTAGAACTGAAATTGATGAGCCGAACATGTTTCTTACATGTTCTAATAATTATTACCAACTTGTTTAAGTGTCAAAACAGGTTTCATAACATATATAAGATCATTTTATAATTTTTCCAAAAAATAGCATGTTTGACTTTTTAATATCACAACTTTGACTCGTCAATTGGTCTAGCAAACATGATCTTCAGGAGGTGCCCTTTATAGGGATTAACACCTACCTTATTACGATCACTTAGCCATGTTCATTTCGAACAATGGCTGGACCATAATGGTCTTAACCGAAAGTCAAAGCGTTTGTCGTAAAACGCTTGACTTTTGGCTATAAAAGCCTATAAACGAAAATGCAAGAGCAAGGAACACTTACAAGAGGTTCCTACAATGCAAGAGAACTAAGTTGGATGCTCCTTTCAGCTAGGAACTTCCAGAGGAGGGAGAAGAGTGAATTAATGAGAAAGGTGCAAGTTGGAATGAAGCACTTGAACACCAATTTATAGTTGGAGAGCTCAAAGGAGGTGAAGCCAGGTGTTTTAGGGGTGTAAGAAGAAGCTTACAAGTGTCCCAAAATGTGGCATAGCTGATTACAAGTCCATGGTTTCGAATTGAATGGTTTTGGAGTTTTGCTTGACCTCCAAACAATTTTTTTGCAGCAGAGCCTGTCTCGCGGGGCGCGAGAGGCCCAAGCCAGGTCTCTCGCCGCCCGCGACCGCCCCATGGACAGTTTCAAAATTTGACACTTTTAACCACTTAACTTATTAAAGCTTCTAAAAACCTTTTTAAACACCTTTTTGGCACTTTTAGCCCTCAATAGCCAATACTTGGCATACCCGGGATTATGCCGGGATATTGTCGAGCTCTCGGTTCATTAAAAGGTCACTCAGAGGTATAAGTTAACATGTTGACGCTTTTAATCCCTCCATCAACCAACTTTCACATATTTACAAAATTGAACCATCTCGTCCAACAAATGGCACGTATGAGAGTTAGGACTTCACAAAGGATCACTCAGAGGCTTATTATAAGCATGTTGATTCTGATGCCATTCAGAGGCTGGGCATGTTGACATATCAGTCATTCAGAGGCCAAATTTCAAGCATGTTGACATATCAGTCACTCAGAGGCTAATGATTTAAGCATGTTGACATATCAGTCACTCAGAGGCTGTTATTTATGCATGTTGACATCGGACCGTCACTCAGAGGCTCAGATTGAGCATGTTGACGCTTTTAGTCCTTATGGTCTATAACAGACTTTATTTAAAATACAACACGTGTCACTATACTATTGGACACGATTTTACAGGGTGTTACAGTAATTGTATGACAACTTGATTATGTGGCTATGTGTTAGACTACGTGTAGGAATTAATGAATTAAACTAACTGAAATGGTAAAAATATCAGGAAGAGATTATTCCTGATCACCTTTTAAGTTCACTGACGAGCAAACTAAGGTGAGTTCACAAGCTTTTTCCAAAAGCATAAGTTCCTAGTTTGGAACAAGACTTTTTACGATAGCCCTGGTTGGTGCTACACACGCGTTCCACATTGGAACCACTGAAACATACTATCCACTAGAGGTGAATAGTACAGTTGGACTGAATGAAAAACTCTATCATGAAAGTCTCTACATTTTTACCTATTAGATTGTCGGGTGGACATACGCGGTGTATTAGTTGATTGCACTATTAGGTTTGACAAACCTCACACCGTGCTAGAGGCTGGGTGTGAACTTTTAACCTTCACTCTTACTTTTGCTTTCGGTACACAGTTTAGTCATATGATGAGGGTTAGTTACCCGAGTCATACATAAACCAAAAACATTTGTGAACTTTACTTTTGCTTAGCTAAAATTTGTGAATTCGCCAACTTTATTGTTGGCACGTAGTTACATGTTTTGCAAGTCATTAGGTATAGCTTGGACGGACGTTGCAACTGCTGGAGTGGTGTGGTTCGATAAACATTATGTTTTAAATTACTATTAAACTTGTGGTTTTAAATTCTTGTTGGGTTTTAACTTTTTTCCACTGCAACTTAAACTATGTTTTGACAACCAAAAAATAATTACTAATCATGTTGTTAGTGATGCTTTTGTGATTTTAAATATTTGGTTCCACATGATTAGTGGTTAGATCCTCTTCAGTCACACGCCTCGCGGTAACCCCCTCCTTGTGGAATTTGAGGGTGTGATACTAATTTACGCTCATTTTAGATTGTACTTTATGCATCAAAGTCAAAAAAATTCTTAATTTTTGGTATCTTAGAATGCCGTTCTCTCATGCATTATAATGTATATATATATATATATATATATATATATATATATAAAAATAAATGATATTGTGGTGTGTTATTTCGGCCTTTAAATGTCATGGATTCAAAATATGAGATGTCAAGCCTAATATAGAAGACATGTGGATGCAACATGCAAACTTTTACTAGGAAAAAAAGCATTGAACTATTAAACAATACTATGTCTAATAAAATGTAACTGTTTGTTTCATGCCTTACAATTCTATTAGTTCAAGATTCTTTTTCATTTTTTTTTTAATTTTATTATTTGTATTCTATTTTTTAATTTAAGAATGTTATTTGAAAACAATTATAATAAAGTATAATATATTGAATTAATAGTTAATAACTTATTTATCTCATTATTTAATATTTTATTTATTTAAGTCATGTAATACACACAAGTTTTTAACCTAGTATAACAAATTAGTAATATACCTAACTAGTGTGTGTGGGTATCCATGAAACTGATGCCTCTTTTATTGATAAAAATGACTTAGGTTCTTTGTATAACGAACGATTAAATACACTTTACTTTACTACTTTATAATTTATTCACATCGCTCGTGTGTTACACGGGTTGAGTAAAGAAAAAAATATTAATAAAAGTATGTATGAAGCAAATGTCACAAAATGTGAAGGTATAATATGAATACAAGTTATAGTATTTACGCAAAATACACATCTTAAGATACCTATAATCTCTTTAAAATGCAATTGAATATGAATTTTTGAATAGGTGGGAAGATGGTAGCATGGTGATTTAGAAAAACTTGTATTATATGCATACCTCTTAATTAATAATCTATAAATATATAATGAATGAATACTAATTATAAATCCAGTTATTATATAAATTATTTAATGTGTTATTTGGTAACTTTAAAGTAAGAAAACATTTTATAATTTAAGAAACAATAAAGAAATATCACTAATTATTTAATTGAATTTAAATTTTAAGTGACCAAAATTAACCGATAACAGTTAAGATTTCATCACTTGCCTGTAACTTAAAAATAATTTCTCTAGTTATATGTATACTAATGGTTTTCGAAGACGTGATTCAATTCTAATTATTAAACTCGAAAGGCATTATAATTTATTCAAATTTAACTGATCTAATCTAACTATTAGAAAAGGATTCCTATTAATGTCACGTATCATTTTCTCTATAAATTTAGAATTAACATTGTTAATATTATTGACTATTAATAATAATGAGGATAATAATATATTAGTTTAATAGTATCCAATATATCGGTTTAATACTTTAATATCTATTATATCGAACTTTTTGTTTATGATTTAATATAACAATAATAATAATATTATTATTGGGGACCGATAAAGTGATAAACCAATATTTCATATTTGTTAGATCAGATTATTTCAATTGAGAATTTTCAAAATATTTAAAAATATTTTTTAAATAATAAAATTTAAGAGGACGATGTGTTGCCATGTGACATTATTCGGAGTCTTTTATTATAATTTAGATTATTAATATAATTTAAATATAATATGATCTGATGTTTGAAATACAAAACTATATCTATAACTAGAGATGCACATAATGGTTTTTTTCTCGGTTTTACTTTAACCGTTTGGTTGATAACCGTTTTTTTTCTCATTTTTTTCGGTTATTCACTTTAACCGGTTCAGTTAATAACCGTTTTTCCGGTTAATTAACCTATTTTTTTTGTGAACCGGTAAATCAATTAAAAACCAATTCCTTCTAAAAATCGGTAATGGTTACGTACCTAGAATTAAAAAAGCCACTAATCGGTTACTCCTCAATCAGTTATTAGCAGGTTCCATTTTCAGTTAATCACTAGTTTCAGTTATATAACCGGTTATTTTGTGCACTTGTATCGGTAACTCTGTAAGCCCGTCTCCTCTTTGTGACGAGTTAGTTAATAGTTAGCAGTCTTGTTTTCTCTTTTTAATAATGGGCCATATTAGTGAGAATCACTTGACCCATTTTGTTATGTTCTTTGTGTTGGCCCTATTTGGAGTGTAACCAATAATATTTAATCCAAAGTCTCATGTCAAATCAATAAGTTTTGAACTCTCCATCATGTATAAAATTTTGTACTTTTATGGGCAAAAATAAATAAAAAAATAAAATAAAGTGATCTGGCAGTGTATAAATTATAGTTGTAATTCACCCAGAGATATATTAACTATTGAATTGATTCATACAAGGGAACTAAAAAGGGAACATGTGGAAAGGTAAAAACACCTCATAGTTTATACTATACAACTCCCCTAAATTGTTTTTATCAAAGCTTTATGTTATTACTGTAGTAAAGAATATTTTCTAGTCAGAAACTGTGAGTTAGTTATCTGTTAGAAGGGGATTGAAAGTGTTTGAACTTGAACCAAAACACACATTTTTTGTAGATATTATAAAGAATCTATTTCAATATTTCATCCAATCTAGTATAAATCTAAAAGATGAAATTACTTGACCTCACCACCTCTTTCGAAAAAGGAGTGTCGGTTTGCATCAGTGTGTTCTAGGTCAAAGTGAATCGCTAGATTGCACTAACACGTCAAAAGTGCATCGTGTATGTACTAAAACATGTTTTCACACACACTAGCTACATGGACATAACCATGTGGTTGCACCTAGGAAAAATATTCATTTGGCCAACACGCCAACAAAGATGAAGATATTTTGTTAGTGACAAGCAACCAAACTTGTGTCTTTTTTACGTGTGTAAATATAAAGATATGAAAAAAAAAAAATTGTATACAACAATACACTAACATATAGCTGTTCTCTCATATTACATCTATTTTATGCATTTATGGATGAGAATAAAGTGTGTCTATATGTTAGCCATTTGGTTAAAGGCGGCCCACCTCATTCACTTCTTCCCTTCCCACACTGAGGCTAGCTCCAAACCATCTGCCCAACACCGGTAACTGTGCCTGTGCGTGTCGGTAGTTGGGACGTGATTTGACTGATGCAACACTAAAAAACGCCCCTGACTTGATGATAACACATAGTCTAATGACGACAAAATGGGAAAATGTGCTTAATTATGTGCACATACACATGGGATTAGTAACAAGTATCTGCTAATGAGCCTATAGCATTCGATAAATACGTGAAAATATAATATTAAAAAAATCCTCATCGGTCTGACTTTTTTGGATTAATTCCTTGTTTTCTTTTGTTTTAATTTGTTGTACTCTAGTGATAGTATGGTTTTTACCTCTTATAAAAGTTGTTAGGTTTAAAATTGTAGTAAGTGTAAGATTAGCTGGTATTTAAATGTTAAAAAAAGTTTAAGTATGTTTTTTTTATCTTTTGTTGTTTAGTTTATTGCTTTTGTTTAAAAATTAGTAAATTTTACCTCGCGTTGTGACGGTTCGAAATGTAAAGAAATTCGAATTTGTAGGTGAAAACATATTATATTTGACCCTACTTGTTTTTGAACAAAAGTGACGTCAAAACGTGGACAAAATAAAAACTCACATAAAAATAAGCACGAACACGTATTATATTTTATCGACTTATTTGCGAAAGAAATTTTTGTTGAAACGTTAACTAACTTGAAATTATATCAACATGTACGTAAAAATAAGTCCATAAGAACATTTTTTTTAAGTTAAAGAATGGTACATTGAAACGTAAAGTAACTAGAATTTTTACCATCTAATGAAAACGGATTATATTTAACCACTTGTTTTAAAAAAAAATTTATGTCAAAATGTAAACCAACTAAAAAGATACAAAAAAGAAGCACAAAAACGTATAATATTTGAGACTCTACCCATTTCCAAAAAAAAAATACATTGAAATGTAAATCAGACTGAATTTATACCGATATGTACATAAAAATAAACACGTAAAAATTTATTATAAAGTCTTTATAAAGTTGAGGTGTTATAATGCCAATACTAACGTTGAAAAGTAAAAGTAAAAAAAAAAACTAAAATGACACTAAAAAACAAAGAAAAAAAACCCTGTAAAATTATGTACATGTAACTTGTTTTCGTATGTATATAAAATAACTAGTACGTGTCTTTCTTAATGTTACTTAAAGAAAATTCAAGTACGACAATGTATAAACTATTATAAGCAAAAACATCAGTAAATTTATAAAAGATAAACCTAATTTTTAAATTTGATATAAGCCTTCAAGTTAATTCGCCCAAGTTTTAATTTTAAGAGTTTAATTAGGTTGGTCATGTAAATATCCTTCATAATTACACTTGTTATTTTAACAAGTAACCAAAAACTAGATTTCTTCTAAGAATTGCATTTAAAAATATAATAGGGTACTGGCTACAACTCAACCCCGTCTTCATAGTGTAATTTTGTTATTTTTTTCCGATTTTATATAAAGGATACCCCTGAACAAATACAGGGATACCCTTATATAATAGGATACTTTAATTTATTAAACCTCTAAATTTGTATAAGCCAAAACCTTTTACAACACCAAATATAGTATAACAATTAAGTCCAAATGATAGAGTTAACCCAAATTAAGAATAATATAGTTGAAAGAGGCCCAATTGATAAACTTAGCCCAATCCTCAAAACAATAAAATATCCTTTTGTGCATGGTCGGGAAAGTTGGAAACAAAACGTCATAGCAAATTGCAATCGTCCCAGCGTCCCTGCTGCTCCGTTGACAGGCGGTTGACCTGGGTGTTTGGGGAGTGTTTCTTGTCATTTGATTTTTTGTTTGTTGTTATTGTTTATGTAGTATTGTTGTTTGTAGATTTGTTAGGGTTTAATGTTTAGATAAGTTTATTTTACAAAAAGTTATAGTTTTCTTGTTAAACTATGTACTTGAATTCTTTGAAGTTAAAGATTGATTCGTAAAAGTGAAGATGAAATTATAATCTAAAAAAGAGTGAATTGCAAATTTTGTCCTTTATGTTTATACTAAGTTTCAGACGATATCCTTTATCTTTAAAATTGATGAGTATTGTCCTTAATGTTTTCAAATGCTACACGCCTTGTCCTTTAGTCCTAACCAGTTAATTTTTTTGGTTAAATCAGATCATGTACAATGCACATGAGGGTATTTTTGACATTTCACCATTCCAGGTACTATTGTGCAAATAATTAACATTAAGGGACTTTTGTGTATATAAATGAAGAACATACATATAAATAAATAAAAAACTTGTATTCTCTATTTTTCTTCTCTATCTTCTCTCTCATCTCTATCTCTAACATGCAATCGATGGCTGTTGTTGAAGATCAGGTGGTGGGGGTTGAGGTTTTTGGTGGTGGATGGTTGTAGGTTGTCGGTGGAGGGTGGTGGTTGGTTCACTACAGGTTATTGGTGGTTGATAAGGGCTACGATGGTGGATGTTTGGTGGTTGCAGAAGGTGTGGAGGGTGGGTGGTTGATGATGGTGGTGGTAGTGGTGCTGGATGGTAGCGAGATTATGGTGATGAGAGTTACGATGTTGGTTTGGTGGTCCGGTGGTAATGGTGGTTGTTGAGGCTACGGTGGTTGAGGGTTGGGGATTGTTTGAAACAAAAAGGGGGTTTTATGTACCAAACGTGTTTGGTCAAATTGGAGGTTGAAGATTGACGAAGGAGATGAGATCAAGATACATCTCTCTATTACCGAATATGGTCCTTTTCAAAACGGTACGCTTTCTTTGGATTTGTTGTGTTATATTGGTTTGGTGTGTAAGAAGTAGCACAGATCAGATATTGGTTTTTTGTTGAATACTGGTGTTATTATTGTTGATGATTGTTTAATATGGTAGATGTAAACGCACTTTTTAACTTCCAAATGTCCAAATCAACAGAAGCTTGATGTATACTAGAAGCAGGGGTAGTTGATGGTGGCGATTGTTAATGGTGGTAGGTGGTGGACGGTGATGGTTGATGTTGACGGCTGTTGATGGTGGGAGAGAGATGTAGAGAGAGAGAATATAGTGGTAGACTATTAAATATTTTATATTATATATATATATATATATATATTATTATATGTCACACCCTGACCCGCAGCGGAAATGGTAGTCGGGGCATGATTGTGTTATCACCAAAGCTCATGACATTTACTAATAGGTTTTCATATCAATTTAAAAAAAAACAAATTTCAATGAACATACAAACACCACATGTTCTAAACACAACATTCAAGAACTCTTTATTTTTCTTCTAAGGCAATTCCCTATGTGTTCCTTGCTTCAACCTGTCCACCTGTATCATGTGTAAAAATAGGGTTTTGGGTCAACAAAAGTTGGCGAGTGAATCTTATTTAAACATTTGAAGGAAATTATTTATATTGGTTATTAAATAAAAATGTGCATAAACCAAATATGAAGTATACGCATATGTAAATCTAGCCACAAACCACATAATATCAATTAATGCACACACAAGCATGACATATGATGAACAATGAGATCAATGCTCAATCAAACGGAGCCGATCTAATGAGGCGCCTGATGCTCAACCCGTCTCCAACGAGGAACTGATGGGCCTAATGAATGATTTGCACGCAACTTGACAAAAATGTAAACACGCAATACAACAAATAACATTTACATCACACGTTAGATCATATAATGGTAATAGCACAAGTGTTTGAATAAACGAAATATATGAAACGACACATGATACACCCCAAAACATGAATAAAAAGGGGAATTTGTAAGAATTCACTCACAGTGGGTGCGTTCCTTGATGATAATGAATGCGTACGATTTAAGATTCAACCGACGAGAGAAACTAACCTAATTAATCACATAAATAATTCGATAAATATATATAGCTTTCATTTGAAATTAATATTTCTAATTAATACCTTTTATTAGATTTTTTAGATTTGATTTTATTGTACTTATTACGAATTAAAACCCCTTTTTTTTAAAGAAAAAAGTCTTACTTTTTAGGTATTTTAAAGGATTTTTAATTAAAATAAATAAAGAAAATAGTTATAAAAAATATACCTTTAACAGGTTTGACCGGGTCGAACCGGTTTGACTTCTAGAATTATTGGCAGCGTGTGAGGTTCGAATCGTGACCTCCCGTACGCGTGCACGCAGCTCTACCAACTGAGCTACGTGTCTAACCCGACATATCTCTGAATTTAATTACTTATATATACTAACTAGGTTCAAATATATTTTGCTTATATTAAAAAGATTTGGATAAATTCCAGTATCGTGACCAACCGGATTCGAACCCACGTCTGCCGCTACATGTGCACACAGCCCGACCATTTGGGCTGTGTGTCTAACCTGGTGGATACAAGATTTTAAATAAATCTTATATACATGCTGAGCTGACCTAAACCGGGTCATAAAAAGAGTTTGTTTATTTGGCGAAAACCGGTAACGTATAGACTCGAACCCATGACCTTTTAGTTAAAATGCACACAGTCCACCGCTGGACTGTGTGTCTAACCTGGTTTAAACATCGGTTTTTTTTTATTTCTTTTAAACATGCTTCCAGTTCATCTTCTTTATTTCAAAATGATACATACACGATTCTTACTTATCGATTAATTCGATTACCACATAACTTTTAAACATAAACAGATGCGAAAACAAAAGAAGAAGAGAATTAGGTGAAGTGGTATACCGAGACAATGGTGTTTTTCCGACCTCCGGTGTTGATTCTGGCGACTGAACCAAATTCCGGCGATGTATAACTTGCGACGAGGCTCTACAGGGAGTTTGAGGTGAGTGTTGGGTGATTTCTGTCTGAGCTCTGGAAGTCCTATTTATAGAGTAAGGCAATAATGGAATGGATTCTTCGGTTTCATAAGTTTCGGCCGAACTTGATTTCCGGAAATTGATTTTTTTTAACTGATCGATCGTTATGGACTCAATGATTGAGTCTGATTACTTGATTGAAAAATGGTTTTAGCCTTTTGATCGCAAAGAGGAAGAAAAGAAACGGATGTTTGATGATTTCCTGATTTCAAGCTTGACTGTTACAAGGCAGTTGTTCAAAATTCGATTTCGAGACCTTGTATTAATATTGTTTAGTTTAGAACTTTAACAGATAAATGTGTGTGGTATGGTGGGTGTTGAGTGTTTGAAATGGGTGGAGACCCGGGTTCGAAACCGCGGTCAACACCTTTTGTTGTTTATTGTTATAATTTAATCTTTTTATTTAATAAACTTATCATCTTTGTTTTCATCATTTTATTATTATTATTATTCCATTTTATTATCCTATATATTTTTTAATATTACGAATTTTTAAACTTTTAACACATTATACGTATATTTAAATTTCTAAATGGTGCGGGTTTTAGAAACCGTTTAACTACGGATGTTACAGTATCTCTACTTTTAGAAATTTCGTCCCGAAATTTAAGTGTGTCGTAACCGGAAAAAAAGATGCGGGTATTTCTCGCGCATTGAGTCTTCTCGTTCCCGTCGGGTCCTCGTTTTGACTCCCAACGTACTCGGACTAATATCTGAATATCTTTTAACGTAAAAAGGGAGGTGTGATGCTTGGATTTTGGTTGAGGCGGTGACGTTCCTAGTAAGGGTTGAATACCCTGCTACAGAATCACTTTTTGATGCCTAAGATGAAAAGGTTGTATACATAGAGTTGATTGACTGGAGATGATCTCATGCATAAGAGTTTTGACAGAATTGATGCTTTGAAAAGATAAGGTTATATCAAAACAAAAACTTCAACTATATCAATATTAAAACCTACATGGAACTTCTCATAACCGCCTGATAATGCTTTTGATCCTTTGACAAGAAGACTTATATATAGGAAGTACCAGCGGCGTATCCACCATATTCCTGTCAAATTTTCATTGGCTTTGTCAGTAAGTTATGATTAGTTCTATGTGACTCTAAAACATAAACAAACACAACAACCAAAGCTTGAGTCTCAAATCTGAAAGGATACATGACTGAATGACGACAATACCTCTCTCGTTTGCTATGATGAAGGGGTCAGTCTATGAAAAAGTGAGACACGACCCAACTTCGAGATACGTCTGATGTATGATGATATGAAAATTAAATCAATGAGTAAAGATATGAAATAAAACAGTAATATCAATTTGCATTAAAATTCTTGGATACATAAATTCCCAATTTATATAACAGGGATACACAAAGATTGAGAAAACATTAAGAACTAGACGGTTGGAGTTGAGTCTTGACTCTTGGTGATGGAAGGCTAGTTGGGTTGTTCGTTTAGGCCGTTATTATCTTGCACAGGATTGGCGTTGATGTTGTAAGCTCTTCCTCTTGCTGGTGGTAGTGTGGTTCTGATTTCTGTTGGTTTGCTTGAGCTTGGGCGTTTATGATGTTAACCAATCGAGGGCACGTGTTCCTAAAATGGGTAGGGTCCCCACAATTAAAGCAAGCTCGAACATGTGGAACCATGGGGTATTGGGGTTGTTGATATGATTGGATCATGTTTTGGGTAGGGGTGAAGCTTGGTTTTGAGGGGTACGACAAGTTTTTCTCAAATGACCATAACGCCCACAATTAGCACACAAGTCGACAAGGTATGGTAGATGGATGGTGATAAAAAAGGTGTTGCATTGACAGTGAGGTCCAATGTAAGGTTTCTTATTTGGGTAAGTAGAGTTGGGTGCTACTTGAGTGATTGGGGTAGCTTGGAGGGGTACGGCTCGTGGAGCTGGTTGATTGCCTTGGTGACAGCGAAATTTTGCCCATCTCGTTTTCTCTTAGAAGTGGGTTGAGAAAAGGATTCGGTCTGGGTTGAGTGAGGTTTCGGATTTATGCTTTATCCTTCTTCTTTCTCCCCTTGAAGTCTTCATTCCGTATGTGTTTTCGGTGAGCTCTGTAGTTAACTCCTTGCTGCTTCCAAAGTTGCAGGTGTGGTACTTATTACAGGGTCTTGAATTTTTGAAGGAAGACCTCGAATGTAGTGCTCGATCAAACGGTAGAGGGGAGTGAACAAGTTGGGGACCATCTGATTCAACTCAAGGAATCTCTTGTTGTATGTGGTGTGGTCGCCCTCCTTTTGTTTCAAAGAGTAGAACTCATCTTCTAATTTCTTGATTTCGCTTCTTGGACAGAAACGTCTTGTCATGATCTCCCTCAACTCTTCCCAAGTCAAAGTCATAGCATCCTCAGCACCTCACTTGCCCTTCTCTGTATTCCACCATGTAAGTGCTACTCCGAACAAACGACCGGTAGCATATCGCATCTTGCGATCATCGGGCAGTCGCAATTGAGAAAAGTGTTTTCCATCTCCTCAAACCAATGGAGGAGAGCGGTGACACCTTCAGTCCCTTCGTATTTTGGAGGATCGCAGGATTTGAAATGCTTGAAGGTGCATTTAGTGGTGTTGAGAGGAGGGTTGGCGACATTTTGTCCTTCTAGATTGGTTGGGGTGATAGGATTGGCGACAAGGGCTTGTTGGACTTGAACTACGATGTTGGGTATTACGGCGGCCATTTGTTGAGCGATTTGGGTAGGCATGCGCTCACGGGATTTTCCTGATCTCATACCTCTACGAGAGTGACTAGAAGACATCTACAGGGAATACGTATCGAGACTAGAGTTTGACGTTTTAGGTGTCATGTGTCGTATTTAGAAATGAACATTCACAAAACAAATGAAGAAAATTAATTTGCTACATCCATAGGATGTTGGGCTTTGCTCATGTTTGGGCCTCCTATGTCCCCATACTTGGCCTTGATGGTCATGTGGGCCCCCATGACTACTGGGCTCTGGTAGGGTTCACATTGGTGTTGTCATGTTAACACTTGCGCCACCCGACTGAAAATCGTAAAACATGACTGCAGAGTATAAGGTCGGAGGGTGTCTTGGTATGGACACAATGACAACTCAAAGTGGGGTTAGTTCGAACGACATTTGGTGTGGCATGCTTTGGTCCTAATAGGTCCTTCGTACTCTATCGTTAGTCCCCAGGTAGGCAAACTAGTCCGTTATATTGGATTTATACGAATGCCAACCTAGACAGGACGTTTCGACTACTGGTACTTGTACCCTTCAGTTACTACATGCCCATCGTAGAACTCACTTTGATGAGATTGAAAAAGGAAAAACACCACAAAATCTTGAATAAAGAAATATGAGAATGCTTTAAATATGTGAGAATTGATACGTGCGTGATGAATGTATATGTAAGCATGTTATGTTTGACAATATTTATAACTCATTAAGTATCACAAAAATGATAGTGAAAGTGCTTGCATGCATTTTATGGAAAATATAAAACAAATAAAATCATAAGTTTGCATGTAACCACATAAGCAATTAAAAATCTAATCGACTATAGTATAGGCTCTAAGGGACTAACCTATCCTATATCCCTATAGTCAAAAGCTCTGATACCAAATGTCACACCCTGACCGCAGCGGAAATGGTAGTCGGGGCATGATTGTGTTATCACCAAAGCTCATGACATTTACTAATAGGTTTCATATTTATTATTTACAATTTAAAAAAAAACAAATTTCAATGAACATACAAACACACGTGTTCTAAACACAACATTAAGAACTCTTTATTTTTCTTCTAAGGCAATTCCCTATGTGTTCCTTGCTTTAACCTGTCCACCTGTATCATGTGTAAAAATAGGGTTTTGGGTCAACAAAAGTTGGCGAGTGAATCTTATTTAAACATTTGAAGGAATTATTTATATTGGTTATTAAATAAAAATGTGCATAAACCAAATATGAGTATACACATATGTAAATCTAGCCACAAACCACATAATATCAATTAATGCACACACAAGCATGACATATGATGAACAATAAGATCAATGCTCAATCAAACGGAGCCGATCTAATGAGGCGCCTGATGCTCAACCCGTCTCCAACGAGGAACTGATGGGCCTAATGAATGATTTGCACGCAACTTGACAAAAATGTAAACACGCAATACAACAAATAACATTTACATCACACGTTAGATCATATAATGGTAATAGCACAAGTGTTTGAATAAACGAAATATATGAAACGACACATGATACACCCAAAACATGAATAAAAAGGGGAATTTGTAAGAATTCACTCACAGTGGGTGCGTTCCTTGATGATAATGAATGCGTACGATTTAAGATTCAACCGACGAGAGAAACTAACCTAATTAATCACATAAATAATTCGATAAATATATATAGCTTTCATTTGAAATTAATATTTCTAATTAATACCTTTTATTAGATTTTTAGATTTGTTTTTATTGTATTTATTACGAATAAAAACCCCTTTTTTTAAAGAAAAAAGTCTTACTTTTTAGGTATTTTAAAGGATTTTTAATTAAAATAAATAAAGAAAATAGTTATAAAAAATATACCTTTAACAGGTTTGACGGGTCGAAACCGGTTTGACTTCTAGAATTATTGGCAGCGTGTGAGGTTGAACTCGTGACCTCCCGTACGCGTGCACGCAGCTCTACCAACTGAGCTACGTGTCTAACCCGACATATCTCTGAATTTAATTACTTATATATACTAACTAGGTTCAAATATATTTTGCTTATATTAAAAAGATTTGGATAAATTCCAGTATCGTGACCAACGGATTCGAACCCACGTCTGCCGCTACATGTGCACACAGCCCGACCATTTGGGCTGTGTGTCTAACCTAGTGGATACAAGATTTTAAATAAATCTTATATACATGCTGAGCTGACCTACAACCGGGTCATAAAAAGAGTTTGTTTATTTGGCGAAACCGGTAACGTATAGACTCGAACCATGACCTTTTAGTTAAAATGCACACAGTCCACCGCTGGACTGTGTGTCTAACCTGGTTTAAACATCGGTTTTTTTTTATTTCTTTTAAACATGCTTCCAGTTCATCTTCTTCATTTCAATATGATACATACACCGATTCTTACTTATCCGATTAATTCGATTACCACATAACTTTTAAACATAAACAGATGCGAAAACAAAAGAAAGAAGAGAATTAGGTGAAGTGGTATACCGAGACAATGGTGTTTTTCCGACCTCCGGTGTTGATTCTGGGACTGAACCAAATTCCGGCGATGTATAACTTGCGACAGAGGCTCTACAGGGAGTTTGAGGTGAGTGTGGGTGATTTCTGTCTGAGCTCTGGAAGTCCTATTTATAGAGTAAGGCAATAATGGAATGGATTCTTCGGTTTCATAAGTTTCGGCCGAACTTGATTTCCGGAAATTGATTTTTTTTAACTGATCGATCGTTATGGACTCAATGATTGAGTCTGATTACTTGATTGAAAAAGGTTTTAGCCTTTTGATCGCAAAGAGGAAGAAAAGAAACGGATGTTTGATGATTTCCTGATTTCAAGCTTGACTGTTACAAGGCAGTTGTTCAAAATTCGATTTCGAGACCTTATATTAATATTGTTTAGTTTAGAACTTTAACAGATAAATGTGTGTGGTATGGTGGTGTGTTGAGTGTTTGAATGGGTGGAACCCGGGTTCGAAACCCGCGTCAACACCTTTTGTTGTTTATTGTTATAATTTAATCTTTTATTTAATAAACTTATCATCTTTGTTTTCATCATTTATATTATTATTATTATTCCATTTTATTATCTATATATTTTTTAATATTACGAATTTTTAAACTTTTAACACATTATACGTATATTTAAATTTCTAAATGTGCGGGTTTTAGAAACCGTTTAACTACGGATGTTACAAATATAATATATATTATTAAGTTTTAAAGTTTATTTTGGTTTTATTTGTTAAAGTATTTTTTATATAAGTGGGTAAAAAGACTAAAGTATCCTTATGTGATTTGATTTAACCAAAAAATTAACTGGGTTAGTATTAAAGGACAAAGCATGTATCATTTTAAAATGTTAAGGACAAAACTCATTAATTTTAAAGATAAAGAACACCGCCTGAAATTGGGTATAAACATAAAGACAATTTTCAATTCACTCTTTAAAAAACAATTTCAAATGGGTCCGGGATATTTGAACAATGTTATTGAAGAAGCACCGGTTAAACTTAGGGATATCCGGAGATATATCAGTCAAAACCAGGGTGTTTCTGCATAAATGGTTAACCTCTCACTTCGCCTTTGGGTTTGCAAGCTCACTCTGGATGATCTGCAAAACTAGCAACGCCGTCAGTCTCGTCACGGGGAAGGGTGGTTTTCTCCGTGACCACACTCCGGCGTGAGAATAAGTATTTTGGGTAAGGAAACATAAGTGATTGCAGATGTAATCGAAAATCTTATGTGTGCGTTGAGTGGTGTAGCAGGTATATGCCTTGGTAAGTGTGTCCTTACTGGAGGTCCGATACTTATTTATAGCTGAGAGAAGGTACGTTTGGGAGAAATGTTGGTGGGCATTGGGCCCGACCCATACAGCCAGAAAATCCCTTTTGTCCCTCGGGGCAGACATTAAATGCTCCATACAGGAGAATTAATGCTCTCTGTCGGGAGGCATGCTCTGTTGGTGTTGAGTGGTGCCACATGTAAAGTAGCCGTTTTTGGTGTCAGGCCTGCTGCCAGCCGAAATGGAGAAAGTGGAACAGTCACTGGAGTACAGTGGTTGGTGTATGGTCTGACACTTGCCCTATTGTCTTGAGTGCTTCACACGCAACCTGCCAAGTAATCTTTGGTCAAGTTCTGCCATTCCGTACCCTGAGGCATGGTCAACATCTCTTAGTGCTTACACCCTTCTGTGAGGCTGTCAAGGTTTTTCCTGCCAGCACAGGGTGTCAGGGGTGTATTCCTTTGTTCTAAGACTATGAGGCGCTTCTCATGTGTGTCTTGTCCTTTGCAAGGTTTTAGAATTTAATGTTTAAGAGGGTTTGACCCGCGCAGGTCTAGTAGCCTGCGCGCATGAGTCTAACTTGCCGTTGTGCCAAGTACACAAGGTTTGTTGTGTGACTAGAAGCTATCGGTCTAATTTACCGTTGTGCTGAGTGCGCAAGGCTCATTGTATAACCTGATGTTGTTGGTCTAATTACCGTTGCTCTGAGTGCGCAAGACTCATTGTATGACCTGATGTTTGTAAGGAAGGCACACCATTACATGTTGAATGCCAGGTAATCGTTGTAAATGTAGTTAAGGATATAGTTATTTGGGACCATACCTCCTCAGTTATGGTTTGTGTGGTTAAAAAAGAAACTTTTGGTAAAGCAAAAGACGATGATGTAGAGTAACGATTTCAAACTAAAAAAACAATTAGAGGACACATCTATTGAGGATTTTTTTACTCTATTTGTTATATACGTTTTTAATTATAATTATATGATTACATGATAATTTTCTTTAAGATACCCCTAAATTAGTAGACTAACGCTACCCGTGTTTTTAATATAGTTCTCTATTTGTTTCTTCACAAAGTGTCGTATTTGTAAAAACAGCATTTGTTGGACCAATGAGTGATTATAACTAGTGACTTTTAATATAAAAAAAATCATTTTGTTTGACCGGTGAGTGATTATAACCAGTGACCTTTGATATAACAAATTTTTCCACACGATTTGAAAAATCAACGTGCCTTTTTCGTTGGAGCACATCATGACATAAATAAATAAATAAATAAAGTGATAAACACATTTTTTTCTTATTTATGCACAAAAAACAAACTTCTTTATCCTAATTTTTAAATTTGATTTAAGCCTTCAAAATGGTTGATTCAGCCAAGTATTGTCATGCAAGTAAATATCCTTCATAATTACACTTGTTATTTTAACAAGTAACCACAAACCTGACGTTCAAAAAAAAAAAGGATTTCTTATAAGAAACTAAACTGTATTTAAAAATATAAAAATAAAACATAGTTTTTTTAATATGTTGGTCTATTTGTTTTTCACAAAGTCTCGCATTCGCAAAATAATGCATTTATTTGACCGATGATGAGTGATTATAAGCTGGTGACTTTTGAATAACATTTATTTCCACACGGTTTCAGCTTTCAAAGTCCGTGAAAAATCAGTGTGCCTTAATACATTTTTGTTGGGCACAACACGACAACATGTCCTTTTAGTGACTAGCTAGTCAACCGAACTAATGGAATGTTATGTTATTTAATATGTTAAACGTCTTTAAAAAATAAATAAATAATGTGGTAAACACTTTTTTTTCTTATTTTATGCACAAACTTATATCTTTTAGTGAAACAAACTTCTTTATCTTTTAGTGAAATAAACTTGTATTGTTGAATGATTTATGAGGTACCTTTTAATTGTTTTTCTAGTCTTTCTGATCAGTAATAAAAGAATAGATCTAAGGATCATATGTGATACAAATGCACCACACAACAAAGGATAGGGTGACGCTATCCAGCCGAAGATACATATATACCACTATGGTTAGAGAATCGTATCTATGAACACCACCCAACGTGTCACGATTGGGCTAGCATAGACCATTAGTTTTAACTTATAATCCAACGAGATAAAATTAACTTAAACTTCTTTGTTCTAATACTCTTTATAATTTAAAAAAAAGTATGAACCGATGATTTTAAATAAAAAAAGTTCAAATGCAAACCGCCAGTATGAACCATTAAACTACCAAATAGGTAAAAACCAACCTGGTTGTTATTTATAGAAACATAATGATAAAAATCAGAGTAAGTATAGATGATTTAGGATTCAATTAAGCGTAATAAGATGTTAGATCTACCCTACACAAACAAATGATAGCGCAACGATATTTGACCGAAAATACAGATACACCACTTTAATTAGAGAATTGTGTCTAAAAACACAACCCAACATACCACAATCCATGATTGAGCAAGCATAAACCATCAATTTTAACTCATACTCCAATGATATAACATTAAATAAACTTTTTTCATTTTAACTTATCTGCCATTTTCACTGCCTTCGATTTGTTTTCTCAGACAACATTTACATAGCAATGAACCCACGTTTTGTGGTGGCCTTATCTAACGGAAACAAAACCAACTCTATAAGGAAATAAAACTTACGTGAGTAAATAAAAAATAAACATTAATTAAGAACTTGCATCGAATTCAAACAAAAAAAAACATGGATATGGGTTTGCATGGAATTTGCTTCTCAGTCTTTATAAACTACTTATAAACCCAAAGTTTGACCGAAGGTTTCTTTTTTACCGATCCCCATCACCTAATTAGTGATTCTGCCTAGAATTTTTATCAAAATCGATTGAACAAAATTGTATAGAACCATCAAAGTACTGAAAGCGTGTTCCCATAAGTACTCTAGAACCATGTACTCTACCCCTTTACATCACCCACCAATCACACGCACCCTAAAAAGATGAAACCCCACCTCCTTGCACACACACTTAAGCGCAAATGTTTGCCATGTAAACTACCCTAGCCGCAACCCTATGGGGTAGCGGCGATGTTGTCTAGTGGCAGACTACCCTAGGGGGCTTACCCGCATGGCGCCTGGTCCCCCAAACAAACACGTGAATTACTCAAACTAAAGATATGATTCACATGTTTATACAATTAAAAAAGGCTACAATTTAACAATTTAAAGTTAGGGTAAAACCATTGAGTTTGAAACGAGGGTTTTTGTTGATGAAATTCAAATACGACACTTGGACAAACCGCCTAGCACCTTTCGTCACACGATCTGGCCGCTATGACGTTTCCATTTATTATCTATAGGAGTTAACTCTCTAAACAGGACGAAAGCTATGCTATATCTAGCTTTGACCATTTCCTTACATATGTGTTCCTATCAGATTGTTATTATTATTAGCTAGTTAAATCCTCCGCACGTTACGGCGGGTATTCATTTGGTATCGGTTTGATTCATTACGTCATTAGTACGGTATCGTCACTCGGTATATCAAGCGAAAGATAAATCCAAAAAATAAAATCATGATATGACCAAAATAGTATCGATATGTGTTTTACATCAGGTCAAAAACCAATAAATACAAATATTAGTATCAGTTTTGATAATAATAATACCGATACCTATATTGTTCGGTCAAGATCAACAGATCATCAATGTTATCAAGACATTATCTTAAATATTATATGAGAAAACTTAAAATAATAAAATAAGGAAACAATAAAAGAATAACATAATGGAAACTTAGAATGTTATAATATTAAAAAAAATTATACTATATTCATCATGAGTTTATATGAATATGTATAATTAATATATATAATAATAATATATATGTGTATATATAATATGTATTAAGTATATGGTCTAACACCTCAACTTTGATAATGCGTGGTGGTTTTTTTCTCTTTTATTTATTTATTTATTTGTTGTTATCGTTGTTGTGGTTGTGATTGTTGTTGATATGTGATTTGCATGTGGAGAAACAAAATTAATACAACGTAGAATATTTCATTTATGCCCTTCTACTATTTTTTTCTCTAAAACTAGTCTTAACATTTTAAATATAAGATAAATGGACTAAAATGCGTATTGCCCTTCTTATTTATTTTGTACTTTATATCTTATCTTAACCGATAATAATTAATTTTAATAACAGTATAATAAAAAAAGAAAAACGAAAGTTAACTCGCTAAAGCATGTCAAAAACATTAACATATCAAAAGATAGTTTTATTCAGTACATAAAATATAAGTTTATTAGTTTGATACATTTTTGTAAAACAATGAATTTCTTTAACTATATTATCTGTAGGAGTTCGTGATTTTTCAATTTTGTGTGTTCTTCGCGTAATTTTAATCACATTAAAGTATAATAACGAGTCAGCCCATTGAATTACCAATAGATAATAACCATTTGCGGGAATAGTTGATGCTTATAATTGGCGAAGAAGGGCGGCAGATGCTTATAATTGGTGGAGAAGGGCGATTGTCTAACCGGTGGCATCCACTAAGGTATTTTTTTTCGAACGCAACATTAGTACGTATACCTGCGGAAACATATTGTAACACAAAAATAAAAGTGGTGTGGTGAAAAAAAGAGTGTAGATGTTAAACATCCACATGCGGGTTCGAATCTTAGCTCAAGCAAGTCAATTTACTTCTTTTTAGTAAACTAGTGAGATATTTCGCGCTTCGCGGCAGATTTTCGATCGACATCGGTTCGTTTAGTTTAGTTACAACACCGTTATGATACCGGGATTTGGTATAGCAACCGAAAGAGATACAAATGACCACCGTCATCGGTACCTATGTTGTCCAAACACCATCGGTTTATTTTGGCATGGTACACGACCTAAATGGATATTCGACCCGTGTTTTCTCATCGATCGAAAATCTTAATTTACTTTGAAATAGCCGTATACTGGCATCAGATCCGAAAATACCAATAACGGTACCACTATTACTCTTTTTTAAATAGAACTTTATTTACAAAGATTCTATATAATTATTTAAAGAATATAAACTAAAGAAAGTGCTATTATAACTGACGGTTGCAAATAAGGAATTGTAAATTAATATTAGGAATAATGTATTCATATTATCTTTTATGTAATAGGGATAATTGCCAAATAAAGAGAAAATATGAGAAGGTAATATAATATTTATTATATTTTATACATTCATACATCAAAAAATATTATATACTCTTGTATATCATATGGTGGATGTTACTATGTTTGTGAGTCACCTACAAGTTACTTTAATTTCTATTGTAGTTAACAATTTCTTCAATTATATATATATATATATATATATATTATGTATGTATGTATGTATATAATTAGAAGTGTCTAACTAGAACCATAGACTTTCGTAATTTCCGTCACAACTCTGATAGTCCTCAATTTAGTTAAGTCTTTTTTTTTCTTTAGTTTATTTACATTGTACAAACTTTAGTAAAGTTTAGATGTATTTTAATGAACCAAATCGATACTGAAAAATGCAAAAAAGAACCGTCGCAGTATTATGATATTAATTTAATTTTAATATTTATTTAAAGCGTCATTTTATGATCGTCCATAGACTTTTACGCAAGTGTCTTAACTGCAAGAAAATAAAATATCGATTTGTTTCGATGAAAGAGTGAATACTGTTCTCTCATATAACGTTTTCTTTCCACTTTTTCCTCTTGTAACTTAGCTTATGAATACGATCGAATATCAATTCACAGGGTTTATAAAAGGGGCGAATCTAGAAAATTCTTATAGGGATAACGTTTAAAAGAAAGGGTAGTGAAATCGAAAATTGTTAAATTTTTCCAAAATTTAAACTATCGCCGCTACCCCTATTTACAAGCTACATCCGCCCGCTATCGCTATTTACAAGCTATATCCGCCCGTAGCGATGCATGGAAATTTCTTGAGGAATCAACTGCATTTTTGTCGGAACTAGACATTTATTTTTAGTGACTATATTACAAGGTCCCAAAATATTGACGACACAATCCACTTCAAACTTTGCTTTCCATGATTATGATTTATAAAATATTATTAAATCTCTATATATCTATGTATTTAAATTGAATGATGTCGAACCAAATTTTGTACTCTTATCATCAAAAACACAATGGCACAGTTTCATTATGTTTTCCTTTTTAAGTTGTCTATAATCATAATGATATTGCTTATAACTTCTGTGAATGGAAAACGTTTTGGAACAACCAAGTTGGGTTCTAATTTACATTTGTGCCAACAAAGGTTGATGTCGAAAATGCAAAAAACAAAGAGTATGAGGTTTATAACTACACCCAAACATTGGATCACTTTAATTTTAAGTTAGAAAGTTACATGACATTTCAACAACGTTATGTTATAAACCGTAAATATTGCGGTGGGTCGGCTAAAAGTTTTCCAATCTTTCTTTATACAGGCGCAGAGTCAGCATCATGGGAGATGTAGAATACAGCGGGTTTGAGGTGACCCTTGCTTCGCAGTTAAAGGTCTTTTGGTCTATATCGAGGTATTTTCTATCTCTATGATGGCTAATACTTTGGGTAGCTAGTAAGCGTATATTTTATGCATTGATATTTTGTACATTTGTAGCATCGGTATTATGGGACATCCATGCCATTTGGATCATATGGAGAAGCGTATAAAAATGCAAATACTCTTGGATTCTTTACTTCGGAGCAAGCTTTAGCAGATTACGCTCAAATAACGCTCCATGTCAAGAGTAACTTGTCCGCAGAAGATTGTCCGGTCATAGCTATTGGAGGCTCATATGGTGGAAGTAAGTCCTACTTCATACATTAAATTTTCCGTAATTGTCAAAATATCAATATTTGAAATGAAAAGATCCTGGCCATTCCGTAATTGTCAAACTATGAATATCATTATACTAAGTTGTGTTGTCTATCATAACCTTTTGATGGGCAGACGTCCAACCTTAATTTATGATTCACGTGATATCATTGCTAGCAAAGTATCGACAGAGTCTCGTGAGTTTCCTGATGCCTAGCTTCTTTTAATTAAAAAAATATCATGTTTAAACAATTCCCAACCATCCAAATATTGAAGCCGGCACCGATCTACATTTCTTAGACATGTATCATAAAGGTATAACAAATATCAATCTATGGGGTTTTGTATATCTTAAAATTTTTATTATACGGAGTGTAGATATAATTTATATTTATATATTATATGAAAGAAAGATCTACATTACTTTATTCTCATGATAGACTATACGGAGTGGGGTGGCGGGGGTTTGAAAAGTGGACGTTATGTGATATGTGAACGCCATGTCAATACGCGTCAGAAAAGTGGTGTGGTGCAAGAAAGAGAGAAGTGAGACGGGGCGTGAAAAGGTGACTGATATTCGACACGTGACACATACTTTTTTTTATTATTTTATATTTAGATATTATATAATATCTATAAATTTAATTAAACAAAAACATTACTATTAATTACAGAAATAACATTAATAAAAATTCATTACATATAACATAATATAAAAAAAAACATTACATAGTTAAAAGAACGAAACTAAAGAAACATACGAAATAAACTAAAAAACATTACATAATTAAAATTAAATGTTAAACCTAAATATAATTAAACAAAAATCTAATTATTTGTCAAGCCAAAACGTGTTTGAAGTAACGATTAAGCGCATGCATAAAGTTGATGAAGGTGACTTGTATGACGTCGTCTTCCTAAAGGTCATCAACCTCATTTTGCATAGTGTTGTGCACCGTCTCAAATCTTTCACTATCCAAACGGATAGTCCTAGAGCGCGAAGAAAGTGCATCCACGGTTCGGGTGGTGTCACCCCTATATGAATACAAAACTGTTGGAAAATACATCCCAAAACGGACCCAAGTGACTACAAAGCGTATAGTGGGAAAGCGTTTCGACCCAAGATTCACACAATGCAATAATGTGATGTCCTCTTCTTTGGTCCATGGAATCATTGTCATTTTTTCTAGATTTTTTAATAAAATATCTGAAGAAGATTGAGAGAATATGTGAAAGAAAATGAGATAAAAAGAGTAGAATTAGTTTGAATCTATAGGAGATGTTATTTTTTGTAAAGTAATTTTTTTAATTTAAAATGGCTATAACCCATATCGTGCTATGTCGTATTTCCAAGTGTCTCTACGTTGGTGGAAATTACCCTGCCTCCAACCCCACACCGTGCTCCATGTCGTTGGCGAGTAGATGTGCACAACGTGGTGAGCAGATTTTCGCAAAAGCTTTCTTTACATCAAAATCTGGGGGTTCAAGGACCCCCTAGGCCGATTTTCGCAACTTTTAGGTAGTGTTTGGTATGTAGTAATGAGAGGCGGAATGAAATGGATTATTACAAGAAAAGAGTGTTTGGTTGGTCAATGGAATGCTCATTCCATAAGACATTTCATTCCCTTAAAACCATTCCATCCACCCCTCATTTTTTTTTCATTCCATACCCCCTTACACCATTTATCAACAATACCACAACCCACCACCTTCGCCATCACTACCACCCATCACCGACGTCATCGCCGCCACCACCCGCCAAAGCCTCTGTAGCGACCCCGACAGCCGCCTCCGCCACCCACAGTTGCCACCCACCACCGCCGCCACCAACTACCACCGCCACTCACCGCTGCTACCCACCACCATCGTCGAAGCCACCACCGCCAACCGCCGTCGCCGCCACTTATATCCACCCACAATCACTTACATCGACCATCACCACCACTCACCTTTGATTTTATTCATTCGTTTTTCTTGCCTACCTAACAATACATAATAATAATTCATTCCATTCACACATGGTAACCAAATAAAATATGGAATAGTAAAGATCCATTGCGTTTCCTCATTCATTCCATTACCTTGTTCATTGCATTCACTCGGCCATTTCATTACCGCGTACTAAACACCTTATACAATTTATTGGTATTTACATGGCACCTTTATACAATTTATGGTATTTACAAATTGAACCCCTCTCACTTCTTGAATTTAAATGCAAACCCCTGCATTTCTTAATTGAAATCCGAATGCACCTTTCATTTAAATTTCCACATGTTTTCTCCTTTTACTTTTATTGTTTTTGCTTCTTTTGGCACATAATCAATATTTTTATTAATTTTGTTTCCATTAGACCACTTATATGATTTTTTTGTTGACGTTTCTTATTTTCTTGATAAAAGAAGTACTTTTCTTCAAATACTTTTTAGAAGAAAGTTTTATATTTGTCTATTTAGATTTTTTTATATTGGAATTCTGAGTATACCTTTGCAATATTCTTATTTGGGTATATTATGATTTTCTTTTTAAGTTGTCTTTTTTATTGTTATACCGTGCCAGTACCAAACCGATATGTAATTTTGTTGTTTTGTGTATAGGGTTTATTGTTTATATACCAAGTTTCCACCGCATTACGCGAGGCTATACAACAAGTTGTATATAGTCTATCTTATATTATATGATTTTATGTTACATTAAATAAAAATTATATAGGAAAAATTATGTTTATATCATCCACTACAATAAATTATTAGAAAAAACCTAAATTTATATGATTTTACGTTACATTAAATAAAAATTATATAGGAAACATGATGTTTACATCATCCACTACACTAAATTATTAGAAAAAAGCTTTTTTTTTACTTTCTAATAATGGTTCATATTTTTAAGGGAAATTAGCTAGTAAAATCCCTAATAGATGTTATTGGTCATTGGCAGTCCCACTTTTGAATATTTCTCCTCTCAGTGTAACCTTTTCCGCCACTGGTCCCCCGTTAAAAAACTTAACAGAGTTAGTTTTTTTTCGAATTACAAACAGATGTTTTAAGCCTTTTGATCAGAACGACAATACGAGTCGATTGATGCAAAACTTACCTAGAAACAATGCTCCAAATGACGAAAACGATGCTTCAATTCAGGTGTTTAAACTTTCAATTAACAATGATCAAGTCGTTTAGAGCACCGTTTCGAAATAAAATTTGCATCAATCAACTCGTATCGTCGTTCTGATCAAAAGTCCCTAAAACATTTGTTTGTAATTCGGAAAAAAACTTCACTCCGTTAAGTTTTTATAACGGGGGACCGAAGGTGGATAAATAAGTGAAAGATTGGACTGGAATGAGAAATATTCAAAAGTGAGACTGCCAATAGCTAATGGCGTCTAATATGGATTATTACAGGTTAATTTCCCTATTTTTAATATGTTTTTTTACATGCAAATATATATGTTATGTGAGAAAAAACCATTAAACTAGTTACTTTGTTTTTTTTTTTTACTTTTAAACGTGCATTTGCACATATGTAGATTGTATAACCAATACATGACTTACACATGTATAGATTATTTAGAGTAAGTTAAAAAACTTCCTTTATGTTAACACCAAATTACAAATTATATCATTTACCTTAAACAATTACCAAAAAAACGTACATAGTCTTTACAAACACTTGTACGTTACGTTCTTTGATCCAAACTTAGTTTTATCGTTAAATCTGAACAAATGTACCCCACATAAGGGTATTTTGATCTTTTTATCCATTTATTAAAAAGATATTTTCTCTCTCTCTCTCAAGTCTCTCTCATATTTATCTCTCTTTACTCTCTCCCTCACAACCACCCCCACCATCACCATCACCTATCACCATCATAGATTGGTTAATTCCTTCTTAAACCACCACCACGTGTATAAAAAGTCAAAGATACAACACAAAAACCATGCTGGTATTTCTCTTGTAAAAATTCAAGAATTTTCGTAAACATTCATCTACAGAAAACGTAAGTAATAATCAAATCATTCAAGACCAATAACAAGCAAATTAGTTATATCAATAACAACCAACAAAATTAAACCAAGAAATCAATAACCTGACACAATACTAAACAAATTCACAAGATTAATCTCATAGATTTGTCTAAATTGTTAGCATTACTTCAAACCCAACACAAACAACAAGCAAATTTATGTAATTAAACATAATGCAGGAATCTGCACATACACACACAATAATCCCCAATCGAAAAAAATATCAACATCAATGAAGCGCCGTCAAACCACCACCCTCTCTCTCTTATCCTCCATCGTTCTTCCAGATCCAGAAACGCCGTCGTCGTTGGGGTTTAATGGCAGTGTTGGTTAAGGGTGAAGGTACGGTAGTGTGGTGGTGGTGATGTTAAGAGTGGTTGAGATGGGGAGGTAGTGGTTGGTGGGAGAGAGAGAAAGAATGGTGGTGGTGGTGGCGGACGGGTGGGTGTGGTGGCAGCAGATGGGTGGGTTGTGGTGGAAGGGTAATTTTAAGAGAGAGAGAGAGTATTTACGTGTGTGTAATATATATATATATATATATATATATATGTAAGAATAAAAAGAACAACTTTTAAACCAATAGAAATTCTTCGTTTACTTCATTTAATGTTTGTATTTAATATTATAAAAAAGCGCATATAGACAAATCTATAATTATCATTAATTAGTTAATTAATTAAACTTGTAACTTATTTTTTTTCATATACTCTTTAAAGATAAAATAGTTTATGGTGTATGACAATTTTCGACATGTGTAGGATAAATTTTAGTATGTGTAGGATAAATTTTGAAATGTGTAGGGTAAATTTACATGTGTGTAGGGTAAATTCCGGTAAATTTAAGACATATGTAGGATAAATTTTGAAATATATAGGATAAAATATTTGTGCTTTATTATTGAGAGATAACTTAATTAATGAGAGGAGTTATAAACTATTTAATGTTTTACCATTATGTCCTTTCTTCTTTTTCTTCTCACATTAAATTTCTTCTCAAATGAACTTTCCCATATATATATATATATATATATATATATATATGATAGGGTTCTAGAGTGAACACTAGGTTGAGAGTGAACTGTGTAAACTAATCTGAGCCATTGGATTATATCATCTAGAGAATTTTAAACAATGACAAGATTGTAATTACAATTTTTGTAACTTCCCTTTAAATTAATTGACAGAAGGATATTTGCGTATTTCGTAAAATGCCTTTATTAAACAATATAATCAAAATTTCTAAAATCTTGCTAGTTTCCGTATATACAAGATACACAGTTGTTAGTGTATACACATGTGTACAGTCTCGATAGTATTAGTTTATACAAGATGCACATGTGTTAGTTTATACACATGTGTACAGTCTCGCTAACTATCAATTTATACAAGATACACAGGTGTTAGTTTATACACATAATGATACCTGAATAATACACATGTGTATAAATCTGGTTTATACCAACCTGTGGGAACAAGATGTAATTATACACAAGTGTATAAGTCTTGTATATACTGACTTGTACACACATATGTAAAAAACATAATTTAATTAGGTTTAATAATTAATTTTAAAAAGAACATAAGAGGTTATTAAAAAATAAACATTAGCCATTTAATCTCTTATAATTAAAATACTAGAGAAATAATTAAAAAGAGAGAGAGAGAGAGAGAAAGAGTTAAAAGATGAGAAAATTAAAGGATTTTAATTAAAAGTACTTGGCTAATATCAATCTTACCCTTTTAATCTAAAAAATATCAAATGCCAAGATTTGTTTAATCAGTTCATTCTGAAGAAGTTGTTCACAAATAATCCTAATCCTATATATATATATATATATATATATATTTATGATTATGAATATTTATTTTAATATAAATGGGTAAAAGATCAAAATACACTCATGTGAGGTCCACTTGGTAAGTATTAACAAGAAAAATTAATTGAGTTTGGGTCAAAGCACGTAACGCGCAAGGGTTTGCAAACATCAGTACGTTTTTTGTATCTTTTGAAGATAAATGATCTAGTTTACAATCTAGTGTCAACATAAATAACGTTTTTTATAGTGTCAACATAAATGACGTTTTTTTTTGTAATTTACTTATAGATTTATATGTCTTACGTACTTTACTTTTAGCAATAATTCCTAAATTTTCTATGACTCTGTATGATTTGAACACTCAACCTTTTGGTTGTGGAGTACGCCATATCTCTGCCTTGCATACTTTTATGTGTTTTCATTTTCTATATTCAACGTGAAGATGATTCTTAAAGTTGCATTGGTTTAAAATGCTGATTAATTTGTTTATCATGATTAGTGCTTGCATCATGGTTTCGTTTAAAAATATCCCCACATCGTGTACGGAGCGTTGGCGTCATCGGTCCAATCCTCTATTTTTTGGGGCTCACTCCAGAGAATGGATATGCTGTTGTTGTTTCAAAGGACTTCAACGTAAGTAAAAGCCGACGTAATTATTTTGTCGAGTCTTCGGTTATTTCATTGGGAATTCAGTAGCTAGCTAAGATGGGTTTTTATGTGCAGAGTACAAGGACGAGTTGCTACAACACCATAAGAGAATCTTGGTTCGAAATCGATAGAGTTGCTGCTCAATCCAATGGCCTTTCAACCCTTTCTCAAATGTTCAACACTTGCCTGTAAGTTGTACAACATCATTCATTGAGTGATGGGTTATCTAATTTTCAATTTTTTTTAAATTATGCGGGTTTTGAAGGCCATAGTACACGACTCAAGATCTAAAGGATACTATGGAGGGTTGGTACAATGTAATGGCTCAGTATGATGACCCCACAACTAACTACATACCAACCTTTTGCAACGCAACTGACCGAGCCAAAGCAAGTACTTACGTTCTTGACAAAATCATGGCTGGTTCAGTGCACTTTTAGGAAAAGAATGCACTTACATATATGATTTGGGTCTTCAAAAATATCATGGATGGCATTGGCAGGTACCTTACTGAATGTATGCGTTAAGGTCATAGCCTTTTTATCATGTGTTGGTGTAAATCTTTTCGTAACTGGGCCAGTCATCATATGAACTACTCAGATAACTACCAGATTCAGCTAACTAATATAAAATATAAAGCTAAATTAAATAAAATATAGAGTCTGAAGTAATAAATTAGATTTTAAAAAAATAGATAACTTTTTTAGAATTTTGGCCAACCACCGATCTGGTTTCCAGTTTAACCAGTCGGCGCCAAAGCTGGTTGATTCTATTGAGGAGGCTCAAGAGCCTGAATCAAACCACATTTCTAACCACTTCCCAATAAGGTTCGGGTCTAAGAACTACTAGTTAAATAACTTGCAAACTAAGAGAACAAAAAAGTAATTTTACATAATTTTAAGAGTTTAAATAATACAACGTTTAAAACATATGAAAGAATCCTTTAAAACATATTGTTTACTTTTAAACCAACTAACTTTTTCCATACATTATTATTATTTTTTTAAATTACACCTTAAAAATGAGTGGTATATTTTCTTTAATTTAAGTATAGTATTGCTATAAATTATTTTCTAAAAAATTACATGCTATGTGATTTAAATGTATATGCTTCCCGCCGCAATGTGTAGACACCACTCTAGTTAGTGTGTGTGTGATATACTAAAAAGCCAATTGTTTTTGAAAAGTGTAGAAAGCCACCAAGAAGCGTCATGTGTCTTAAGGGGTAAAGATGATTGCGTTAAAAAAATAAAAATGCCACATTTGACCCCATATTAAAGTAATTCTAACGCCACGTTGAAATAATTAAAACGTCATGTTGAAATAAGTAAAATGATATGTTGTTCGCTCAAAGTTCAACACAGTTTAATAAATGTTTTTTTTTACATACTCGGAATAGGTATCGTGAGACCAAGTAATTGTTCAATTACATGGTCTAGTTAGTTTGTTTTTTTATGAAGAAATGTACCGAAATGGTAATGCCAATGGGAAATGAAGAAAACGATACGATGTTCCAAGCGGATCCTTTCGATTTGGCCGAGTACACCAAGCAATGTAAACAAGTCTTTGGTGTCACCCCAAGACCTTACTGGATCCCAATACAGTTTGGAGGTTATGTTCGTTATTTATGCTTTATTCTTCTTTAAATTACCCTTTTTTATAAAGTGAAGCAAGCTAGCTCGTATTATGTACAACTCTATAATGTTTAAGGGCATCAAACCGTGTTGGAAAACTTTGCGAGCAACATAATTTTCTCAAACGGTCTGCGTGATCCATATAGTTCCGGAGGGTACGTTCTATCAACCTCACTCGATTGATCAATCATCTATTTCGTTGTCAATACTCGTTCAATTTTTAAGTTTTGCATTAACTTTTGTTTACAGCGTTCTCCAAAACATTTCAAATTCTGTGGTGGCAATTTATACAGAAGAAGGTAAGCGGACAATTTATTATATGTAGTTTTTTGCTTCAAATTCATGTACATTTTATGTTTCTTGCAACTACCAAAATTTATTTTATGTGCTTTTCTTTAAATATAATCTACTAGTGACATTTCATTATATCTTATATATTATAGTTGCGACACTTTTGTGACCGAAATTAACTTTTAAAATACTTTTGCTACAAATTCTGCGACTGGTGTTTTATTTCAAGTGTTTTTAAATAAAATTTGCGACGAAAATTTATCTTCTATTTTTATTTTTGAGAGCTGTATTTTGTAAGTCGTTTTAGCGACTCAATCTTTTTTGGTAGCTAGTTTCATGACCATTTTGTTGTGGTTGCAATGTTTGCAACTGGTTCAATTGGTCTTAAATTTTAGTTTCTGTTGTCTATTTTGTAGTAGTGAATTTGTATAAAATACAATGCTTTTCGAATAATATATTTGATTTGTTCATTCGTACTGTTGTGATTTCACAAGTTCTTTTTTGGAATTAACTCTGGTTCTTTTTATTTTAACAGGACATCATTGCTTAGACTTGCAAACTCCAAATGATACGGATCCAGAGTGGCTAAAGGCGCAAAGAAATGCCGAGATCAATATGATTGAAGGATGGCTCTCACAATATAAGATCCCTAATACTAACTAGCGATATATGGATTCAGTGACGGATCTTATGTTATAAAAATAAATAAAAAACCATGTAACATGTATATGTATTAAAAGTAACAAAGGTGAGCTATCACGTGATATTTACTTACTTTGAACACATTATTATATTTATATATGAGTCATGTAAATCATAATGTATTACATGCTCCTTGGTAATATTTTAATAACATATTAAAGATCCATTTAAACTAGAGCTAACATGTAATACTTTTGAGTAATGAATTTTACATGGAACTTGAAGAAAGAAAATGAATAAAACTTGTCCCACATAGGGGTTACAAACCATGGATTCGTTTATATGTAAGGAGTCAATATATTTAATACGATTTTTAGTTATCGTTTACTCCAACTCCTAATTAAGCGCCGGAACACTTAGCGGAGCTTCCGTATTTAATAACTTATGACGAGGGCTAAAACAATAAAAATTTAAAATAAGTTGTAAGAGTGCTAGCGTCCTCAAACCACAGAGAGTAAAATTGTAGTTTAGTCAAAACTTTTAATATTAAACTTTGCCAAGTAACTTGAAGGCATAAATCAAATAAAAAAATTAGGTTTATCTTTTAATTAATTTACTGATTATTTTGGTTATAATAGGTGATGTATACATTGTCGTACTTGAATTTTTCTTTAAGTAAGTTAAGAAAGACACATACTAGTTATTTTTAAATACAAGCAATAAATTAAACAACACAACATTTAAAATAACATATTTGAACTTTTATTTTAACATCTTTTTACATTTAAATACGAGCAAACCTTACACCTGTTACAATATTAAACCCAAACAACTTTTGTGAAAGGTAAATTATAATAATGATTTTTTATCAATAAATTTTTGTTAATCCTTATTATATACGAGACTTGAACGCAAGATCTTCCTCTTTTAAACTCAGGTATTTAATAATATAATATTTTTTCCACATGGATTAACCTTTCAAAGTTCCGTGATAAATCAACATGACTTATCGTTGGAACACAACATGACAAGATGTCCTTTAAGTGACTAGCCAGTCAACCGAACAAATGAAATATTATGTTAATTAATTTTAATATGGTAAACGCCGTTCAGTCCTCCAAGCCTTCAGTTCCAAAGAACAAGCTAAGACTCCAACATATCCAAGCCACCTAGTTGCAACCACACATCTCATCAAGTACATGAGAGACTAGTTGAAAGCTCCCACAAGCTCCAACCCAACAGTCTTATCAGACCCATTCTCTATCTCAACCGGCTTGCACGATCCACCAACTCCAGAGATACACTGAGAATTAATATCACTCTCCACATTTTGCAAACTATTTCCAAGAGAGCATTGTTCTTCATTCGGAATCTTCGTCTTCAAAATCCAACGATTCTTCGTGATTGTACTCGGAGCACGGCCCGTGTTCCCACTATCACCAAATCCCCTGACTGGCTTAAACTTAGACCCCCGAACACATTCAACGGACATCCCCAAAGCACCAGGATTCAAGTTTGCAATTTGGACCCTCTTCCGCTTACTAGATTCAGTGAACCAGACTTTATGATGTACAGGGACAACGACTCCCTCAGTAGGTACCTCAACTAGATACAACGATCATCGTCTTCTCCCACAGGCAACAACAAGATTTCCATCAATCACCTTCCACTTCCCCCCACCAAACTTAACATCTAGTATTTGTTTATCCAGTTGACCAACAGAAATAAGTTTCTTTGCTAAACCTGAATTAACCTGACATTCTGCAAGTTCCATGTAGTGCCCAGTGAAGTCTTTAGATTGACATCTCCCATACCCATAACCTAAGAACTTGACCATTAGCTAATCGTACCTTTCCAAAGTCTTTTTTTTTCAGATTCACCATCGTCTTCCCGCTATCATGGCGTGAAACGAAGAACCAGAATCCATAGCCCAAGAGTCTGTAGACTCTTCACAGCAAACCAGTACGTCACCGTCAGATTCATCGGACACAACATTGTTTACATGATGTTTACTATCCTCTTTCTTAAGATCAGGACACTCTTTTTAACATTCCCCTTTTCACCACAGTTCCAGCACCTCACATTCTTCCTAGCTTTAGACAAGCTTTTCCCACGACTCTCACTGCTAACGTTATTACTCTTCCCCTTCTAACACTGTACATACCATAAGTAGATCCTCCACTAGTGTTCCTTCGGTGAACGTCTTCACCCAAAACACTATCTCGGACCCGATCAAACTTCAAATTTCCAGTTCCAGCTGTTTCGGTGACCGTTATCACAAATCCTGACCAACTATCAGGCAAGGAAGATAACAAAACCACAGCCTGGGTGTCATCATCCAACTTCATGCTCATAGTTGCTAACCTGGATAGAATTGAATTGACTTTGTTAATGTCATCAGCAACTCAACTGCTCTCGTTCATTCTCATATTAAACAGTTCCCTCATCAAGAACACCCTATTACCGGCAGACGACTTCTCTTACATATTTAACAGAGCTGTTTACATACCACGAGCAGATGGTTCTTTCATGATATTAAATGCAACGTTCCTCGTCAAACCCAATGTAATTTTACCTCTTGCCTTTTTGTCCTTTGAGTTCCAAATTGTTTCGGCTGCTTTATCCATTCTAGCAGGTTTTTCTTCCATTACAACATCCAAATCGCATTCACCAAGCAACGCCTCTATTTGCATTCTCCACCATGCAAAATCAGTACCGTTGAACTTCTCGATTCGGAAACTTCCCGTCTTCAACAATAGCAAATGAGAAAACCAGAAAAAACCACAGGGAACTAAGCACCCGAAAACTGAGCAACCTTCAATAAACTAGAAACCAGAAGCACCCGAACCGAAAACTTCTCCTACAAATCCGGGCGTAAAACTAGCGAATAACCAGGGTTCAAGAACCGAAACCCTAATCACCAAACACCCTAAAACCACCAGAACTACAACATGACCCTGACGCCGTAAAACCCTAAACCTTACGAGTGGTAACCCAAATAATAGGTACGGGTCGTAAACACGTTAGCGGCGGCGGTAGCAACAACCGATCTTGAACTTTCGTCCAGCTTTCTCCCTATCCTGCGATAACCGTGTGAATCGTGTCTTTAACTGAACTTTTGGCTCTTATACCACTTGTTAGATCGGATCAGAGTAGGCTCGAGCGAAAGCAAAACAAACACACACACGCACACTTGCAGAAAATAAAGAACACGAGAATTTACATGGTTCAGTCAAGGTGACTTACGTCCACGGGTTGCAACTAGGATTTCACTTTTATTAGATGCTCAAAATTGTTTACAGAATAACACAGATTACAATTACATCATAGGTATATATAGAACTAGATTAAGGTTAACTTCTTAGTCAACAAGTTAACTAAGTGGGCCTAATAACTAGGGCCGGCTACCCTAAAGCCTACGAACCCAACATCTAGACACCCTGGTTTTGATTTTATAAACTAAGACTCTTTAAAGCTAGACCACTGACCGACAAGTGTACCTATCATACGTAGTAAAGTCTAATGAAGTCCGAGTACCGAACCCACAAGACACTAGCGATGCTAACCAATGAAACAATGAAAGTAAACACAAGTTATTTTTAGTATGGTGATAAGGTGTTGGGTTTCTTACATCCAAGTCTTGGGTTCGGTGTGCCGGTTTTCGCACAAGCTTTCTTTGGCACTTGTTAGGCCACAGGGTGTGGCTTAGCCACCCCGCCATGTCATCGTTTTAAGTGCCCCGGGGCGCCTCCGCCACCATGCTAACGAACGAAAATTGAAAGAATCGAGGGAGTTGGTCAACTATACCATTGATAAAGGGTAACTTTAAAAAAATTAAGTTTAAATTTTATAATTTACCTATAAATACCCTACCCCTTTTCTATATTTTTTATCTCTTCTTCCTCTACTGTTTATCTAAAATCTTTACCATTTGTTTTCATAACCACACAATGTTCCCAACAACCAAAACAATTGGGATCCCAACCATCCGTTTTGGCAAAGTGTAGCAAACAATCCCAACTTCGAGCGAAATATATGTAATTTTTTATTTTCTAGTACTTTATTTTTTTTAAGTAACTTTGAATTTTTTTTATGACTTTGTAATGTTTTATTTCTTTTAATGAAATTATGTTTTTTTATTTTGTAGTTATAAAAAAATAAAATTTATAAATAAAAAATAATTAGGTAATGTTGATGGAGCTTTAACCCATTGTATGCAAGTTAAACGAAGACGCTTTAAAAACCTTATGTAACATGATGCTGAGGTACGTGATAAAACCCTTTAAGACTTTATAGCACACCATATAGGCTTAGGTGGTAAGCTGTTGGATTAAACCAATATCTCGAGTTCGAGGAGGCTGATTTTTGATGTTTACATATTAAACACCTCTTACTTCTTGAATTTCATTCCGAACCTCCTTGTTTCATTTATATTTTCACATGTTTTCTTCTGTTGCTTTTTAAAATTGTTTTTGCTTCTTTTGGCACCAAATCAAGTTTTTCCGTAAGAGCCATTTCTTTTTTAACATTTCTTTTTGTTTCTTTTCTTTTTGTAAAAAAGATTCTTCTTATTTTCTTGATAAAAGAGTTACTTTTCTTCAAAATAGTTTTTAGAATAAAGATTTATATTTGCCTATTTTAGTTTTTTTATATTAAAATTTTTAATATACCGTTAGCAAAATATTTATTTAGGCATTTTTTTTGTTGTTTTTTTCAATTGCTATACTCAATCAGTACCTTGTGTATATAAATAAGGTTTAATGTTAATATACCAAATTTTCACTGCAACACGTAAACGTATTCAACAAGTTGTTCATAGTGTATCTCTTATTATTTGATTTTATGTTACATTAAATAAAATATTGTATAGGAAAATTTTTATTTACATCATTCACTACACTAAATTATTATAAAACCTAAATCTTATTTACTTTGTAATTAATGGTTCATATTTTTAATATGTTTTTTTACATGCAAATATATATGCTATGTGAGAAAAAACCATTAAACTAGTTAGTTCATTTGTTTTTTTTTTTTACTTTTAAACGTGTAGTTGCATACATCTAGAAAGTATAATTAACACATGACTTGCACATGTACAGATTTATCAGTCTATCTTCTATAATAAATAGATTATACATGCACTCTGCATGATTTGAACACCCAATCTTTTGGTTGTGGAGTATGCCACTTACCGACAGGACATCCCTTGGATACGCCTTACATACTTTTATGTGTTTTCTTTTATCTTTTTCAAGATGATTCTTTAAAAGTTGCATTGTTTTTAAATGCTGATTAATTTGTTTATCATGATTAGTGCTTGCATCATGGTTTCGTTTAAAATATCCCCACATCGTATACGGAGCGTTGGCGTCATCGGCTCCAATCCTCTATTTTTTGGGGCTCACTCCAGAGAATGGATATGCTGCTGTTGTTTCAAAAAACTTCAACGTAAGTAAAACCCAACCTAATTATTTTGTCGAGTCTTCGGTTATATCATAGCTAAGATGGTTTTTATATGTAGAGTACAAGCACAAGTTGCTACAACACCATAAGAGAATCTTGGTTCGAAATCGATAGAGTTGCTGCTCAATCCAATGGCCTTTCAACCCTTTCTCAAACGTTCAACACTTGCCTGTAAGTTGTACAACATCATTCATTGAGTGATGGGTTATCTAATTTTCATTTTTTTTGAATTATGCGGGTTTTGAAGGCCATTGAACACCACTCAAGATCTAAAGGATACTATGGAGGGTTGGTACAATGTAATGGCTCAGTATGATAACCCTAGAGCTAACTATATACCAACCTTTTGCAACGCAACCGACCGAGCCGGAGCAAGTACGTACGTTCTTGACAAAATGATGGCTGGATTCAGTACAGTTTTAGGAAAAGAATGCACTTATATATATGATTTGGGTCTTCAAAAGTATTTTGGATGGGATTGACTGGCAGGTACCTTACTACCTTACTGGATGTATGCGTTAAATTTATATGCTTTTTATTATGTGTTGGTGGTAAATCTTTTCTTAGCTGGCCGGGCAGGTCATCAAAGGCACTAATCAGATCACTACTGATTTAAGCCAACTAATACTAAATATAGAGAGACTGAATTTAACAAAATATAGATTCTCAAGTAATAAATAAGATTCTTTTTTTAAATAACTTTTTCAAAATTCTAATGTAACCACGGACCCGGTTTGCCGGTTCAACCCGTTGGTGCCATAACTAGTTGATTCAAGCGGAGGAAGTTCAAGAGGCCGAATCAAACCATGTTTATGACTAGTTCCCAATCCGGTTCGGATATTAGGACAAAAAAATAATTCTATATAATTTTAAGAGTCTAAGTAAAACAACTTTTAAAATATATTTTATAATAAAATAAAATGTTTTATCTAATTTTAAAAGTTTAAGTAATACAACCTTATTCTACAATCATTTCAAACATATAGTAAACTTATAAACCAACCACCCTGCCCCATGATTTTCAACAGTCATTTTTTTCAATGTTATTAATTTAAAAATATATACTAGAAAAACAGATTTTATTCTCTTTAATTTGAGTATAGTATTGCTATAGTTATTTTTTTAATTAAAACAATAACATGTACGTGATTAACGGTCTATGTGTTCCCCACCACATTACGGATGCACCTCTCGTTGTGTCCCCGTGTGTCTCTCTCTTGTGTGCGTAGGGTGGTGTTATACTAAAAAGTCATTTGTTTTTAAAAAGTGTAGAAAGCACTAAGAAACATGAAGTGTCCTAACAGGCAAAGATAATTGCATAAAAAATACACATTGAATACTAACACCATGTTAAAATAATTAAAACAGCATGTTGAAAATTAATATGCAATGTTGAAATAAGTAAAACAAAATGTTCTTCACACCCAATTCAACACACTTAAGAAATGCTTTTTTAAAGTAGCAATTATATACTCAAATTAAAGATAAAAACAATTCTTGATTTTACAATATATATAATATAACTTTTAAAAGTTAAGATTTAACCATAAAATTGTTATATATTTTATAAAATGGAGCCCAAAAAAGTTAATCAGGGGAACTATTTATCATTTTATCATTCTTTGCCAAAACTAAAACATTGGGGCTATCCACTACCACTCTGTTCATCCTTGTCATTTACTATCCTTAATCAATGTTCTAGAATCTTTCTTATATATTTTAAACACAATAATAAGTTTTCTACACATTTCCCTAGTTCAAAAAAAGGTTTTTACAAGAACTGAACACACATACGTGTATATATGTATGTAACCATCGTCCTTTTTGCTTTTAGTACAAAAAAAACGTACACAATAGACCAGTATCATAAAACCAAGTAATTGTTCAATTACATAATCTAATTAGTTTGTTTTTTATAAAGTCATGTACCGAAATGGTAATGCCAATGGGAAATGGAGAAAACGATACGATGTTCCAAGCGGATCCTTTCGATCTTGAGAAATACACTAAGGATTGTAAAAAAGTCTTTGGTGTCACCCCAAGACTTATTGGATCCCGATACAGTTTGGAGGTTATGTACGTTAATTATGTTTTATTTTTCTTTTAACCATGATAAATTACCACTTATATAAAGTGAAGCTAACTAGCTCATATGTGTATATAATTGTATAATGTTCAAGGGTATAAAAACCGTGCTGGAAAAGTTTGCAAGCAACATCATTTTCTCCAACGGTCTGCGTGATCCATATAGTTCCGGAGGGTACGTTATGTTCAACCTTAATCAATCGATTAATCCCGTGTTTCATTCTCAAAACTCGTTTAACCTATAAGTTTTCGATTAACTTTTGTTCACAGCGTTCTACAAGACATATCAGACTTCGTGGTGGCACTTATACAAAAGAAGGTAAGCAAGATTTTTTTAATCTTATGTAGTTTTTGCTTCAAAGTCATGTACACTTTTTGTTTCTTGCAACAACCGAAATTTATTTTGGTGTTTTTTTTTTTCAAATATAATCTTCTAGCAACATTTCCTTTATTTTTATTGAAGTTGCGGCACTTTGTGACCGAAGGTTATTTTTTAAAATACTTTTGCTACAAATTTTGTGAGCGGTGTTTTATTTTAAGTCTTTTCAAATAAAAGTTGGGACCAAAATGTATTTTTTATTTTTACTTTTGCTACAAACATTTTATAGTTGTATTATATAAGCCGTTTTTGTTATTGGTTGCTAGTTTTGCAACCATTTCATTTTAGTTGCTATTTTACAATTAATTATGTTGGTTGGTCGTAAATTTTAGTTTTATTTGTCTATTTTGTAGTAATGTTCGTAGAAAATACAATGATTTTCGACTGATACATTTAATTAGTTCATTCATATTCTTATGATTTCAAAAGTTTTTTTGGAATTAACTTTTGATTTTTTTTATTATAACTTAGGACATCATTGCTTGGACTTGCACACTCCAAACAATATAGACCCAGACTGGTTAAAGGCGCAAAGAAATGCTGAGATCAACATGATTGAAGGATGGCTCTCAAAATATAAGATCCCTAATGCTAACTAGCGATGTATGGATTCAGGGGCGAATCTAAAATATCTATTAAAAATAAATAAATAAAAACATGTGATCATATATGTATTTAAAATAACAAAAGTGTGCTATCACATATAAATGAAAAAAGGTAATTGAAAACATGAATTTTACTTACTTTGAACACATCATTATAATAATATGAGTTATATGCAAATCATAATGTATTACATGCTCCTTGTTAATAGTTTCTTAGCATGTTAAGATGTGATAAACTAGAGTTAATATAAATGAGATATTGATAGTCTAACTAATAAATTTTACATGAAACTTGAAGAAATAAAACGAATAAAACTTGTCGCACACAAAGGGTGAACAAACTATGAAGTCGTTTATACGTAAGAAGTCATATTTTAATTAATAAGTTGTTTTAGTTATGGTTTACTCCAACTCCTAAGCACATGCTTTGGAGTGCAAAATTTGGTTTGTATGGCCTTAAACCTTTGTACTAGTGAATGCCCGCAACTTGCGGAGACAATTGTAGGAATAAATCCCTTAAGATTGTATAACCCAACGGTTATTATTCATTTTAGTCTTGCTACTTCAAACACTGATTTGAATTTTGTAATTGTGCTTCCTAGATGGAATTGCAATATTTAAACACTATAAATTAGTAACATTTTGATTCATATATGTGTTGTACTTAATACTTTGGGTTTTTTTTTAAATTGATTGTTTTTACTTTTAACCAAAAAGTATTTGATAAATTACTTTTAACTCAAAACTATTTGATTCTTTTATTTTAAAACAGAAACTTTTTACTTTTTGCAATTTAACCTCGTAACTTTTTTACCTTCAACTTTGGTCCCCTATACCTTTCATCTTTCGCAATTTTCTCGTTTTACACTTTGTTATAAATTTTCCGAGTTAATACGATGCAACGAGCGTGCGTGGATCCACATTTTTACGTTTCGTGTGAAATTTTGCGAGTTAACACGACGCAACGTGCGTGTATGGTTCAACGTTTTTATGTCATCTATTTTTCCCGTTTGACAGGTTTGTCATAACGTGCGAGTCCTATATCGACTTAGTTATTATTTTCTATGTTTTACGTTTCGGTCTAATTTCTTCGCATTAACACGCTGCAACTTCAGTGTTGGTGGTTGCGAACGGTGATGTGACATTGGTGCTATTTGGCATGGTTTTACGTATCTGCCTCAACACAGAGGTGCTTAATACTAATTCTCTCTTACAAACTAAGTGATAAATTATATCTATCTTATAACGTAGAACATCAAAAATCATCAGTGAATAGGAGAAGTTCATGCTTCAGTTGAAACGATCAAACTAATATATGTATACGATGTTGTAAACATGCATCCATATATCATTTTTTTCGACATCCTATTTTAAGGAAGTTAAGAGACTAGTGTTAGCCGTACATTTTCTTTCTTTGCAAGTGCAACGACCCCTCAAGTTCTCTCTCATATTTAGTCTATTGATTACCAACCTATTCCTTATGGCAAATATTGTTAGTGTTAAGCTACTGATATTAACATGAAAAATAACTTGAAACAGAAAACAAAGAAAAACAGTAACAGTGAACCGGGTTTGTATTTGATACAATTCCTTAAACAGATTCACAGTCTGTTCCCAGGGTACGCCGTTTGAAGCAGCAGCCTACTGCCGAACTTGATCACTTGGTTGAAATGAAACTGGAGCTGTTGCAGCAGAAGATTGAGATTGAGAGTTGAATGTTATGTATAAACTGATTTGTTTGATTTGGTTTTATAGCCGTAAGACCATTGATTCTAAGTTATGGCCATTATTGCAGCAAATAATAGTGCATCATTAGAAACGAATAATCATAACAGTCTCGAGTCCCAAACCTGGCTCACGCGGAGACGTGCGGGCACGCATGTCACACCCCGAATTTCCAACCCAAATCTATTCACCGGTGGGCCCGGGTGGGGAGTATCGTGACGTCTGTTGATAACATCATAGTCAATTAAACACAACACAGCGGAAGTCTTGGAGTAAAATTACTATTACAAACCAAATGTTCGAAATAAAATAATATATAGGCTCGTAATAGAAGATTCACAGGCGGATCATAAAATGTACAAAGAAATAATATAAAATAGACTTTAGGGCAGATCTAAGGATTTGTAAGATCCTCTTAATCACTACCAAGCAGCTTCCGGCCTATTTCGTATTGTACCTGCAATTTAGTCTTTGGACGATACGTCAGCTTTCGCTGGTAAATACACCTAACTGACTCATTTTGAAAACATTTTAGAATGATTTTAAGTGCACAAGGCACAAAATCTTTTATAACTTGAGAAAGTTACTTTGTAACCTTGTTAACAGATTCACATGTTTGTTCATACATATAGGGCCTAGTACAGAGACCAAGAAATGATTAAATACACACCACTTAGAACTCACAGAGGAGTTATCCCCAACGTCTTGGGTAATTTGCATTTGAGCGTCTGTCAGGTGTATGCCTACACCCCGCGCTAAGGTCGTGACCATTAACTAATCTAATGAGCCGAGGATATCCAAGACACGGTAATTTAACCCCCGATGTTTAAGTTATCAAATAAAACTGATTAAAACAGAATATGTGGATTTACTAGCCACAATCCGGCATTCGATTGATCTCATTTCTGACCAAACGGTAATAGTTTACCGTATCCCAAGCCCGTATAGGGAAAATAAGTCGAGAGTATTTACCTGAGCTAGTCTTCTTTTTAATTTCAATAACTTAGCCGTATACAAAAGTACTAACGTGCAGATAGCATTTACCGGCAAGGCTATAGTCTGGATTATGGCATAAGCTAACCAATTGATACTAGCGGTCTTTATTTTAAGTCATACACTTTGACCGAATAGTGTACATGATCAATACGTATAACGCTTGATTAAACGATGAGTGGATAGAATGTAGTTTAAACCCGACAAGTACTTTGACTTGCATGATATGGGTAAACAAATAACATTCTGGATCTTGAAATTTAAATGACAAGGTTAAACTCGTTTCGGTTAATTTCCGTAAACTAGTTACGTATAATCAACCGTACGCTTATAAGCGATAATGGGTAACCGGATAAGTCATAGACAAGTTTTATATGCCATTATATTTTAAATAAGTTAAGATATCTGTAGGATATCAACTTGTATGCCCATTAAGGTTTTAAAACGAAATTATGCCTTATAAGGGCAATTCGATAATTATATACCGTATAAAAGGAACTTGAATATATTTGAAGTTTATAATCATAAATATTCTGGAAAAATAATTTACTTATGATATAATAGCAGTAGGATGTCAATTATATGTGTAAATTATCTTTTATGACCAAACTATGCACCGTAGGGGCATTTTGGTCATTTTGGTCATTTTACCTAAACGACGCTTATGTCGTAAAATGGCGTCTTTATGCGATTTTTACGAAAACTGATGTTAAGGTCAGATTAAAATGACTTAGATATGTTATTTAATATAACATATCAGTAGGTAAATGATTTACCTTGAAAAGATTTGATTAAAACCATTTTATAAGCCACAAGGGGTAAAATCGTCATTTATCGACATAGTTTAAGGACCTGTTTGAAAACTCAGTTTGTAACTTGGTTTAAAATCCCAAATAATCCTACTTATAATATTACATCAGTAGAAAACTCATTTTCAAGTTCATTACCATTTAAAACCTTGTTTTATGCAAAAATGGCATTTTGGTTGGATTCTGATTATAATCATGTAATATAACCTCAGAGGGTTATGCTACATTATATTACGATCATAATGCAACTTTAGATCAGTAGGTAACTAATCTAAATCGGGTCAGAATCGAAAGTCAAAGCAGAAGTCAAATTTCGTGACTTTCGGTTGCGAACCGACCATAGAACTGAAATTGACGAGCCGAACATGTTCTTACATGTTCTAATAATTATTACCAACTTATTTAAGCTTCAAAACAGGTTTCATAACATCTATAAGATCAATTTATAATTTTCCCAAAAATGGCATGTTTGACTTTTTAATATCATAACTTTGACCCGTCAATTGGTCTAGCAAACGTGATCTTCAGGAGGTGCCCTTTATAGGGACTAACACCTACCTTATTATGATCACTTAGCCATGTTCATTTCGAACAATGGCTTGACCATAATGGTCTTAACCGAAAGTCAAAGCGTTTTTCGTAAAACGCTTGACTTTTGGCTTTAAAAGCCTATAAACGAAAATGCACAAGGAAGGAACACTTACCAGTGATTCCTAGGGTGTAAAACAACTATGTTGGATGCTCCGTTTAGCTAGAAACTACCAGAGGAGGGAGAAGAGTATGAATAAGAAAGGTGCAAGTTCAAATGGTGAACTTGATCACCTATTTATAGTTGGAGAACTCAAAGGAGGTGAAGCCAGGTGTTTAGGGGTATAAGAGGAAGCTTACAAGTGTCTCAAAACGTGGCATAGCTGATTGAAAGTCCATAGATTCGAATACATGGATTTTGGCAACATGTGTGGTGGCCAAGCAAAACTTTCTGCTGCAGACCCCTTCTCGCGCCCTGCGAGAGACCCAGGCCTGGTCTCTCGCGGCCCGCAGCCGCCCCTTGGCCATTTTTAAAGTTTGACACTTTAGCCCCTTAACTTTATAAAGCTTCTAAAAACCTTCTAAAACACCTTTTGGCACTTTTAGCCCTCCGTAGCCAATACTTGGCATACCCGGAATTATGCCCGGACATTGTCGAGCTCTCGTTTCGTTAAAAGTTCACTCAGAGGTATAAATTAACTTGTTGACACTTTTAGTCCCTCCATCATCCAACTTCCACATATTTACAAAATTGAACCCTCTCGTCCAACAAATGGCACGTATGAGAGTTAGGACTTCGCAAAGGATCACTCAGAGGCTTATTATAAGCATGTTGATTCCGATGTCACTCAGAGGCTGGGCATGTTGACATATCAGTCACTCAGAGGCCAAGTTTCAAGCATGTTGACATATCAGTCACTCAGAGGCCAATGATTTAAGCATGTTAACATATCAGTCTCTCAGAGGCTGTTATTTATGCATGTTGACATCGGACCGTCACTCAAAGGCTTAGTTTGAGCATGTTGACGCCTTTGTCCTTATTAGTCTTTAATAGACTATATTTAAAAATACAACACGTGTCACTATACTATTGGACACGATTTTACAGGGTGTTACATCCTCACCTCCTTAAAAGAAATCTCAACCTCGAGATTTTATTCAAAAAGATGGGGGTACTTTTGTCGCATAGTTGACTCAACCTCCCATGTATACTCGGGGCCTCTAAAAGCGTCCCATTTAACCTTTACTATAGGTATCATTTTCCTTCGGAGCTTCTTACCCTGTCGATCCTCGATCGAAATCGGTCTCTCTACAAACCTCAGGTTTTCATCTATCTGCACATCTTTGTGCGACATTGCTAGCGACTCATTGGCTAGACATTTCTTAAGGTTAGATATGTGGAATACATCATGGATTCCACTAAGCTCCTCTGGCAATCTAAGCTTATAAGCTACAGTGCCGACACATTCGATTATCTCGAATGGTCCAATATATCTTGGGCTCAACTTGCCCTTCTTTCCAAAACGCATCACACCCTTCCAGGGTGATACTTTTAACATGACTTTGTCCCCTACATGGAACTTAAGAGGTTTACACCTCTTATCAGCACAGCTCTTCTTCCTGTCCCTGGCAGCTTTGAGACGATCACGGATTTGCACAATCTTTTCCGTGGTCTCCAGGACAATCTCTGGTCCTAATAGTTGGGCTTCCCCAACTTCTGCCCAGCACACGGGCGTTCTGCACTTTCTCCCATACAATGCCTCAAAAGGAGCAGCCTTGATGCTCGTATGATAACTATTAATGTAGGAGAATTCTATTAGGGGTAAGTAGTCATCCCAACTTCCACCTAAATCAATCACACATGCTCTAAGCATGTCTTCCAGTGTTTGGATAGTACACTCACTTTGACTATCAGTCTGCGGATGGTAAGTCGTACTAAAGTTTAATCGGTGCCTAAAGATTAGTGGAAACTTTTCCAAAAGTGAGATGTATATCTAGTATCTCTATCAGATACAATAGATACCGGCACACCGTGTAGGGACACAATCTTGTCCACATATAACTTAGCCAATTTGTCTGAATTATACGTTTCCTTTATTGGCAAGAAGTGTGCTGACTTGGTCAGCCTATCCACTATGACCCAAATAGTGTCGTTTCCACTTTTGGTCTTAGGTAACTTGGTAATCAAATCCATAGTTACCATTTCCCATTTCCATGTGAGAATTTCCAATTGTTGTAGAAGTCCTGACGGTTTCTGATGTTCGGCCTTAACTTGCGAACACGTCAGACACTTAGCTACATAAGTGGCTATGGAATTCTTCAAACCCATCCACCAATTATTCTTCTTCAAGTTTTGATACATCTTGTCACCACCTGGGTGAACTGAGTATGTTGAACTATGCGCTTCTTGGAGGATTAGATCTCTAAGTCCTCCAAGGATTGGAACCCAAATTCTATCATTAAATCTAAGGATTCATTCCTTTCCAGGTGCTAACTGATCGACAGTTCCGCCCAATCCTTCCTTAGGAGCATTAGTCTCTAATAAGGCTTGCTTTTGCGCATCTAATAGCTTCTCACTTAAGCTATTCCTGAGCTCAATGCTCTTGGCGTTAATCCTTATAGGTTTAACCCGTTCCTTGCGACTTAAGGCATCGGCAACTACATTTGCCTTGCCTGGATGGTAGTGAATCTCGCAATCATAGTCATTAAGCGTTTCCATCGTCGTTGTCGCATGTTCAACTCCTTCTGATTGAACAGGTGCTGGAGATTTTTATGGTCTGTGTATATAATACACTTTGTGACATACAAGTAATGTCTCCACAGTTTTAGTGCAGATACAATGACACCCAATTCTAAATCGTGGGTGGTGTAATTCCTTTCGTGCACCTTTAACTATCGTGATGCATAGGCAATCACTTTGCATTTTTGCATTAGCACACAGCCAATGCCAGTGTGCAATGCATCACAGTAGACTACAAATTCCTCAATACCCTCGGGTAGAGATAACACAGGAGCATTGCTCAATTTGTGTTTAAGAACCTCAAAAGATTCTTGTTGCTTTGGACCGTAATTATACTTAACATTCTTACGGGTCAAGGTAGTTAAAGGGGTGGCTATTCTTGAAAAGTTCTCAATGAACCGCCTATAGTAACCAGCCAATCCTAGGAAACTATGAATCTTTGTTGGGTCTTGGGTACTTCCTAATTCATTATGGCCTCAATTTTGGCGGGATCCACTTGGATACCACACTCACTTACCATGTGTCCAAGAAATTGGACCTCTCTGAGCCAAAACTCACACTTAGAGAATTTAGCATAAAGCTTTTCTCGCCTTAGTAGTTCTAAGATGCACTGAAGATGTTTCTCGTGATCAGCTTGATTACGAGAGTAGATAAGTATGTCGTCTATAAATACAATGACAAACTTATCCAAATATGGCTTGCAGACTCTATTCATGAGATCCATGAATGCTGCTGGTGCATTTGTGAGCCCAAAAGGCATCACCAAAAATTCAAAGTGACCTGTAACGGGTCCTGAAGGCTGTTTTAGGAACATCTTTGCTTCTAACCTTCAGCTGATGATATCCAGATCTTAAATCGATCTTGGAGAAGTAACTAGCCGCTGAAGTTGGTCGAATAAATCATCAATCCTGGGCAGAGGATATCTATTCTTGATTGTTAACTTGTTTAGCTCTCGGTAGTCGATGCACATTCGCATCGAACTGTTTTTCTTCTTTACAAACAGAATAAAAGCTCCCCAAGGCGAGGAACTAGGCTGAAAAAACCTTCCTCTAAGAGTTCGTCTAGCTGCATCCTCAATTCCTTCATTTCAGTATGTGCTAGCCTATATGGAGCTCTAGCTACAGGTGCTGCCTCTGGTATGATATCGATCCAGAACTCCACTTGCCTGTCTGGAGGTAGACCTGGTAATTCTTCTGGGAATACATCGGGATACTCTGAGATGACTAGGAGTCTTCCATATTTGTCTTAGGCTCATTTATGGTGACTTGTGCCATGTAGATGACACAGCCTTTTCTCAAACACTTGGATGCCTTAAATAATGACACCTTGTCTGGCAGTCCATAGTGTGAGTCTCCGGGGATGGTGATCATTTCACCTGATGGGGTTTTGATTTTGATAAGTTTCTTATCACAGGCGATGCAGGCTTGGTTATGAGATAACCAATCCATGCCTTAGACAACATCAAACCCCGCCAATTTCATGGGCAGGAGAGGGATAGGGATGGAATGATTTTTAATGGATATTGAGCATCCATCAAGAATGGAAGATGTTGTTTCTAAACTTCCATCAGCAAGTTCTATCTCATAAGTTTTATCTAAAGTTCTTAAGGGAGGTTTAATAGTTTACTAAACTTATGATCAACAAAAGATCTATCTGCACCCGAATCAAAAAGAACTATATCATAAATATTGTTAATGAGGAATGTACGACATTGTCGTCATTAACAGCCTCTCTTGTAGTTATTTGAAAGGCACGAGCATTCCCCTTCTTGGCATCTCCAGGCTTTGCATTATTGTTCTGAAGGATCTTAGGGCAGTTAGTCTTAATATGCCCTTTTTCATTGCAGACGTAGCAGACGGCATCCTTAAGATCCTTACATTCTAGGGTCTTATGCCCCTTTCTCTTACAGATGCCACAGGGTTTGGCCTGTGAACCAAAATTACATTGTCCCCAGTGTCTGCGGTTGCAAGTTTTGCATGTTGGCATCACAGTCTTTTTGCCTTGGTTCCCTTTGAACCCAAATCTCCCTTTATTTTTCTTATTAAACCTATGTGAGTTGTCATCTTCCCTCTTCCTTTTTCATCAGTTTTAGACTTAACTGACTTTTGTCTCACTAGATCAAGGGTGAGGGAGAGAGATAGGTCAACAGCAGACCTATAGGTAGTAGGCTGAGCAGCCTTACCATGCCCTTTATCTCGGGCGCTAACCCATTAATAAAACGCCCAATGCGTTTGGGCTCCGAGGTAATCAAATAGGAAACTAACCTAGATAGGGAATTGAAATCAGAAACATATTTATGATAATCTAGGTTTTTCATGGAAAGAGACAAGAAGTCGGTCTCTAATTTTTCCACCTCATGGGGTGGGCAATATGTTCCCTTAACAAGGTCCACGAATTTGGACCATCCCAAATTATACAGGTGCACTTTACATGTAGACTGGATCATGGCTTTCCACCAGATTAGGGCATCGCCCTTAAAGGACTATGATACATACTTGACCACATCCTTGTCAGCACAATTGTTGATATCTATAATCGTTTCCATCTCGTCTAGCCACTTTAGAGCTTCCATAGCTCCTTTTTCTCCATTAAAGTCTCATGGCTTGCAGGAGACGAAATACTTATAGGTACATTCGTCTTTGACAGAACGGGACCTTTCAGCAAAATCTATTTTCCTTGGTTCACTCTTCGCATTTGAAGAGTGAACGGAGCTCTCTTTATGAGCTGAAGATGGTGGAATAGATAAGGGTCTAGAGCGAGTAGCACTCGACTCTCTAAGCCTTTCAATGGCCTTTTCTACAGCCGCATCAATGCGATCTTGGAAGTCGTCATTATTAATATTTTTTGTTTTCGGCTTTGTTAGATTGAACATTCTGGTGGCTACTTTGTGCTTCATTTGAGTTAGCCATCTTTAAGCCTTGGGTTCTATATACCAATAAAGCTTCACTTAGCCATGGTATGTCAACCATATTGTCTTAAACATTGGATATAACAATCCATTGCCTATTCTAGTGTGAATAACATCACAACTCTTATGTTTAACATAACTATATTTGGCCTAGGTCTTAATAGGACCATCAAAGGCAAATTACAATTTGGACATAGTCCATATATTATTGGACAGTGGATCGCATTATCACAACTGTCATTGTCATAATTTGACAAATTTTATTTAGCTTTTAAGTTTGTCACAAAGGACATAAAATATGGTACATAGACCTGTCACTAATAGACATAAAATATGGCAAATAGGCCTGTCACTAATGGACATAAAATATGGCACATAGGCCTGTCACTAATGGACATAAAATATGGCACATAGGCATTACATCACTAATGGATGTTTGAATCATAGCCCCAAGGGCAATACATCACTAATGGATGTTTTATTATAGCTCCAAGGGCAATACATCACTAATGGATGTTTAATCATAGCCCCAAGGGCAATACATCACTAATGGATGTTTAATCATAGCCCCAAGGGCAATACATCACTAATGGATGTATATTATCATCGCACTGATGATATTAGCCGGGGTCAATTTTGATCACATGGGCTATATAAGGTCAGGACATAGTCCTTTTACCTTGAAGGCTAGTGTGATTCCTCAAGTCACACTACCAGGAGTATGAGCATTCAAAATGTTAACATAAGAGTACCTTAATGGTTGATTAATAGTCCCGGTCGCACTAACCTTAACGACTTAGAGGCTTGAACTTTAAGTCCACCACCTCTGGATAAAAGGATAACTTTCCTTAACTATCCTGATAGAAGACCCCTTCGTACTTAACTATCATTTATAATTTGGCCAAATTTGTGGTCTGTGCCACTTGGCATATCAAAACCATTAAGATCTTTTCGCAAATTATATCGCAGAGCATAAATTTCGAGTAAAATCGAGACGCTCGTTTTCAAGAGGATGATTACATATATATATATATATATATATATATATATATATAATTCCAAAATACTTCATTAAATTTCAAATTAGAAATTACAATACTAGAAAAATGAGATAAACTGTCCGTGCAAGGACTTTAAAGAAATAAAAATGTCCACGCATGGACTAAAGAAATAACCATGTCCTCGTAGGGACTACATATATTAGAAGAGACTTCACTCGTCCTTCTTTCCTTTAACCAATTTGGAGAGTTTCTTGAAGAACTTGTTTGTTTTCTTCTCCGTTTTCTCCGCCTGCTGCTGCATTTCTTTCATTCATTCCAAGGCCTCATTAATGGCCTCAAGTGGCGGCGGAGGTTGTGGTTGTGGTTGTGGCATAACCGAATACTGGTACCCATAAGTTGGATATCCAGTCGATGGATAAGCAGGTGGGAAAGGAGACGGATAAAGTGCTTTGTGCATAAATGCTTGCATACAGGGATCTTGCGACCATGCTTGATAGCTACCGGTGTAGACGAGTTAAAAGGATCATATCCAGACGTGTCTGGATATGTGGGAATTGGGTTAGTATAACCCGATGGTGGTGGTTGAACAGCAGGTGTTGATGTTGGTTCCACTATAGGTGAAACATTAGAGGGTCCACCCATTTGTGGGTCCTCTTGAATTGTGGGGTAGGAATTAGGCAAAGGTGGCAGCGATCTCGACCTTTGTCCTGCACGTACCGACATACGTGCTCCACGCTTCCTCCTTGGTGGTCCAGGTGGTGGTTGAGGTTGGTCCACCGGTTCCATGTGGACATCTTCTTGAACAGGAGGTGGTTGAGTGTGATGAGAGGGAGTGTGGGCGAAGGTGAATTGGTTCCAATATTGGTCCCACTCATTAGGACCTTGGTAAGGCGATCTGGCATAAGAGTTCGAATTGCTTGAAATTTCTATAGGGTGCGCATTCGATCCTGACGGTGACATCTCCAGATCGGAGTCCTCGTCCATAGGGTTTGGCTGGTCCAACTGATTTTGATCGACTCGAGGCGTGTTAAAATAGTGATTAGGGTTAAATTCTTCATGGTAAGAATGATGGGAATGGTGAGAATGGTGAGAATGATAGGAGTGGTGAGAGTGGTAAGAATTTTGGGATGAGAGGGCGAGTGTCTATGAGAATGTCCCGCTGGTTTCCAAGGAGACGAATCTCCTTATTCTTGGTAGGCATCTGAGTTGTGAGGTTGAGGAGGGATGCGCCCCGATGGTCCTCCTCTCATTGGAACTTTTCCTCTTCCACTTTGTCCTCTCACACGTGGCGGCATTTTCCTGTTAAAAATCAATTTAAAAACAATACTAATAACTTAATAATGAAATGAGAAATCCTAGGTCAATGCCGAGACTCAGAAGTCTAAGGAATGTGCTCGTGTAAGTTTGAGATTAAACACAAGAAGGCTAATGTTTAATTCTCTCAAACGTTGGCTCTGATACCAACAAGTCACACCCCGGATTTCCAACCCAAATCCATTCACCGGTGGGCCCGGGTGGGGAGTATCGTGACGTCTGTTGATACATCATAGTCAATTAAACACAGCACAACGGAAGTCTTGGAGTAAAATTACTATTACAAACCAAATGTTTGAAATAAAATAATATATAGGCTAGTAATAGAAGATCCACAGGCGGATCATAAAATGTACAAAGAAAGAATATAAAACAGACTTTAGGGCAGATCTAAGGATTTGCAAGATCCACTTAATCACTACCGAGCAGCTTCCAGCCTTTTTCGTTTGTACCTGCAATTTAGTCTTTGGATGATACGTCAGCTTTCGCTCGTAAATACACCTAACTGACTCATTTTGAAAACATTTTAGAATGATTTTAAGTGCACAAGGCACAAAATCTTTTATAACTTGGGAAAATTACTTTGTAACCTTGTTAACAGATTCACATGTTTGTTCATACATACAGGGCCCAGTACAGAGACCGAGACATGATTAAATACACACCACTTAGAACTCACAAAGGAGTTATCTCCAACGTCTTGGGTAATTTGCATTTGAGCATCTGTCAGGTGTATGCCTACACCCCGCGCTAAGGTCGTGGCCATTAACTAATCTAATGAGCCGAGGATATCCAGGACACGGTAATTTAACCCCCGATGTTTAAGTTATCAAACAAAACTGATTAAAACAGAATATGCGGATTTACTAGCCACAATCCGGCATTTGATTGATCCCATTTCTGACCAAGCGGTAATAGTTTACCGTATCCCAAGCCTGTATGTATGCCCGTTAAGGTTTTAAAACGAAATTATGCCTTATAAGGGCAATTCGATAATTATATACCGTATAAAAGGAACTTGAATATATTTTAAGTTTATAATCATAAATATTCTGGAAAAATAATTTACTTATGATATAATAGCAGTAGGATGCCAATTATATGTGTAAATTATCTTTTATGACCAAAATATGCACCGTAGGGGCATTTTGGTCATTTTACACAAAGTTTATAAATTATTTAGGATTTTGATTTTATAACATGTACCTACTGTAATTATGTTTAAAATAAGTTTTAAAATCAGTAGGTAGCAAGTCTTAGTCAATTAATATGGTTTAAAACCATACTATGCGCCTAAACGACGCTTATGTCGTAAAATGGCGTCTTTATGCGATTTTTTTGAAAACTGATGTTAAGGTCAGATTAAAATGACTTAGATGTGTTATTTTATATAACATATCAGTAGGTAAATGATTTACCTTGAAAAGATTTGATTAAAACCATTTTATAAGCCACAAGGGCTAAAATCGTCATTTATCGACATAGTTTAAGGATCTGTTTGAAAACTCAGTTTGTAACTTGGTTTAACATCCCAAATAATCCTACTTATAATATTACATCAGTAGAAAACTCATTTTCAATTTCATTACCATTTAAAACCTTGTTTTATACAAAAAGGGCTTTTTGGTCAAAGATTGCATAATTATGGAACTTGCACATAAACTTGGATTCTGATTATGATCATGTAATATAACCTCAGATGGTTATGCTACATTATATTATGATCATAATCCAACTTTAGATTAGTAGGTAACTAATCTAAATCGGGTCAGAATCGAAAGTCAAAGCAGAAGTCAAAATTCGCGACTTTCGGTTGCGAACCGACCCTAGAATGAAATTGACGAGTCGAACATGTTCTTACATGTTCTAATAATTATTACCAACTTGTTTAAGCATCAAAACAGGTTTCATAACATCTATAAGATCAATTTATAATTTTTCCGAAAAATGGTCTGTTTGACTTTTTAATATCATAACTTTGACCTGTCAATTGGTCTAGCAAAGGTGATCTTCAGGAGGTGCCCTTTATAGGGAATAACACCTACCTTATTACGATCACCTAGCCGTTTTCATTTCAAACAATTGCTGGACCATAATTGTCTTAACCGAAAGTCAAAGCGTTTTTCGTAAAATGCTTGACTTTTGGCTATAAAAGCCTATAAACGAAAATGCACAAGGAAGGAACACTTACCAGTGATTCCTATGGTGCAAAAGAACTATGTTGGATGCTCCTTTTAGCTAGGAACTTCCAGAGGAGGGAGAAGAGTATGAATAAGAAAGGTGCAAGTTCAAATGGTGAACTTGATCACCTATTTATAGTTGGAGAACTCAAAGGAGGTGAAGCCAGGTGTTTAGGGGTATAAGAGGAAGCTTATAAGTGTCTCAAAACGTGGCATAGCTGATTGAAAGTCCATATTTCGAATACATGGTTTTTGGCAACATGTGTGGTGGTCAAGCAAAACTTTCTGCTGCAGACCCCTTCTCACGCCCCGCGAGAGACCCAGGCCTGGTCTCTTACGGCCTACGACCGCCCCTTGGCCAGTTTTAAAGTTTGACACTTTAGCCCCTTAACTTTATAAAGCTTCTAAAAACCTTTTAAAACACCTTTTTGGCACTTTTAGCCCTCCGTAGCCAATACTTGGCATACCCGGGATTATGCCCGGACATTGTCGAGCTCTCGTTTCGTTAAAATGTCTCAGAGGTATAAATTAACATGTTAACACTTTTAATCCCTCCATCATCCAACTTCCACATATTTACAAAATTGAACCCTCTCGTCCAACAAATGGCACGTATGAGAGTTAGGACTTAGCAAAGGATCACTCAGAGGCTTATTATAAGCATGTTGATTCCGATGTCACTCAGAGGCTGGACATGTTGACATATCAGTCACTCAGAGGCTAAGTTTCAAGCATGTTGACATATCAGTCACTCAGAGGCCAATGATTTAAGCTTATTGACATATCAGTCTCTCAGAGGATGTTATTTATGCATGTTAACATTGGGCCATCACTCAGAGACTTAGTTTGAGCATGTTGATACCTTTAGTCCTTATTAGTCTTTAATAGACTATATTTAAAAATACAACACGTGTCACTATACTATTGGACACGATTTTGCAGGGTGTTACAACGCATGAGTTCAACCAAATTCCAGTTCCGCAACTTTTATTGCACCCCCTGCACGCGGGTAGGTCTTGTGGTAAAACATGTCAAAAAACTACAATGGAGTAGTAAAGGCTTTACCTTATAAAAAACCACTCACTTTGTTCCCACACCAATGTGGGACAAAGTATTTACCATGTTTTGAGACTTTCATTCACACACCCAAAACTTCCAACAATCCCCCACATGAATGGAGGTCGATCTCAGAAACAATATTATTCCAACTAGATTTCAGCAGTTGAGTTTTGCATACGATAGGTACGTGCCTTTGAACCTTCGATCATGAAATGCACTTAGCCCACTGGCTCTGAGTAGACATCGATGTCTTTGAACTCGTATGCCGTTTGTGTAGACGATAATACACTTAACACAAGACTCTCCCTGACAAAGTCAAGTCCTCATAGTTATGTTTGTTATGGTCATGAACATGAGTCTGGTTTTGTGAGAGCCATTAAGTATTGTGCCCCAACAATACCCTTTGAAGCGACCCCACTTCTCTCTCACATAAGTGATTCACTATGTATGGTTACCTTAGTCGAATCATTACAAGCCATACGCTTAGCCTCACACTTTGTAATAAACTGCCTTTTTAAATACATGGGGTTATCCCCCACAGTGACCTTACTAATTCATACAATTAGGTTTTCCTATTGAACTCAGTTCTTAGGATCTCCACTCTATTGAGTTAGGTTTCCTTCATATGAACTTTAACTTTTTCCAAGGGTTTCAATCCCATTCCCATGGACGACTTCTAAACTAACTCTTTACATAATGCTTTTGTTAGCGGATCCGCGATTCCTTTAACCTCACATAGTCAACAATGATAATTCCTGTAGAGATTCGTTGTCGTATCATATTATGTCTACGTCTGATATGCCTGTTCCTACCATTATACATTGTGCTATGAGCTCTGCCAATTGCTGATTGGCTATCACGATGTATACAAATGGCCGATGCCGGCTTAGGCCATCTCGGTATATCCTCAACAAATTGACGTAGCTATTCTGCCTCTTCACCTGCTTTATCTAAAGCGATAAACTCTGATTCCATCGTGGATCTAGCAATAACCGTTTGTTTTGACGATTTCCACGATATAGCTGCACCTCCAAGTGTGACTCCATACCCACTTGTTGCTCTAGAATCATTCGTGTCAGATATCCAATTTGCATCACAGTGTCCTTCTATAACTGCTGGATATTTGTTATATTGCAACCCGCATTCCCGAGTGTATCTTAAGTAATGAAGCAACGAATCATGCAATTCCAATGAATTTATCTTGGGTTGCTCGTGAATCTACTTAGCTTGCTCACAGCATATGTTGAGTCTGGTCTAGTACAACTCATAAGATACATCAAGCTGCTAATAATTCTTGAGTATTCCAACTGGTTAACATGTTCACCTCTATTCTTGGCTAGATGTTGACTTGTGTCAATGGGAGTTCTAGCTACATTAGAGTCATTTGCATTAAAATTCCCAAGAATTTTGTCCACATAGTGGGATTGACTTAAAACAAGTCCACTTTGGTTTCGTGTGATTTTAACTCCCAGAATCACATCCATAAAACCCATGTCTTTCTTGTCAACTCTTGCTTTTAGCATGTTCTTTTTAGACTTTATGATTTTGTCATGACTTCCAGCAATGAGCATATCATCTATATATAGACACAAATGACATATCCATCTGATGTGTCCTTCACATATACACACTTGTCACATTCATTGATTTTGAACCCAGCATCAAGCATGACATGATCAAACTTTTGGTACTAGTGTTTTGGATCTTGTTTCAATCCATACAAGGATTTTACAAGTTTACACACTTTCTTTTCCTGTCCAATGGCTGTGAAGCCTTCAGGTTGTTCCATGTAAATTCCTTCCTCTAGATTTCCATTCAAGAAAGTTGTTTTCACATCCATTTGGTGAACTTCCAAATTTCTAATGGTGACAATGACAAGCACCAACCTGATGGAGGTTATTCGCGTAACTGGCGAATATGTATCAGAGTAATCTAAACCTTCTCGTTGTTTATATCCTTTGATCAACAACTTTGCCTTGTACTTATCGATGGTCCCATCTAGTTTCATCTTCTTCTTGAATATCCATCGATATCCTAGTTGTTTACATCCTTGAGAAAGATCCACTAGTTCCCAGGTATGATTTTGTAAGATGGAATCTATCTCACCTTTGATGGCCTCCCTCCACTAAGGTCCTTCTGAGGAATTCACCGCTTATTGGCACGTTTGAGGTTCCTCTTCTACTATATAGGTAAGAAAGTCAGGGCCGAAGGATTTTCAGTCCTTTGCTGTTTACTCTTTCTGATTTCAACTTCCTTACTCTTAGATTGTTCAAGAGGTTCATTATTTGCAACCTCATCCTCCAGAACAATTTCCTCAACCGGTCTAGAAAAACTCGGTTCACCTTTACCTAAGCATGGGAACACATGTTCAAACCATGATGCATTCTTAGATTCTATTATGGTGTCGTTGCATATTCCAGAGTTCTTAGAATCATACACAAGAAAACGATATGCACCACCAGGACGGGTGTATCCTATAAATATACAATCCACTGTTTTGGGTCCTATTAGTAGGCGCTTCGGTGGTGTCACCACCACCTTGGTTAGCCACCCCCACATTCGCAAGTATTTATATGATGGTTTATTTCCCATCCATAATTCTATGGCATTACATCTTTTTTCTTATTGGGTATCATGTCCAAGACATAATTCGCCGATAAGATTGCTTCCTGATCGGAGTGTTGCGCCCCGCTCAAAGATAATATTTATATACCTGATTTACCCTTAACTATGAGTTAGTGGTAGTACGGGGTCGAACCACGAAGAGTTTGTGGTTTGTGATGGACTTGAATGATTTTAAATGTTGTCACTTTTATGAAGCTTGCTAATTTGTTAATTTGTTTGTTTGAGAAAAGAGTGTTGGAATATATGAAATTTTTTTACTTTCAATTACTTTATTACTAAACTTTAATGATTGCAATCATACGAAAACTTGATGAAGGTTTAAACAATAATTGAGAAACAAGGTTCACACCGGGTTCAATAATTGCAAAGCCTAGGGTTACTACACATTTTTAGATTGATTTAGTTGAACTTGTCATTAACGATTTTCTATCACGAAGCTTAGGTGCCAATTGCTATCAACGGGTATAACGCACCGCAATGCACTTCGTTACCGAGGACAAGTAAATCCTTTTGAAAGAGAAAGCATAAATATACAAACTTATTTCGCGAAGTCAAATTTTATAATCATTCGACAATTCACAAATCTAGTTCAAATGTAGCACAATTATCAAACCCTAAACCTTACAAAATCAACTAAGAAGCATAAAGCAAACCTTAAAATTTACAAAAGTCTACACTGGGGTGAAACCTACAAGAATTAGCCGTTCATGGTGAACGGAACTTGATCACCGGATGATTGAGACTCGAACATGAACATCTTGAAAATTGGTGATGGAAATGGATGATGGTTAGGGTTTAGGTTTGATGGTGATGATGAATGAATTGGTAAAATGGTGGTGATGATGGTGGATTAGGTTTAGGGTGGATTAAAGAATGGTAATTCAGGATGATAGGATGGATTAGAAGTGATTGAGGATGATGCTCTAGGTGTTCTTGGATCCAAAATGAAGTTCAAAACTCAAAAAAGGCGTAACTCCTTGAAAAATGGTCAAAACATATCATATAATCCGTCCCCAAACAACCAACAATGAAATTCAGTGTCTGGCACATAGGAAGGGCGTCGGCGACGGCCCTTTGTTGGTTCACTTTCTCCCGACGCTCTAATCTACTGCCTATGATGAAATCTGGCCGACGGAACAAACTGTAAGCCATTGGTGACGATGCCTACAAATCTCGTTTTCTGTTTTTTCCATTTCTTGCTCCCGGTTGACCCATTCTCCGTCCCGATGCTCTGTATAGATCCCGATTAGCTCCTTAAACTCCGTTAGACCTGCAAAACACAACTCTAATCAAAAGTAGGCTATTCGAAACTAAAAGTTATGTAAAAACATAAAATTAAACATAAAATGACACCGGTTTTCGACCACACATCACTTCCCCCCACATGTTTTGGCTTATCCCAGAACTTATCATCATGGCATTCATCATTTCTTTCAAAGTGTGATTTTTGTGTTCCGCTATGCCATTTGATTGAGGGGAGTAAAAAGGCGTGAGTTCATGTATGATTCCGTCTTTTGCACACGCATCAATAAAAGGTGAAACATATTTACCTCCTCGGTCGCTCCTTACGATTTTGATTTTCCGATTTAGTTGATTCTCAACTTTGGCTTTGAACAAGATAAACTTATCAATAGTCCCATCCTTACTCTTAAGTAAGTACACATAGCAATAACTTGTACTATCATCAATGAATGTAATGAAGTACTTGTTCCCACCACGAGTAGGAATTGCTTTTAGATCACATACATCAGTGTGGATCATCTCGAGGGGTTCGGTGATTCGTTCAACCTTTTTGAATGACGATCTCGTTTGTTTTACTTCTATGCAAGTTTCACATTTATTATTTGAGTCGATATCGAATGTTGGTATGCAATTAAGTTTAATCAGACGACGAATGGAATTAAAATTAACATGACCAAGTCTACCATGCCAAACATTAGAAGACTTAAGCAAGTAAGCAGAACTAGTAAAGTTTTCCTTCATTCCATTCACAACATTTACATTCAATTTAAACATACCGTTGAGGGCATAGCGCTTACCAACATACACACCATTTTTGGTCAACACGACCTTGTCCGATTCAATCACCATTTTGAAACCAAACTTATTCAATTGCCACCTCGACACAAGGTTCTTACAAATTTCTGGAACATACAACATGTTAGACAAAGTGAGTTCCTTTCCAGACACATTCCCCTCGCCTTTAATTTCTATCGTGATGGAGTTTCTATAAAAACTTTTCTTCCACTAGTCACCTCCTTGAAGGTGCTAAAAACACTTTTGTCGAAGCACACATGATGGGTAGCTCTTGTATCAACCCACCAATCCTTGTGATTTTGCCCAACCAAATGAATTTAGTGACCAAAATCGAGAGCTCCGTGACCATGGCAACAAGGTTATCAACCTCACGAACCATGTTCACTTGTTAAGCATTTTCTTTCTTTGGAAGCTTGAATTCGTTGGCCCTATGGCCTTGCTTTCCACAATTGTAACAAGTTCATTGGAACTTCTTCTTCCCAACTCCCCCTTTAGACCAAGGTTGGAGCGTTTCCCATGAATCTTCTTTCTACCCCTTACACCATTCTTGTTTTCCTTTAAAGATTGGCCAAAATCGAGAGGTCCGTGACTATGGCAACAAGGTTATCAACCTTACGAACATGTTCACTTGTTGAGCATTTTCTTTCTTTGGAAGCTTGCATTCGTTGGCCCTATGGCCTTGCTTTCCACAGTTGTAACAAGTTCATTGGAACTTCTTCTTCCCAACTCCCCCTTTAGGACTAAGGTTGGAGCGTTTCCCATGAATCTTCTTTCTACCCCTTACACCGTTCTTGTTTCCCTTTAAAGATTGGCCATTTTTAACAACATTGGTTTTTGCTGTTCCAGGACTATCAATCCTTTTGAGAGCAGCTTTGTTATCTTCTTTAACACGAAGGCGAACAATAAGAACAGTTATGAGTCCCAAAACCTGACTCACGCAGACCCAGGTTTTCAAAGCAGCATTTGTGTCTGCGGGACGTACGAGTTCAGCCAAATTCCAGTTTAGAAACTCATTTTTTGCACCCCCCTCCCTGCGCGCGGGTAGGTCCTGTGGTAAAACATGTCATAAAACTACAATGGAGTAGTAAAGGCTTTACCTTATAAAAAACCACTCATTTTGTTCCCACACCAATGTAGAACAAAATATTTACCACGTTTTGAGACTTTCATTCACACACCCAAAACTTCAAACAAATATTACAAGCTTATGATTTAAACTAATTAGTTTTTGGAACTTAATTGTTATTTTAAACATAAATTCTAACTCAATCCTAGATACTCGTTCCTACGTTCAACCATTAGTTTTTTATATATTTTTTTCCTTTGGACCGTGGTTCTCTGTCATTTGAAAAGCATTACCATGGTTTAAACAAGGTTTGGTTTGTCAATCATACTTATAATCCTATGTATGATCCAAAAATCATTGAAATTCTAATGTCAGCGTAGAATCTTAATACAATCCATACAATACCTTCTCGTGAAACACACAAGGTAGAATGATGGTCGATGATATTTAAAAGTAATATTATTACAAACGATATGTGGGTTACAATACCTAACGTATTATATATATAGGGTAGAGTTCATGCAAAAACCATCTTTATTATGAGAGCCGCGAGAATCAATATGAATAAAAAAATACCTAAAAAAATCTAAAAAACACATAATTTTTTTAAATAATTAAAAAAAATCGTTATATTTCGTTACAAAAAAAATTCGAGTAACAATTATCGATGCACATGTGCATATGTATCATTTCTTGGAAAAATTCCGTAATACATTACCAGTAATAAACAAATGCACTTTCATTTACACTACCATCAGTAATACACTACTTTTTACATTACCAATATTAAAAGGGTCTACATATTCACACACCCATTTGCCTATTTAGACACCCTTTAGACAGGTCGTCTAGACCTAGACGGGGCGTCTAGGTTTCCTTTTCTCCGACCACAATCCTGGCCCGTACAACGTCAAATCAGTCACATCAGACGGAGCATCTAGCCGTAGACGGTTGTTGAAGACGACCAGCCCAAGACGGGGCGTCTAGGCCTAGACGAGCCGTCTTGAAGGTTGTGCTCTGCATACATGTCAGTAAAGTAGTAAAGTGATATGCCCCATCTAGGCCTAGACGGTGCGTATATGTCGTTGTTAAATAGACCCATGCCGAGCATTTGATGTCGCAGAAAACTTTCAATTCGTCGTCGGAATTCTCTGTCATGAACTTGGCTTATATTACTTCATCTGATACCGTTCAATGCATGTTAGTAAAGTAGTAAAGTGATACGCCCCGCTAGGCGTAGACGGGGCGTATATTTCTTTGTTAAATAGACTCATGCAGAGCATTTGATGTCGCATAAAACTTTCAATTCGTCGTCGGAATTCTCTTTGTCATGGAATTTGGGTTATATTACTTCATCTGATATCATTCAAAGGTGGTGAAATGTCATCAAACTGGGACGGCAACTATTTCTTTGGGGCGTATTCTGGCGACTCATGGGTGCCTGAAGCCAATACAGTAACAGTTATTAGGTTAAACTAGTTGTTGGTTTAATTATTTACTAATGGTGATATCGTTGTTAGGGGAGAGCGGTGTTTCGAATTCTAACGAGCAAGAGGAGGTTGTGTCTAGTGTACAAGACAATATTCGTGATGGTGGAGGATATGGTGGTGAGGCACCCCATGCACGCAATCCGTACCTCACAGGGATGGTTTGAAAAGTAACCAGTTACATAGTGAGATAAAAACATATTTACCCGATGGAGATAAGCCTTATATATTTTGGGAAAAACTATTGGAGGGACGGTTTCCAGCGTGCAAATTTGTATCTCAATCGACTACACGTCAAAGAGTGTCTTGTGCTCAATCGAAGACTGTAACTGAAGGGAAACTCGAGGAGTAAATGCAGGTAAATGAAAAATATTGTCCTTTTTTAAATATATAGTTTTTTGTTTGCGTAATAGAGTGTCTTGTAGTTTAACATAGTGATATGTTGTTGAACTTATTTCAGGTGTTTCTACAGCACCTAACGATTCTCAGTCATCTGACGATCAGTTTTGGTCAACCACGGTCAACAAAGCAAGTACATCGTCTGATTTTTTTATGTTTAATATGATTTATTTGTATAACTAATACAAAGATTTTTTAATACAATAAAAAAAAACTTTTGGTATGACTAATAGGATTTTATTTACTTAATTTGAACTTTCATATAAGCCGACATTCTTTCAGTACACCCAAGGCACAACAATTAAACCATACAAAGCCCATCTAAAAAACCAACAAACTCCGGTATTGACAAACATCAGCAATTATACTCTCCGAGCTCTCACGTCCAATCGTCAGCACCGGCAGATGACGAAATGTCAATACTACCGGTGGCAACGGTTGGACGTGAGAGCTCGGAGAGTATGATTACTGTCTGTTTGTCAATACCTAGAGTTTGTGCCTTGGGTGTATTGGTGGAATGTCGTCTTATACCAAAGTTTAAACTAAGTAAATAAAATACTGTTAGTTATACCAAAAAAAATTTAATGTGAATATACTAGTCGTCTAGACCTAGACGTCCCGTCTTGGTCTAGCAAGAAGACCATTCTATCCCTTGTTTGTTGACCGTCTAGGCCAAAATTAGTTGCAAAATGGCCATACTATCAAGGCCTAGATGGGTCGTCTAGACCTAGACGCAACGTATAGTTGAGCGGGATATTTTATCCCTGGTAAATTCTGAATTTAAAATTTAAAATGTAAATTATCATTTTACCCCTGGTCTGTTGGCCGTCTAGGCCAAACTCAGGGGCAAAATGATCATACTATCAAGGCCTAGACGGGTCGTCTAGACCTAGACACAACGTATAGTTTGAGCGGGATCTTTATCTCTTGTAAATTTTGAATTTAAAATTTAAAATGTAAATTACCATTTTACCCCTGAACTGCCACCCGTCTAGGCCTAATTCAGGATTAAAATCGTAATTACCACCTGAGTGTTTTACAGCTCAGCATGGTTAATTACCATTTTGCCCCTGAATTAGGTCTAGACGGGCGGCAACTCGGGGGTAAAATGGTAATTCGACGTTTATACCATACGACCTGTCTAGGCCTAGACGACCTGTCTACTAGTCGTATATGACTGGCAGCCTAGACCATCAGACACAGACGACACCCAACAAAACACACTCAAACACACACACACATATTCTACCGTATTCCGGACCGTATTTTTGCGAAATCAAGCATCTCTGGTACGTATTTTCACCTATACTACAATAAACTTTAATGTATTAGCCCTAGACGACCCCAATAGACGACCTATTAATTTTTTTTTAACTTATATAATTTATTGTTTTATTTGTGTTAAATTGCTAATACAATCGCAGATTAGTTATGGACAGATTGGAGATCCGATACACGGGGACCCACATCCACATGGTCCACGACGCTCCACGACCACCCCTATCTTGAGTTCCCGCCTGACACCGAGGCCACCCGTTTTTGCAGGAAGCTACACCGGATGCAGGTCGGATCGCACTCGGCGGTCGACTAGGATGCGATCGAGGCGATTGGTGAGACATCGAGACTGCGTTTTTTCATTCCCGTTGATTCCCCGTGGCACCGTCTGTTTGACTTGGCCGGCACGCCAAGTTATTGGGAGCTGCTTATCGAGTTCCTGTCGACCTTCACGTTCCACCCTCCACAGGTCGACCAGCCGCCTCCCCAGCCACAGGGTCCTCCCCCTCCGCCTGAGGTTTCATTTAGGCTTGCAGGTGTGTGGCGTTCAATGACGCTTGCTGAGTTTGTCATTCATAGTAGGAGGAGATTGCTACGGATGTTTATACGGAGGGGCTAATGGTGGTGGATAGACCCACTCTTTTGGGATTTTTGGAGGTGGTCGCAGGCCATGACACTTGGGAGCATGTCAGGGTGAAGGGGAGGATTTCTCACGTTGTCGACCCGCTGTACAGGTACGTACATTTATTACGGTAATTGTTTGATTATTGTTTCTATGAATTAATTTCTGTATTTTGCTAATATAATGTGCAGGTATCTACATCGGATGCTCGCTACGTCTATTACCGCTCGCGGACACAGCCGTGAGTGATGTACGAGCACCGATTTATTTTTTTACTATTGTCTTTTGTACAGGAGGCCGTGCGCACTTGCGCACCCGCCCAGTACTTCGCATACGCCCATCACCGAAAGGAGTGCGGCTTTTTGTACGACAGGGCGTACGTCACCGTGATTTCCCGGTCGTTGGGTCTTGTGCCGGAGACGGGCCCGTACTTGCAGCCGGCCGTACCGTCCACGCGGATGAGTTTTCAGACCTTGCGGGGGATGAGGCTGGTGAAGAGGTTCGGCATGCTAGGCGAGCGATTTAAAACCCGCGAAGGTGAGCTATGGATTCCAGAGCCGCTGCCAGATCAGTTAGATCCAGTCTATCCGCCGGCAGATGAGGCAGCGATAGTCCAGGACCCTCCGGTTGATTTTGACGGGCCGGCACCTCCACCACCACCTCATGGGGCGCCTCAGTTTCCGCAGCATGTCCTTCCAGGTCATGCCCCGGGGGGTGCGGCACACCCGCGCTTACGAGCTGACTTCGACAGGCTTATGGATCTCGTTGGCTGGCTGGTTCGGGAGGCACAGGATAGACAAGAGAGAGGGGTTACCTGCCATACTGCTCCCACCACCTCGAGCACCACATCAGCGGCAGCAGCCGCAGCTGTCAGATCCTGATCTCGACTCCGAGGCCGACTCGTATGCATAGACGTTTTGTATTTAGCATTCAGCTGTACAGATACATATTGTTATGGTTGTACAAAGTTATGTTATATATGTTATATCTGTTATATTTAACTTTGTTTTCAGTTATTCGATTACTTGATGATTGTTTGTGTTAAATCAACGTTGAAATGTAAAACAGAAACAACATATACTTCTTGCATTCATCTTAAAATGTTGAAAAGAGTATTAAATATTTAATATTATATATTTTTAAAAAATATCATGTAAAAACAATTAAATATATAAACGATTGGAAAATATAACTCACTTTTTATACAATAAACAAAACTTTTTAAAAATCTAAAATTACACCACAAAAAGATCAACCTCCAACAACAACCAATTTACCCCACCAAAACACTATTTTTTTCAAACTCCAACAACAATCAATCTACCCCACCAAAACACCCCTTTTCCAACAAAGAAAAAACAAGTTCCTAGACGGGCCGTATAGGTCCAGACGTCCCGTTCTAAACACTCAAATTTGAGTGTTTAAACGGGTCGTCTGGACCTATACGGGGCGTCTAGCCCTAGACGAGCAGTCTAGGGCCAAGGGTGTCCAAATAAGCAGCAGGGGTGTGTGAATAGATTGAGCCTATTAAAAATGCCCCCATGTGCGTCATTATGTATAACCATGATATAACGTATTTTGGTACAAAAAAGTTTGTGATTTCCAATGATGAAGTAGGCCCATATACATGTTTTTGGTTAGTTATATATAGTGGTTGATGGTTTGGTTATATTTATCACTTTATGATATAATATGTTGTTTGGATGGTATAAAGAGTGTTGATGTACATATAAAAGTGAAATATTGGTAATGGTATTGTATTATGTATGGTAGAAGGTAATTGTAGTGTATTATGGATGGTATGATAGATAAAAGGGAAAGTGTATTCAAAGTAGTGTACCAAAACACGTTATATCATGTTCATACATATAGATGCACATGTGCATTTCTAATATTGTTAACGTAAAAAGTAGGGTATTATGGATGGTAGTGTAAATGAAAGTGCAATTGTCTTATATTGGTAATGTATTATGAAATTTGTCAAAGAAATAATACATATGCATTGATAATTGTTACTCGATTTTTTTATGGGCAAAATATAGCAGATTTTTTAAAAAATATATATATAAAAAATTGTCTATTTTTTTTATTTTTTAGGTATTTTTGGTTGTGTTCACATTGGTTCTCACGGTTCTCGCAATAAAAGGTGGTTCCTAACGGATCCTTCTCTTATATATATATATATATATATATATATATATATATATATATATATATATATATATATATCACACTAGGTTAAGAGTTGGCTATAAAATCCAAATTTCCTAAAAAGTATAAAAAGTAAAAAAAATATCAAAATGTCAACCTTAAAACACACCCAATGTAACATTTGTGTAATACGGGTTCCAAAACCCGCTTCGTTTAAATAATTCAAGTATTTTATTAAGTTTTCGTTACGCATTTATTTATCGTTCAAACTCGTATTATTTAACTTTTGTGACTAATAACTAAATTATATAGTTAAAATATGAAATAAATAAAAAGTAAAATAATAATATTAATTAATGAAGCCTAAAAATAATAATAAAATAAATATAGGGGCAGCCGGGTTTCGAAATGGGTCCCCATCAAACACACACACAACCTACACTAGTGCACTACACACACCTTTGTGTCTAAGATTGAAAACAAATTAGTTTTATAGTAAAAACCAACCAGAAAACCTGCAAACTCAAGTTGCAGAGTCTGCAACCGCCAAAACCCAATTTGAGTAATCTTTGCAATTGACGTTTTTCTTTGAGATTAATCGAATGTAACCGATGTTAACATCAGTTATACTGAAATCCGAATTCAATTCAATAAGAAACCGTTGAAAACAATGATTTAAAACTGAAAATTGAAACCGAAAACAAGGTTATCATTGCCTATAAATTCCGACTTCAAACCATTCTAAACTCGTTCATTCTCTCAATCATTACCCTAAACCTCTCTGCTTAATTCTCTGTTCAAACCAAACCGCCGCCGGAGTTACCTGCTTGTTCCGGAATCCAACCGGAAATTCCATAACTCATCTTCAGATTGGTATAATCATCTTACTCTCTTTGATACCAGTTGTTTAGTAAATTGATGATTAATCAAAACTGTTATTCTTAGCTAACAGTCGGGATCGGGTTCTGGGTATTGTTAAGGAAGAATATGAAGTTTACTTAGAGTATAAATATAATTAAAATTGGTGTTTTAATCGGGTTAGACACACAGTCCAATGGTCGACTGTGTGCAAAATTAAAGCAGAGGTCCCGGGTTTGAATCTTAAAACCATGCACAGTCTCCGAATTAAAACAAACGTTTTTAATAATTATATATAATAACCAGGAGTTAGTGCATAAATGAATTATAAATCTAGGATATTTGGGTTAGCCACACAGCCCAGTTGGTAGGGCTGTGTGCAACATATGTTAGAGGCGTGGGTTCGATACCGGGTCTATGCAGCGGTTCGATGATATTCAAAACCTTTTTAATTAAATAAATTTCTGAATTAACCTAACTGGTGTATATATATATATATATATATATATATATATATATATATATATATATATATATAATTAAAATAGAGATTATTTCGGGTTAGACACGTAGCTCAGTTGGTAGAGCTGAGTGCACGTATACGGGAGATCACGAGTTCGAACCTCACACTATTATTTTTTTTATTTTTATGTTCTTTATATTTTTATTTAAAAAACCCTTAAAATACTTAAAAATAAGGTTTTTCTAGTTTAAAAATTGTAAAAAGATACAATAAAAATAAACCTAAAAATCTAATAAAAAACATTAATTAGAAATATTAATTTCAAATAGAAGTATATATTTATCGAATTATTATGTGATTATTTAGGTTAGTTTCCCCCGTCGGTTAAATCCTAAATCGTGCGCAATCTCATCAACCCCAAGAAACGCACCCACTATGAGTGAATCCTTACAAATTCCCCTTTTTATTCATGTTTTGGGGTGTATCATGTGTCGTTTACATATTCTTGTTTATTCAAACACTTGTGTTGCTACCATTATATGATCTAACGTTTGTGTAATGCTTTGTTGTTGTTATACATGGTTACATTTTCTCATTTCAGTGCAATCATTCGCATTAGGCCCATTCATATTAGGCCCATCAGTTTCTCGTTGGATACGAGTTGAGCATTGCGTGCCTCATTAGATCGGCTCCGTTTGATTGAGCCTTGATCTCACAGTTCATCATTTATCATGCTTATGTGTACATTGCTTGATGTTATGTGATTGGTGGTTAGATATACATATACGTATGCTCATATATTGTTATGCACATTTTTATTAAATTAATAAATATAACTAATTCTTTCAAATGTTTAAATGAGATTCACTCGCCAACTTTTGTTGACCCAAATCTTTATTTTACACATGATACAGGTGGACTGGCTGAGAAAAGGAACACCTAGGAATTGGCTTTAGAAGAAGAATAAAACAATGCTTGCCTAGAATATTTACGTGTTTGTATTGTTTTACGTGGTTGATTGGAATATACTCTTTTTAAATTTTGAATTAATAAATATGAAACTTAAATTTAGTAAATGTCATGAGCTTTGATGAAAACCCAATCATGTATCGACTTCTATTTTTGCTGCGGGTCAGGGTGTGACAGATTGGTATCAGAGCTTTTGACTATAGAGATATAGGATAGGTTATTAGACTCTTAGAGCCTATACTATAGTTGATTAGATTTTAATTACTTATATGTTATTTGCTTACATGCAAACTCATGATATTTATTTGTTCATATTTATTTCACACACAAATGCATGCAAGCACTCTCATTATTAAATGTTATTGTGTGATATTTATTGTGGTATACGTATTATCAACATATCATGCTTATGCAAACACACCCGTCACAATTTCACATATTTGAACATTTATCATGATTTCTTTCTCAAGAATTTTATAATGTTTTCATGTTTTTCAATCTCATCAAAGTGAGTTCTACGACGGGCATGTAGTAACTGGAAGGGTACGAGTAGTCGGAACGTCCTGTCTAGGATTGCCATTCGTATAAATCCAATATAATGGACAAGTTTGCCTACCTGAGGACTAATGATGAGAGTACGAAGGACCTATTAGGCCAAAGCATGCCACACCAAACGTCATGTGAACTTAACCCACTTTGAGTTGTTACTGTGTCTACACCTGGACACCCTCCGACCTTATATCTCGCAATCATGTTTTACGAGTGTAAGCAGGCCAACATCAATGTGAACCCTACAAAGCCTAGTAGTCATGGGGCCCACATGACTACCTAGGCCGAAATATGGGAGACATATGGGGGCCCAAACATGAGCAATGTAACATCCGTCAAAAAACGGGTTTCAAAATCCGCTCTGTTTGAGATTCATGTAATTATTAAATAACTCGTTACGCCTTTATTTAGTGTTTCTTATTTATATATGAATATATATATATATATATATATTGTTTTGGTTAAATAAACTTCATAATTAAAATGTTAATTAATAAAAGAATATAATAAATAAAAACTTAAATCAAAAAAAGAAAAAAAAAGGAGTAGCCGGGTCTCGAACCCGGGTCTCCCGCTAATACACACACGGACTTCACCACTACGCTACACGCACATATGTGCTATAGCTGAAAATATTTAAACCTTATATTAAAATTCTGCAAGACCTGGCAGATCTGTAACCGCCAGATGATGTTCAAATCATCACACCCAAAATCTCGTAACTGTTTCCCTCTTCGAAACGTGTTTACCGGAATAAAAACGTTGAACCAATGATTCATAACCGAAGCTTAATCATGGACCATAAATTCATCATCGAAACTGAAATCGATGAGTGGCTCGAACACACTATAAATACCCCTTTTTTTCAATTCCTCATTCGCTCAAATCTCTGTTCACCAAGTCTCTGTTTCGCCGGAAAAGAATCCACAAATCGCCGGAGTTCATTTCTGTTCGTCGGAATCTGTCATTGAAACCTCTCAGTCACCGGTAATTCTTGAAATTTTGTTTTGAAATTAGTTTTATTCTGCTTTGATTCAACATATAGCAATGTCAATGGTTATTTTAAAATGGGATCGACAAATCAGAACCTGGGTTATTTCGATGAAGAAGATGAAGATTAAACAGTTTATATGTATAATTAAAATCGGAAAAATACCGGGTTAGACACACAGTCCAGTGGTGGACTGTGTGCACTTGAAACATATGGTCCCGGGTTCGAGTCTTAAACACATTCCGATTTCCCTACACATCGCAAACATTTTTATAACATATATATAAAACAACTCGGTTAGTATATAAGTTCAATTAAAATCTTGTATTCTTCGGGTTAGACGCACAGCCCAATTGGTCAGTCTGTGTGCAACACGAAGCGTGAGGCGCGGGTTCGAGACCGGTTCGTTACACCGTCTGTACAAAGTACAAAACCTTTTCACTAATCAAAAAATAAGGTTATCTCTGTAAGTATATATAGATAATTAAATTCCAATATATTACAGGTTAGACACGTAGCTCAGTTGGTAGAGCTGCGTGCACGTAAACGAAAGGTCACGAGTTCGAACCTCACACGCTGCCAATAATTCTAGAAATCAAACCGTTCGACCCGGTCAAACCTGTTAAAGGTATATTTTTTTAATAACTATTTTCTTTATTTATTTCAATTAAAAATCCTTTAAAATACCTAAAAAGTAAGACTTTTTGTTTTAATTCGAACTAAATACAATAAAAACAAATCTAAAAATCTAATAAAAGGCATTAATTAGAAATACTAATCTCAAATAGAATATATATATTTATCGAATTATTACGTGATTATTTAGGTTAGTTTTCCCTCGTCGGTTGAATCAAAAATTCGTGCGCATTCATCATTATCCAGGAACGCAACCACAGTGAGTGAATTCTTACAAATTCCCCTTTTTTATTCATGTTTTGGGGTGTATCATGTGTCGCTTTATTTATTTCGTTTATTCAAACTTATGCTGTTACCATTATATGATCTAAACGTGTGATGTAAATGTTGTTTGTTGTGATGTGTGTATACATTTTGTCAAGTTGCGTGCAAATCATTCATTAGGCCCATCAGTTCCTCGTTGGAGACGAGTTGAGCATCGCGTGCCTCATTAGATCGGCTCCGTTTGATTGAGCCTTGATCTCATTGTTCATCATTTGGTGTGTGCGTGTGCATTAATTGATATTATGTGTTTTGTGATTTAATTTACATATACGTATACTCATATGTGGTTATGCACCTTTTTATAACCAATATAACAAATTCGTTCAAATGTTTTCATAAGATTCACTCGCCAACTTTTGTTGACCCAAAACCCTATTTTTACACATGATACAGGTGGACAGGTTGAAGCAAGGAACACATAGGAAATTGCCTTAGAAGAAAAATAAAGAAGTCATGAAAAATGTATTTGAACATGTGGTGCTTGTATGTTTATTGTAATTTCTTCTTTAAAAAGAAATAATAAATATGAAACTTTAAAGTAAATGTCATGAGCTTTGATGAAAACCCAATCATGCCCCGACTACCATTTCCGCTGCGGGTCAGGGTGTGACAGATTGGTATCAGAGCTTTTGACTATAGGGATATAGGATAGGTTGTTAGACCCTTAGAGCCTATACTATAGTTTTTAATTGTTTATGTGGTTACATGCAAACTCATGATGTTTATTTGTTTCGTATTTATTACACACACAAATGCATGCAAACACTTACACTATCATTTTGTGTGATACTTAATGAGTTATACTTGTTGTCAAACATAACATGCTTACATATACATTCATCACGCATATTTCAATGTTCACATATTCAAATCATCTTCATATTTCCTTTATTCAAGATTTTGTGGCATTTTTCGTTTTTCAATCTCATCAAAGTGAGTTCTACGACGGGCATGTAGTAACCGGAAGGGTACAAGTACCGGTAGTCGAAACGTCCTGTCTAGGTTGGCATTCGTATAAATCCAATATAACGGACCAGTTTGCCTACCTGGGGACTAACGATGAGAGTACGAAGGACCTAGTAGGCCAAAGCATGCCACACCAAACGTCGTTCGAACTAACCCTGCTTTGAGTTGTCATTGTGTCCATACCAGGACACCCTCCGACCTTATACTTTGCTGTCATGTTTTACGATTTTCATTCGGGTGGCGCAAGTGTTAACAGGCCAACACTAATATGAACCCTACCAGAGCCCAGTAGTCATGGGCGCCCACATGACTACCAAGGCCAAGTAAGGGGACATATGGGAGCCCCAACATGAGCAAAGCCCAAGACATCCTTTGGATGTAACAAATTAATTTTCTTCAATTGTTTTGTGAATGTTCATTTCTAAATACGACACATGACACCTAAAACATCAAACTCATACTCTCGATACGTATTCCCTGTAGATGTCTTCTAGTCTCTCTCGTAGAAGTATGAAATCAGGAAAATCCCGCGAGCGCATGGCTGCCCAAATCGCTCAACAAATGGCCGCCGTAATACCCAACATCGTAGTTCAAGTTCAACAAGCCCTTACCGCTAATCCAGTCACCCCAATCAACCAAGAAGATCAAAACATTGTCAACCATCCCCCAAATACCACTAAATGCACCTTCAAGCATTTTAAATCTTGCGATCCTCCAAAATACGAGGGGACTGAAGGTGTCACCGCTCTCCTCCATTGGTTTGAGGAGATGGAAAACACTTTTCTCAATTGCGATTGCCCCGATGATCGCAAGGTGCGATATGCTACCGGTCGTTTGTTCGGAGTAGCACTTACATGGTGGAATACAGAGAAGGCCAAGAGAGGTGCTGAGGATGCTATGACTTTGACTTGGGAAGAGTTGAGGGAAATCATGACAAGACGTTTCTGTCCAAGAAGCGAAATCAAGAAATTAGAAGATGAGTTCTACTCTTTGAAACAAAAGGAGGGCGACCATACCACATACAACAAGAGATTCCTTGAGTTGAATCAGATGGTCCCCAACTTGTTCACTCCCCTCTACCGTTTGATCGAGCACTACATTCGAAGTCTCCCTTCAAAAATTCAAGACCCTGTAATAAGTACCACACCTACAACTTTGGAAGCAGCAATGGAGTTAGCTACAGAGCTCACCGAAAACCGTATACGGAATAAAGACTTCAAGGAGGAGAAGAAGAAGGATAAGGCATCATCCGAAACCTCAAACTCAACCCAGACCGAATCCTCTTCTTAAACCACTCCTAAGAGAAAACGAGATGGGCAAAATTTCGCTATCACCCAAAGCAATCAACCAGCAACACAAGCCGTACCCCTCCAAGCTATCCCAATCACTCAAGTAGCACCCAACTCTATTTACCCAAATAAGAAACCTTACATTGGACCTCACCCTCAATGTAACACCTGTTTTTATCACCATCTATCTACCGTACCTTGTCGACTGTGTGCTAATTGTGGGCTTTATGGTCATTGAGCAAGACTTGTCGCGCCCCTCAAAACCAAGCTTCACCCCCTACCCAAAACATGATCCAATCATATCAACAACCTCAATACCCCATAGTTCCATATGTTCGAGCTTGTTTTAATTGTGGCGACCCTACCCATTTTAGAAACACGTGCCCTCGATTGGTTAACATCATAAACGCCCAAGCTCAAGCAAACCCAGTTAACCAAGCAAATCAAGCAAACCCAGCTCCACCACCAGCAAGAGGGAGAGCTTACAACATCAACGTCAATCCTGTTGAAGATAATAACGGCCCAGACGAACCACCCAACTAGCCTTCCTCACAAAGAGTCAAGACTCAACTCCAACTGTCTAGTTTTAATGTTTTCTTTATGTTATCTCAATCTTTACGTATCCCAGTTATAAATTGGGAATTTATGTATCCAAGAATTTTAATACGAATTGATATTACAGTTTTGTTGATACTCGTTGATTTAACATTCATATCATCATACATCTCGACGTATCTCGATCTCATCATTTAAAGAAGTTGGGTTGTGTCTCACTTTTACATAGACTGAAGTTGGGTTGTGTCTCACTTTTACATAGACTGGCCCCTTCATCATAACAAACGTGAGATGTACTGTCATCATTCGGTCATGTATCCTTTCAGATTCTAGACTCAAGTTTTGGCTGTTGTGGTTGTTTTGTAGATTTTAGAGTCGCATGGAACTAATTATAACTTACTGACAAAGCCAATGAAAATTTGACAAGAATATGGTGGATACGCCGCTGGTACTTCCTATTTATAAGTATTCTTGTCAAAGGGTCAAAAGCATTGTCAGGCGGTTATGAGAAGTTTCGTGTAGGTTTTAATATCGTCATGGTTGAAGTCTTGTTTTATGATATCACCTTATCTTTTCAAACGTATCAATTCTCTCAAAACTCTTATGCATGAGATCATACCTAGTCAATCAACTCTGTTTATCCATATTCCGCATTTTTATACTTTAGGCATCAAAAAGCGATTCTTGTAGCAGGGTATTCAACCCTTACTAGGAACGTTACCGCCTCAAATAAAACTTAAACTCTCACCCTCTTCTAATTATGTAATTATCAAAATTAAAACACCCTCCCTTCAAGTCAAATATACCACTACTTAAATTTCGGGACGAAATTTCTAAAAGTAGGGGATACTGTAACATCCGTCAAAAAACGGGTTCCAAAACCCGCTCTGTTTGAGATTCATGTAATTATTAAATAACTCGTTACGCATTTATTTAGTGTTTCTTATTTATATATGAATATATATATATATATTGTTTGGTTAAATAAACTTCATAATTAAAATGTTAATTAATAAAAGAACATAATAAATAAAAACTTAAATCAAAAAAAGAAAAAAAAGGAGTAGCCGGGTCTCGAACCCGGGTCTCCCGCTAATACACACACAGACTTCACCACTACGCTACACGCACATATGTGCTATAGCTAAAAATAATTAAACCTTATATTAAAATTCTGCAAGACCTGGCAGATCTGTAACCGCCAGATGATGTTCAAATCATCACACCCAAAATCTCGTAACTGTTTCCCTCTTCGAAACGTGTTTACCGGAATAAAAACGTTGAACCAATGATTCATAACCGAAGCTTAATCATGGACCATAAATTCATCATCGAAACTGAAATCGGTGATTGGCTCGAAAACACTATAAATACCCCTTGTTTTCAATTCCTCATTCGCTCAAATCTCTGTTCACCAAGTCTCTGTTTCGCCGGAAATGAATCCACAAATCGCCGGAGTTCATTTCTGTTCGTCGGAATCTGTCATCGAAACCTCTCAGTCACCGATAATTCTTGAAATTTTGTTTTGAAATTAGTTTTATTCTGCTTTGATTCAACATATAGCAATGTCAATGGTTATTTTAAAATGGGATTGACAAATCAGAACCTGGGTTATTTCTATGAAGAAGATGAAGATTAAACAGTTTATATGTATAATTAAAATCGGATAAAATACCGGGCTAGACACACAGTCCAGTGGTGGACTGTGTGCACTTGAAACATATGGTCCCGGGTTCGAGTCTTAAACACATTCCGATTTCCCTACACATCGCAAACATTTTTATAACATATATATAAAACAACTCAGTTAGTATATAAGATTAATTAAAATCTTGTATTCTTCGGGTTAGACACACAGCCCAATTGGTCAGGCTATGTGCAACACGAAGCGTGAGGCGCGGGTTCGAGACCGGTTCGTTACACCGTCTGTACAAAGTACAAAACCTTTTTCACTAATCAAAAAATAAGGTTATCTCAGTAAGTATATATAGATAATTAAATCCAATATATTACAGGTTAGACACGTAGCTCAGTTGGTAGAGCTGCGTGCACGTAAACGAGAGGTCACGAGTTCGAACCTCACACGCTGCCAATAATTCTAGAAGTCAAACCGGTTCGACCCGGTCAAACCTGTTAAAGGTATATTTTTTTAATAACTATTTTCTTTATTTATTTCAATTAAAAATCCTTTAAAATACCTAAAAAGTAAGACTTTTTGTTTTAATTCGAACTAAATACAATAAAAACAAATCTAAAAATCTAATAAAAGGCATTAATTAGAAATAATAATCTCAAATAGAATATATATATTTATCGAATTATTACGTGATTATTTAGGTTAGTTTTCCCTCGTCGGTTGAATCAAAAATTCGTGCGCATTCATCATTATCCAGGAACGCAACCACAGTGAGTGAATTCTTACAAATTCCCCTTTTTATTCGTGTTTTGGGTGTATCATGTGTCGCTTTATTTATTTCGTTATTCAAACTTGTGCTGTTACCATTATATGATCTAAACGTGTGATGTCATGTTGTTTGTTGTGATGTGTGTTTACATTTTGACAAGTTGCGTGCAAATCATTTATTAGGCCCATCAGTTCCTCGTTGGAGACGAGTTGAGCATCGCGTGCCTCATTAGATCGGCTCCGTTTGATTGAGCCTTGATCTCATTGTTCATCATTTGGTGTGTGCGTGTGCATTAATTGATATTATGTGTTTTGTGATTTAATTTACATATACGTATACTCATATGTGGTTATACACCTTTTTATAACCAATATAACAAATTCGTTCAAATGTTTTCATAAGATTCACTCGCCAACTTTTGTTGACCCAAAACCCTATTTTTACACATGATACAGGTGGACAGGTTGAAGTAAGGAACACATAGGAAATTGTCTTAGAAGAAAAATAAAGAAGTCATGAAAAATGTATTTGAACATGTGGTGCTTGTATGTTTATTGTAATTTCTTCTTTAAAAAGAAATAATAAATATGAAACTTTAAAGTAAATGTCATGAGCTTTGATGAAAACCCAATCATGCCCCGACTACCATTTCCGCTGCGGGTCAGGGTGTGACAAGCAAAGCCCAAGACATCCTATGGATGTAGTGAACTTATTTTCTCATTTATTTAGTGAAATGTTGATTTTTCTTTTTACGAAACATGACACCTAAAATGTTAAACTCATAATCTCATTACGTATTTCCTGCAGATGTCTTCTAGACACTCTCGAGGAGGTAGAAGGTCAGGAAGATCTGGCGAGCGCATGGCTGCTCAAATAGCCCAATAGTTGGCTGTCGTACTTCCCGACATCGTAGTTCAAGTCCAACAAGCCCTTGCCGCTAAGCCCATCAACCCAACAAATCAAGAAGTTCAAAATGTTTACAATCCTCCCACCAACACCACCAAGTGCACCTATAAGCACTTCAACTCCTACGACCCTCCAAAATACGAGGGGACTGAAGGTGTCACTGCCCTCCTTCGTTGGTTTGAGGAGATGGAGAGAACCTTTCTCAACTACTATTATCCCAACGATCGCAAGGTGTGTTATGCTACAGGTCGTTTGTATGGGGTAGAAATTACGTGGTGGAACGCAGAGAAAGGTAGACGAGGCGTTGAAGCTGCTGTGGCCCTAACTTGGGAAGAGTTGAGGGAACTTATGACAAGACTTTTCTGTCCAAGGAGCGAAATCAAGAAATTAGAGGATGAGTTCTACTTTGTGAAACAAAAGGAGGGAGACCACATAACATACAATAAAAGATTCCTCGAGTTGAATCAGATGGTCCCCAACTTGTTCACTCCACTCTACCGATTAATCGAGCACTACATTCGAGGTCTTCCCTCGAAAATTCAAGACTCTGTGATGAGTACTACACCTGCAACTCTCAAGGCTGTGATGGAGCTAGCCACTGAGCTCACAGAAAATCGCATCAGAAATGGTGATTTTAAATATGAGAAGAAGAGAGACAAGACACCTGCTGAAACCCCAACCCCAACCCAAACAGGATCATCTTCTAAGTTTGCTGGCAAAAGGAAGCGCAATGGAAAGAATTTCGTTGTTACCCAAACCAATCCCCCTATCATTGCCGCCCTAATCACACAAGTTGTTCCTCCTGTTGCCCCATTCAAGAAACCATACATAGGATCTCACCCAAAATGCAACCGATGCCAATATCATCACCCTCCTGAGAACCCATGCCTTTACTGCACAAGTTGTGGTCGTGCAGTTCATACGATTCAAACTTGTCGCACTCTTCAAAGGCCAAACCGCAATCAACCACAAGCCCAACCCTATAACCAAGTGGTAGGCCAAGCCCAATACCAACAACCTTTATTTCTACCACCTGCTCAACCCATGGCCCAACCCTACTACCAACCCAACTACCCTATGATGCAACCTGTCAGAGCCTGTTTCAATTGCGGTTATCCAACCCATTTTCGAAACACTTGCCATGTTTGGTGAACATCATAAATTCCCAAGCCCAAGCTAATCCAGTGAACCAAGCCAATCCACCCGCCAGAGGAAGAGCTTTTAACATCAATGCTAATCAGGCTAGAGCGGATAACAACGTGGTTAACGGTACGTTTCTCATTAACGATACTTATGCATCTATTCTATTTGACACTGGTGCGGATAAGAGTTTCGTGTCCTTAGAGTTCGAATCTATTCTCGAATTACCTCACGTTAGTCTAGCTGAATCATTAACGGTAGAAGTAGCTGACGGTGAACCTATTACGTTAGATTCAATTATTCGTGATTGCACTCTTACTCTCAATGATCATGACTTTCCAATTGATCTCTTCCCTATGAAGTTGGGTAGTTTCGACGTCATCATTGATATGGACTGGCTTAGTCAGCATCACGCTAAAGTTGTTTGTTATGAGAAGTTTATTCGAATTCCTCTCGCTGATGGTCAAACTTTACGTATTTTTGGTGAAACCCCCCCAAAGGACTCAAATTGATGTCATGCCTTCAAGCTCGAAGATACCTTCGCAAAGACTATATCGCATTTTTTGCTCACATCGTCAAAAAGGAAGGCAAGGAAAAGAAGCTCGAAGACATTCCAATCGTTAAAGAATTTCCCCAAGTATTTACTGATGACGTTTCAGGACTTCCTCATGTGCGAGAAGTCGAATTCAGAATCGATCTTGTACCTGGTGCTACACCGGTTGCAAAATCTCCATATCGGTTTGCCCCCTCTGAAATGCAAGAGTTAGCTAGTCAGTTGCAAGAGTTGACTGACAAGGGATTTATACGTCCTAGCTCATCACCATGGGGTGCGCCGGTTCTTTTCGTAAAGAAGAAATATGGAACTTTCCGAATGTGTATCGACTATCGAGAGCTTAACAAGCTGACTATCAAGAACCGCTATCCTTTACCTCGTATTGATGATCTTCTAGATCAACTTTAGGGTGCCATCTGTTTCTCAAAAATCGATCTTCATTCTGGTTTTCACCAACTTAGAGTACGCGAAGAAGACATTCCAAAGACTGCTTTTCGAACTCGATATGGTCACTATGAATTCATGGTTATGCCTTTTGGTTTGACCAATGCTCCTGCTGCTTTCATGGATATGAATAGGGTGTGTAAACCCTACCTCGATCGTTTTGTCATAGTCTTCATCGATGATATTCTTATTTATTCTAAGACCAAATCCGATCATGAACGACATCTTCGACTCATCCTAACACTTTTGAGAACCGAAAAGCTTTATGCTAAGTTCTCGAAATGTGAGTTTTTGTTAAAAGAGGTACAATTTCTTGGTCATGTCATCAACGACAAAAGGATTCATGTCGACCCTGCAAAGATCAAAGCAGTGCAAGAATGGCAAGCGATACGCACTCCTACCGAAGTTAGGTCATTTCTTGGTCTAGCTGGTTATTATCGATGTTTCATCGCAAATTTTTCTCGTATTGCTTTACCGCTCACAGCCTTAACTCATAAGGGAAAACCCCTCATTTGGGGGCCTAAGCAAGAAGAGGCTTTCCATGTAACATCCGTTGAAAAACGGGTTTCCAAACCCGCTTCGTTTATAAATCGAATATCAAGTTATAAAATTTCGTTGCGTATTTATGATTTATTTTAATTTTAAACAATACATAATTAATAAACAATTTGGAATTTAAAAACTATAATTATTAAAAAGTGGAAATAAAATAAACAAAAAAGAAAACGGCTGTCGGGTTTCGAACCCGGGTCAGCCGGAAGACTTAACTAACACATATCTCACCACTCCGCCACTTGTGTTATTTGTTGATATATCGAAACAATTAATACATATAATAAAACTCGAAATCATATCCATGAGAGCACACACCTCACAATTCCCATGATTTTTGCAACGATTTTTGTATTTTTCAAATCACATCAAAGTGAGTTCTCATGACGGGCATGTAGTAACTGGAAGGGTACGAGTACCGGTAGTCGGAACGTCTTGTCTAGGCTTGGCATTCGTATAAATCCAAAATAAAGGACCAGTTTGCCTACCTGGGGACTAACGATGAGAGTACGAAGGACCTATTAGGCCAAAGCATGCGATACCAAACGTCGTGTGAGCTAACCCCACTTTGAGTTGTCATTGTGTCTATACCTGGACACCCTCCTACCATACATCTCGCAATCATATTTCATGGTTTTCATTCGGGTGATGCGAGTGTTAAACCGCCAACACCAATGTGAATCTTACTAAGCAAATAGTCATGGGGGCCCACATGACTATACAGGCGATGGTATGGGGGACATTGGAGGCCCAAACATGAGCAAACCCAAGACATCCTATGGATGTAGTTTCATTATTGATGATTATGTTATTTTATTATTTTTAACGACACATGACACCTAAAGACTTCTTAAACTCACAATCTTCCTATGTATGTTCCTGTAGATGTCGGCTAGGCAGCTACGTGGAGGTCGAAAGTCAGGAAGGTCAAACGAACGCTTGGCCACCCAAATTGCAAAACAAATGACCGCGGTGCTTCCTGACATCGTTATTCAAGTCCGCGAATCCCATCAACCCTCCCAACCAAGAAGACCAGAACGTCGACAACCCTTCCTCCAAGAAGTGCTCCTACAAACACTTCAAGTCTTGCGATCCCCCAAAGTATGAAGGGACCGAAGGTGTCACTGCTCTCCTCCACTGGTTTGAGGAAATGGAGAACGCCTTCCTCAATTGCGATTGTCCCGAGGATTGCAAGGTACGTTACGCAACCGAGAGACTATTTGGGGTAGCCCTGACCTGGTGGAACACAGAGAAGGGCAAGAGAGGAGTCGAAGACGCCATGGCCTTAACCTGGGAAGAGTTAAGGGAAATAATGACAAGACGCTTCTGCCCAAGAAGCGAAATCAAGAAGTTGGAAGATGAATTCCACTCACTAAAGCAAAAGGAAGGAGATCATACTTCCTACAACAAAAGATTTCTTGAGCTGAATCAGATGGTTCCTAACTTGTTCACCCCAGTGTACCGCTTGGTTGAACACTATATTCGAGGCCTCCCCTCGAAAATTCAAGACTCAGTTCTAAGCACTTCACCTGCAACACTTGAAGCTGCAATGGAACTAGCTACAGAACTTACCGAAAATCGCATCCGAAATGGAAAATTCAAGGGGGAGAAAAAGAAAGCCCCCATTGAGGCTCAAACTTTAAACCATTCTGGCTCCTCTTCGAAGTTTACTGGTAAAAGGAAGCGAAACACCAGAAACTTTGCTGTCACCCAAACAAACCCCCCAATCACTGCTGCACCCATCACCCAAGTTGCCCCCTCATCTACACCATACAAAAGGGCATACTCCGGCCCTTACCCGAAATGCACCCGTTGCCAATACCATCACTTTCCCGAACATCCCTGCCAATATTGCACCAGCTATGGCCGTGCAGGTCACACCATCCAAACCTGTCGCACACTCCAACGAATGAACCGCAACCAACCCTCAAACCAAACCCACCATCAGATAGTGGGTCAAGCCCAACAACCCTTACTACTACCACCTACACAAAATACGGCCCAATCCTTCTACCAACCCAACTATCCCATGATGCAACCCATGCGGGCTTGTTACAACTGTGGAGACCCAAACCACTATAGAAACACTTGTCCACGCTTGGTGAACATCATTCATGCTCAAGCTCAAGCAAATCCGGTGAACCAAGCTAACCAAGCTCCTCCACCTGCTAGAGGAAGAGCTTTCAACATCAATGCCAACCAAGCTAGGGCCGACAACAACGTGGTTAATGGTACGTTTCTCATCAATGGTAGTTATGCATCCATGTTATTTGATACTGGCGCGGATAAGAGTTTTGTGTCCTTAGAATTTGAACCCATCCTCAACCAAACTCGTGATAAACTCATGGAATCCATAACGGTGGAAGTTGCTGACGGAAAACCGGTCTCATTAAACGCTATTATACGGAATTGTACCCTCACTCTAAACGATCATGATTTTCCAGTTGACCTCATTCTATGAAGTTGGGAAGTTTTGACATTATAATCGGTATGGACTGGCTCAGCCAACATCAAGCTGAAGTGGTATGCCGCGAAAAGTTCATTCGCATTCCTCTCGCAGATGGTCAGACCCTACGAATTTTTGGAGAAACCCCTTCGAAAGGACTCAAATTGATGTCCTGCCTTCAAGCTCGAAAGTATCTCCGCAAGAGCTATGTCGCATTCTTAACACACGTCGTCAAGAAGGGAAACAAGGAGAAGAAGATAGAAGATATACCTGTAGTGAAAGAATTCCCACAAGTCTTTCCCGACGACATCTCAGGACTTCCTCCCATGAGAGAAGTCGAATTCCGCATTGATCTTATACCTGGCGCTACTCCAGTCGCAAAATCTCCTTATAGGTTAGCTCCATCCGAAATGCAAGAGCTAGCCAGTCAACTGCAAGAGCTGACTGACAAAGGATTCATACGCCCTAGCTCATCGCCTTGGGGTGCACCTGTTCTGTTTGTGAAGAAGAAGGATGGAACGTTTCGCATGTGTATCGACTACAGAGAACTCAACAAATTAACGGTCAAGAACCGCTATCCATTACCTCGCATCGATGACTTACTAGACCAACTTCAGGGTGCCACTTGTTTTTCAAAGATCGACCTTCGTTCTGGTTATCATCAACTCAGAGTACATGAAGAAGACGTCCCAAAGACCGCCTTCCGAACTCGTTATGGTCATTACGAATTCATGGTCATGCCATTTGGATTAACCAACGCCCCAGCTGTATTCATGGATCTAATGAATAGGGTATGCAAACCCTATCTCGACCGCTTTGTCATAGTCTTCATCGACGACATCCTCATCTACTCAAAGTCTAAATCTGATCATGAACGACACCTTCGACTCATCCTCACACTCTTAAGAACCGAAAAGCTCTACGCTAAATTCTCCAAATGCGAATTCTAGTTAAGAGAAGTACAATTCCTTGGACATGTCGTCAATGACAAGGAAATACATGTCGACCCCTCAAAGATCAAAGCAGTACAGGAATGGCAAACGCCACGTACCCCTACCGAAGTAAGATCCTTTCTTGGTTTGGCGGGTTACTATCGCCGTTTCATTGCAAATTTCTCCCGTATTGCTGTACCACTCACGGCTTTGACTCATAAAGGAAAACCCTTCATATGGGGACCTAAACAAGAAGAAGCCTTCCAAACCCTTAAGCAAAAGCTTTGTGACGCACCTATCCTCACACTCCCCGAAGGTTGCGATGACTTTGTAGTATATTGCGACGCATCAGGGCAAGGATTAGGCTGTGTATTAATGCAAAGGGGAAAAGTGATAGCCTACGCTTCTAGACAACTCAAAGTTCATGAGAAGAACTACACCACCCACGACCTGGAACTTGGAGCCGTTGTGTTCGCTCTTAAGATATGGAGACATTACCTCTACGGTACCAAGTGTGAAATATACACTGACCACAAGAGCCTCCAACATATCTTTAATCAGAAGGAGTTGAATATGAGACAACGAAGATGGGTCGAACTTCTTAATGACTACGACTGTGAAATTCGGTATCATCCTGGCAAGGCAAATGTGGTGGCTGATGCACTCAGTCGAAAGGGTTATGCGAACTCAAATTGTCTTCTATGTTCGCAAATCATAACCGACATCAAAGATCAAATCCGAGAAGCTCAACATGTTGCTATAACAGAAAACGACATACGCAATGAGCTATCTTGTGGAGCAGAACTTAAACTCGAAACAAAATCTGACGGTATTCTGTATTATCTATATCGCATTTGGATTCCCGATCACAATAACCTACGCGATTTCCTTATGAAAGAGGCGCACAAAACACGATACTCTGTACACCCAGGAGCCGACAAGATGTATCAAGACCTTCGATACACCTACCGGTGGCCTGGCATGAAAAAGGATATTGCTGTTTTTGTTTCCAAGTGCCTTACCTGTTCTAAAGTAAAAGCTGAACATCAAAGATCTTCAAGACTTCTAACCCAACCTGAAATACCTGTATGGAAGTGGGAAAACATAACCATGGACTTCATTACCGGGTTACCTCGCACCTCCGGTGGGTATGACACTATATGGGTAATCATTGATCGTCTCACAAAATCAGCTCACTTCATTCCAATTCGCGAGGACTTCAAGAACGAGAAGTTAGCTCGTATCTACATCAGCGAAATCGTAAGCCGTCATGGTGTACCTTTAAGCATCATTTCAGACCGTGATGGTCGTTTCACTTCACGAACATGGCGAGCCGTATAAGCCGCCTTGGGTACACGATTAGACCTCAGTACCGCTTTTCATCCTCAAACTGATGGACAATCTGAACGCACCATCCAAACTCTTGAAGACATGCTTCGAGCATGTGTCATAGACTTCAAGGGAAATTGGGACGCTCATCTACCATTAGTTGAATTTTCGTACAACAACAGCTATCATTCAAGTATCGGCATGGCACCTTTCGAAGCTTTATATGGTCGTAAGTGCCGATCACCAATATGTTGGCACGAAATTGGAGAAGCTCAAATCACCGATCCAGAATTAATTCAAGAAACAACCGACAAGATCCATCAAATTCGAAACAATCTTCTAGTAGCACAAAGTCGTCAAAAGAGTTATGCAGACAAACGACGAAAGCCCTTGGAGTTTAACGTTGGTGATCAAGTACTTTTAAAAGTATCACCGTGGAAGGGTGTGGTTCGTTTTGGCCAAAAAGGCAAGCTAGCACCACGCTACGTAGGACCTTTCAAGATACTCGAAAGAGTAGGACCTGTAGCATACAAGCTTGACCTACCAAAAGAACTCAACAGAACTCATCCCACATTCCACGTATCGAACTTGAAGAAGTGCCTCGCTGATGAAAATCTCCATATTCCTCTAGAAGACGTTCAAGTCGATGAATTTATGCATTTCATTGAAAGACCAGTAGAAATTATGGACTTCGGAGAGAAACGTTTAAGACGAAGCCGTATTCCAATCGTCAGGGTACGTTGGGAGTCGAAACGAGGGCCTGAGTTTACTTGGGAACGTGAAGACTCAATGCGTGAGAAATACCCACATCTTTTTCCTGTTACCACTACTACTTAAATTTCGGGACGAAATTTCTAAAAGTAGGGGATACTGTAACATCCATCGAAAAACGGGTTTCCAAACCCGCTTCGTTTATAAATCGAATATCAAGTTATAAAATTTCGTTGCGTATTTATGATTTATTTTAATTTTAAACAATACATAATTAATAAACAATTTGGAATTTAAAAACTATAATTATCAAAAAGTGGAAATAAAATAAATAAAAAATAAAACCGGCTGCCGGGTTTCGAACCCGGGTCAGCCGGAAGACTTAACTAACACATATCTCACCACTCCTCCACTTGTATTATTTGTTGATATATCGAAACAATTAATACATATAATGAAACTCGAAATCAAATTGGTCATCAGCGTGCCCAAATCACTCTCGCCGGAAATTCCGACGATTTCGCCAGTTATCGACGGTTTCCTTTGACTTAACGTATGTATTAACCTCAACATCAGTTATAACCGATGTCTAATCCCGCGACATCAGTCATAACCGCCGGAGAAAGGCTGACCAACGAATCAAGACTGAAATCAGACTCAATTCATCGTGATTCTTCCCTATAAATACACACCCAAGTCTCTAGAAATCATTTCGCTCAGAATCGCACCATTTCTCGAATCAATTTCACTCGCCGGAGATTTTCTGCAATCGCCGGACTTTTGCCGGAAAACCGAGACTTTCATCAAAACGGTAAATACCTCGACTCTTTCGGTTTCAATCCATTGTTAGACTATTACTAACTTCAATCCATCAACCAGAATCAATCCCAGACGACGTAGCCGGAATATTCTGCACTCGCCAGAAAACCTCTGGAATTTCCAAAATCACGCTGTGAATCGGTATAATCATTCAAACCTTCTGTTAATCCTTGTTTAGTAACCCAATTTCACAACTAATCGATCAAAACTGTTAATTGATTCAATCAGACGGAATACACAAATCAGAGCCGACGACCATTGCATGAATTCTGAGAAATACAGTCTGATCGGTACATTCGATTCCTTAACTCATTTTATTCATTACATTTCAACCAGTAATATGTTTGATGAACGACTCAATCAAGAACAGAAGAATATCGGTCGTCTGAGTCTTTGAGCGAAGAAGACGAAGTCGACGATGTTTATAAGATTAATTAAAACAAGTTATATAACCGGGTTAGACACACAGTCCAGCGGTGGACTGTGTGCAAACAATTAACACACGTCTCGAGTTCGATCCCTGACACAACCTCGCTCTCTGTAATAAAAATGTTCTTTTTAAACCGAACCGGATCAACTCGTTGTAAGATGTTAAGTTTAATAAAAATCAGTATATTAACCAGGTTAGACACACAGTCCAGCGGTGGACTGTGTGCAACACTAAACAACGGGTCCCGGGTTCGAGACCTGTTGTGTGCACCGGTCCGATATAATTATATCCTTTTTAAAAATAAATGATTTCTGATTAAAGTAAATAGTATATAAATATAATTAAAAACAGAAATATTTCGGGTTAGACACGTAGCTCAGTTGGTAGAGCTGCTTGCACACGTACGGGAGGTCTCGGGTTCGAGCCTCACCCAGCGCATACATACACACGTCCGAACCGGTCAACAGTCAACAGTCACAGTCAACGGTCAACGGTCAATGGTCAACCCAAAAAGTCAACATTTTTTTATATTTTTTTATATTTATTTAATTTAAAAATAAATTAAAAATACTTAAAAATAATATTTTTAAAGTTAGAAACTGACCTTAAACTCACAAAAATAAATCTAAAAACCCTATTAAAATTGTTAACAAAATCCACTTATTTACCGTACCTTTCCGTTATTATTTAGGTTAATTATTCCTCGTCGATCAACTCTCTAAACTCGTGCGCATTCAATCATCATCAAACGAACGCACCCGATATGAGTGAACCTCTGCCAATTCCCCGTTTTAATCACATTTTGGGGTGTATCATGTGTCGCTTAATATTTATTACATTTAAACACTTGTGCATTCATCATATCCATGATCAAATGTGTATCCAACATGTATCAACTGTTTGTGTGGTTAATGTTTAGATTAAATTTATCATTTTCAGTACATACATCATCATAGGCCGTCTGTTCCCCATTACCTATGAGCGTGAACGAGGCGTTGCCAACATACGATCGGCTCCGTTTGATTGAGCCTTGATCGCACATACATCATCATAGGCCGTCCGTTCCCCATTACCTATGAGCGGAACGTGACGTTGCCAACATATACATTATCATTCATGTTATATACTCATGCAAGGTGGTTTGTTATTGTTTGTTATTGTTTGTATTGTATGTTTATTTACGTTTGCTCACATATGATTATTGCACAATTTTTCCATATTAAATACAACAATAAATCTATAATAAATGTTTTCTAACAAGGTTCACTCGCCAACTTTTGTTGACCCAAAATCCCCCATTTTTACACATGATAGAGGTGATCCAGTTGAAGCAAGAAACATTAGGACGGACTAAAATAATAAATCAGTTTAGAACTTTGGATTGTTTTTACTTTGTTTCATTTCCTTGTATTTGTATGAATTTGGTTTGAACATTAAGTTGTAATTTGAATTTAATAAATATGAAACATTTAGTAAACATCATGAGCTTTGGTGATAACCCAATTATGCCCCGACTCTTATTCCGCTGCGGGTCGGGGTGTGACATTCCAAACTTTGAAGCAAAAACTTTGTGATGCACCTATCCTTACTCTCCCTGATGGTTGTGAAGACTTTGTGGTTTACTGTGACGTGTCAGGGCAGGGATTAGTTTGTTTCCTAATGCAAAGAGGAAAGGTGATAGCCTACGCTTCAAGGCAACTCAAAGTGCATGAAAAGAACTATACCACTCACGACCTAGAACTTGGAGCAGTCGTGTTTGCTCTAAATATATGGAGACACTATCTCTATGGTACCAAGTGTGAAATTTACACTGACCACAAGAGCCTCCAACATATCTTCAATCAAAAAGAGTTTAACATGAGGCAACGACGATGGATCGAACTCCTAAATGATTACGATTGTGAAATCCGTTATCATCCTGGCAAAGCTAATGTTGTGGCTGATGCTCTTAGTCGAAAAGAGTATGCAAACTCCATCCATCTTTTGTGTTCTCAAATCGTAACTGGTCTTCAAAATCGCATTCAGGCAGCTCAACATATTTCTGTTACGGAAAATGATGTGCGAGATGAATTGTCTTGTGGAGTTGAAACCAAATTAGAATCCAAGTCCGATGGTATGCTTTACTACTTAAACCGTATTTGGGTACCTGATCGTGACAATCTTCGTACTTTTCTCTTGGATGAGGCTCACAAAACATGATACTCTATACATCCAGGTGCTGATAAGATGTATCAAGACCTACGGTACTCTTACTGGTGGCCTGGCATGAAGAAGGACATCGCCATTTTTGTCTCCAAGTACCTCACATGTTCTAAGGTTAAAGCTGAATATCAAAGACCTTTAGGGTTACTCGTCAAACCTGAAATACATGTTTGGAAGTGAGAAAACATAACCATGGACTTCATTACCGGGTGACCTCGCACCTCCAGTGGGTATGACACAATTTGGGTTATCATTGATCGTCTCACTAAATCAGCTCATTTCATTCCAATCCGTGAAGATTACAAGAACGAGAAGTTAGCTCATATCTATATTGATGAAATTATAAGCCGTCATGGTGTGCCTTTAAGTATCATTTCAGATCAGATGGCCGCTTTACTTCACGAACATGGCGAGCCATACAATCAGCATTGGGTACACGCTTAGATCTTAGCACTGCCTTTCACCCTCAAAATGATGGTCAATCTGAGCGCACCATACAAACTCTTGAAGACATGTTGCGAGCATGTGTCATAGACTTCAAGGGTAATTGGGATACTCATTTACCGTTAGTTGAATTTTTGTACAACAATAGCTATCATTCAAGCATCGGCATGGCTCCTTTTGAAGCCTTATATGGTCGTAAGTGTCGATCTCCTGTATGTTGGCACGAAATCGGTGAAGCGCAAATCACTGGACCTGAGATAATTCAAGAAACGACTGATAAAATTCTTCAGATCCGCAATAATCTTCTAGCAGCTCAAAGTCGTCAAAGAGTTACGCTGATAAACGACGAAAGCTACTTGAGTTTTGTGTTGGCGATCAAGTACTTTTGAAAGTATCACCATGGAAAGGAGTGGTTCATTTTGGTCAAAAAGGCAAGTTAGCACTACGCTATGTGGGACCATTCAAAATACTCGAAAGAGGTGGTCCTGTAGCATACAAGCTTGACATACCAGAAGAACTCAACAGAATCCATCCCACGTTCCATGTATCAAACTTGAAAAAGTGTCTCGCCGACGAAAATCTCCATATATCGTTAGAAGATATTCAAATTGATGAATCAATGCATTTCGTTGAAAGACCTGTAGAAATCATGGACTTCGGTGAAAAGCGTTTAAGATGAAGTCGTATTCCAATAGTCAGGGTGCGTTGAGAGTCAAAACGAAGACCTGAGTTTACTTGGGAACGCAAAGACTCAATGCGTGAAAAATACCCGCATCTCTTTCCTGTTACATCTACTACTTAAATTTCGGGACGAAATTTCTAAAAGTAAGGGATACTGTAACATTTATGTAAAACGAGTTCCAAAACCCACTTCGTTTAAATAATTCAAGTATCTTATTTAAGTTTTCGTTACGCATTTATTTATCGTTCAAACTCGTATTATTTAATTTTTGTGACTAATAACAAAATTATATAGTTAAAATATGAAATAAATAAAAAGTAAAATAATAATATTAATTAATGAAGCTAAAAATAATAATAAAATAAATATAGGGGCAGCCGGGTTTCGAAATGGATCCCCATCAAACACACACACAACCTACACCAGTGCACTACACACTCCTTTGTGTCTAAGATTGAAAACAAATTAGTTTTATAGTAAAAACCAACCAGAAAACCTGCAAACTCAAGTTGCAGAGTCTGCAACCGCCAAAACCCAATTTGAGTAATCTTTGCAATTGACGTTTTTCTTTGAGACTAATCGAATGTAACCGATGTTAAACATCAGTTATAACCGAAATCCAAATTCAATTCGATAAGAAACCGTTGAAAACAATGATTTAAAACTGAAAATTGAAACCGAAGACAAGGTTATCATTGCCTATAAATTCCGACTTCAAACCGTTCTAAACTCTTTCATTCTCTCAATCATTACCCTAAACCTCTCTGCTTAATTCTCTGTTCAAACCAAACCACCGCCGGAGTTACCTGCTCGTTCCGAAATCCGAACGGAAATTCCATAACTCATCTTCAGATTTGTATAATCATCTTACTCTCTTTGATACCAGTTGTTTAGTAAATTGATGATTAATCAAAACTGTTATGCTTAGCTAACAGTCGGGATCGGGTTCTAGGTATTGTTAAGGAAGAATATGAAGTTTACTTAGAGTATAAATATAATTAAAATTGGTGTTTTAATAGGGTTAGACACACAGTCCAATGATGGACTGTGTGCAAAATTAAAGCAGAGGTCCCGGGTTCGAATCTTAAAACCATGCACAGTCTCCGAATTAAAACAAACGTTTTTAATACTTATATATAATAACCGGGAGTTAGTGCATAAATGAATTTTAAATCTAGGATATTTGGGTTAGCCACACAGCCCAGTTGGTAGGGCTGTGTGCAACATATGTTAGAGGGCGGGTTCGATACCGGGTCTATGCAGCGGTTCGATGATATTCAAAACCTTTTTAATTAAATAAATTTCTGAATTAACCTAACTAGTATATATATATCTATATATATAATTAAAATAGAGATTATTTCGGTTTAGACACGTAGCTCAGTTGGTAGAGATGCGTGCACGTATACGGGAGGTCACGAGTTCGAACCTCACATGATACCAAAAATATACGCGTTCCAACCGGTAAGGTCTATTATTTTTTTATTTCTATTTTCTTTACATTTTTTATTTAAAAATCCCTTAAAATACTTAAAAATAAGGGTTTTTCTAGTTTAAAAATTGTAAAAGGATACAATAAAAATAAACCTAAAAATCTAATAAAAAGCATTAATTAGAAATATTAATTTCAAATAGAAGTATATATATTTATCAAATTATTATGTGATTATTTAGGTTAGTTTCCCTCGTCGGTTATATCCTAAATCGTGCGCAATCGTCATCAACCCCAAGAAACGCACCCATTGTGAGTGAATCCTTATAAATTCCCATTTTTATTCATGTTTTGGGGTGTATCATGTGTCGTTTACATATTCTTATTTATTCAAACACTTGTGTTGCTACCATTATATGATCTAATATTTGTGTAATGTTTTGTTGTTGTTATACGTGGTTACATTTTCTTATTTCAGTGCAATCATTCACATTAGGCCCATCAGCTCCTCGTTGGATACGAGTTGAGCATCGCGTGTCTCATTAGATCGGCTTCGTTTGATTGAGCCTTGATCTCACAGTTCATCATTTATCATGCTCATGTGTACATTGCTTGATGTTATGTGATTGGTGGTTAGATATACATATACGTATGCTCATATATGGTTATACATATTTTTATTAAATTAATCAATATAACTAATTCTTTCAATTGTTTAAATGAGATTCACTCGCCAACTTTTATTGACCCAAATCTTTATTTTACACATGATACAGGTGGAGAGGCTGAGGAAAGGAACAGTTAGTAATTGGCTTTAGAAGAAGAATAAAAAAATGGTTGTCTAGAATATTTACGTATTTGTATTGTTTTACGTGGTTGATTGGAATATACTCTTTTTAAATTTTGAATTAATAAATATGAAACTTAAATTTAGTAAATGTCATGAGCTTTGATGAAAACTCAATCATGCCCCGACTTCTATTTCCGCTACGGGTCAGGGTGTGACACCCAAAACCCACAAATAACAAAATGAAGATTACTAAAATATCATATATGTGGGTTTTGTTTTATTTTTTTAGATGATAAGGCTCTAATTATTGAATGACAAACAGTTTGTATTTTATATGTATTAGCACGTTTTGTTTTATATTTATAGTTTTACAATTGTGTGTTTGAAATTTTAATGGACTATTATAGTTAGAATATGGTGTTTTAGTAGTCTTTCAATCTGTTATTTGTGGTTTTAGATGTGTTTTATGGCTAAAATTATAGTATTTTATGACCTTTTACACTTTTTAGGAAATTGAACTTTGTAGTCGAACCTCACTCACACTATATTAAAGAAGAAACACATGACAATACTTTAGTTCTATTTGTCAAGTTTGTTACCAGCTTTTTATTTTTATAATACCACTCTTACAATTAATAGTTTTCAGTTAGAAGGAGTCAATAGTTTGTCGTTGTAGCCCACTGGGTCACTCCATGTTCCGCTAGTCAAAGGTCGTGGGTTCAAACCCGGCCTCTTGTGTTTCGTGTTCTGCTAACTGGAGAATGTGGGTTCAAACCCTGCCTCTTGTGTTATGTTGTCTTTTTATTATATATACAAACGATACTTACAAAACAACCTTAAACTCGATATCATGGCAACATGTATTCTTGAAATTTAAGCATTTGGACATGATGACACCAGCAATATAATTCGAAACTAAAATTAATTCTTCTCTGTTATAAATGAACTATATTATGGTGACTATCCACATTCTAACTCCCGTCTCTTTGTATCTTTTGTATTAATGTAACATTCTAACTCCCGTCTCTTCATGTCATTTGTAATAATGTAAGAACACTATATATAGAGGTTTTTTATATTGCATCATTACATCTCAATGAATTATACTTATCTATTCTATCTTTCTCTATGTGTTCCTTTGATACTTGTTCTTATGTTCATATACTAGTCGCTAGTAGGCTGTTGTTTCATAACACGTTATCAGCACGAATAGAAGGTATGATGCATATAGATTTAGTTTATGTTTATTTTCGTGTATACAGATGATTAACCGACAGTATTTTACTAAAGTAAATATAGTACGTAGTAGAAGTATTGTGAATCTTGTGATGCTAATAAATCTAATACGTTTGATGATTAAAAGGTTTATTGTCTACATGTTTTAGAGTTAATAAAATACATTTGTCTTCACAATACAATAATAGTATGCATTTGTAAGATGGTGTCGACTAGATGCACAGTCTTTGCAGTATATTTTCTATATATATGATTATTTTGATTGCTTATTGAAATTGAATTAACAATTTTTCTTACCATATGTTATCAAAACACCAAGAAGACTTGATGAAGATTTTTGGTTATTTTTCAAATTAAAGTAAAAATATTATACAAGATATACTTTTGGCTAGGTATACACTTGTACCGTGATAGGTGAATTCATACAATATTAGATAACTTATTCGTGAAGCACTGTTACCTAAGACAAATTTGTTCGCAGGATAATGTGTTAAATGATGGCATCTTTTTCTAATCATACTTATACTAACCATATAATTATTGTTATTGCTATTATTGTCTTGATCATATATAAGTGTATTCGTTTGGGTGAATTTAATTGAATGGAATAAGTTAGTATGATCAAGATACATGCTTAGTAGTTTTGAAATTTGTTTACGAATAAAATAGGGGAACTTTAAAAATTTGAAACATTGTTAATGGAATAAGAAGAAAAAAAAGGTAAAGAAAAAAGGGATTAAAAGTTGTCGGAAAAGATAAAATGAAGGGTTTTTTGGTTATTTTGTTGAGTTTTTAGTTGGCCTGAATATTATTCCTAACTATTTTTGTCTAGCCACTAATGAGCTTACATGTAAATTTTCTTTAGTTGAATGAGTAGTTTTGAATGATGATTTACTACACAACTATAGAAGTCACTATTTTCCTACACATATTTTAGTTGCCTATAAACTAGCTATGTGACAAATGCATATTTGTAAATAAATTATTAAATGTTGAGAACTTGAAATCAACATTGTTTAAGTTTCAAAGTGACAAATATATTGTTTTTATATGATGACATGCTATAAGGTCATGTATTGTATGATTTGTTGCTATCTATACCTTGTATTCTATATGCTATCACTTCTTTGCATCGACAATACCGAATAGAACGACTAAACCAAAGTTGTGGTTTATTGTCTGTCACACCCCGGATTTCCAACCCGAAATCCATACACCTGTTGGCCCGGGTGGGGAATATCGTGACGTCAGTTGATAACATCATTGTCAATTAAACACGGCACAGCGGAAGTCTTGAAGTAAAATTACTATTACAAACCAAATGTTCGAAAATAAAAAATAATATACAAGCTTGTAATAGAAGATCCACAGGCGGATCATAAAATGTACATGGAAAGAATACAAAACAGACTTTAGGCAGATTTAGGATTTGCAAGATCCTCTTTTACTACCGAGCAGCTTCCGGCCTATTTCATATTGTACCTGCAGTTTAGCCTTTGGACGATACGTCAGCTTACGCTGGTAAATACACCCAACTGACTCATTTTGAAAACTTTAAAATGGTTTTAAGTGCAAAATGGCACAAAATCTTTTATTAACTTGGGAAAGTTGACCTTGCAACCTTTTATCAGATTCACATGTTTGTCAATACATACAGGGCCCAGTACAGAAACTGAGACATGATTAAACACACACCACTCAGGACTCACGTAGGAGTCATCCCCAACGTCTTGGGAACATTGCATATGAGCATTAAAAGGTGTATGCCTACACCCCGTGCCAAGGTCGTGGCCAATAACTAATGTATTGAGCCCAGGATATCCAGGACACGGTAATTTAACCCCGATGTTTAAGTTATCAAACAAAACTGATTAAAACGAAATATACGGGTTTACTAGCCACAAGCGGGCATTCGATTGACCCCATTTTGGACCAAGCGGTAATAATCTACCGTATCCCAAGCCCGTATAGGGAAAATAAGTCGAGAGTATTTACCTGAGCTAGTCTTCTTCTTTTATTTTTAATAACCCAGCCGTATACAAAAGTACCAAGTGCAGATAGCATTTACCGAGAAGGCTCTAGTCTGGATTATGGCATAAGCTAGCCAATTAAATACTAACGGTCTTATAAACCGAATAGTGTACATGATCATTACGTATAACGCTTGATTAAACGATGATCGAATAGAATGTAGTTTAATCCCGACAAGTACTTGACTTGTATAATATGGGTAAACTATATACATTCTGGATTTTGAAACTTAAATGACAAGGTTAAACCCGTTTCGGTTAATTTCCTTAAAAAGGTTACATATATGTAACCATGCGCATTTTAGCGATATCGAGTAACCAGGTAAGTCATGGGAAAGTTCTATATGCGATTATACTTTATATAAGTTAAGATATCAGTAGGATATCAACTTATATGCCCGTTAAGGTTTTAAAACGAAATTATGCCTCATAAGGGCATTTTGGTAATTTTATACCGTAATAAAGGAACTTGAATATAATTTTAATGTTATAGTCATAAGTATTCTGGAAAAATACTTTATTTATGATATAATATCAATAGGATGTCAATTATATGTGTAAATTATCCTTTATAACCAAACTATGCACCGAAGGGGCATTTTGGTCATTTTACACATAGTTTATAATTTATTTGAGATTCTGAATTTATAACATGTACCTACTGTAAATATGATTAAAATAAGTTTTAAAATCAGTAGGTAACAAGTCTTGGTCAATAATATGGTTTAAAACCATACTATGCGCCGAAACGGCGCTTATTTCGTAAAATGACGTTTTTAAGTGATGTTTACGAAAACTGACATTAAGGTCAGATTAAAATGTTTAAAACATGTCATTTAATATAACATATCATTAGGTAAATGAATTACCTTGAAAAGATTTGATTAAAACCATTTTATAAGCCACAAGGGCTAAAACGTCATTTATCGACATAGTTTAAGGACTTGTTAGAAAACTCAGTTTATAACTTGGTTTAACATCCCAAATAATCCTACTTATAATATTACATCAGTAGGAACTCATTTCCAAGTTCATTATCACTTAAAACCTTGTTTTATGTAAAAAGCACATTTTGGTCAAAATTGGCATAATTATGGAACTCGCGCATAACTTGGATTCTGATTATGATCATGTAATATAACCTCAGAGGGTTATGTTACATTATATTACGATCATGATGCAACTTTAATTAGTAGGTAACTAATCTAAATCGGGTCAGAATCGAAAGTCAAAGCAAAAGTCAAACTTCGCGACTTTCGGTTACGAACCGACCCTAGAACTCAAATTGATGAGCCGAACATGTTCTTACATGTTCTAATAATTATTACCAACTTGTTTAAGTGTCAAAACAGGTTTCATAACATGTATAATATCAATTTATAATTTTTCCAAAAAATGGTCGGTTTGACTTTTTAATATCATAACCTTGACCCGTCAATTGGTCTAGCAAATGTAATCTTCAGGAGGTGCCCTTTATAGGGATTAACATATACCTTATTACGATCACTTAGCCATGTTCATTTAGAACAATGACTGGACCATAATGGTCTTAACCGAAAGTCAAAGCGTTTTACGAAAACGCTTCACTTTTGTCTATAAAAGCCTATAAACGAAAATGCAAGAGCAAGGAACACTTACAAGAGGTTCCTATAATGTAAGATAACTAAGTTGGATGCTCCTTTCAGCTAGGAACTTCTAGAGGAGGGAGAAGAGTTATGTTTTAGAAAGGTGCAAGTTGGAATGAACACTTGAACACCTATTTATAGTTGGAGAACTCAAAGGAGGTGAAGCCAGGTGTTTAGGGGTGTAAGAAGGAGCTTACAAGTGTCCCAAAACGTGGCATAGTAGTTTAGAGAAGCCATGGTTTCAAGTTAAATGGTTTTGGAGTTTTGCTTGGAGACCGAACAAAACTTTCAGCAGCAGACACTCTCTGGCGGGCCGCGAGAGGCACAGGCCTTGCCTCTCGCGCCCCACGAGTGCCCCAAAGACAGTTTCCAAGTTTGACACTTCTAGCCCCTTAACTTTTAAAACCCATTAAACCTCTTTAAAACACCTTTTTTGGCACTTTTAGCCCTCTGTAGCCAATATTTGGCATACCCGGGATTATGCCCGAACATTGTCGAGCTTTCGGTTCGTTAAAAGGTCACTCAAAGGTATAAATTAACATGTTGACATTTTTAATCCCTCCATTATCCAACTTTCACATATTTACAAAATTGAACTCTCTCGTTCAACAATTAGCACGTATGAGAGTTTAGGACTTCACAAAGGATCACTTAGAGGCTTATGATAACCATGTTGATTCCGATGTCACTCAGAGGCTGGCATGTTGACATATCAGTCACTCAGAGGCCAATATTCAACCATGTTGACGTATCAGTCACTCAGAGGCTAATGATTTAAGCATGTTGACATATCAGTCACTCAGTCACTCAGAGGCTAATGATTTAAGCATGTTGACATATCAGTCACTCAGAGGCTGTTATTTATGCATGTTGACATCGGACCGTCACTCAGAGGCTCGGTTTGAGCATGTTGACGCCTTTAGTCCTTATTGGTCTTTAACAGACTATATTTAAAAAAATACAACACGTGTCACTATACTATTGGACACGATTTTACCGGGTGTTACATTGTCATTCTCATGAAAAAGTAGAAATATGCTTCGATTTGACACCCAAAGTGTCATACTCCTTGTATCTCATTATCAAGTATAAAAGAAATACTATATGACTCGGACATATAATTACTTCTCAATTGACGTTATACGAAGAGAAGTTCATTTATAAGGGAAATCGGATAAAACAAATTTTGTTTGTCAAACCTCAAATATACTCCTGAAGTAGCAATATCATTTAAAGGGTATGAACGGTTTGAAACGACTGTATATCTATATGTTCGAGAAAATAATGGAAAACCGTAAAAATTGTATGGTTTTACTCTGATTCATGAAGTGAATATATATTGATCATTGTAATCATGGGCATCATTGAGAAAATTGTAATGATGATCATATTAATAATGAGATTGACCATTAGAAGTGCAACAATCATCATGTTAATAAGAGATCAAACTATCAGAAATTATAAGATATCCAAGCTAATAATGAGATCGAATATTAGTATTATAATGATAGTCATGATAAGATCGACCACCAAAAGTGGTAAACTAGTGATTACATAACATGATGGTTTGAACTTTGAAGTTATAATGCATTCTTTCATATCTTATGTTTTGTATTATTTACGTGCAAGTAATACATATACAATATCATAAACCATAAGTTTATGGATCTTAATTATATGTTGGCATGACCGGTTAGACCACACCAAGCCAATGATAATGTGAAACTTAATGAATAACCTGAAGATTCTTCATGATAATTAAACATGTCATAGTTGCTCTCAACAAAAGTTAATTATTTACCAACCAAAGTAGGGTGTGAATCCCTAAAATATTATGGAATGAACAAAGTATGTATATATCCAAACATGATACCATGTAGTGTTTTTAAATGGACGCATCGTCTAAATGGTCATCAAATTTACCACTTGAAGTTGTGTGTAGCTTAGCGAATGAGATAGCAAGCATATTATTCCAGATTATCATATTTATGGTGGTTATAACATTGAATTTAATTTCCTTGTAGTAATGATTATTGGAATAAGTGTTGAACTTTCTAAATGCTTAAGACACAAATTGCTTTGGTTGAAAACGATGACCAGACATCTACAAATTGATTGCAAAGCCAATAATCAAGAGGGCTAAAGTTCATATTTGAGCACATGTGAGCTTACACGCGGTAACATTATTTCACATCAAGACAACATATTGTAGAGTTTCTACCCATTATAGTTGGTTTTGGTCAGGAACAAAATATTTCCCATCAAACTTTTTATTGTGCAGTATACATTGGAATTGATCCACCATAACGCATGAAGATTGAAACTCAAATAATGTTGGGAATATATGTTGGGTGAAAATACTATTTATGATTACATACTTAGAGCAGTTAACGAGAGATTTATTTATGGCTCGTTAGATATTACTTTAAGTAAATTAACATTCCCAACATTATGGGAGATTAATGGCAGTTGGAAAAGGAATGAGTATGCATGAATTATCATTTCCTAAAACTAAATTAGGTGAACAAGAAGTTCAAAAGATAATTCATTTACCTAGATTAAAGAATTAATTACCAGACATGCTCAATGAACTAAAAACAGTGACCAAGTAAGTCACATAGTCAACTGCTAATGCTCCAATTAAGATAAGTGTCCTAGAATGACAAACCATATATCAATGAGTCTATTGCACGCCTGAAGCGTGGTAGACTAGTCGATTCAAAGAAAATAAAAATTCCTCAAAAAATTGGAGCAAGTAAAGAAGAAGATGGTCAAGTCGAGGTTATAGTAAAAAAAAGGTCTCTTGCAGAGACATTAGACATGATGGTTCTGGAAGAAACTCAGGTACCTGAAAATAAAGAGTTCTTAGTAAATTATATCATGTCTATAAGTGTATGGAATCGAAACAAAATTGACGTCTTTATACTTTTGTATATATAGCGCTTAAAATGATTAAATGACGAGGATCATGATTTAAGATCTACCTACGAATGAAAACTTATAAATGATTGGCCAAAAGAAAATGGAAAGACGCAAATAAGGCAGAATTGAATTCTCTAATGAAATGGAAAGTTTCTGAACCAACAGTCCATATAACTGAAGTTGTAAAATATGTTGGATACAAATGGTTCTTTTATGTGATTCATGTGAAATCAAATTAAGTGAAATAAGGCAAAACTTGTGGCATAAATATTTTCACAAAGACCCATGATTGATTATAAAGATGCACACTTTCTAGTGGTGGAGGCAATGACTTTCCAATATTGTATTCGTCTGGTAATATAAAGAAAGAATTGATATGCGTCTTATGAATTTTATGTATCACGTGATACTGAAAGTTTACATAAAAGTTCCTTAAGGATTTAAATTATCAAACTCATGTAAAGTAAGTTCTCTAGAAGACTATGATTCAGATCTGCATACATTATGGGTATTATATATAGGCTAGATATAATTACAACTCTTGATGAGTTTACTAAAGCAGTCGAGTACTTAAAAGGTAATATTAAAACATCTTAAGGATTTAATTCTTGTACACCAATAAACATATATAGAAAACTTGTACCCGGTTATTATAATATCTCAATGTACAACGTATAAGCATGGTGTAATATGGATTTTATCAATAAGCAAGTGTTCAAGACATCTTTGCATATGATATAAAATCAATAAGAAAGTTTACGTGATGGAACTCTTAAAGAGTATGTGCACATACATAATTATTCAAAGTAGAAAGAAGTATGTGAATGATTATAAATGCCTAAAGCTCAAAACGTTGGCAATGTATCTTTATAAAGTGAAAAAAAGATTTATATGGACTAATATAGTAGAGTCGAAAGTGGTATAATCGACTTGCTGCTAAGCTTAAAAAATGAGAAATACATATGGTGTAGTTGGTCCATTTGTTCTCATTAAAAGAACAATATGATGTTTACAAGTATTATTGTATATGTTGATAATGTCATTAAAGATGGCATATCAAAATAGGCTCAAATAGTTAAACTAAGAATTTGTAAATTAAAGATGGTGGCAAATTTATGGCTCAATATGTAGAATATGCATTATGCATTTGTATTATTATCCATCAATCATAATACATCTAGAAGATGGTGGACATTTTCATATGCACAAAACTTACGGTATAAGTACATTTAATGATGTCCAAACAATTGATATAGAAAATGACTCTTGTCATCTCTAATCAAAGAAGCATATATCCTTGGTCTAGAAGTACCATAGTTAAATTTGAATTGTACTAATATATCTTGCTAGTATATATACACAGGCATATTTCAGGAAATTCATTGACAAGATATAACTCGTGTACAGTAATGAGATAATGTAATGTAATAGGTAAAACATTTATTTTTATACCCTTAAGGTACAAAAGATATGGATTCATATTTTCCTAACCTTTCAACAAGTTTGATTAGTTTTGTAAATGCAGAGAATGTAGCAAAAAACATTTATGGATCTTATGTTATCTACATACAAGAGGAAGTAATTATAGGTTTCACATGAAGATCATACATCAATGTTCAATGAATGATTTCCCATTAATGGATCAAGCGACATATCAAGCTGCACATCAATGGATTACAAAGTTTTGAGCAACTTTCAAAGAAGCCCGACACGAGCCACTCATAGGATACATGTAAAAATGAGGGGGAGCATTATACAAGTTGCACTTTTTTTCCCTTAACCAAGTTTTATCCCAATGGGTTTTCTAAGTAAGGTTTTTCAATGAGGCAACATACCTGATCCAAAATTATCAGGGGGAGAAAATACGCGCTGCACTCTTTTTCCCTTAGCTTAGGTTTTGTCCCACTGGGTTTTCCTGACAATGTTTTTAACGAGACAGCACCACCAAGCGTATAATATATTATTTTCTTTTATCACGTGGATAGTCAAGGGGGAGTGTTATAAATAAACTATATGATGATGACTATCCACATTCTAACTCCCGTCTCTTTGTATTAATGTAACATTCTAACTCCCGTCTCTTCATGTCCTTTGTATTAATGTAAGAACACTACATATAGAGGTTCTTTGTATTGCATCATTACATCTCAATGAATTATAATTATCTATTCTATCTTTCTCTATGTGTTCTTTTGATACTTGTTTTTATGTTAATATACTAGTCGCTAGTAGGCCGTCGTTTCACAACAAAACCTATGGTTACAAAAATAACATGAAATGGCCATCTAAAACCATTCTAGATATGTTTATTAAAAGTGGGCCATGTCATAGAAAATCAATTGGCCCTTGTTTTTATTATGACCTGTTTGGTGTGTAGTTAAAAGTCTACCCGAATGGATCGGTCCATATATATGCTTAAATATAGATATTTTCAATAAACAACTTTGATGTGCCTGAGAAGGTTTATCAACTCTTCAACAATATTATTTATTAATTAGTAATTGGTTATAGGCTTAAAATTAAGATATTCTCCATAATAGTTGCTCCTTAACTTATGAAATACATTTGATCCCTAAATTTAGTAACGTTAGACGGTTGAACATCTATTGAATATTCCATCACAATCAAGTAGAGAAATGAGATTATAAATTGACAATATTATCTAGAAGTTAGTTCCTCCTACTTTTATTTTTTTTTCCAATGAATAGATATTACACTTTGTCCATACGGTTGCATTTACGTGACTACCATTTGATAATAGTCTTGAGTCAATGTCACGATTTAACATCACAACCAATCAGTCTCTTTCTATATAATATCACAATTATATGTAAGACTAATCTTATCAAATTGTAATACTCTTTACATTGGTACATACCATCTTTGTCAATTTAGTTGTGAATGATAGAAGATGTGGTATCCACTTAACTACTAGTCATTTTAAGTTATAAATGGTATTAAAATTGTTTGATAGACTAATGTAATCATTTTCGTTTATATCAACTATGATGACAAATATGTCTGAATATCGAAAAAGAGTCTGAAAAAATACACTAAGGTGTTGTTTGTTTTTAAGAGGTAAAATGTCTGAAGTCTTCGAAACGCATTTGCAGACATTTGTAGAAGAAGTGGACCAATCTCTGCAGTCTACAAGAAGAAGACTGTTTCTTTTTTAACATATGTAGATTTCTAAATAAGCTGGTAGTGGTGGTGGGTGGTGGTGGTGATGGACGATGGTGGGTGGTGGACGGTGGTGGTGATGGACGGTGGTGGGTGGTGTTTAACCTTCTGCAAACAATAGAAGATCTTAAAAATGGTTGGGTCAAGTCAGCACCAAGAAGAGCTTGCGCAGACGTTTTTTAATTAAACGTCTTCGGAAAAACAAACAGTCTGCGTATAGCAATGTTTGCGTATGGTTTGCGTGACGTAGACAGAAAAGCCTGCACATTTTTTTATAAAAACAAACACCGCCTAATTCATGTTTGTTTTACATAATTGATAGAATGGTAGTTTTATCATTTTATAACCAAGAGGAATTATCTCTTGTAAAGAGAATAAGGTTCAATCCTTAAGAGATGCGAATATTTAAAGTGAAAAAATTAGCCGTTAAAAAAAGTAGTTTTTTAAAGACATTTTCGTTATTATGTGTATTTTTTTGTGCCATTTGACATTAAAACAACCAAACACATAGGTGTCTTCAATATAGGATTTACTTTAACGAAAAAGGTTTCAATATAGGATTTACTTTAACGAAAAAGGTTTCAATATATGAGTAACACTCATGTTCATAACTATTTTTGGAGCCCGCGCTTCACGACAGGGTCGTAGAAGGTTACTAGTAAGGATGTACTTGTTTTATTATATATCGATGGGTTACCATCGACTATGCATACTTTAATCTAAACGCCGGTGATATTAAGCAATTAACATAGTTAAGTAAATATGTCTAAAGTTAAAAGTTAGCTTTAACTATAATAAGGTAAATAAAAAAAGGGTTATGTTTGTTACCTGATATATTAAAGGGTTAATATAGACCATGTATGTTTTAATTTGAACAGTAAAAATAAGCAAACAACACCATTATTTAAACATGTTTAGAGTTAATAGTTATCTTTACTATAATAAGTTAAATAAATAATAAGTAAAATAAAGAGTTAAACTTTTAAAAATAGATAAAAGAACAAATATTTGTTAAAAAGAAAAAGAATGACTTTAATAAATTTCAAGGGTCGTATGAGAACTTTATTAAAATTCTGGAGCCAAAACTTAAATCATTTATTGAGAAAGGAATTATTATTAACTTCCGTTTGATAAACTCTAATTTGATAAATTTTAATAAAGTTCAGAATCCATGTAATTTGTTTATAAAAAAATTATTAAAGTTCAGAAATCGTATAATAATTCTGTTAAAATTTAGAATTAGAAACATAAATTGATTTATTGAAAATATTATAGCCCTATAATTATAAAAAAAAAATATTATTAAAGCCATGAATATTTGGTACTATTCACAATTGGCTATGTTAATATATTTTTTTATAGGTGAACTTAACAACAGACAGTTAATTCACATCTGCTAGTCGCAGGCCCGCCACCCCACTCATTACCAAGGACTATGTTGTCTAAACCGGGCCCACGCCTTGGTCGAGTGTGGCTTGGCTATCCCGAGAAAATTTCCAGCCACCTGCCACTTGACAGGAGTTGCACCCTCCACAAGAGTCGACCCTATTGTGAAAGCCAACTCTCTAAAGTAAATGCACTGTAATAGAAAACTTAGGTTGGCTTCCGGGTTTTGAACTTGTGACCAAACCTCTACCTGTTCATTGCCATGACCACTGGGCTGTGAACCCAGGGTCTGGCTATGTTAGTATATAGAATTCCTTAGGTACGTGAGACGTGTCGTATCTATCGAAAATTGTGTCACTCACTTCACAAAAAAACCGTAACATGTAATATTTTAATATTTTATTATCACTGTCAACAGGTATAGTGGTGGTTTAATTTATTTCACGTTTCAAATGAAATTTAAATTTTGAGTGATATTTCAATAAAAAAAAAAGTAAAATGTTATTTTCGTCTTTGAAGTTGGTCAGTTTTGTGACTTTCGTTCAAATGTTTGTTCTTTTGTATCTGTATCCAAAAGGTTTGAAATCTTGTTATTTTCATCTGGCTCGTTAACTTCATCCATTTTTCTTCGTTAAGTCAATGATATTTTCATCTTTTTTGTTAACTTAAAGGGCAATTTGATCTTTTTCATTTTATTTAAAAAGACTGTATACCCTGAAAAGACTGATTTGCCCTTTAAATTAACAATAACGACGGAAGCACCCCTGACTTAAAAAAAATAGATAGAGTTAACAAGCCGGATGAAGATGCAATGATTTAAAACCTTTTGGATCCAGATACAGAAAACAAACTTTTAGACGAAAGTCACAAAAGTGTCCAAATCTTTATGGACGAAAATGACAATTTACTCAAAAAAAAATAACTAGCATAACTCTTCATTTTAGGGTTTGTCCATAATTAAAATTAGATAAATGTTTTATAGGGTTACCAAAATACTTGTAGTATAGCAATATTAAAGTGTGTGTATATTGGCGATCCCTCTCGAGTGGTTCAAAGTTTAAGCCTTACGGTGAACAACTGAACAAATGTGTAGATTAGTGGTAGGATTAGACAATACCTGAGTTAGCCATTCTAAACAAAGTTAGCAGAGTTAAAAGAGTTTATGTGCTTGTATGCACACTCGTGTTTGCTAGCATATGGACTGGCGGGGAAGTATGAATGCATAGGGCAGGGTTATTTTGGAAACCCACTTTAGTTGAGAAAACCATGAAAACATTGTGTTAAATTATCTAAAACAACGTATTTTTTATGAAAGTTTTATGAAACGTAATATACATACTTCCAAGCGTTTTAAAGCCCAAATGATAATAATAAAGCGTCGAAAGGATTTTTCATATAGATACAATTCCTATGTAACATGTGTGTAACATCATCTTTATAACAACGACATTTTGTTACATATGGTTAGGTTAAAATGAAAACCACCTTGAGTTGTGAGAACCATGAGAAGTAGGACATCCAAAAGGTTTTTCCAAAAAAAAAAAATTTCTCAAAAATCATAAAAAATCACTTGTTTCAGCAAAAAAAAATTAAATGCTGCACACGAACATTTACGTTGGGTGTAAAAAAATATATATCTTCGTAACAAAATTTACACCAGTGCGTAAACAAAACTTATATCAGGCAAAACTACCGACTCGACAATTTTTTTGTTTTTTTCCAGGTGTGTTTATAATATTTCCATCTACGTTTGCGATGTATAAGAATTTATACATCTTTTAAACGTCAAATATTCCCCATTTATGCGAGAACTCGTTGTATTTTCATTGATCTTGATACTCATTTGAGTTGTTTGTGAAAATACGGGTCCGGGCTTCGGCCTGGTGTTGAAACGAAGGCTTTTGGAGCAAAATGAAGCAAAAATAGAACTTTACAGCAAAACGGCCAGATATGGCACGACCGTATCAACCCAAGCACGACCATGCCAAGCCTTCGGAGACCGGCACTCTCATTAGCACTATCAACTATTAGCGCAAACCAGACCAGTCCAAGAACTGGCACGGTCGTGCCAAGTCCACGCACGACCGTGCTCGTGTCACCTCAGCTTCTGATCAGCTCATTCCCGAGACCGAAACAGTCATCACCGAATACGTCATCAATAAGCACAACCATGCCATCTTTAGGCATGGTCGTGCCTGTAACATCCGTCGAAAAACGGGTTTTCAAAACCCGCTTCGTTTATTAACCGAACCATCAGTTTTAAACTTTTGTTGTTTATTTATGACCTATTTTAATTTTAAACGATACATAATTAATAAACAAATTAGAAGATATAAATTATAATTGTTAAAAAGTAAAAGAAAATTAATTAAAAAGAAAAATCGGCTGTCGGGAGTTGAACCCGGGTCAGCCGGAAATCCGAAATGTCTTAACATTCACTCATCCAACCACTCCGCCACTTTGGTTATTTGATATCATATCGAAACAATTAATTCAAATAATAAAACACGGAAGTCAAATCCAGTCAAAATCGCGCCCAATTCGCAGTCGTCGGAAATCCCGACGATTTCGCTGATAATTGACGGTTTCTTCTATTTTAACCGAAGAATTTACCTCAACGTCGGTTATAACCGATGTCTAAACCCGCGACACCAGTCGTAACCGCCGGAGAACGGCTGACTTTGAATCAAGACTGAAATCCGACCCCATGCGTCTCGATTCTTCCCTATAAATGCACCCACAATTCACTGGTCGCCTTTTCGCTCAAAATCGCACATTTTCTCGACGAATTTTCACTCGCCGGAAATATCCTGCCATCACCGGACTTTCGCCGGAAAACCGAGACTCACATCCACACGGTAATTCCTTCGACTCTTTCTGTTTCAATCAATTGATTAGACTGTTACTAACACAAATCCACCATCAGAATCAATCCCAGACGACGTAGCCGGAATATTCAACTCTCGCCGGAAAATCTCTGAAAATTCTGATATCGCGCTGTGAATCGGTATAACCCTTCAAACTCCTGTCAATCCTTGTTTAAGTACCTCAATTTCATAACTAATCGAACAGAACTGTTAATTGATCCTAACAGCCGAAGTTCACAAACCGAGCCGACGAATCCTTGCCGGAGTTCTGTGAAAGACACGGATCGGTACCCTCCTTTCCCCCAAACTCTCTCCATTCATTACCTTTCAATTACTTATAATGTTTGAAAATCAAATTAGGTAAATCAGTCAAAACAGTCGGACTTTGTTTTTCTGGGTAAAGTTTAACGAAGAAGACGAAGGGGGGTATAATATAAGTTTAATTAAAATCAGTTTATGAACGGTTAGACACACAGTCCAGCGGTGGACTGTGTGCGAACAAATACACATACGACGCGAGTTCGATTCTTGTCCCAGCCTTACTCTCTTGATATAAAAAAATGTCTTTTTAACCGAACCGGGTTAACTCTCAAAATCATGTTAAGTATAATAAAAACCGGATTATTAACCAGGTTAGACACACAGTCCAGCGGTGGACTGTGTGCACGGTAACCCACAGGTCCCGGGTTCGAGACCTGTGGTCAGCACCGGTTCGATGCATTTAAAATCCTTTTTAAAAATAAATAATTTCTGGAAAAATCTAAATAGTATATAAGTATAATTAAAAACAGATTTATTTCGGGTTAGACACGTAGCTCAGTTGGTAGAGCTGCGTGCACGCGTACGGGAGGTCACGGGTTCGAGTCTCACCCAGCGCGCATATATAATCGACCGGACCGGTCAACGGTCAACGGTCATTGGTCAACGGTCAAAAGTCAATATTTTTTTTATTATTTTTATTTATTTATTTAATTTAAAAATCAATTAAAAATAACGTTTTTAAAGTTAGAAAGTAGCCTTAAACTCACAAAAATATATCCAAAAATCCTATTAAAACAGTTAATAAAATCCACATACTTACCGTACCTTTTCGTTATTAATTAGGTTAGTTATCTCTCGTCGATCAATCCTCTAAACTCGTGCGCATTCAACACCTTCAAACAAACGCACCTAAGGTGAGTGAATCTCTACAAATTCCCCGTTTTAATCACATTTTGGGGTGTATCATGTGTCGCTATTTATTTATTATAATTAAACACTTGTGCATCCATCATATTCATGATCATGTGTATTCAATATGTATCAGTTGTTTGTGTGGTTGAAGTTTAGATTTAATTTATCATTTCAGTACATACATTTCATAGGCCGCCGCTCCCCATTACCTATGAGCGTGAGCTGTTCCCCATTACCTATGAGCGTGAACCAGGCGTTGCCAACATAAGATCGGCTCCGTTTGATTGAGCCTTGATCTCATATACATTTGCATAGGCCGTCCGTTCCCCATTACCTATGAGCGTGAACGGGACGTTGCCAACATATACATTGTCCTTCTTATTATTTACTTAAGCAAGGTGGTTTGTGATCGTTATGTTTATATACATTTGTTCATATATGATTGTTGCACAATTTTCCTATATTAATTACAATAATGAATCAATGACAAATGTTTTTAACAAGGTTCACTCGCCAACTTTTTTTGACCCAAAATTCCCCATTTTTACACATGATACAGGTGATCAAGTTGAAGCAAGAAACATATAGGGCGGCCTAGAAGAATAAACCAGTTTAGATTTTGGATTGTTTTAGTTAATTTTTCCTTTCCTTGTATTGTATGAATTTGACTTGGAACTTTGAGATGTAATTTGAATTTATTAAATATGAAACATATTAGTAAACATCATGAGCTTTGGTGATAACCCAATTATGCCCCGACTCTTATTCCGCTGCGGGTCGGGGTGTGACAGATTGGTATCAGAGCCATGACTATAGGGATATAGGATAGGTTATTAGACCCTTAGAGCCTATACTATAGTTGATTAGAAATTTTTGAGATTTTTGTGTGTTACATGCCAAATTTCATGATGTTTATATGTTTTATGTTAAATGTTACATTCAATGTTATGCAAGCATGTTCATAAGTATATATTATCATATAATGCCTATCATGAATCATATTCTCATAACATATCATGTCCATGAAAGCACACATCACATCATTTTCATGATTGTTTTTACAATGATTTTTGTATTTTCAAATCTCATCAAAGTGAGTTCCCATGACGGGCATGTAGTAACTGGAAGGGTACAAGTACCGGTAGTCGGAACGTCTTGTCTAGGCTTGGCATTCGTATAAATCCAAAATAAAGGACCAGTTTGCCTACCTGGGGACTAACGATGAGAGTACGAAGGACCTATTAGGCCAAAGCATGCTATACCAAACGTCGTGTGAACTACCCCACTTTGAGTTGTCATTGTGTCTATACCTGGACACCCTCCGACCATACATCTCGCAAACATATTTTGTGGTTTTCATTCGGGTGATGCGAGTGTTAAACCGCCAATACCAATGTGAATCCTACTAAGCCAATAGTCATGGGGGCCCACATGACTATACCGGCGATAGTATGGGGGACATTTGAGGCCCAACATGAGCAACCCCAAGACATCCTATGGATGTAGTTGCATTATTGATATTTATGTTATTTTCATTTTCTTTAAGACACATGACACCTAAAAAGACTCCATAAACTCACAATCTTTCCTATGTATGTTCCTGTAGATGTCGGCTAGGCAGTTACGTGGAGGACGAAAGTCAGGAAGGTCAAACGAACGCTTGGCCACTCAGATTGCGAAACAAATGGCCGCGGTGCTTCCTGATATTGTAATTCAAGTCCAGCAAGCTCTCACCGCGAATCCTGTCAACCCACCCAATCAAGAGGATCAAAACATCGACAACCTTTCCTCCAAGAAGTGCTCCTACAAGCACTTCAAGTCTTGCGATCCCCCAAAGTTCGAAGGGACCGAAGGTGTCACCGCTCTCCTCCACTGGTTTGAGGAAATGGAAAACACCTTCTTAAATTGCGATTGTCCCGAGGATCGCAAGGTACGTTACGCAACCGGGAGATTATTTGGGGTAGCCCTGACCTGGTGGAACACCGAGAAGGGTAAGAGAGGAGTTGAAGAAGCGATGGCCTTAACCTGGGAAGAGTTAAGGGAAATGATGACAAAACGCTTCTGTCACACCCCCGACCCGCAGCGGAATTAAGAGTCGGGGCATAATTGGGTTATCACCAAAGCACATGACATTTACTATTATGTTTCATAATTAAATGAAGTCAAAGTTACATTTCTCAAACATCCAAACATGTTCATTCATTACAAAGGAAAATAACCAGACATGATAATCCAAATACTAAATCGTTTTATTTCTTCTATCCAGGTCCTATGTGTTCCTAGCTGCTGCTGGTTCACCTGTATCATGTGTAAAAATGGGAGGTTTTTGGGTCAACATAAGTTGGCGAGTGAACCTTATAGATAAACATTTGATAATGATTTTCTGGTTAGTTTATCAATAAAATATTGTGCATAATCATAAAAGAGCATATGTATGAAATCAAGCAATGGCAAACATCAGTTACAATTATAACATACATTAACAATCGATAGCATACATGAACATACCAACATCATATAATAATTAACATAAATGAAATGTGCGATCAAGGCTCAATCAAACGGAGCCGATCGTATTGCATGAACTGGAAATGTAAATTGAACTGTGCGCTCAAGGCTCAATCAAACGGAGCCGAACGTATTGCATGAACTGGAAATGTAAATTGAACTGTGCACTCAAGGCTCAATCAAACGGAGCCGAGCGTATTGCATGTATTGAAATGTAAAATGAAATGACCGATCAAGGCTCAATCAAACGGAGCCGATCGTGCGGGCACGCCCTGATCAACCGCATAATAAAATGGGGATCAAACTCAACCCTGATGGATGGGGAGCTACGGCCTCGGCAATTGCATGTACTGAAATAATAATTTGCAAACAATAATAACTACTTAACAGCAACAAACTAATACACATGTCATGATATGATATATGCACAATAACTTGGTTATAATATGTAAATGAACAAGACACATGATACACCCCAAAAACGTGATTAAAACGGGGAATTTGAAGGGTTCACTCACATTGGGTGCGTTGGATTGGAGATGGTGAGATGCGCACGATTTAGACGAGCGAGTCGACGAGGAATACTAACCTAAATAATAATGGAAAGATATATTAAATGGATAGATTTTATTAAGGATTTTAATGGGATTTTTAGATATATTTTTGTGAGTTTATGGCTATTTTCTATCTTTAAAAATGTTATTTTTAAGTATTTTTAATTGATTTTTAAATTAAAATAAACAAATAAATATCTAAAAAAATATTATTTTTTTTACTGTTTGACCGTTGACCGTTGACCGGTTCGGTCAGCGGTAAATATTTGCGCCAAGCGGGATTCGAACCGGTGACCTTCTGTTCACGCGCACGTAGCTCTACCAACTGAGCTACGTGACTAACCCGTTAGAAACCCAGTTTTAATTATATTTATATATTATTCGAATTTACCGAAAATTCCTTTATTTTGCAAAACGTTTTAATCTCATGGACCGGTGCTTGTGACGGGACTCGAACGCGCGACGTGAAGTTTATTTTGCACACAGTCCACCGCTGGACTGTGTGTCTAACCCGGTTATATTCTTGATTTATATTATACTTAACAACTACTCGCTCTAACCCGGTTAGTTCATGAATAAAAAGAAATGTTATTACGTAGAGCGTGCGTGTAGTAAGGATCGAACTCGGGACTTGTATATAAACTTTGCACACAGTCCACCGCTGGACTGTGTGTCTAACCCGTTTATTATCCGAATTTTATTTACTCTTATCCTGTTTTTAAGTTCGTCTTCTTCACTACAATTACCGACTTTACTCAAACAACTGGTTCATGATTTAACTACTTAAATAACATGACTACTAGCTTGAATGTACAAAACCGAACAGTTTGGGGAAAGGAAATACCGGACAGGTCGTCTTCTTTAAAGAGTCCGGCGAAAATCAGATAGCTCTGTTTTTGAACCTCCGGTTGAGAGAGTCTATCAACAGAATTAAGGAATTAGATTTGAAATTGAACCAGAGTACATGGATTATTAGCACGACTGAATGTGTTTACCGTTAACTAGCGAGTTTCCGGCAAATTCCAGAATTTCTCCGGCGAACCCAGAAAATCCAGCAAAGTCTTCTGTGATTGATTTTTAGTGATGGATTAATGTTAGTAGAGTCCTAACAATAGATTGAAACCACAAAGGAGGAAAATCTTACCGGTTTGTGTTGAACACGGTTTTCCGGCGAGTTCTGCAGAGAATTCCGGCGAACAGTTTTTGGTGCTCAAAAGACTTGAAAACGCGACGAAAAGGAAATGGAGTGTTGTTGTGACAGTTCTGAATCGCACAGATGATTGGAACTTGAATTATTCGGAGTTTGATAACTTTTCGGTTTCAAAAACCGAAACTTTAAGTTCATTCAATTTAGACTTAATTAGAAACCGATATTCATCGGTTATAAGCTAGCTAAACGAGTTTGAACTGATTTGGCGATTCGGTTTACCGATTTCCGTTATGCAGATGGCATTAACGGTTGATTGAGTTTGCGTATAAGATCCAACTGTTTTCCTAAAGTTAACAGAAAACACTTGATGGCAGAGTGGTTAAGGGACGGAATGATAAGTCTTGGCGACAGCTGACCCGGGTTCGAGTCCCGGCAGCTACAATTGATTTTTATTTATTTTATTTTAACTTTTTATCCAATTTAATTTTTATAGTTTAGTTTATTTATTAATTATGTAACGTTTAAACTCAAAATAACCATAAATAATTACTGTATTTTCATAACTTGGTATTTGATTACAAAACGGAGCGGGTTTTGGAGACCCGATTTATACAAATGTTACAGCTTCTGCCCAAGAAGCGAACTCAAGAAGTTGGAAGACGAATTCCACTCGCTGAAGCAAAAGGAAGGGGACCATACTTCCTACAACAAAAGATTTCTTTAGCTGAACAGATGGTTCCTAACTTGTTCACCCCAGTATACCGCTTGGTTGAACACTATATTCGAGGCCTCCCCTTGAAGATTCAAGACTCAGTCCTCAGCACTTCGCCTGCAACTCTCGAAGCTGCTAGGAATTAGCCACCGAACTTACCGAGAACCGCATCAGAAACGGTAAATTCAAAAGGAGAAAAAAGAAAGCCCCCGTTGAGGGCCAAACTTCAAACCATTCCACCTCCTCCTCAAAATTTTCAAACAAGAGGAAACGAAATACCAGAAATTTTGCTGTCACCCAAACCAATTTCCCTATCCCTGCTGCACCCATCACACAAGTTGCTCCTTCACCCGCACCATACAAAAGGCAATACTCTGGCCCTTACCCAAAATGCACCCGTTGTCAATACCATCACTCCCCCGAATACCCCTGTCAATATTGCACCGGCTGTGGCCGTGCAGGTCACACCATCCAAGCCTGCCGCTCACTACATCGAATGAACCGCAACCAACCCACAACTCAAACCCACCATCAAATAATGGGTCAAGCCCAACAACCCCTACTACCACCACCTACACAACACATGGCCCAAACCTACTACCAACGCAACTACCCCATGATGCAACCCATGCGGGCTTGCTACAATTGTGGAGACCCAAACCACTTTAGAAACACTTGTCCACGTTTGGTGAACATCATACATGCTCAAGCTCAAGCAAATCCGGTGAACCAAGCAAACCAAGCTCCTCCACCTGCTAGAGGAAGAGCATTTAACATCAACACCAACCAAGCTAGGGCCGACAACAACGTGGTTAACGGTACGTTTCTCATCAATGGTAGTTATGCATCCGTGTTAATTGATACTGGCGCGGATAAGAGTTTTGTGTCCTTAGAATTCGAATCCATCCTCAACCAAACTCGTGATAAACTTATGGAATCCATAACGGTAGAAGTTGCTGACGGAAAACCGGTCTCATTAAACTCCATTATTCGAAACTGTACCCTTACCCTAAACGATCACGATTTTCCTGTTGACCTCATTCCTATGAAGTTGGGAAGTTTTGACATCATAACCGGCATGGACTGGCTCAGCCAACGTCATGCTGAAGTGGTATGCCGCGAAAAGTTCATTCACATTCCTCTTGCAGACGGTCAAACCCTGCGAATCTTTGGAGAAACCCCTTCGAAAGGACTCAAACTGATGTCCTGTCTTCAAGCCCGAAAATATCTCCGCAAGAATTATGTAGCATTCCTAACCCACGTTGTCAAGAAAGGAAATAAGGAGAAGAAACTCGAAGACATACCTGTAGTAAAAGAATTCCCGCAAGTTTTCCCCGACGACATCTCAGGACTTCCTCCCAAGAGAGAAGTCGAATTCCGCATCGATCTTATACCGGGCGCTACACCCGTCGTGAAATCTCCTTATAGGTTAGCCCCATCCGAAATGCAAGAGCTAGCCAGTCAATTACAAGAACTGACCGACAAAGGATTCATACGTCCTAGCTCATCGCCTTGGGGTGCACCTGTTCTGTTCGTGAAGAAGAAAGACGGAACGTTTCGCATGTGTATCGATTACAGAGAGCTCAACAAATTAACGGTCAAGAACCGCTATCCATTACCTCGTATCGATGATCTTCTAGACCAACTCCATGGTGCCACTTGTTTTTCAAAGATCGACCTTCGTTCCGGCTATCATCAACTCAGAGTACATGAAGAAGACGGCCCAAAGACCGCCTTCCGAACTCGTTATGGTCACTATGAATTCATGGTCATGCCCTTTGGTCTAACCAACGCTCCAGCCGTCTTCATGGATCTAATGAACAGAGTTTGCAAACCCTATCTCGATCGCTTTGATATAGTCTTCATCGATGATATTCTCATCTACTCAAAGTCTAAGACTGATCATGAACGACACCTTCGACTCATCCTCACGCTCTTGAGAACCGAAAAGCTCTACGCTAAATTCTCCAAATGCGAATTCTGGTTAAAAGAAGTACAGTTCCTTGGTCATGTCGTCAATGACAAGGGAATTCATGTCGACCCCTCAAAGATCAAAGCAGTACAAGAATGGAAAGCGCCACGTACACCAACCGAAGTAAGATCTTTCCTTGGTTTGGCTGGTTACTATCGCCGTTTCATATCAAATTTCTCTCGTATCGCTGTACCACTCACGACTTTGACGCATAAAGGAAAACCCTTCATATGGTGACCTAAACAAGAAGAAGCCTTCCAAACCCTTAAGCAAAAGCTTTGTGACGCACCTATCCTCACACTCCCCGAAGGTTGCGATGACTTTGTAGTTTATTGCGACGCATCAGGGCAGGGACTAGGCTGTGTTTTAATGCAAAGGGGAAAAGTGATAGCCTATGCTTCTAGGCACCTCAAAACTCTTGAGAAGAACTACACTACTCACGACCTAGAACTTGGAGCCGTTGTGTTCGCTTTTAAGATATGGAGACATTACCTCTATGGTACCAAGTATGAAATTTACACTGACCACAAGAGCCTCCAACATATATTTAACCAAAAGGAGTTGAATATGAGGCAACGAAGATGGGTCGAACTTCTTAATGACTACGACTGCGAAATTCGGTATCATCCCGGCAAGGCAAATGTGGTGGCCGATGCACTCAGTCGAAAGGGTTATGCGAACTCCATTCGTCTTCTATGTTCGCAAATCATAACCGATATCAAAGATCAAATCCGAGAAGCTCAACATGTCTCCATAACAGAATACGACATACGCAATGAGTTATCTTGTGGAGCAGAACTTAAACTCGAAACAAAATCTGACGGCATTCTGTATTACCTAGATCGCATATGGATTCCCGATCACAATAACCTTCGCGATACCCTTATGAAAGAGGCGCACAAAACACGATACTCTGTACACCCAGGAGCCGACAAGATGTATCAAGACCTTCGATACACCTACTGGTGGCCTGGCATGAAAAAGGATATTGCTGTTTTTGTTTCCAAGTGCCTCACCTGTTCTAAAGTGAAAGCTGAACATCAAAGACCCTCAGGACTTCTAGTCCAACCTGAAATACCTGTATGGAAGTGGGAAAACATAACCATGGACTTTATTGCCGGGTTACCTCGCACCTCCGGTGGGTATGACACTATATGGGTAATCATTGATCGTCTTACAAAATCAGCTCACTTCATTCCGATTCGCGAAGACTTTAAGAATGAGAAACTAGCTCGTATCTACATCAGCGAAATCGTAAGCCGTCATGGTGTACCGTTAAGCATTATTTCAGATCATGATGGTCGTTTCACTTCACGAACATGGCAAGCTGTACAAGCCGCTTTGGGTACACGATTAGACCTTAGTACCGCTTATCATCCCCAAACTGATGGTCAATCTGAATGCACCATTCAAACTCTTGAAGACATGCTTCGAGCATGTGTCATAGACTTCAAAGGGAATTGGGACGCTCATCTACCATTAGTTGAATTTTCGTACAACAACAGCTATCATTCAAGTATCGGCATGGCACCTTTCGAAGCGTTATATGGTCGTAAGTGTCGATCACCAATATGTTGGCACGAAATCGGAGAAGCTCAAATCACCGGTCCTGAATTAATACAAGAAACAACAGACAAGATTCATCAAATCCGAAACAACCTTCTAGCGGCACAAAGTCGTCAAAAGAGCTATGCTGACAAGCGACGAAAGCCCTTGGAATTTGACATTGGTGACCAAGTACTTTTAAAAGTATCGCCGTGGAAGGGAGTAGTTCGTTTTGGCCAAAAAGGCAAGCTAGCACCACGCTACGTAGGTCCTTTCAAGATACTCGAAAGAGTAGGACCTGTAGCATACAAGCTTGACCTACCAGAGGAACTCAACAGAATTCATCCCACATTCCACGTATCGAACGTGAAGAAGTGCCTCGCCGATGAAAATCTCCATATTCCTCTAGAAGACATTCAAGTCGATGATCTATGCATTTCATTGAAAGACCAGTAGAAATTATGGACTTGGAGAAAAACGTTTAAGATGAAGCCGCATTCCAATTGTCAGGGTACGCTGGGAGTCGAACGAGGACCTGAGTTTACTTGGGAACGTGAAGACTCAATGCGCGAGAAATACCCACATCTTTTTCCTGTAACTACTACTACTTAAATTTCGGGACGAAATTTCTAAAAGTAGGGGATACTGTAACATCCGTCGAAAAAACGGGTTTTCAAAACCCGCTTCGTTTATTAACCGAACAATCAGTTTTAAACTTTTGTTGTTTATTTATGACCTATTTTAATTTTAAACGATACATAATTAATAAACAAATTAGAAGATATAAATTATAATTGTTAAAAAGTAAAAGAAAATTAATTAAAAAGAAAAATCGGCTGCCGGGAGTCGAACCCGGGTCAGCCGGAAATCCGAAATGTCTTAACATTCACTCATCCAACCACTCCGCCACTTTGGTTATTTGATATCATATCGAAACAATTAATTCAAATAATAAAACACGGAAGTCAAACCAGTCAAAATCGCGCCCAATTCGCAGTCGTCGGAAATCCCGACGATTTCGCTGATAATTGACGGTTTCTTCTATTTTAACCGAAGAATTTACCTCAACGTCGGTTATAACCGATGTCTGAACCCGCGACACCAGTCGTAACCGCCGGAGAACGGCTGACTTTGAATCAAAACTGAAATCCGACCCCATGCGTCTCGATTCTTCCCTATAAATGCACCCACAATTCACTGGTCGCCTTTTCGCTCAAAATCGCACATTTTCTCGACGAATTTTCACTCGCCGGAAATATCCTGCCATCACCGGACTTTCGCCGGAAAACCGAGACTCACATCCACACGGTAATTCCTTCGACTCTTTCTGTTTCAATCAATTGATTAGAGTGTTACTAACACAAATCCACCATCAAAATCAATCCCAGACGACGTAGCTGGAATATTCAACTCTCGCCGGAAAATCTCTGAAAATTCTGATATCGCGCTGTGAATCGGTATAACCCTTCAAACTCCTGTCAATCCTTGTTTAAGTACCTCAATTTCATAACTAATCGAACAGAACTGTTAATTGATCCTAACAGCCGAAGTTCACAAACCGAGCCGACGAATCCTTGCCGGAGTTCTGTGAAAGACACGGATCGGTACCTCCTTCCCCCAAACTCTCTCCATTCATTACCTTTCAATTACTTATAATGTTTGAAAATCAAATTAGGCAAATCAGTCAAAACAGTCGGACTTTGTTTTTCTGGGTAAAGTTTAACGAAGAAGACGAAGGCTGGGTATAATATAAGTTTAATTAAAATCAGTTTATGAACGGGTTAGACACACAGTCCAGCGGTGGACTGTGTGCGAACAAATACACATACGACGCGAGTTCGATTCTTGTCCCAGCCTTACTCTCTTGATATAAAAAATGCCTTTTTAACCGAACCGGGTTAACTCTCAAAATCATGTTAAGTATAATAAAAACCGGATTATTAACCAGGTTAGACACACAGTCCAGCGGTGGACTGTGTGCACGGTAACCCACAGGTCCCGGGTTCGAGACCTGTGGTCAGCACCGGTTCGATGCATTTAAAATCCTTTTTAAAAATAAATAATTTCTGGAAAAATCTAAATAGTATATAAGTATAATTAAAAACAGAATTATTTCGGGTTAGACACGTAGCTCAGTTGGTAGAGCTGCGTGCACGCGTACGGGAGGTCACGGGTTCGAGTCTCACCCAGCGCGCATATATAATCGACCGGACCGGTCAACGGTCAACGGTCAAAAGTCAATATTTTTTTTATTATTTATTTATTTATTTATTTAATTTAAAAATTAATTAAAAATACTTAAAAATAACGTTTTTAAAGTTAGAAAGTAGCCTTAAACTCACAAAAATATATCCAAAAATCCTATTAAAACAGTTAATAAAATCCACATACTTACCGTACCTTTTCGTTATTAATTAGGTTAGTTATCTCTCGTCGATCAATCCTCTAAACTCGTGCGCATTCAACACCTTCAAACAAACGCACCTAAGGTGAGTGAATCTCTACAAATTCCCCGTTTTAATCACATTTTGGGGTGTATCATGTGTCGCTATTTATTTATTATAATTAAACACTTGTGCATCCATCATGTTCATGATCATGTGTATTCAATATGTATCAGTTGTTTGCGTGGTTAAAGTTTAGATTTAATTTATCATTTCAATACATACATTTCATAGGCCGCCGCTCCCCATTACCTATGAGCGTGAACCAGGCGTTGCCAACATAAGATCGGCTTCGTTTGATTGAGCCTTGATCTCACATACATTTGCATAGGCCGTCCGTTCCCCATTACCTATGAGCGTGAACGGGACGTTGCCAACATATACATTGTCATTCTTATTATTTACTTAAGCAAGGTAGTTTGTGATCGTTATGTTTATATACATTGTTCATATATGATTGTTGCACAATTTTCCTATATTAATTACAATAATGAATCAATGACAAATGTTTTTAACAAGGTTCACTCGCCAACTTTGTTGACCCAAAATTCCCCATTTTTACACATGATACAGGTGATCAAGTTGAAGCAAGAAACATATAGGGCGGCCTAGAAGAATAAACCAGTTTAGATTTTGGATTGTTTTAGTTAATTTTTCCTTTCCTTGTATTGTATGAATTTGACTTGAAACTTTGAGATGTAATTTGAATTTATTAAATATGAAACATGTTATTAAACATCATGAGCTTTGGTGATAACCCAATTATGCCCCGACTCTTATTCCGCTGCGGGTCGGGGTGTGACAGTGCCATCTCGGGGAAGTTTGAGCGGGATCTTTCCGGAATTGGTAGCAAACATGGTCAACAGGCTAAAAAGTGTGTCTGACACTTACCAAGCACGACCGTGCCATAAATACAGAGTTTAAGCCCATTTGAAGGGGAGTTGGAACATTTTGGTTAACTTTTCTCTCAAGATTCTGGTCTTGGAAGCTTGTAGAGCCAAGAAGGAGCCTTGAGGAAGGTTGAATCACTTGAAGATCAACTCATTTTACCATTTAATTGTGTCTTAAACATTGGTTAGCAACTTGTTACTTATGAACAATTTAAGTTATTTTGCATTTGATTTAGTAGTTATGAGCCTTATGGGCTAAACATTTGTGTTGCTTAAACCTTGTTAAAGCTAATGAACATGTGATAACATGGAGATAGATGTGGTCATTGTTGTTTGTTAATCTTCATGGTGATATTTAATCTTGTTCTTGGAGTTCATGTTCATGTTTAAAGTCCTTGTTCTTGAATGTTTGGTCATAAGTATTTACATGTTGTGTTGGAAAGCCCATGTAGAGATTATGATTGTTGAAACTTGTTAACTTGTTGATATGATTCATAGCATGAAACTAGGAATGGTAATTGCTAACATGATTAGAATGGTGATTTGAACATGTATATGAATTCTTGCATTTAGATTTGGAAAGATCATATGAATGTTTATACGAATTCTATAGTTTGTGCTTATGTTGGTTTGATGATTTAGGCCAATATTGTTATCTAGCATGACAATGCTTTTGATTCATATCAAGAACATGATGAAGATGTCATTTACTTGAAACCAAGTTACGGTGATTAGTGTGTTGTTCATATTAGTTTTCCTTGGCTTTGTAGAGTTAGGAGTTTTGACAAACAAATTACCCATTATCAAAGATTAACATCAACTTGGCAAGTAAACTTAAAAGAATAAATCTTAGGTGATTAGAATGTTGTCTCGTTATAATTTTCTCAAGATTTATAATTTAGGAAACCTTGATTGGGAACTTAGTTGAATTTAGAACTTGCATCACCATTAGTTTTCCTTAATTGTTGTCATATGTTTATTAGTGGATACTTAGTTTAAGCAACCTCTTTTAATTATTGTTCTTCCTTAATTTAGTTAGTTAATTGTTATTTGTGCATGATATTTTAAAATCAAAGAAATCAACTCATTTCTTGAAAATGCTTAAAAGTAGCAAGGGTTTAGTATCGAGACACCGCGTCCACGGATTGATATCCGGTTCTTACCAATTGACTATACTACCACTGACGGGTACACTTGCCATTTTGTGTGTGTAGTTAGTTTTTAAGTGAAAACCATTTTTAAAACCCAATTTGTGTGAAAGAAAATTATAACTATAAAAATTCACGCACATCAGTTTGTGTAAAAAATTGTGGTCCAACTCACGCGAGAAGTAAGAGTTCTCATGGTTCTCACAATTCGTGGTGGTTTTCGTTTGAACCGAAGCCTTGTTACATATGTAACATATAAAGTTTTTTTATTTATCTAAAAATATACACTATGCTTTATTTATTTATTTTTCTCAAAACACTCAAAAAGAGATGTATATTACATGCTCTAATTTTTTTTATAAAAAAAATATGTTATTTGAAATAGTGTAACATAAGTGTTTAAAGAGAGTTTCAAAATTTTATTTGAGTTTTCTCTGTATACATATTTCAGATGAAATGTATTCTTTTAGCTTTATATAAAACAAAGTGTTTATTATATTCTAACAAACTGTCTTCCACATTGATGAATAAGAAAATTGTTTATAAGAAAAATATATATTTATCCCACTCTAGTAAATGAAGAATTCATCTAATAAGAGTAAAGGAAATCATCACACATTAGTGAATAAAAAAATAATTGAAGACTTCAAGGAATTTATCTAAAAATGAACTAATTACATATTGATAAGTAAAGAAAGAGGACAAAGAAAATGTGTAGGTGGTGTTGTCCTACGATGTTGAGTAAAGAACGTATGCAACTAACACATCTTTTGGTCCTTTATTAAGCTTTTAAATTTTAGAGGTCTTTCGAGTTTAATGGCCCTAAAGCGACTACCATTTCCTTTATCTCATTCCCCGGGCAAATCGTGATGAGCACACACTAATTAACAAATGTGTGCACTAGGGTTTTTCGTTTGAAATAAGTTTGAGCTTTACCAGTTTTAGTTTGGGACTAAAGATGTTTAAAACTAGTTTGAACGGATATTCATTTTCAGTTTCAAGTGTGTAAAATTAGTTCTAATATCGAGTTGTAGACGGGTTACATAAAATTCCGAATATGAAAAGGTTATGTGTGATATGTGTACATATAATGTGATTTGATAAAATATGTTACTATGAAAGCTTATGAGTTTTGTGTTAAATTGCATTAAGAATGATGTTATTTTGTGTGATATAGTTAAAACTCAGTTTTTGGACTTATTGTTTAAATCTTATCTTAAGATTGTTGAATCACAATTATGTATCAAAAGTTTAAAAGTATACCACAAGTTTGTCTGTGATCAAATCGTTGATTTAGGATCATAAGGTTGAATGTAATTGTGTTGGTGTTGTGGAATCACAAAGTGGTATGTGACCTAGTAGTTGAAATTTGGATATGATTAACTACTTGCATTGGATTAATTGCATTTATTTGGTTATATAAGAGTGTTTACCTTGTGAAAATGAGATGCATTTAAATAATATTAGTTACCTTTGAGGTATTGAGTTAGAAATATTCTTGAAAGAGAAAAACACTTGACATGTGTTGTAAGTGGCATAAGCAAACATCCATTGGCGTACCCACAGGTTGGATTTGTGTGTCATATGCATGAGCTTCTTGTTATATGTCAAGAACACAACTTAGAGACGGGATGGTTTTCTAACGTTGTGTGGCAAATGATACACTAGTGTTGATTTTCCATGTTGTTTTGGGTTTATGTGCATTTACTCATGTGCCATAGCGTGTAATCTTACTTATTCGTGCTAATATGATGTTTAACATATACTTTGGTATACAACAACAAATTGGATGGTTGATCAAGATCAAGTCTTGAGAATGCAAGCAACAAATAAGGTTTGTCAAGTACGGGTTCCATATAGATGTTTCAAACTACACATAATTTTGTTTTAGTACAATAGACTACCATCATGAATATGCATAAGCTTTTGTAAAGGCTTTGATATTAAATGAATTATAAGTCGATGTCACTTGTTACATAGCTGCTTCTGTTAGAATCGAGGACCTACTTTCGATAGGGACAAAGTGAATGAAGGTATTGGTAATGGTTGTAAGAGACCGGGTGAAGCTATTTTTATACTTACCATGTTGATAACTTAACATTATTTGATAAAGTTACGAGCTTGTTTTGAGCATCCTTTCCAATAGCAAAAAGGCTTCAACTTTCTCATTGTGGGGAATAACTTCTGTTTCCCAAATGATGAAGCATGACAAATGTGCAAGAGTCATATTTAGTTATGGGTTATTGCCTATAACTAGTCTAAGCTTTTGTTTCAATAATGTATTATCCTTCATTACATGAGGCAATACCATTCCTGGTTTCAACTTTTCAATCAATTATTGTGTGGTTATCATTTGTCACCCATGGAGCTTTTATTTTATCAATTATTAGTATATATAATGAACTCATTACCATAGCAAATAATGTTATTCCATGCACACGTGATAAACCATCAACAACTACATTTTCTACTCTTTGTTTCTATAAATAATCTCATGACCGTAGCCCGAAAGTTTTGCAATCCACATATGTTGTAATGGAGTGTTTATCTTCTAATTTAAGAAAAAAATGTTTTATTGTTTTACAAGCCACGCTTGTTATACAACTTCTACCTTGGTTTAATTAGTATCAACACCATTTTCTTGTGATTATGTGACCAAGGTACTTCACTTTAGACCCCAAAATGAACATTTCAACTTCTTTATTGCTAAAATATGTTTTCTATATAATAAAAAAAGTTGTTCTAAATCATGCATCTGTTGTTCCAAAGTAGGGATACATACAAAAGATATCTAGAAGAAAACTAAAGTCGATTTTCTTGATAAATGGTTAAAAATGGAGATCATTAAAAGCTTGAAAATTAACCAGAGCATTCATGAGCGTAAATGGCATAACAAAAACCCGAACAATTCATCTTGGAAAACATAGTAGCTTTGCTCAATTCATCTTGAAAATCTTTTATAACAAGTATAGGTAAACAATTATTGATAGTTGCTTCACTAAGATTTCTTTAGGTTATACAAAGCCTCCATCTCATCTTTCTTTTTTACCATAACAAGTTAAGCAAAATAACTATTGTTGTCCCGAGTGACCTATGTTTGTAAAACGTTTATAAGTCAGTTGTCTATAAACAGCGGCGGAACTACAGGGGGGTCAGGAGGGTCCGTTGACCCTCCGGCCACTGACCGGCCATGTAAGTTTTAAATCTTCATCCGGTCAGTTTTTGTATTTTGACCCCAAAACTGTTGGTTGAAGAGTACATACAACGTAAAAGAAGAGAATGTAAGAAGTCGCTTAGGGCTCATCGGATTGTTTTTCTAATGTAATCGACAGTTTTAGAGTTGCAGGAGAAAGAAAATAGGTTTATTGTGAAGAAGATGAAGGGCAAATTTGTCAATAAACAATAAAAAGTTATCGGTAAAAAGTAGTGAAGGTCAGGGCACAATTTCTTTTGTTTTCACTTATTATTATTTTTTAGATTAGATTTTAGATATGATAACAAATACTCCTATGTAAGTTAATAATAAAATCATATAATAACAAATTGTAATCTAACATTAGTGTTTAATTTTAGTAAACTTTCCGTCATTATTAATTTCACTTTTGTTATTTTATAGTATATATTTAAAAATTCCAAGATTTTTAAGTTTATCTCGTTAATTCTAACCTTTTATATTTTCATTTTTACATGAGTAAAATAACTATTATAGCATAGGTAAATATATATATACGTTTTGACCCTCCTGTCAAAAGTTTCTGGTTCCGCCACTGTCTATAAAGTAGTAGATGTAACGATGTTGTGATCCCATAATCAATATAGTAACAAAGTAGCAGTGGTAACAAACACATCTTCATAAGTTCTAATAAGTTATATTGTTCATCCAAAAGAGATTTAGATGGCATTACGTTCATGTTGAAATTATTCATTATTATGTGCTTGTAAACTAAACTAGTGAGCACTCATTAGTGTCCTACCATTACGTAAAACATCATTAAGTTAATATGTTAAACAACGACACATGATACTGAAATAAGACCCTATTATCTCAAAGACATAATCACCCACCTAAATTTTCATGTTCAAGTATTTGTAATCTCACATATTGTCATTGCATGTTTGTAGCTATTACACACCCAACACCATACCATACTTGCTAAGTGGAATTAGTATTAACATCTTGTAACATTCGCCCCTCTTCCACCAATATTGTCTGCTTTGTCCCTAATGTGTTGCCTATCTAAGAACTCCCGGATTTGTTTTTGGTTGCTCTAGTGGAGATTTCCAAGGAGGTCACCTGTCCTGGTACTACTCCCACTTGAGCACGCTTAACTGTGGAGTTTTCGTGTGTTCCACAGCCAACTAAGCCCAAAAGCGTTGTTGATTTAAGAGGCGGGACATTCCTTATGAACCAAGAATCTCTTCTGTCCACGACCAATGTGAGATTTTCCTAGGGTGTTACACTGGTCCATGTTAATCTTCTTGGTATCGTGACATGGGGAGGGATTTGCCTAGGGTGTTACACTACTCAATTAATATTGTTATTAATTAATATGTATTAAATACAATGATACCGATACCGAGAAGATTAACATGGACTAGTGTAACACCCTAGGCAAATCCTATGTCGGTCGTGGAAATGAGACATTCTTAGTTCATAAGGAATGCCCCGCTTTTTAAATCACCAATGCGTTTTGGGCTTAGTTGGCTGTGGAGCACAAGAAAAATCCACAGTTAAGCGTGCTTAGGTAGGAGTAGTCACAGAATGGGTGACCTCATGGAAAGTCTTCACCTTGGCAACCAAAACCAACTTCGTTAGTTCCTAGATGGGCAATCCATCGGGAGCAAAGCGAACAATATTGGTGGTAAGAGGGGCAAGATATTACAAATGGTATCAAAGTCACTCCTGTGCCGTGTTGGAAGGTGGGGCAAACCTCATCGAGGATGATGACTCCTAAGGGAGGTGATTGTTACAATACCGACTACCGAAAATATTAACATGGACCATTGTAACACGCTATGCGAATCTCACTTCGGCTGTGGACAAGAGAGATTCTTGGTTCATAAGAAAGGCCCTGCTTCTTAAATCACCAATGCGTTTGCGCTTAGTTGGCTATTGAGCACATGAAAACTCCACAATTAAGCGTGCTCAATTGGGAATAGTACCAAGATGGGTGACCTCTTGGGAAGCCTCCACCGAGGCAACCAATAACAAATCCGTGAGTTCCTGGATGGACAATCTACCAGAAGTAAAGTGAACAATATTGGTGGTAAGAACACTGGATGTTACACATCTTCTATGAAGCACTTTCCTTCCATAACCTACTAGAAGTTTTCACATAATTACGGACAAGCCAATTCGTTTATATTTGCAAAACTTATATTCATAAAAATAATATCTTTATACATTTATGTTTGAAGCAAGTTGATCATTGTTGTGGCATCATTTAAACATATTTTCGTACGTATTTATCCCTATATTAACTTCTTTTACGCATTTTTACATAATGTGGTACTTAATAGTTTCCTTTTTTAAATTGCAATGACATTTGGCATCTCGGTGATAAATGAGTGAAAAATAGAAGAAAATACCTAGATTAGCTTAGGACGGTTGTGCATAGGAGATGCACGATCGTGTCCTCCAGTGATAGCCCAAAAAATAAGACTCAAGAAGAGCACGCACGTACGTGTTAGCAGGAAGCGTAAACGCATGCCCATGCGTGCGCATATGCACGTTTGTGCCAACCAAGTCTGAAGAAAAGTACAAGTACGAAGGGGGGCAGAGATAATGGCATGAATGTGCCTTAGGGAGCACCATCGTGCTTGATCATTTTTTTCTATAATTAGAGACTCCCACCATCAATTGCAACCATCCCATTTCACAGCTCTTCATCCATTACCACCACACATACACACACTCCGATTGATGAAGTTTTATGACCCATTTTACTCCATTCTACTGCAAAGTTGAAAAAAGGTTGTTTACTTTAATTGAAATTGTAAACCACACTTGGCTTTAGTTGTTCATTTGTGATCAAACCATGATTAGTAAATCTATGTATATGGCCACTTGTGCATAGTCTTCTTCTACCATTTTGGTATAAGATGAACCTTAAATGTTTAATTTATAATATTTGAATTTTGTTAAAATCGTGTGTTTGTACTTTTTGAATTTTTAGCCACATGATGATTTTCAATATGAGTGTTTAGTTTTGATTAACTTGAATTTTTAATTTGTGCATGTATATATTCGCTCGATGTGGTTTTTGCATGTATTTAGGGTCTGTACAATTTATATACAAAAAACGCAACCGTCCCACTAATGATGGTGGATAAAGTTTTCAAAGCTTAAAGTTGTTTTAATCATTGTGCTATTTCAAAGTCCCAAAAGTTATACTAGTTGTGAAATTCGTTTTATGTCTTTAATTAATAACTTATCATTTCCATGTATATTCTTCGGAGCTCATAGTATTCACTATGAGTCCCAGGCTATATTACGTCATGTATCGGAGCTTTACATTTAAATATAATTATTGCTAAAATGTTTTAAACTCCGGCTTATATGATGGCTAGGGTGGTGTCTTGTCTCGTCTAGTTTTGCAAGTTGTGGGAAATGTTGGTCCGATGTGGATGTTCCATAGGAAAGCATAAAGAGTCTTGAGAGTGTTCTCCTCTCTGATCAGGGCCCGTGCTATGAATTCGTGTGCCCTGTTCAAGCTAAAAAAACGAGCCCTTAGGCCTTAACGAAATTGAGTATTGGACTCACTAGTCACTACAGGTCTAAACCTAATGCTAATTGGCTAATAAATAATCTAAACAAAAAAATAGTTTCGTAAGTGGGTCTTGTTGGTGTTTGTATGGGTATACCCTATTAATTTTTTTTACATACACATATCAGATTTTTTTAAATAACATGTCCTTCATAATATCAGGCCCTGACCGGTGATTCTTCCCGCCCACCCTCATGGCCGCCATGTCTGTGATCTTTTCAACTTTTGATTAAAAAAAGAATATTACTTCACCATTTAACCATTCTCAATTACATTTGTGTTTTTATGCTGCTAATCCGTACAAGATTTATTCATGGGTGAAACCAATCATAAGGCTACTCAGTGTGGGTGACAGATCTCTCTTCAGGATGACCCGTCACGTCAGCAAACGCGTCAGAGACCTTGGAGGACGCCCCTCTAAAGATGGAAGCTTGGAAATGGGTGACGACCCGACCCCACCTATATTTTTTATTTTTCTTTTTTCTTTTGGCAAATTTTTCTTTTTAATTTTTGGCAAATTTCAGCCACCACCACCTGACCACCACAACCCCTTCCTCTGTCTACATCTCTCTCTCAGTCTCTCAACTCCTCTCCACCATCACAAACAACCGACACCATCAACCATCAAGAACCACCACTTTCTCCACCAACCACCACCTCCCCTCTCTCTACATATCTTTCTACCCCTCTCCACCACCACCATCAACCATCCAAAACCACGATTTCACCTTAGAAGAATACCTTCACAAATCAAAACAAAAACCACTTCAAATTTCAAAAAAAAACTGAAAACCCTAAGTGAACGAGAAGGAAGAGGGAGAGGGAGAGTTGAATGGTGGTGAATGAGAGGGAAGAGGGAGAGTTGGGGAAGATTTATGAAAATTGCCCCGTTCCCAACGTCCGCAGGGGGATTTCCGCAACGCCGATGCGCCACCCGGCACGGTGTTGGGGGGCGTCGTCGGCCAAAGCCGGGCCTGGGACGGCCCCCACACCGAGTGGCCTAATCATATGATTATTTAAAGTTAAATGTTTAATCATAGTTTAGGTTGGTTGTAATCAAAACTCGTTAACAATTCGTTACGCACAATTATATTGACAAGCGTTTACCTTGCCAATGATTAGTCATCTTGATTGATAAATCCTGACCCGCGATAGTCGGTGAGTATTTCAGTTGGTCAATCACGATCTACAAGTCCCACCTTTTGTTTTTATTTATTTTATTTTTATATAATAATCTATACTAGTAACTAGCTAGTCAATATACATATAAACACCAAAAAATATATTATGTAAAACATTTTATATACAAAATTAAACTGGTCGAACTTAACTCTTAAAAGTGAATGAAGATTTTTTTTGTTTTTGAGAAAGAAAATTATGAATGGTCCATTCGTGATTTGGTGTCACTATGTCTTGCACGACTCACTCCATTGAAATAATTCATGAAAAGATAGACAGAATTGGATAAACATTGATCACCACTTTGCTTTAAATTATTTTTCTTAATTTTAATAAATTAAATATTTATATAATTTACTCAAATCAACCCAAACTAAAAAATTTGGATTTGAATGAATTCACTCTTAAAAAGGTAAAATTTGAATAATCAGAATTAGCTAAAGCCGATTTCATAAGTAACTCTAATGATAGCAAGGTGATGTAAAATTTTTGCATAAATAAATGTTCATAAATTATAAAAGTATTGACGTTTTCAATAATAAAACAAACGAATAAATAACCTTGTTGGGTAAGATATATAGATGATAGAATTTGTTAAGATGGTTGTTATAAATCCAAATTAATACGCATAGATTTAATTGACGTTGAACCATAAATATTTATTTATATTTTCCATCTCACATTCACACAATAAAATAATTTTTAAATAAATAAAAAGTTTTAGTATTTCTTAAGTATGGTATCTATATTTCAAGGTCTAATTTGAGTACATCTCGTATACATCAATATAAAAATATATTTTTTTTTCGAAATTATGCATTTTCAATTTGACAATAAAAACCTATATAAATACTACATTAGCTTCCACATTTTTTTATGTTCTCATTAGAAGTCATACAATGATGCAATTCATGTTCCAATGGGTTCTTCTCTTCTTGGTCACGTTCACCCCAACAATCATAGGTGCACCCAACAAGACTCCACCACTCAGTCCGGTCAACCCGTCGCTAAGAGGCCACACTGATGTTTTCGCGACGGGTTCTACTGACTTCGAAACTTTTTTCTACAATCAAACACTAGACCACTTCAACTTCAAGCCGGAAAGTTATGCCACGTTTCAACAACGATATATTATCAACTCCTAAATGGTGGGGTGGCGCGAGTAAGAATGCACCAATCTTGGTTTATCTTGGTGCCGAAGGACCCATAGACGGTGATGTGACGATCCTTGGGTTCCTCACTGAAAACGCCCCGCGGTTAAAGGCTCTTGTGGTCTTTTTAGAGGTATGGTTTATTAATGTTAAGTTATAGTATAGTCATGTAACAATATAAAGACTCTTTTGGTCTCTTTAAAATATGTGCTATGGTATGTTATTAATGTTTCTTATTATAACCTGGTGTTAATGTATATGTAACTTTTTTTTAAATGTTATGTAACTAGCATCGTTTTTATGGAGAATCAAATCCGTTCGGGTTAAAGGGAGGATCGCAATCGATAGAGGCAATGGAAGAATCGGTGAAAAACAAGACCATTCGTGGGTATTTCAACTCGGCCCAAGCATTGGCAGATTACGCCAAGTTATTGCTTCATATCAAAAATAAGTTACATGCACATACTTCTCCTATTATTGTTATCGGAGGGTCTTATGGTGGAAGTAAGTCGAATAAGCTTAAAAACTTATGTATCAAACGTTATTTTTTAAAAGTTTTACAGTGTTATAAATTAGTTATGGTTTGTAAAATCATTTGTTTCAGTGCTCGCATCGTGGTTTCGTCTCAAGTATCCGCATATCGCGCTTGGTGCTCTTGCTTCATCGGCTCCTATTCTTTACTTCAACGATTTAACCCCTCAAGATGGATATTACTCAATCGTCACCAAAGATTTCAAGGTGAAATATAAGTTGATAATATTTTTCAAAATAAACCGTCTTAAATCGGTCTAAATGTTTATAAATTTAGGAAGCGAGCGAAAATTGTTACACGACTATAAAGCAATCATGGAACGAGATCGATAGAGTTGCTTCGATGCCAAATGGTCTTGCTATTCTCTCCCAAAAGTTCAAAACTTGTTTGTAAGTAATCATACTTTTATTCATTTAAATATGTGTTTAATTTATTTATTACTAATTTGTTTTTTAATTTGTTAAGTCCTTAAATAATGCTATGGAGCTCAAGAACTACTTAGACTCCACATATGCGAGTGCAGCTCAATATAATGCCCCACCAAGGTATCCCACAACCCGAATTTGTCAAGGCATTGATGCCGCAAGCAATGCCACTGATATACTTGATCGCGTATTCGCTGGTGTTGTTGCGTATCAGCCTAATAGACCTTGCTACAACGTGACACCAGGCGTTACTCAAACTTCCATCGGATGGCAGTGGCAAGTAAGTAATTTCCTACATTGGATCAAATAGTAATCTAGTTAGAAAACAATGCATGCATTAAGCTATAAAATTATAAATTGGTTATATTTTTAAAAAAACTTACAAACTTGATCCATATGTTTAAATATGTATACAGGTTTGTAGTGAGATGGTTATTCCCATTGGCGTAACTAGTAATGTGAGCATGTTCCCTAGCTCGCCTTATGACGCGAAAGAATATGACGACAATTGTGACAAAATGTTTGGTGTTATGCCACGGCCTCATTGGGCTACAACATATTATGGCGGTCAGGTAACCATTAGTTTTTCCTTTTATTTCCTTTGTTGTTTGTATCTATCCTATCGCGCCCTTTATATAACTTCATGTCCATTATATGTATTTACTATATTGTAGGACATAAGAATGATACTTAACAAGTTTGGAAGTAACATCATCTTCTCTAATGGTTTAAGAGATCCATATAGTAGTGCAGGGTATGCAAAACTTATGCTTTTTTTAAATATAATATATATATATATATGTGTGTGTATGTATGCACAATAATATGGTATGGGTACATTGTGACATGCCACAAAGTCATAAACCCTAGCATGCCAAAAAAAGGTCACACGCTTTCAAATATATATCATTGTGATGTTATCTTCTATTTTACGTTTATACAGAGTGTTAGAAGATATTTCAGAAAACATACTTGCTGTGACAACAACTAATGGTATGTTTTGATAGGATTAATAGTATGATGATGACTTGTGCTTTAAGCTTACTTTTCGATTCTACTTTACAAGTGTTTTTGAGTGTTTCCACTTTGTGTTTGCGACGTTGCAGGTTCACATTGCTTGGACATATTAAAGTCGGTGGAGACTGATTCCGAATGGTTGGTTAATCAGCGAAAAGACGAAGTGAAGATCATCAGTAGATGGTTCAGAAAATACTACCAAAATCTTCGTTTATTAAAGCAATGAACTACATCAAATATAGCATTTTAAGTTTGAGACTACTCAAAACAAACAAGCTGACTTAAGTTATGAATATATTGTAGTAGCTGGGTTCACTTTTTTATAAAAGATATAATAACGAGACTCTCGTTATTTGTAGGAAATATCATAGTACAATATCAATTGCAATAACTAAATAAAAGGAATATAAAATATAATTATATATACCAATCTTGATTCAAGCCGCATCTCTGGCGGGTCCTTCACGCGCACTTGATAGCATCCTAGACTCGAGTATTCATCATCTTTAGTCTTGAAAATACTCCTTGACTACAACAAAGAGCACACTAAAACGTTGACGATTTTGGTTGAGGCACGTGTTCAACACGCTTCCTTTAAAACAGATTTCGCGCCTCTACTAAAGTCGACGCGACTGTTCCCAGGGTACAACAGCCGAAGCAGTATGTACTGCCGAAGATGGCTCACACGGCCGAGGTTACACCGGGTAATTGTAGTGTTTGAACTTATGGAACAAATAAGGATGTGATGGTGGTGGAAAACAAGTAGAGAGTACTCCTCTATCTAGTTGGTCTTCAAGTGTTAATCCTCCTTCTAGTATATTTATGTATCAAGCAATACAATATTCTTATAGTCACAAAAAGAAACACATAGTCTACTAATTGTACAAGAGTTAAGAATTAGTAAAAGATTTCACTTAATTAGTCACTTAATTAGAGACTTATAAACTCTAATAAAACTAATTAAATGTAATCAAGAAGCTCTATTTAAGAGTTTCTATTTTATTCACTACATGCATATTTTAATTAATATTTATAATTTCATTAAATTATAAATATATTAATATCCACTTACCGTGTGAAATTATCGTTGATGAAAGTTATTTTTGGCAAAATCATTCTTTTACTTCAATGATTGTTACATGCTAGCTGATAATAGTTTTGGGGGTATTATATAGTAACAAAACGTTTCATAAATAAATTAATTAATTTTAAAATTCAATAAACATCGTATTTTTGTGGTGGACTTTGGTTGAAAGGCCACAATTGACATTAAAAAAAGCCCACATTTCCTAGTGGGTTACTGGTTGAGATAAGAGCGATGGCCAAGAGCATGTGTCTTTTCCTTTTTAGTGTTCATGTAATGTAATTGCGATTTATATTTTATTATTATTGAAAACACTTTATTCTATATACCTACAAAATAAACTTACGTATACTGTAATAATATTTTAATTTATATAATTTATATTCTTTATATATTTTATATTCTTTTAGTTTTCGTTTATGCTTTTCACACTTTAACATTTAGTATTAACACTTATAACTCCTTAACCTTTTTAAGACTTTGTCATATTTTTTACGTTTTTATTTTTATATACGCATCGGTATAAATTAAGGTTGATTTACATTTGAATATAACTTTTTTTGTACCTTTTTAGTCGGATTACATTTTGACATAGATTTTGTTTGAAAAAAGTCGGGTCAAATGTATTACGCTTCATTAGATGTAAAATTCAAGTTATTTTACGTTTCGATGCTGCTGCAACGCGGCGCACGATTCTTTAACGTAAAAAAAAACTTAATTTTCTTACGTACTTATTTTATGTATGTGTCGGTATAAGTTAAAATTTGTTACCGTTTTAAACGTAAATTTCTTTCACAAATAAGTCGGATCATGTATAATATGTATTCATTGCTTATTTTTATGTACGTTTTTAGTTTGTCTATGTTTTGACGTAAGTTTTGTTCAGAAACAAGTCGGGTAAAATATAATACATTTTCATTAGACGTTACAAATTCGAGTTACTTTACATTTCGAATCCGCCCCAACGCGCAAGGAAATTTACTAGTTTTGTTACAAGATTAAGTTATTTATACAAGGGTAACTTGAAAGAGAGTGAAATAAGAGGGGAGTAAATGTTTGGTTCACTAAATTATAACATATGTCGTATAATGATAATAGTAACAATAATAACAACAACAATAATTTTTATTATAAAAGGATTTTATGCAATTTGGTAGATAATTTGTATCAACACATTTATCACACCTAATGATAGCTTTGGGCTAAGCCGGTTATCTGATATGTAGTTTCATTTGTGTAACATCCTGATTATAGAACCAAATAATAATAATAATAATTAAATCATGAATGAATTGAATTTTCTTTAGTTGGATTACAAACGAAAAACATAACCTTAAGAATTTTATTAATCCTATGAAATTTGTAAAGTAATCAAATGAATTTAGTTAAAAAATATATAAATAATATTTTAACCTAAAATTACGTAAAATAAAAAGAATACCTTATCTATAATTTTACGTTTGTTATTCAGATCTTATAATTTTACGTTGTCGTTGCACGGTTGATGTATGGTATGACTATAGTATCGACATAATAAGTCACTTGTATTCTTGTGTTCGATTTAAGAGTTTGACAAACTTGTATATGAGCATATGTGCAATTTTGTTCAGGCGTTCAGCACACATCCTTAAGAAAGGTACAAAAAAAACACAATGAATTTTAAAATATAAGACAATCGATCGTAAAATATAATTCAATGCGAGAAAAAAAAACATAATGAATCACAAAAAAATACACAGTGACGAAATTAAAAAAAACAATGTCAAATGAAAAGACACAATAATCTAAACAAAAAAATCTAAAATCTAAAAGCGAAAGCCTAAAATCTATAATCGTAGAGTTCAAAAAGATCATTTCAAGTAAATGTATAAAAATTCAAAAGACCATAAAGTTACTATATAAAAGAAAAAAGAAAAAATTACTATTCATTAGCATGTTAGGAATGAATATATATAGAGAAATCAAAGGTGGGTGTACGACAACAACATACGCATAGAGTTTCAGGTCGAACCGAAAACAAACAATCATCGGACGAATGGCTCTAACTATCAACCTCTTGCTGATTTTCCACTTGCGAACCATGATGCAATGTCCTTCAACCCGGCTCCACCGCTCATGAACCAAAATGGTCCGCTTGTGAACAAGGTTTGGAGAAAGATTTTGCCCCCATTCTTAAGCTATGTAGCGTTCAGCACACATGCCATCATATTTATCACAATAAAAATATCGTGAAATTATTTATTTTTTTCATCTGATTTGGTCATTTTTATGTTCCAACTATATTAGATTTTTTTTTTAATTTAGTTGGTATAAATGCTTTGATATAATAGTTTTGATATTTATTCTAATTGTACATCATCTTTTTTTGGTGTCAAAGACCGCACCCACGGAGGGTAAACTAGAGATGGGCATAAAAACCGGTTCCGAACCCGAACCGGTAGAACCAAACTGGAACCGGTTCCAGTTCCTACCCGACATTAAGTAGAACCGGTTCCGGGTTCAAAATACCCGTTGGTTCCAACCCGGTTCCACAATTTTACCATTTGAATCGGGTAGTAACCGGTTCCTACCCGTACCCGGTTCCTACGTGGAACCGGTTCCTACGTGGAACCGGTTCCTGACCGTTATAATATTACCGTTGGAACCGGTTATAGCCGTTAAAAATGTTACCGTTGGAACCGGTTCCTGACCGGTGGAACCGATTCTATATATATTGTTTAGAAATCTATTGTTTAGCACACAATTTCTCATATCTATTCTTCTTGTTACATTTCTTTCTTGTTCTTTTTCACATTCTAATCAACAAATGGCCTCAAAGAGTTCCAAAAACGCAAATTCCCAATCCGTTAACAATGTTCCTCAAGATCAATCGGTTCCATATGTGGTTGGAACATTGTCTCATAATCGCAGTAAGGAAGTTTGGAGCAATTGGGAGTTGGTCGAGATGAGTGACGACTCGCAAAAAGCTCAATGTAAACATTGTGGATCGTTATTAGCCAAGGAATCAAACTCAACGTTAACGAAGCATATTAATAAGTATTGCAAAGTTTTAAAGGAAATGACATCCGATCAAGTTCCACTATCCAAAGATGGTACCATTTTTAGTTATGAGCAAAAATTAGCTAGCGGTCGGATGGCGAAGTTGGTGATAATCGGGAGACGCTACAACCTCGCTATAAACATGTAAGTCGTCGCACTTTAAAACGTCTTTGTTTAAGTTTATGGGAAAATGCAAAAAAAGATTTAATTGTTTTTTTAAGAATTTAAAAACTAGTGTAAACCTAACTAGTGATGTGTGGTCGGCTCCACATGGTTTACCGGAATCGTACATATGTGTCACCGCTCATTGGGTTGATCCCGATACATGGCAAATGATGAAGCGTACGATTGCGTTTGACGACTTTCCTTCTCCTCATACGGGAGAAAATATTTATAAAATTATAAATGGCACAATAATTAAATATGGTTTAGAATATAAAATTTTTTCAATATCCTTTGATAACGCTTCAAACAACACAACGGCGATTGAAAAATTAAAGTTGAAGTACAAACCAATACTTGATGGTGTTTTTTTTTTCACACACGATGTGTTGCACATATTATTAACTTAGTAGTGCAAACCGGTTTAAAAGATCAATTTGTATCGGATTTTATTATAGCATTTAGAGCTATGCTCCAAGATGTTTTCAAAAGTGGAAAAGAAAGATATAAAGAATATAAAAAACTTTGTAAAGATGTCAACTAAAAAATTATTGGACCGAATTGGGATATACCGACTCGTTGGAATTCAACTTGTCATATGTTTGAAATGGCTATAAAGCAAATGGGCACTTTAAAATCTTTTCATACAACTTTAAGTGATGAGTACCTTGTCGTCACCTTTCCCGACACGGCTTGGGAAAATATTAATAACCTAAGTACTTTTTTACAAGTTTTTAAAACTACAACGACTTTGATTTCCGGTGTTTATTATCTTACTAGTTCTAAAGTTGTGGACCAATTGTATTTGATAACAACTAATTTTAAAAAGTTTGAAAATTCTAGTGACATGTTAAGGAATATGACGTGACCAATGATTCAAAAATTTAAAAAATATTTTTTAGAATTACCACCCGTTTTTCTATGTGCCGCTGCTTTAAATCCAGCTTTAAACGTACCGGGTGTTGAAGCTTTAATTGATGAAATTTATGACAAGTTGGATATGCATGAGGAGGATCCAACTTTAAAAGTAAAAACAAAAAAAAATATTCAATGAGTGTATGGCCAAACTTTATGATCATTATTTAAAAAATATGGTGAAAAAAATCATACAAATTTGTTTGAGTCTCGGTCCACGGCCTCTAACGATGAAACAAGCGGGGATCCATTTATAACCATGTTGAATGTCGTTAGAGACGAGACCGCTAGACAACAAAGGGGTAGTGAACCAACAAGGGAACTTGGGAGATATAAAAAAATCAGTATTCGCTTACTATGACCACCGAGGAGTATAAGAAATTTGATGTTTTGGCATGGTGGAAATCGAAAGAATCCGAATACCCGATTCTAGCCACCATGGCTCGTGATATACTAACGGTCCAAGCTTCCACTGTAGCTTCGGAAAGTGTGTTTTCTCTTAGTGGCAGGGTTTTGTCAATTAGAAGAACAAACTAACTCCGGAATCGCTAGAGATGGCAATATGCTTAAAGGACCATTTGGATGTCGTTGATGGTGTTCAACATAAAACTAGTCTAGAAGATGAAGTTGAGTTAGAGCATAAAATTGTTGACGAAGAGGAGGACGAAGAAGTGGAGACTAACGATTCGGACGATTGTACCGAGGTACCCGCACCTAAGAGAAACTCATCGGAAAGTGTTGCACCTGCCGCTAGTAAACGATCAAAGAAATAAAATCTTACTAGAACCGGTTCTGAGTAATTTTTTTTTTGTAACCGGTTAATTTTTTTTATATATTGTAACCGATTAATTTGATTTTTAATTTTAACCGATTATTGTTACTATTTTTATTTATCAATGTAACTAATAATAAAAATTAAACATAACAAACACAATAGAAAGAAACATTACACAAACTTTATTAAAACACCAACGATAACATTTATCAGGAACTGGTAAGTAGGAAAGGGTTTATATACAAAATAAAAAACGATTTTTTAATCAGGAACCGGTTCCACCGGTAACATTTTATCAGGAACTGGTTCTGAACAGTAAAAGTCAGATTTTTACTGTCAGGAACCGGTTCTGAACAGTAAAAGTCAGGTTTTTACTGTTCAGAACCGGTTCTGAACAGTAAAAGTCAGGTTTTTACTGTCAGGAACCGGTTCTGAACACTATCAGGAACCGGTTCCACACCATACCCGGTTCCATAATACCCGTACCCGGTTCTACACGGTTCCATATTCTTGGGTGTGAACCCGGGTAGGAACCGGACCCGGTTCCACACCATACCCGGTTCCAATGACATCCAAGCAGAACCGGTTCCGGATTGGAACCGGTTCCGGGTAATAATAAAACCCGATTATGCCCATCTCTAGGGTAAACCATGAACCAATAAAAAGCATTACAGCCCACGAACAAAGCTGTTGCCACTACTTGAGCCCAAACAACAACATAAGCCCAGTAGAGCATTATGCCCTAAGGCTAACACCCGTCGGTCAGTCAGTCATTTTGGCGCCAAAAGCAGAAGTCTTCCCCGCCAAAATTCTCAACACCCCCCATTTAGCCGCTCGCTGATTAACTGGTACAACACCATTCTCAACTGCCACCCAAACTCACCATGGCTGATACTCCTAGCCGCAGAACTCCCGGCCGCCGCAACACCCGTAGCCGCAGTACTCCTGACGCCAATTCCCCTGCCGGTAACTCTCTATCTCTCTATCTATGTGTTTAGCTTTAGATCTGGCCTGGCTTTCAGATTTTAATAATAATTTTACTTACAGCAGCAGCAGCAGAAGCACCTTCATCACCTCTTGACTCAAGTCCAATCGGAAACACATTTTCCTCTCCAAACACCAATCGGAAGCGTGGTCGGACGCCTCAGTCACATTCCCGCTTCTTCGCCGCCTCCACACCTGACGCTTCTTCTCCGGCGCCCTCATCTGAAGGTGGTGCAGAGCCTGATGCCCAACCCTCTATGTTTGTTTGGGGGACAAGCATCAGCGTCCAAGATGTCAACGCCGCTATCCTGATGTTCCTGAGGAACTTCCGTTGTTCGCAGGATGAGGTGGAGGAGGGGAAATACATGAAGGCCATCAATCATGCGATTGAGATGGGTGGGGAGTCTTTGGATGTGGATGCCAATGATGTCTTTGAGTATGATAACGACCTCTATACCAAGATGGTCCGGTATCCTCTAGAAGTTCTTGCCATTTTTGATATTGTGCTCATGGATATGGTTAGTAGAATCAACCCTTTGTTTGAGAAGCATATACAGGCCAGGATTTTTAATCTCAAAACCTCTACTTCCATGAGGAATCTCAACCCATCTGGTTCGTTCCTGTTATCGTAATCTTCTCTCTCTTTTTGCTTATTATTGTTATCTGATTCACTGTGTGCATTACTAGATATTGAGAAGATGGTGTCATTGAAGGGAATGATCATTAGATGCAGTTCCATCATTCCTGAAATCAGAGAAGCAGTTTTCAGGTGTCTAGTTTGTGGCCATTTCTCAGATCCAATTGTTGTAGACAAAGGTAACCTCCTTACGCCCAATTTGTATTTATAAATCTTTTTTTGTGTGTGGCTTTTGGTGTTATTGAGTTTATGCACTTGTGTCATTCAGATAGTGTATAATTTTTCATATATCCTTAGGACGAATCAGTGAGCCAACTATGTGTATGAAGGAAGAATGTAAAACAAAGAACTCAATGACATTAGTTCACAACAGATGCAGGTATGTATCTATCTATCTATCTATCTTGCAAGCACCATCAGTTATAATTTGTTTAAAAATGTGTACATTTTGACACAACAGGTTTGCTGACAAACAAATTGTAAGAGTCCAGGAGACACCTGATGAAATTCCTGAAGGGGGTACGCCTCATACGGTCAGCTTGCTCATGCATGACAAGTTAGTCGATGCAGCAAAACCCGGTGACCGGGTTGAGGTAAGATTACACCCAACAAATTTGTTTTTTAATTACTCTGCTTGACATCTGAATTATTGTTTTTGTTGAAAAGATCACTGGGATATACAGGGCTATGACTGTGAGAGTTGGCCAAACTCAAAGGACTGTCAAATCTTTATTCAAGGTATATGATGTTCATTCATTGTTTAACAGGCCTCTTGTGTTCAATATTGTTTCTATAGTCTCTATGTTTTTATTTTCAGACTTACATAGATTGTCTTCACATAAAGAAGACAGACAAGTCAAGAATGGATGCAACTGAAACTGAACAGAGCCCTACTCAAGTTGATCAAGGAACACAATTGGATTATGAAGAACAGGCAATGATGTTAAACTTTTTATAAACTCAACTAGCTGATTCATCATTTACGTATTGCTCATATGTCGATGTGTCTCCGCAGGTGGAGAAATTGAAGGAACTATCAAAACGAAGTGATATTTATGAGTTGCTTACGAGGTCGTTGGCACCAAACATATGGGAGTTAGATGATGTGAAGAAAGGACTTCTTTGCCAGGTATGTATATCTGTAGGGGTGTTCAGGGTCACGGTTTTTAGGGCAAACCATGAACCTAACCCTTAGTAACAATTTTTGATCACCGAAAACCAAAACCGAATCGTTTAAAATTGAAACCAAATGTTTGATTCCACGGTTTGAGTTTTGGTAATAAAATGAATTTAAAGTAAGAAATAAGGACTTAACTATATGATTCTAATTGCTTCTGATAATTATAGATCTGTAAAAAAATATACATGCTTATGTATGTATGTGTATGACATGTTAATGATTAAGGATGCAGTCAAAATATCGCTCTGTTGTATAGTTTTAGCTTCAATACATGATATTTTAAAATTAGATTATAACTATGTGCTCCTAACAAAAATTCACTACTGCATTATGGAACATAGAATAAAATTTCAGCAAATGAATAAAAAAAACAGATTAGTTATTCAGGTTGAGAAGATATGCATTTAAAATTTGTCTATAAATAGATAGAATGAGAATCATCAAAGATTGTATTTAATACACAGAGAAGTTTTACAAATAGAAGATAAAAAAAATATGAAGAACTAATACCTAGCAGCTAGCAGAAATCAAGACTAACAAAAAGTAAAGAATTAAATGTATCTAATGTGAAATATTTAAAGTTTTAAATTATGGTTAATCTTATGATCTGGTCCGGTTTTATACGGTTGGTTTTCGGCATAAACCGCAAACCAAACCGTTAACTACGGTTTGGAATTTCTGAAACCGACTGACCAAAAGTTAAGGAAAAAAACCAACTACCTATGACCAGTTTCACGGTTTTAAACCGAACTGTGAACACCCTTAATATCTGGTCTCTTAAATGTAATAAGTAGTAAATCTGTAATTTGGAAATGTATTATTAACACTATTTATTTTCTGTGAGTGTTGTAGCTTTTTGGTGGGAGTGCGTTGACGCTGGAATCCGGGGCTAGTTTCAGGGGAGACATTAATATTCTTCTAGTTGGCGATCCTGGAACCAGCAAATCGCAGCTTCTTCAGTACATACACAAATTAGCACCCCGTGGTATCTACACCAGTGGAAGAGGGAGCTCGGCTGTTGGATTGACTGCTTATGTCGCCAAAGATCCTGAAACTGGTGAAACGGTATGTTGGTATCAAAAAGGCTGTTTTTTTAGTACGGGTTGACCTAAAACAAGTTTTGTCCAATATTTTAAAATGTTTGTGTTAATATTTTTTAAATAAAGATACATCATATGTGACTCAACTGTTGACCTGTTTCCAATTAAAATAGTTTTTTTTAATCTGATTGATTTTTAGAGTTAAAAAGTAATACAAATGGACCCATTTATTAGTAGATTGGTGAAAATGCTGCTTTTAAAATGTATGGTGCTTTTAGACTTACCGTATAGAGCTGATTGTTAGGTTTTGGAGAGCGGGGCCTTGGTTCTTAGTGACAGAGGCATCTGTTGTATCGATGAATTTGATAAAATGTCTGAAAATGCAAGGAGCATGCTACATGAGGTGCAATATACATTCTTTAATTTTCTACTGCAAACAAGATCTTTTATTAATTATAGAGTATTATGTATACTGGCATTTGATCCTTGTAGGTTATGGAACAACAAACTGTGTCAATAGCAAAAGCAGGGATTATTGCTTCTCTAAATGCAAGAACTTCAGTTTTGGCCTGTGCAAATCCAAGTGGTTCTCGATATAATCCTCGTTTGTCTGTCATTGACAACATACATCTCCCCCCTACACTGCTCTCTAGGTTAACAACATAATTTCTACTTCTGTTTTCATGCGAAAGAAATACCTTTCTTGTTACGCATAACTTTATGATGATGATTTCTGATCAACTTGATGTTTTTACAGGTTCGATTTGATATATCTTATCCTCGACAAAGCTGATGAGCAGACAGATAGGCGCCTTGCGAAACATATCGTTGCACTGCATTTTGAAAATCCTGAGGTTTTGTTTGTTTGTTTGTTTGTTTTTATATTTATATGGTGAACTAGTTATCATTTGTCTTGACTTTTGGTTGCAGAATTCTGAGCAGCAAGTGATTGACCTCCCAACTTTGATGGCTTATTTGAGTTATGCCAGAAAAAACATACACCCAGAGTTGTCTGAAGAAGCTGCTGAAGAGCTGACACGTGGCTATGTTGAAATGAGAAGAAGAGGCAATTTTCCAGGAAGTAGCAAAAAGGTTGTCATTACAATTTTCTTGTTTGCCATAACAGGGTCAAAGTCATCTAACTATATTCTTCTAAATCAACAGGTGATAACGGCTACTCCTAGACAGATTGAAAGTCTTATACGCCTCAGTGAGGCCCTGGCCCGAATTCGCTTTTCAAATTCTGTTGGGAAAGATGATGTGGTGGAGGCTTTTAGGCTTCTAGAAGTTGCACTACAGCAGTCTGCAACAGATCATGCCACTGGTAACCACTCATCTGTTCAAAAAATATATGTTTTAGTGATTAAATTACCTTATTGGCTGACAAATATGTATGTTTTGTTAACAGGAACCATTGACATGGACCTGATAACTACTGGTGTGTCTGCAAGTGAAAGAATGAGAAGGGACAATTTGGTAGGGTTGACTCGCAATATTATTATGGAAAAGCTGCAACCCGGAGGTCCATCTACTCGTATGCCAGAGGTGCACCTTTTTTCTTTATTAGTTAATGTTTCTATAACTATAGATAAATATTATTATTACAAATGCTTATGAAAACTGTAATTACTCTGCAGTTGCTTGAAGAGTTGAAGCAGCGAAGCATTAATGCTGAGTTACATCTTACCGATGTAAGTAACTATTTTCAACATTCCAATGCATCTTTTATAGAATAGAGATGACGTTTTTTAATGATTTGTTTTTTAATTGTCAGTTGCGAAACGCACTTGGTACCCTTGCAAGTGAGGGATTTGTGGTTGTTCATGGTGACACTGTAAAAAGAGTGTGAACCTCCTCTCTTGTATGCATGCATGAGAAAGGTAGAGATAGTATGCTTATTACCATTAAGACTAGTACAACTTTATGTGTATTTTTGGTTATATGTTGAAGATGACAACAATTTGACATTATAATGCGAGTAACATTTGGTCACTTTAATGATACCTGAGGCAGATATTAATGTGTGGTGCTGGTCAGAAATGGGTATGAGTTGAAAATGGGAACCACCTTGATACTATCGCAGTGTTCAGTGATCTAGTCTTACAAAACGATTTATTTGATTTTTAGATCAAGTAATTTACCAAAGCACAGACTCTAGATATTTTAATTTTTTTTAACTTGTATGTTTGTTATACAAAACAGGTAAAGTCTAATAAGGATAACCTTTCCTCTGTTTGAGAAGATGGTTTTGTTATAAATAACCCAAAGTTAATCCATACATACATAGGGGCGGACTTACTTCATGGGAAGGGATTCCTTCTGTAGTATAATAAACAAAAAAATTTGATGTTTTTTTTTTCGATTTCGCTACATGTTAGCAACTTTAGCCCCTAGTATGACAATGTAAATCAAAACGTGCCTACACGATCTTGTCAATCGAAACACTTGTTTTAATCGCATTGTAGTGACGATAATTTAGTTGCTCTTGTAATAGACGATAATTAGTTGCTCTTATGATAGACAATAGCATCTGATTCTGATCTAGGCCTAAGCTAAATGGACCAATGTAAGGCCCAGTAGGCCATGAAACTAAGGCCTCTCCTAGATCTACAAATTTTCAATGCGTTAGCGTTACATCCCTACATGGAACATGGCCAGGGCCCAAGAAAACCTCTCATGAAAATATAGATATATAATGTTATGTTGTAATATTTTAATATTTATATTTATATACTATTCCATACTAATTGTCGAAAAATTAGGTCTTTGATCAAACACAAAAACACGGTGTGAACGAGCTCGCTCAACTCTTTTTATTATAAACCAAAACACACCAAATTACAATAACCTTAACCATCTATTTATACAGATATCGTTCTATTTCTAACCTAACTCAAACTCTATCATGATTCAAACATGAATTAAACAATTATTAAACACTAACTAGATGAATATATCCCATTAAATAACATACTAGTACTTAGAGGTCTGTTTGGTATGGGGTAATGAAATGGACGAGGGAATGTATGTCTTGTTTGGTTACCATGTGCGAATGAAATGAATTATTATTGTATATTGTTTGGTGGGCAAGAAAAATGAACGAATAAAATCAACGGTGAATGGTGGTGGTTTGTGGTAGTGATTGTGGGTGGTGGCGGAAGCGGCAAGTGGCGGTGGAGGTGGCGACGGCAGGTGGGGGCGGCGGTTGGTGACGGCGGAGGTGGCGGTGGGTGGCAGCGACGGTGGTGGTTTGTGGTGGCGGTCGTTGGGGCGTCGATGGTGGTGGTGGGTGGCGGCGGCAAGTGGCGTTGACGGCGGTGGTCGTTAGTGTCAGCGATGGGTGGCAACGGTGGCGAGTGGTGGCGTGGTGGCTGTCGGGGCGGCGGAGGCGGTGACGAGTTGCGGGTGGAGGCATCAATGGCGTCGATGGTGGGTGGTGGCGAAGGTGTTGGGTTGTGGTGGTGTTGATGAATAGTGCAAGAGGGGATGGAATGAAAAAAAATATGAGGGTGGATGGAATAATTTTAAAGGAATAGAATGTCTTATGGAATTGATAACTCCATTCCATGGACCAACCAAACATCATTTTCTTCATTCTATCGTAATAATCCATTCCATTACGCCTCTCATTCCTGCATACCAAACAATACCTAATAATAATAAATAAACCAAACTTTATCTTTAACTCTTTTAAATTATCTTAAACTCACCTCAACTCCAATTATAATTAATAATAATAATCTTTTTAATAGAATGCCAGCCTGTTTTAATAATACATTCATATGTTATCTTATAGCATTTTTCAATCTTTTTTATTTAATAATAAAGTGTTATAACTAAAAAGTATAAAGAAAAAGCAAAAGAAAAGAGATGTGAATTGTTACCATTATTTTTGCTTTCAACTTTTTTTCTTTTACAAAGGCAACGCTAAACCCACCATATAAACTCCACCACTTTGCCTTTCAAATTATTTTGGTTTTTGTTTTTCCAACACTAAGTTACTATTCGAATTCAGAATGACTATAAATATACATGTGACATATAATTGAAAGTTATTAGTTAGCATTAAAAATGTAGTTTATAAATTTACCCTCAAACCATAAGAAAAAAGAAAAGCAAAATAAAAGTGTGTGCAAAACTAATTTTAACGGTCTATAAACATTTTGTTAACAATTTGACATATTATGTTATAATGACACTTTCTAATATACTATTGTAACAACTTGCTCATTAAGCCTAGCAAAAGTAATCAAACTATCGATTAGAGGCTTAAATTAAATATAAAACCTAATTTCGGTCAAAATAATTTAACTTTAAGCCTAATTACATTAGATAAAAAATCTTAGTCTATAATAAAACTAATTATTAAAAAAAGGAATTCTCAATCTTAGAATAGAACCAACTATTTAAAAGCTTGTCCTCAAAAGAATATACCGGTGATTAAGTGTTGTATGGTTTACACTTAAAATGTTATTAAGTAAACTTTATTTCATATATAAGCCAGAAAACTTGCCAAGTTATATCAAAACAGAAGGTAGCCGGGCAACAAGTTGCGCCGCCAATCCTTTTTGAATTGCAAACCCTAACCTTCCAAATACAAACCCTTGCCCCCTTGGGGTTGAACAATTGCTGTAGACGACCCGTTGAACCCTCGTCAAGAAGTGGATAGCTTCTGACGCTAGGGAGCCAAAAGTATCAAAGGCAAAAGGGACGAGACATGCTGGTTCTTTGCGCAAGCTTTAGCGTGCTTATCCACTTTCTTTGATTCTGCCTTTCTTGCCGCTTGTCCAGCTACAAACCCGTTTTCCCTTAAACCAACCAAAGGGGAAACCCCCGTGAGGTCTACACAAGCATGTTTCCTCCCAGCCCAGCCAAAGACGAGCAGATCCGTTGGTCGCATAGTAGATCTCCCTTCCATAGGGTCCGTGAGGAAATTCACAGGGGCCTCTTTCTTAGCCGAAATCCCAGCTCTTCTTAAGATGTCCCACAAAGCATCACGCACCCAGTCGTGCCGATATTTGAACCCAGGGAGCTCTTTACAGTGAACTGCATACTCCCCGTATTTATCCATACAAGCTTTACAACATATTGGGCAAGTTTCATCTTCCGGGTGCATAGGGATCATCAACCGGTATTTGAGAATGGCTCTATATTCTACTGCAGACATACATTGTCCCAACCCCTCAATTGGTATAACGGTCAAAAATTCCTGAGCATGGGGACCTTTCAGGCACTCAAACACCGCCTTCTGGCGGGATGACAAATCAAAAGCTTCTCCTAGGCTTTGAGCGACTTTGCTAAACAGAGCATTCGCCAAAGTTTTTTTGTGGCTTCGAGGGGGCGGTGTCCTTATTTTATTTAACTTAGAAAAGTGCAAGTATTATTTTATTTAACTTAGAAAATTTAGAAATTATTGTTAAACTAATTATTTAAAAACTTGTCCTCAAGGTGATATACCGGTGAATCAGTGATTAAGTGGTGTGGTTTACACTTAAAAGGTTAGTGGTTCACATCATAAAAAGTAGAAGTATTATTTTATATTTAAACTAGAAAATTTAGAAATTGTTATTTAAAAAACTTTGTTTATGTTTTCTAGAACATGGACCCGTTTCTTCATCATTCTTCCGCATGTTCATCAAATCCACTTACGAGCCAGTCATTCGAGTTATCGCTCTCTCATAAAACTCAAGCACTATATTTTTCTTTTTTGGGTGTTACCAACCAATCAAAAAGGCATATATATTTGAATTATATTCGATGTAACACCAGCAGAGGGTTTTTTTTTTTTTTTTTTTTTGAGTTAATATAAAAACAAAGAGTCGTGGAGTTCCCATAGATTAATCGTGTTTGCATTTAATATTACCAATTGTTTCCAACAAATCAAACACTACTTAACTTTTATTCAATAAATAATTGAATTATCATGAAATTATGTTTACAAAATTTCACACTGACTGACTTTATGTTTGTGATTCATATTTTAAAATCAGCTAAAATTTTGCAAACACTTTTCAGGTCAAATTTGTTACATTTGAGAGTAAATATAGCAATCAATGTGTATTTTGGACTTGATATATCTTTTAAGGTATGAACCATAAAAATAAGAATTCTCGACGAAAATATGTATCCCAAAACACCTATAAGCTTTGATTGTGACACAATGAATAGTGATCATTTGTGAGATCACCTACATGACAATTCACTATTAGTTAATAACCTTGAGAATTAAAAACCTAAAGTTGTACGTAATATGAAGATTAGCATGAGAATAAAATTAAGACACTTAGATTCATAATTTCATTATACTTCAATTACTTTTTGTCAAAGGCAAACAGAATGTGAGATCATTTTTTTAGTTATATACAAAGTTTCAATCACTAAATTATTTTTTATGTTAGATAAATTAGACTTCAAGTTCAATGCTTTTTTTTTATAAATAAAGAGGATTAAAGGGTACAAACGAGTGGCAATTCTTGATTCATAAAGTTTGTAATGGCCAGACAATGTTGGGCATGGCTATGGCCCATAAGACTAAGAGGGTACAATCAACCTCACTAAGTAAAGACGTGTTTGTCACTCAAATATAAAATTCCGTTATTACCCTTTTGTCGAAAATGTATATACCAAAAAATTTCTATATAACTGGGGGGTCGAAAATGTATATCCAAAAATTTCTATACGAAAGCTACATATATAACACTACTGAACGAAAAGTTCGGGAGGTCGGACGCCCCCGCCTCCCTTCTAACCTTCGCCCATGATCTTTCCTATTTTTTTTTCCAAAATCAAACAATAAAACCTCATAACTTTTTTTTAGATAAAACCTCATATCTATGATAGGACAATGATATTATATATAACTTTTTGGTAAAATTTATGTATTTGTGTTTTATCTATAAGGATAATGATATTATATATAACATTTTTTAGTGAAATTTATGTATTTTATTTTATTTATCTATATATGATATAATAATATATAATATTGACTTCACTATTTATCTCGATGTGTGTCAATTATATCCATTGGTTTCTTATATGCCAACCATGTTCATTGGTTTTTTACAAAAAATAGTGGATCCTAAAGCATTTGTAAAATATAGTGTAGGAAATAGATTTATTTTTTATAAAATATAATTATAAAATATATAATAATGAGAGTCTCTTTATTCATAGGAAATATCATAGTACAATATCGGTTGCGATAACTAAATAAAAATAATATAAAATATAATTATATATACCAATCTTGATTCAAGTCGCATCTCTGGTGGGTCTTTCACCTGCACTTTATAGCATCCTAGACTACAACAAAGAGCACACTAAAACGTTGACGATTTTGGTTGAGGCATGTATTCAACACGTTTCCCTTAAAACAGATTCCGCGCCTCTATTAAAAACGACGCGACTGTTTCCCAGGGTACAACAGCCGAAGCAGTATGTACTGCCGAAGATGGCTCACGCGCCCGAGGTTACACCGGGTAATTGTAGTGTTTGAACTTATGGAACAAATAAGGATGTGATGGTGGTGGAAAACAAATAGAGGGTACTTCTCTCTCTAGTTGGTCTTCAAGTGTTCATCCTCCTTCTAGTATTCTTTTTGTCTCAAGAAATACCATATTCTTATATACACAAAAAGAAGCACATAGCCTACTAATTGTACATAAGTTAAGGATTAATGAAAGGTTTCACTTAAATAGTCACTTAATTAGAGACTTAAAAACTCTAATAAAACTAATTAAATGTCATAAGAAGCTATTTTCAAGAGTTTCTCTTTTATTCACCACATGAAGATTCTAATTAATATTTATAATTTCATTAAATTATAAATATATTAAATATCCATTCACCAAATTTCCAACAATCCCCCAATTCAAAACACATAAAATTTCCAATGGAACCTCGACAGTTGAGTATTGCATACGATAGGTAGGTGTTACCCTTTGAACTTTCGCTCATGAAATGCACTTAGCCCACTAGCTCTGAGTAGACATCGATGTCTTTGAACTCGTCTGCCGTTTGTGTAGACGACAATACACTTCACACAAGACTCTCCTTAGCCGGGACATCTCCTCATAGTCGTGTCCAATAATGGTCGTGGAACACTTTCCTGGTTCTGCGAGAGCTCTAGGAATTGTGCCCTCAATTCCATTCAAAGCGACCCCACTTCTCTCTAACATAGGTGATTCTCCTTAGATCATTAAAAGCATTGTGGTTATCGTGATTTATCCAAATCATTTACCACATATTATGCTTATCCTCACTCTTTGTCACTGAATATCATAGGAATAGACTAGGACGTATTTAAACACCATTTTATACTTTAGGGGTATGTATAACCATGTAACATCCGTCGAAAAACGGGTTTCCAAAACCCGCTTCTTTATTAATCGAATATTCAGTTATAATTTTCGTTGCGTATATATTGTTCATTTTAATTTTAAACAATACATAAATAATAAACATTTTAGAATTTAAAAACTATAATTAATAAATGATAAAAATAAGTGAATAAAAAATAAAATGAGGCTGACGGGTTTCGAACCCGGGTCGCCCATAAGCACAAACACTCACCACACCGCTCCGCCACATGCCTTATTTGTGAATATACTGAAACAAATAATACTTAAAATAAAACTCGAATTCAAAACCGGACCTCAGCGCGGCAGAACTCACAATCACCGGAAAATCCGGCAATCCGCGAGTTTAGCCATTTTCCTTTTGACTAAAACGCTATAACCGACTTCGACTTCGGTTATAACCGACGTCTAACAGTCAATTGCGGTCATAACCGCCAGAGAAACTTTGACCGTGAATCAAGACCCAAACTCGAACAAAATTCATCCAGTTCTACCCTATAAATACCCCCCTCAACCTTCTGGGAATTCTTTCGCTCAAGACCGCACACTTTTTCGTAGTTGAAATTCTCAGAAGCTCGTCGCCGAAGATTTCCAATTTCGCCGGAACATCGCCGGAAATCCTTGATCAGAAAACCGTATTCATTCCTCAATCGGTATATCTATCTAAAACTTCTCTGCTATCTCTTAATTCATACTTTAATCGTTCAAATCAATAATTAAAACTGCTAAACAGTTCATACAACCGGACATCGCAAATCGGAGCCGACGACACTTGCCGGAAAACCGAAGCAAACCCGCTGTTCTGGTACACCATATCATTTAATTCTCTGTTCATTTCAATCAAGTTTAAATCGTGAACGACTAAACAAGAACAGTCAGACATCACTGTTCTGAGTCTTTGTAAACGAAGAAGACGAAGTTGAATATGTGTATAAGTATAATTGAAAACGGATATTGAACTGGTTAGACACACAGTCCAGCGGTGGACTGTGTGCACAAACAATGCACACGTCCCGGGTTCGAATCGCACACGTTACCGAATTTCAGAATTAAAACCAACATTTTTACAACTGAATCGGATCAGGTCACCGAATGTTAATAAGAATAATTTAATCCATAAGTTAAACAAATATGACACACAGCCCAACTGGTTGGGCTGTGCGCACTCGAAACGAAGGACCCGAGTTCGACTCCGGGTCCCTGCAACCGGTTCGGTAATATAAACCATTTTTAAATAAAACCAAATAAGTTTAAAACTAATTAGTATATAAATATAATTATTTCAATCAAGTTTAAATCATGTACGTTACCAGGCTAACACATGCGAACCATATGAAAGCCCGGTAATCATGGGGGCCCACATGATTACGAAGGTGAAGTATGACGGCATGCAAGGCCCAATTACGAGCAAAGCCCAAGACATCCTATGGATGTAGTAAATTTATTATTCTTCATTTGTTTTATGAATGTTCATTTCTAAATACGACACATGACACCTAAAACGTCAAACTCATACTCTTGATACGTATTCCCTGTAGATGTCTTCTGGTCTCTCTCGTAGAAAAATGAGATCAGGAAAATTCCGCGAGCGCATGGCTGCCCAAATCGCTCAACAAATGGCTGCCGTAATACCCAACATCGTACTTCAAGTTAAACAAGCCCTTACCGCTAATCCCGTCAACCCAATCAATCAAGAAGATCAAAACGTTGTCAACCCTCCCCAAATACCACTAAATGCACCTCCAAGCATTTCAAATCCTGCGACCCTCCAAAATACGAAGGGACTGAAGGTGTCACCGCTCTCCTCCATTGGTTTGAGGAGATGGAAAACACTTTTCTCAATTGCGACTGCCCCGATGATCGCAAGGTGCGATATGCTACCGGTCGTTTGTTTGGAGTAGCACTTACATGGTGGAATACAGAGAAGGCCAAGGGAGGTGCTGAGAATGCTATGACTTTGACTTGGGAAGAGTTGAGGGAGATCATGACAAGACGTTTCTGTCCAAGAAGCGAAATCAAGAAATTAGAAGATGAGTTCTACTCTTTAAAACAAAAGGAAGGCGACCACACCACATACAACAAGAGATTCCTTGAGTTGAATCAGATGGTCCCCAACTTGTTCACTCCTCTCTACCGTTTGATCGAGCACTACATTCGAGGTCTTCCTTCAAAAATTCAAGACCCTGTAATAAGTACCACACCTGCAACTTTGGAAGCAGCAATGGAGTTAGCTACAGAGCTCACCGAAAACCGCATACGGAATAAAGACTTCACGGAGGAGAAGAAGAAGGATAAAGCATCAACCGAAACCTCAAACTCCACCCAAACCGAATCCTCTTCTCAACCCACTTCTAAGAGAAAACGAGATGGGCAAATTTTCGCTGTCACCCCACACAATCAACCAGCTTCACAAGCCGTACCCCTCCAAGCTATCCCAATCACTCAAGTAGCACCCAACTCAACTTACCCAAGTAAGAAACCTTACATTGGACCTCATCCTCAATGCAACATCTGTTTTTATCACCATCCATCTACCTTACCTTGTCGACTGTGTGCTAATTGTGGGCGTTATGGTCATTTGAGCAAAACTTGTCGCGTTTCTCAAAACCAAGCTTCACCCCCTACTCAAAACATGATCCAAACATATCAACAACCCCAATACCCCATGTTCCCATATGTTCCAGCTTGTTTTAATTGTGGCGACCCTACCCACTTTAGAAACACATGCCCTCGATTGGTTAACATCATAAACGCCCAAGCTCAAGCAAACCTAGTTAACCAAGCAAATTAAGCAAACCCAGCTCCACCGCCAGCAAGAGGAAGAGCTTAAAACATCAACGCCAATCCTGTTGAAGATAATAACGGCCCAAACGAACCACCCAACTAGCCTTCCTTCACCAAGAATCAAGACTCAACTCCAACCGTTTAGTTTTTATGTTTTCTTATGTTATCTAAATCTTTACGTATCTCAGTTATAAATTGGAAATTTATGTATCCAAGAATCTTAATGCGAATTACTATTTCATTTTTGTTTTATACTCACTTATTTAACATTCATATCATCATACATCTCGACGTATCTCGATCTCATCATTTAAAGAAGTTGGGTTGTGTCTCACTTTTACATAGACTGACCCCTTCATCATAACAAACGAGAGAGGTACTGTCATCATTCAGTCATGTATCCTTTCAGATTTGAGACTCAAACTTTGGCTGTTGTGTTTGTTTTGTAAATTTTAGAGTCACATGAACTAGTTATAACTTACTGACAAAGCCAATGAAAATTTGACAAGAATATGGTGGATACGCCGCTGGTACTTCCTATATATAAGTATTCTTGTCAAAGGATCAAAAGCATTGTCAGGCGGTTATGAGAAGTTCCGTGTAGGTTTTAATATCGTCATGGTTGAAGTTTTTGTTTATAACCTTATCTTTTCAAACATATCAATTCTCTCAAAACTCTTATGCACGAGATCATACCTAGTCAATCAACTCTGTTTATCCATGTTCCGCATTTTTATACTTTAGGCATCAAAAAGCGATTCCTGTAGCAGGGTATTCAACCCTTACTAGGAACGTTACCGCCTCAAATAAAATTTAAAACTCTCATTATGTAATTGCCAAATTAAAACACCCTCACTTCAAGACCAACATACCACTACTACTTAAATTTCGGGACGAAATTTCTAAAAGTAGGGGATACTGTAACATCCGTCAAAAAACGGGTTTCCAAAACCCGCTTCGTTTATTAATCGAATATTCAGTTATAATTTTCGTTGCGTATATATTGTTCATTTTAATTTTAAACAATACATAATTAATAAACATTTTAAAATTTAAAAACTATAATTAATAAATGATAAAAATAAGTGAATAAAAAAATAAAATGAGGCTCCCGGGTTTCGAACCCGGGTCACCCATAAGCACAAACACTCACCACACCGCTCCGCCACATGCCTTATTTGTGAATATACTGAAACAAATAATACTTAAAATAAAACTCGAATTCAAAACCGGACCTCAGCGCGGCAGAACTCGCAATCACCGGAAAATCCGGCAATCCGCGAGTTTAGCCATTTTCCTTTTGACTAAAACGCTATAACCGACTTCGACATCGGTTACAACCAACGTCTAACAGTCAATTGCGGTCATAACCGCCGGAGAAACTTTGACCGTGAATCAAGACCCAAACTCGGACAAAATTTATCTAGTTCTACCCTATAAATACCCCCCTCAACCTTCCGGGAATTCTTTCGCTCAAGACCGCACACTTTTTCGTAGTTGAAATTCTCAGAAGCTCGTCGCCGAAGATTTCCAATTTCGCCGGAATATCGCCGGAAATCCTTGATCAGAAAACCGTATTCATTCCTCAACCGGTATATCTATCTAAAACTTCTCTGCTATCTCTTAGTTCATACTTTAATCGTTCAAATCAATAATCAAAACTGCTAAACAGTTCATACAGCCGAACATCGCAAATCGGAGCCGACGACACTTGCCGGAAAACCGAAGCAAACCCGCTGTTCTGGTACACCATATCATTTAATTTCTCTGTTCATTTCAATCAAGTTTAAATCGTGAACGACTAAACAAGAACAGTCAGACATCACTGTTCTGAGTCTTTGTAAACGAAGAAGACGAAGTTGAATATGTGTATAAGTATAATTAAAAACGGATATTGAACTGGTTAGACACACAGTCCAGCGGTGGACTGTGTGCACAAACAATGCACACGTCCCGGGTTCGAATCGCACACGTTACCGAATTTCAGAATTAAAACCAACATTTTTACAACTGAATCGGATCAGGTCACCGAATGTTAATAAGAATAATTTAATCCATAAGTTAAACAAATATGACACACCGCCCAACTGGTTGGGCTGTGCGCACTCGAAACGAAGGACCCGAGTTCGACTCCGGGTCCCTGCAACCGGTTCGGTAATATAAACCATTTTTAAATAAAACCAAATAAGTTTAAAACTAATTAGTATATAAATATAATTAAAACAGAGAATATTTCGGGTTAGACACGTAGCTCAGTTGGTAGAGCTGCGTGCACGCATACGAGAGGTCCCGAGTTCGAACCTCACTCAGCGTATACAAACACACAGTCCGACCGGTCAACGGTCAACGGGGTCAAAAAGGCAAATTTTTTTATTTTCTTTTATTTATTTATTTTATTTAAAAATCAATTAAAAACACTTAAAAATAATATTTTTCAAGTTAGAAAATGTCCTTAAACTCACAAAAATAAATCAAAAAAAATTCCATTAAAAGCACTAATTCAAAACATTAATCTCGAATAAAATCCATTTATTTACCGAACCATTTCGTTATTATTTTAGGTTAGATTTTCCTCGTCGATCAAATCCTAAAATTCGTGCGCATCCAACGTCATCAAAGAAACGCACCCACTGTGAGTGAATCCTTACAAATTCCCATTCTTATTCATGTTTTGGGGTGTATCATGTGTCGCGTTAATTATTTCGTTTATTCAAACTTGTGCTATTACCATTATATGACCTAAACTTATGATGTAAATATTGTTTGTTGTGATACGTTTTTACATTCTCGTCAAGTTGTGTGCAAATCATTCATCAGGCGCATCAGTTCCTCGTTGGAGTCGGGTTGAGCATCAGGTGCCTCATCGTTCATCATTTGGTGTGTGCTTGTGCATTAATTGAGATTATGTGATTATGTTGTTTGTTGTGATACGTTTTTACATTCTTGTCAAGTTGTGTGCAAATCATGCATTAGGCCCATCAGCTCCTCGTGGGAGACGAGTTGAGCATCAGGTGCCTTATTAGATCGGCTCCGTTTGATTGAGCCTTGATCTCATTGTTCATCATTTGGTGTGTGTGCTTGTGCATTTATTGATATTATGTGTTTTGTGATTAAATTTACATTTACGTTTATTCATATTTGGTTATGCACAATTTTATTCAAATAACCAACATAACCAATCCTTTCAAATGTTTAAATAAGATTCACTCGTCAACTTTTGTTGACCCAAAACCCTATTTTTACACATGATACAGGTGGACAGGTTGAAGCAAGGAACACATAGGAAATTGCCTTAGAAGAAAAATAATGAAGTCATGAAATATGTATTTGAACATGTTGTACTTGTATGTTTATTGTAATGTTCTTCTTTAAAAAGAAGTAATAAATATGAAACTTTATAGTAAATGTCATGAGCTTTGATGAAAACCCAATCATGCCCCGATCACCATTTCTGCTACGGGTCGGGGTGTGACAAACCATATATACTAGCTTATACATATCATTTATACCCCCACAGTGACCACTCTTAGGCATATGAGTTAGTTGTCCTATTGAACTTAGATCTTGGGATCTCCAGTCAATTAAGTTAGGTTTCCTTCACATACCCTTTTTCATGGACTTTAGTCTCATTCCACAACTTGATCTCTAATAAACCCTCAGGTTGTTGGATCCATAACATTATCTTTGACTTTGTCTAGTCACTACAAATAACTTTGAGATCAGTTGTCATGATGTGTTCTTAAATCGCAAGCTAATTTGCCCATTGTCAACTTTTAATATTATAACCTCAGTGGCCATCTGAATCTGGTTATAATGTCTTTCAAAGATAAACATGTCATTTAAGGCAAACACATCTCCATTATGCACTACGACATTTGTGTCCTCCACTTAGTCGTCCGTTTGCAATGTTAGATTGGATTACAAAATCCTTATTGCCAAACTTTTATGATACAAATGCAAGACACCCCCACATTTAAGTGTTATATGATATTATCCAGATGGAGTAATGAAAACCATTTCTACATACCTTATAGGGTTGTTTCTAAATGGATCATCCCCCACATTTCTTGCCATTTGATCAACATTTAGTAACTTCACTTATGACACAATGATTGAACAAGATCAACCTTATTATATCAGTGAATTCAACTCATACTGCATTAGCTTACATAAGCTTCCGAGCTGACTAAAGCAACACATGCCATTGTCATAAGTTTGTCACCAACTTAGAATAATTCTAATTTAACATCTAGAATAAGCCTAGACAATGAGTTCTCGTCAATAGCTTTTCGAACAAACTCTTCAAAAGTTTAATGTTTTTTCCTTATAATGAATGAAAATTCTCTCTCAACTTTGTCTGTACACAAATTCTTTTTGTGTTCATAAACATTTGAATGTTTAGAGTTAATTAGTCTCCGTCAATACCCATAATTAACCAAGTACTAGTCTAGCATGCTTTAGACTACAATACTTTAGCATGTGAACAGAAGATGCATCATTCTGATTCTTCACAGCCCTAAGGATATCAAAATATCACTTTGTAACATTCATCCCTTGTTAAGAGAAAATAATGAAACTTATTCATAATCCTAAAACATCAATATTTAGGAAGGTCTCACAAATTATTGTATACAACACATAGCTAATTTTTATCATTCAATTAAGGAACATAATTTGTTTACCTTGATCTCCAACGCTTTACCATTGACTCATAAGGACTTAAACATAAGTCTTAATCCAAGTCACTTGGCGAGCACATTCATCACCGACAAGATGAATGTTCCTCTTCTACAATCACTATTATGTGTGAGATAGAGTCAACTAGATCGACACTCAACAACATGGCATTCATAATTTTGTCATAAGTGATTTGTACACATCTATTGTTATTCATTATGAGATATATATATTTAGGATGCTCTCCCAAACGAATATAAAATCTCCATATAGTTCTAACAATAATCAAGTGGTAGACGTATCTACGTATAGATCACTCGAAACAAATCTCGCAAGATTTATCAAAGGTATACAATAACATATAGTACTTTTTCTTTCATATGTTAGAGTTCACACTTGTGAATTTTCCAATCACTTCTAATGAAGTATGTCGGCATGGATCTCGTTTGTGTATTTCATCTCAATACATTGAGTACGTTCTTTCATTATTCTCTCATGATATAGTTATACATTTGATGTTTCGTCTTTGACTTTCAGTCAATGCAACAACACTCAAGTTGTTTATGTCCAAATACATTCATGTGCTATCCGTTTAAAACCATATTCTTTTAAACAATGTATAGTTGACGTTATAATTAGTTTCCACAAAAATAATTTATACGTCACAAGCATTAGTGATTTATTTTTTTGTGAAAAATTGCATGTGTTATCCGAAGATATTGAACACAAAATAATAAAGTACATTGGAAACTTAATCATAACTGCCAAACACTTTTGAAATTTAAATGAAAGCATAGACGATATTTAGACATCAAATATCAAAGTGCTTATATTTTCAACACTTTATAATCTGATCGAAATCTTCTCAAAGATATCGTCCCATGGCATGTCTTGAGGTACTCTCTCAATAAGACTCCATGCACTTGTAAGTACAAGTTCCTCATTTCATCATGAAACTTTAAACTTGGACAATTTTGCTCAAAACAACACCAAGTTGGTACAAAGGCTACATTTAAGTAGTAAACTTGAACAATTAAATTTGTTCACAACAACACCAAGTTGTTTTCCAATAAATAATATTCACGAGATTGTTACTTTGTTCAACATATGCTACTTCTAGCAAGAGTAGCAAACCATTTGAATTCTCAAAACTATGCCAAACTTTGTTTTAAAATCATTTTAAAATATTTCATTAGTTTTGCAATGTACAATATTCATAATATCAATTAGAGTTTATGATAACATAAATCAAAACCCAAAATATCAAACAGTTTTATATTGTTTAGTCTTACTATGCATGTACTAAACGTTTTCTAACACGCATGTTAAAAAAAATGTTATAACGAGCACATTACTGAAACAAACGTTTACATAAAATGTTTTCCAAGGATAAAGTTTATAAAATAAACAATTTCTCATCATTTTTAATTCACACATACGCAATTAAATGGTTACATAAAACATTTCCATTCATTGCCATATACAATGTACAATCTCTACCATTGTACTTGTGATACACATTTTCTAACACACGTGTTAGAAAATCTAAGTCATTTTTATATACATAAAACATGACCATTTGAATTGGGAAATCATAATTTAAAGTTAGTGATAAATCCCACACAACTACACCATCACTTTATGGTGATTTAATTCTTGTTTTTTACTCTTTTAGTTTTCCAATCTCATAAAGTTAGGCACATAGCCTACTTTAATACAAGAGACATAAACTCTAATAAAAACTAATAAATTGACATAAAACTCTAGTTAAGAGTTTGTCTTCCATATGAAGAGTCTAGAAAATAATTATAATCTCATTAAATTTATATAAATAACAAAACCATCACTTTATGGTGATTTAATTCTTGAAGTAAATCAACTTCAATGTATGAACTTTTATTTCTAAACCATACAAAGCATAATATATATGTTTATATTCACTAAAATCAATGTTATAACAAAAGACTTATATAAAATGTTTCCATAAAACAGTTCAAAGCATTTATATTTTAACCATTTTTAACAATCATGTTAAAATGAAAAAAATTCTAACGCGCACGTTAGAAATATTAATATTTACACAAAATGTTAATTCGACTTGCTATAAACACATATATGGTTCAAATAAATAAGTAATTTCCAATACACACGTTAGAAATGAATAATTAAAAAAATTGTTTCCAAACTAACGCTATTCATAAACTTTCTAACACACATGTTAGAAATAAATGATTACAAAAATCATTATAAGACTTACTAGTTTATATAAAATAGACTTATTAATTAACACTCATTTTTTAACCATATTATATAAATAATATGATCATTTCTAACAAGCATGTTAGAACATGAAACGTTTACAAAAAACTTATTGTTTATAAAAATAAAGCCGATCTAACGCACATGTTAGAAAATTTAACGTTTACAAAAATGCATGGTTTACACTAATAAACCCGATCTAACACAAAAGTTAGAAAAGATTAACGATTCCAAATCGTTTCAAAAAACCACGGTTGAACCAAAACTATTCGTTTTGTACCACGGTACAGGATTTAAGATTGTATCTCAATCTCAAGAAATCCAAACACAACAAGTTGTACTACATACATATTTCCTTAAAAAATATTTATAAGATCATGATATCTAAAAATATTTTATTTATTTATTTATGTTTATTATAAATCTTTTCATGAACCCAAAATCCTTATAAATAAGGTTTTAAGATTGTAGCAACAATCTCTCGGAATCTGTTTTAAGTTTGTAGGAACTAGATTCACTTTTTATAAAATATAATTACAAAATATATAATAACGAGAGTCTCGTTATTCATAGGAAATATCATAGTACAATATCGGTTGCGATAACTAAATAAAAAGAATATAAAATATAATTATATATACCAATCTTGATTCAAGCCGCATCTCTGGTGGGTCCTTCACCTGCACTTTATAGCATCCTAGACTACAACAAAGAGCACACTAAAACGTTGACGATTTTGGTTGAGGCACGTGTTCAACACGTTTCCCTTAAAACAGATTCCGCGCCTCTACTAAAAACGACGCGACTGTTTCCCAGGGTACAACAGCCGAAGCAGTATGTACTGCCGAAGATGGCTCACGCGCCCGAGGTTACACCGGGTAATTGTAGTGTTTGAACTTATGGAACAAATAAGGATGTGATGGTGGTGGAAAACAAGTAGAGAGTACTTCTCTCTCTAGTTGGTCTTCAAGTGTTTATCCTCCTTTTAGTATTCTTTTTGTCTCAAGAAATACCATATTATTATATACACAAAAAGAAGCACATAGCCTACTAATTGTACATAAGTTAAGGATTAGTGAAAGGTTTCACTTAATTAGTCACTTAATTAGAGACTTAAAAACTCTAATAAAACTAATTAGATGTCATAAGAAGCTATTTTCAAGAGTTTCTTTTTTATTCACCACATGAAAATTATAATTAATATTTATAATTTCATTAAATTATAAATATATTAAATATCCATTCACCAAATTTACAATATATAGTAAACTCAACTATTGTGATAAATCACAATATAGTGCAATGTGACCCAACTATTGAATAATGACTATGCGCCTCAACCTAAAGATAGGTTAGAATATGATTTATTGTTGGTACACTTATGAAATATAGCTTTATGAATTATAAAGATACTCGACTAGATATCACGTAAATGTGTTTAGGATCGTGGTAACGGGTTGTAAACGGAGATATATGAGGGAAAAAAATATAAACGACATCTATGTCTTGGGCTATATCGATAAATTATATTTGAGATGATTACATCCATAGAAATAACTAGTTATATGATTTTTTTTTCTTATTAATACCTTATAATTTAAACTTAAACAGATGTTTAGTTTAGAATAAAACGTGTAAAGTACACTAAAGTACGTTATGAAAAGTTTAATAATGAAGTGCATTATGAAATATAAGCATAGTAAAAAGTGATGTGTATTACACTCTTCATAATGTACCCCTTGAAATTCTGCGATTTGACCACCTCATTTTGGAAGTACCACATTAACATGTTCGTTACTCCCCTTGTACTCTCCGCCTAAGCTGAGTACTCTCAACTTCCCAGTCGACCGACTAAAGAGCGTCTAGCGACTTTTAAAACTATGCTTTTAGGTATCTAGCCATCAATTATTCATACTGTAAATAAGCATACGAAAGTATCTTTTTTTCTATAAAACATGACAAACCACATCTAAAAAGGTAACTAAATAATGTTATTTTAAGTAAAATTATCACAAATATATGAAAAGGGGAACGTTTTTTAGTGGTTTAGTCTATAAAGTTTATTGGTCTTCTTCAAATAAAAGAAATGTAAGTTTTAAATTTTCTTTATTTAAACCATTGAGTCTACATATTCTTTGTATACAAAAGCCAAAAATAACCAAGTTTTCGTAATAATTCTGTTTAGGTCACTTTATTCTAATCAACTAAGCAAGTTTTTATAATTATTTAAAAGGTAATTGAATTTTATCACTCTAAGTTAATCAATTAGAGTTGATGTCACTTTCAACTTTTACTTTCGCTCTCCTCGTCTCTAACTTAACACTTGGGTTGCTATGTCACACTTCGTTAGCCAGACGCTAACTCAGTTAGTTCTTTTTATTGACGTGGACAAATTATCCAATGTGGCATGCTGATCTGGCCTGGAACATATTTTACATACAAAATTCAATTTATAAAATTTTCACCTGCCATCTGCCCCACCGCCTTCCTCCGCTGCCATCCACCCACCCACCACCAGAGATTTGTTAGGACTAAGTTTCCGGAACCGCTTCCTCAGGCCATAACTACCACCATCGCCTCTTCCACCGTAAAGACGACATCATCGGAACCCTAGATTACCTCCACCCTCGACAATCATTGTCGTAGCCACCGCCAACAATCATCCTCACTCCAACCTTCGAATTTGAGACCTGATTGAACCACCACCGCTCCACTTTCGGGTAAATAAAGATCACCATGAAATTCACCATGCCCGAGACCTTTGGCCGGAGTATTCCACATGCCGAAAAAGCGGCCAGATGTCAAATCCCTCTACTTTCTCTCTACAGAACACACACACGACTACTATTAACTGTAATTTTGAGGGTTTTATGGTGGCTCGGTAACGGAGATTGGCGGTGAACGGCGGTTGTATCGTCGTCGGAAGGACCGATTTTGCCGTAGCCTTTAACGAACTTGACGGATTCTTCCATGAGTGAGATTTGTGCAGAATGTCATGTAGCTATGTGATTTTGTATAATGACAAGGGTTATGTGATTTGGGGAAGATGAAGAATCGATGAAGAAGATGATGATTTTTTTTTATTATTTTGTATAATAGTAAGGGTTATTTGATTGGGCTTGGTTATCCACACATCCCCTTATTTTATTTGCATATCCCTTGAACACTATAGGAAGCGTATATGGCAATACGGTTTCTCTGGGCCCAAGAGTATTGAGCAATACACTTCCTATATGTGTATTGAAGTACAAACTTTTCAGAAGATGTAGGGGACGAGATGAATCATATGGGTCATACACTTCCTATACATTAGGTCTAGTGGAACCATATTGCTTCATACGCTTTCTATACTTTGGGTCTAGGGGAACCTATTACCCCATATGCTTCCTCTACTTTGGGTCTAGGGGAACCATATTCCCCCATACATTTCCTATATATATATATACATATAGAGAGAGAGAGAGGAAGGTTCGTTTGAGAAAAAATTTAATGTGAGAAAAAAAGAAGAAATGACATAATGGTAAAACATTAAATCGTTTATAACTCCTCGCATTAATTATGTTATCTTTCATTAATAAAGTAAAAATATTTTATCTAACACATTTAAAAATTTATCCTACATATGTCTTACACTTACCGGAATGTACCTACACACATGTAAATTTACCATACGCATGTCAAAATTTATCCTACACATACTAAAATTTTTCCTACACATGTCGAAGATTGTCCTTTACCATAAATTTTTTTATCTTGAAAGAGTATATTAAAATAATGAGTTACAAGTTTAACTAATTAGCTAATTAATGACAATTATAGATTTACTTATATGCCCTTTTTCATAACATTAAATACACTCGTTAAATGAAGTAAATGGAGAATTTCTATTGGTTTAAAAGTTCTTCTTTTTATTCTTAAAAAAAAATTCTTTTCATTTGAATTCTCCAATATATATATATATATATATGGTAGGGTTCTAGAGTGAACACTAAGTTGAGTATGAACTGTGTGAACTAATCTGAGCCATTGGATTATATCATCTAGAGATTTTTAAACAATGACAAGATTGTAATTATAATGTTGTAACTTCCCTTTTAATTAATTGACAGAAGGGTATTTACGTCTTTTGTAAATTGCATTTATTAAACAATATAATCAAAAATTCTAAAATCTTGCTAGTTTCCGTATATACAAGATACACAGTTGTTATTGTATACACATGTGTACAGTCTCGATAGTATCAGTTTATACAAGACACACAGATGTTAGTTTATACACATGTGTATAGTCTCGCTAACTATCAGTTTATACAAGATACACAGTTGTTAGTTTATACAGATGTGTACAGACTTTTGATACATCTATGTATTTTGTAGTCCACGACCTAGTTCCGTTAGTAGTTTCATATATGGTTTGAATCCAGGAGGGACAGTTGGTGTCCAGTACTAGTTCCGGTAGGAGTTTCATATAAGTTATTAGCAACTGATGCTACACGAGTTTAAAATAATGGAGAAGTAATTAAGGGATTTTAATTAAGAGAGAGGGAGCTAATGTCAATTTTACCCTTTTAATTTAAAAAATAATCAATGGTCAAGATTAGTTCACTCAGTTCATTTTCAAGAAGTTGTTAACAAATAATCGTAATTCTATATATATATATGTATGTATGTATGTATGTATTGTTTTGTTTAATAAGTGTTCTTTATAAAAACATTATAAATAAACAATAATAAGTTAAAAATTTGATGCAAACTTATATTTTTTTAAGTAAAACTAATATGAACAACCATTTTTTAACACAAAATAATACCATGATTAAATAATTTTAGTAGGATAACACTAAATAATACAACAACTAATGCTACGACTAAGCAAACACGTTTATGTAGACTTTTGTTACGTGCTATTAATGTCTTACCCTGTTGAATACGATCCGCATGTGGATCTTCCATTACAAGCCGTCTGTATATTATTTTCGTACTTTGGAACATTTGGTTTGTAATAGTAATTTAACTCCAAGACTTTCGTTGTGCTGTGTTTAATTGACTATGATGATATCAACTTACGTCACGATATTCCCCACCCGAGCCCACCGGTGTTTGATTGAAAATACGGGGTGTGACATAATAACTTGGAAATCATACTCCTTTTCACTGACAGTGGTTGCAGTTGTAGTTGTTGTGTGATTTTCTCCTCCTGAAGGTAACTCTCGTCTTTCTGGATTTTTTTTGGTAATATATTTAGTCTTGTCCAGAAGACGTCTATGCCAGCAAGTGGGATTTTGTTACCTGTATTCAAAATTTATAATTAAAAAGGGAGGGGGAGGGTTAATCATTTAAAGTTCAACAAATGGTGATAACATGTATTTATCACTTGTCCTTTGGCTATTAAAAGCCTATAAAAAGAAAAGAGAAGAGATGGAACACTTACAAGTGATCCAAGAGATGTTTAGAACTCAAAGGGATGCTCCTAGATGACCAGGAACTTCCAAGAGTGTAATAAGAGAGGAGAAGAGGGAATGAGCAAAGAATGAGTGAGTTTGATGGGCTATTTATAGTGCAAGAAGGTGTGTGGATGATGCCAGGTGTTAGAGGTGTTGTAGGATCATCACAAGTGTCAAGAGTTGCAAGAGTGTGGCAATTTGCAGGAGATGTGGCATCTTGACAGAAATTTGGGGTTTTGACATATTTAGCCCCTCAAAAATAATTTTATGGATTGTCCCTTAACTTATATTCAATGACATAATGACACACTTTAGTTCTTTTCGTTCAACACGTGATGTGTTGAAGAAGAGTGTGAATAACCGAACGTTAACGAGTGACGCACTAGGTGCTTTTATGACTTTTTCGTAGTTACTAGCTTAGAATACGATAATTACGAGTTCTTATGATTTTATGGGTTAAATTACCTATATTAGTAAAGTTAAAGGTTCGGTGATGATGTGTGATACTCAAGGATGGTGAATCAAAAGATATCACCTTAACCATGAGTCGTTCGGGTCGAAAATGACTTGGTTATGCAAGGAAAACGAAATAATAATGTCTAGGGGCCTTCGGGTTATTAGTTGAAAGTTAAAATGATGAAAAAGTGAAGTTCTAGAGGCCCGTCGTAGGTTACGGTCATCAGACCGTAGCTTACGGTTAGTTTTAAAATCAAACCAGTGAGCCTGGACCGTAGCTTATGGTCCTGGACCGTAAGCTACGGTCAGGTTTAAATTTTTTTTAGAGACACGTTTGAGGAGTTGAGTGGCTAACTTATTTGAGGCATCATCCAAGGGTACTTACACGTGTCGGTATAATACCAGACGTGAATTTTACGAGGTGTTATATACACGCTTCCTATTAACCCTAGGGGAATCGTATTGCCCTATACGCTTCCTATTGAGGTCACTTTGAGTATCCAATAGAAATCGTATAGCCCGATACACTTCTTATTGATTTAATTCGTTCACCAACCCCAACTCTATAGGAATTGTATTGCCCTATACGCTTCCTATTAAACTTATGGGAGTCGTATTGGGCAAATACGCTTCCTATTGAGTCACTTTTCAGACCTTTTCAGTTTTAAACTACGTGCATGTCAGAGAATCTCTAGGTTTATTGTACCAGTAGGAACCGTATTGCCCAATACGCTTCCTATTGGTGTCACATTTAATGCTTCAAACCCTATGAGAAGCGTATTGGGCTATATGGTTCCTGTTGAGGGATGTACAAAAATTTTAAAGGATATGTAGATAGCATCACCAATTCGATTTGGGGATCATTTATTGCCTTCTGTACATATACATACACATATTTTTCCATCACATTTGCATATAGATTTCTTAAAAAAATAATTTGGATTTATTTAAAAAAAATATTTTTTTCCTATCAGCATGCCATGTCATAAAAAAAAGCCACGTCATTAAAATTTGGCCACGTCAGTAGAAAAATACTAACTGAGTTAGCATGGGGTGACACAACAACCCAAATGTTAAGTTGGAAGTAGTGCGAGCCAAAGTAAAAGTTGAGAGTAACAACAACCGAAATTGATCAGTTTAAGATGATAAAACCCAATAACACTTATTTAACTTATAAGTGTTATTAAATATACTCCATTTTTACTAAATACATTCACCCTAAAGTTTTTAAATAATAAATAAAACCTTTTAATAATTTCTTTAAAAAATGGATGTACTTTAAGTTTTTAAACAATTCAAGTTTTCACTTAAAATCTTCCCTATCATGCCAAATTAAAAAAAAAAACTTTTAAGGATTATCCAAAACTAATAACTTAGGAAAAAAAACTACCAGCATATAGATTTGCTATAAGTCCATGCTCATCTTCTTATTATAATCGATAATTTTTTTAAAGATACATCAAACAAAAATTCAACCATAGTTTTAAAAATTGTTGTTTTTGATTAGTTCTATCTAATTAAAAACTAATTGCGATAAAAAAATAAACTAAGTTTTAGCTACAATTTATTTAGAAAATAACAAAAGTTTACACAAAAGACGTGGATAATAACGGTGATCAGATTACATGATTTTTGTATAAGGAAATAAACAAATTTTGATGATGAATTATCTAAAGATTGCGCTTCACTAAAAATATTATATGTTTATGCTCCTACTTAGCCTTTGTAACAATACTACAATATTACATACAGTAAGAATATTCCAATTGCATATTACTCCAATTATTCGATTTTGGGAGATTAGGTGTAAAGTGATAACATTCCACATAAACGAAATGACATGATCTCAGGTGTGGTCGTGAGAGGGTATCCGCAAAACTTGTATTCTATCGTCTTGGTTGTTTGTTGATGTAATCGACGAGCTCAGAAAAACTTGGTTTTTGCTGATTTGTCCGTCAAAATTGAGAGCATTGTTGAAGAATTCAGGCATTTGAGATTTCTTTGGATTAAAAATAGGCCTAAGTGTGTTTCTTTAGAATGAGTCAAACGAAAAACCTCAAACGTGTAATTTGCCCCTTTTGTCCTTGATGTGCCTGCTATCTACTAAGCAGTTGCGAAGTTTGAGATTTCCGACCGGGAGAGGAGGGGTGGGGAAGGGGCGGAAGTCACTAGACCTAAAAGTTTCTATAAAACCGGGGGGTCGAAAACGTATATACCAAAAAATTCTATACGAAAATTACATGCTTTCTACTACTGAGCGAAAAGTTCGAGGGTCGGCTGCCTCTTCGGCCCTTTAAAAGCTTCGCCCATGTAACGACTTGCTAGGAGGGTTGATGAGGTTTTTTTTTAATGAAAGGTCTAAAAAAAGGTTTGTGCCTTATTGAGTAAAGTTCTAACATATACACATGAGGGGCTGAAAGTGTAAATATTATAAACCAAGAGGACATTATGGTAACTTATCAAAATCCAATTGCATCTTCTAATCTTTATATATACATTCCAATGCAATCCATTTTTATAAAATCTTCTCAAAATCCTTCTTCTCCGCTCCAAATTCTTCCAACAAATAATCAAATCCCATATTGCTTCCATCCTCATTCGATCCCTCCAATCTTTCACAACCACCATAACTATATTAACAAATTGTTTAATCAAGTTTCATTGTTGCACACCAACTGTTCGACAAAAGTCCTGAAAGAGAAAACAAGTAATGCAGGCTCATTTTCTTGCCGGAAAACCGGTGATCTTGACCATATCTGCCACTGTAATCACCGTACTCTTGCAGACAGCCTTTGTTCTCTGTGGGTTTCCTACAACTCTCACGTTGGAGAGAGCTTTCCCAACGAATCATCATGTTGAATTGAGTGAACTCAAGGATAGAGATAGCTTACGTCACCCTAGAATCTTGCAGCAGGCTTCTGTAGCCAGTGTTGTTGATTTCCCTGTTCAAGGCACTTATGATCCTTATCGTGTTGGGTATTTTCTTGAATTTGTTTAATTAGTTTATCCAGTTGTTTGAAATTAATAAAATTGTCTGAAGTTGCTTTGTGTTGAAGCTATAATCACTTTGTTTTCTTTAGTTTTAGGGGTTTTTTGTACAGCAAATTTTTTTTTTGTGTTGTTAGCATTTAATGGGAATTGTTTTCTTTAATATTACTATTTGTATTTATACTTTTGTAGCCTTGATTTCTTTATTTTATTTCATCTTTTATCATTAGTTTCTCCAGTTGTTTGAAATTAATAAAATTGTTTGAAGTTGCTTTGTGTTGAAGCTATGTTTTTTTTATAACCACTAAGTTCTTTAATTGAAAATATAAAAGGAAAAGATTCAAAGATTCTTGATTTGTTTTCTTTAGTTTTTGGAATTTTTTGTATCTTTTTTTGTTGTTATTATTTAATGGGAATTGTTTTCATAAATTTTACTATTTGTATTTGTATTTTTGTAGGCTTTATTTTACAAGAGTGCAATTAGGTTCACCTCCAAAGGAATATTTTGTACAAATTGATACTGGAAGTGATGTGTTGTGGGTCAGTTGCAATTCATGCAAAGGTTGCCCTAGATCTAGTGGACTACAGGTACTATTGTAACCATTTTGGTTCATTTCACGAAAACTCAACATGCTTAATTTGGGCGAAAGAGTTGTATAGCTCAAATATGATACATTAAAGTTCTTAAACTTGTTTAAAATAATTAAGAGTAAAATACACTGATAGAACCTGTGTTTTTCCTAAATTTTGGATTTAGTCCTCGGCTTTCTAAAAGTACACGAATGGTCCTTGTGGTTTGCACCTTGTAACGCATTTAGTCCCTAGCTAACAAAGCTAAAGGTTTCAGGAGGTCCATTTTAGGGACTAAATATTTTATAAAGTGCAAACCACCGGACCATCTGCGTACTTCTGGAAGGTTAGGGACCAAATCCAAAATTTTTGATAACCACAGGGACTTTCCGTGTACTTTACTCAATAATTAAATAAGTACTTATGAATTTATTTAAATAACTTTTTTTTCGTTAAACGGGTCAAGATTATTTGATGAAGTGGCGTTCGAAGTGTTCAAAGTTTGTTAATTTTTTTTATCATACAAGATGATATGCATTTGTATTTAAAAGGGTTCAAAGTTTGTTAAATTTTTTTTTATCATACAAGATGATAGGCATTTGTATTTAAAACGGTTAAAATTGGTTGAGTGATGTCCCACATCGCCAAAAGAGTCTACATGACATCCATGTTAATAAAATGTTGTCTTTATAACCTCCACATAGGTATTGATTACGTTACTAATCATCGATGCTCTACGCTTTAAAGAAATACAAGCACATGTATTTTTAAACAAGTTCATGACTCTAATATACCAAAATTGGGTTGGGAACTTTTTTGCGTAATGTTAGAAATGAGAGTTGGTATAATTTTCTGTGTTTATTCCATAAAACCAATACCCTTTAAATAGGGAGTGTACAATCGAAAATAAGGAAACAAAATCAGGAAACAATATAGAAAGATAATATACAATCAAACAATGAATGTTAATCTATTCCTAAAATAGTGGAACAATCTTTGGCTGGAAATATGACTGGCCAAGACTCCCCCGCAGTTTGAACGGGCGTAGGACAAACGCTCAAGCTGGATCTAAAAAATTCAAACAGTTGTCGAGATATCCATTTGGTGAAAATATCCGCGTATTGCATGGAAGATGGAACGTGTAACACACGCATTTGACCAACCCGAACTTTCTCGCGGACAAAATGGATGTCAATCTCAATATGCTTCGTCCGTTGATGCTGAACCAGGTTGTCAGAAAGATATATGGCAAAGACGTTATCACAATACACCACTGAAGCTTGACGCAGAGGAAGGTGTAATTCGAAAAGCAAATTGCGAATCCAAGTGCCTCGACGACTGCATTTGCAACACCATGATACTCAGCCTCGGCACTAGACCGAGAAATAGTTGGTTGACGTTTGGATGACCACGATATTAAATTATCACCAAGAAACACACAATATCCGCTGGTTGAACGTCTAGAATCTGGGCACCCGCCCCAGTCAGCATCAGAGTAGGCCACTAAAGCATGAGAAGTGGATTTAATCAGCTGAATACCGTAATGAATGGTGCCCTGTAAATACCGTAAGATACGCTTTAAGAAATTAAAGTGTGGATCCCGCGGCTCATGCATGAAAAGGCAGACTTGCTGAACTGCATAAGTAATATCGGGCCTTGTAAAAGTAAGGTATTGTAATGCCCCAGCCAGGCTCCGATAAAGCGTGGGATCATGAAATAATGCACCATCTGATGCACTAAGTTTGGATGCTAAATCAACCGGTGTTGTGCACGGTTTGCAGGTGGTCATATTTGCACGGGAGAGGATGTCCCGAGCATATTGTGTCTGGTCCAAAAACAAACCTGTCGAGTTCCTGGATACCTTGATGCCTAAAAAATGGTGAAGACTACCCAAATCAGTCATTGCAAATTCCCTAGACAATGTGCGAATGGTATCATGCAAAAATACGTCCGAGGAGGCTGTGAGGACGATGTCATCAACATAAAGGAGCAAGAAAGCTGTGTGATCACCATGTTTGTAAATAAAGAGAGAATTATCACATGTAATGCTCTTAAATCCGTGGGATAGAATAAAAGTAGCAAAGCGTGTGTACCAAGCACGCGGGGCCTGTTTCAGGCCATAAAGTGACTTCTTCAAGCGACAAACATAATTAGGATAGTTGTTGTCGACGAAGCCCGTAGGCTGATGCATATAAACAGTTTCATTCAAAGTACCATGTAAAAATGCGTTCTTTACGTCCAATTGATGAATTGGCCAAGAACGAGAGACTGCTATAGAAAGAACAGTACGTATGGTGGCCGGTTTAACAACCGGGCTAAACGTGTCCCCACAATCAACACCTACAGTTTGAGATTTCCCATTGACAACTAATCTGGCTTTTATACCGTTCAAGAGAGCCATCGGACTTAAATTTGTGGTGAAATAACCACATGCAACGAATAACTGGCCTGTCAGCGAGACGAGGTACCAAGTCCCATGTCTCGTTATCCTGTAAAGCACGAAACTCGATTTGCATGGCACGCAACCAATGAGGGTCAGCAAAGGCTTTGGCATAGGTAGTTGGAACAGGGGAGATGGCTGTGGTAGTGTGTAAAATTTTGGCTTTGGAACGGGTTGTCATGGGGTGTGTGTTGTGTGATTGAGTGGATTGGGTAGGAGCTGGGGGATAGCAGCCGTAGGTTGGTTGGGGGGAGGGGTTATCGTAGATGGGTTGGGCTCGGTGGTAGGCGGGGGGTTGGGTTGGCGTGGTCGGCGAGAGTAAGTGATAGGGTATGGGGCGGCGGAGGGGTGGGTCGTAGGATTGGAGGTAGGAATGAGGAAGGTTGGTGGTCTTGGAAAGTGGAATCCTGGAGGTGTGGAGTCGTCAAGGAAGTTGTAGGAGGTGATGGATTGGGGAATGGTGTAAGGAAAAGTATGTTCGTCAAATATGACGTGGCGAGATATGGAGACCTTGCCCGTGGTCGGGTTAAGGCATCGATAGCCCCGGAAATCTGGTGGATAACCGAGGAAGATGCAACGAATGGAGCGACTGTGGAGTTTGTGTGGTTGGGTGGCGGACTGGTTGGGGTAACAAGCACACCCGAAAACCCGAAGGTGATCATACGTAGGATGGCGAAGGTATAGGGCAAAAGTAGGTGTAAAAAAGTTTAGGCGTTTGGTGGGTAGGATATTGTGAAGGTAGGCTGCTGTGTGGAGGGCTTCCACCCAAAAGGATGGTGAGAGATTGGCATGAATAAGGAGGGAACGGATGATGTCATTGAGGCGTCTTATCATCCGTTCTGCACGACCATTCTGAGAGGATGTCTTGGGGCAAGAGAATCGAAAAAGAGGCCGTGCTGGGTTGCGAAACTTTTAAATGCATGATTGTCAAATTCGCCGCCTAGATCACATTGAAAGGTTTTGATATGTCTGTTAAATTGAGTTAAAATAAGGCGGTGAAATTTGACAAAGGTTGTAAAGGTTTCGGATTTATATTTTAAGGGGTAAACACAGATAAAGTGTGAAAATTTGTCAATTAAGACCATGTAATACTTGTATCCGGTGTTACTGGGTTTGGGTGATGTCCACAAGTCACAATGTATAATATCAAAGGGTGTAAATGTAAATGTAGAAAAGTCATAAAAAGGTAAACATTTACTAATGGAAATCAAACAAGAATTGCAAACACGGGAATGTGACTGTTTATTAGAAGAAAAATTAAAACGACGACTAAGTATATCTAGGACTTTGAGCTCCCGGATGTCCTAGTCGATCATGCCACGGCAAGGTTGTTGATGCAAGAAAACAGGCTTGAGGCGGAAGGGTTGATGGGGTGACTGGGTAGAGATTTCCTGTGCTATTGTGGCGGGACAGTAGGCGTCCCTTTTTGAGGTCCTTTAAAGAAAAACCAAAAGGATCAAATTCAATAGACACGTTATTATCACGGGTAAATCGTCTAACAGATAAAAGGTTTTTAATGATTTTGGGGTTGTATAAGACATTTGGTAAAATGTATGTGCGGTTATGGATGGGAAGTAAACCAGTGCCAGAGCCCTCAATTGGTAATACATGACCATTGCCAACCAAAAGTTTAGTGGAAACAGGAAACAAGTCAGGGTAAAGAATTGTATCGTTATTATTAGTGACACGACTTTCTACTCCAGTGTCAAAGAACTGAGTGGGCTCCGTGTAGCTCATCTGCATTGCATTAAAAGCTGCACTCAAGTCGGACGGGCTTAAGGCATTAAAACCAGACGGGGCGTAGCCGTATGGGCCTGTTGGGGCCTGAGGTGGATAACCGCCATAATGTGCCGAAGGCGGCGGGGGGAAGGGTGGTTGGGTCGCCATTGGGTTTGATCGGGTTTCGTTATGGGGATCGACTGTTGGATGTTTCGAACAAGAACAGGGATGGAGTCGAGGCTCTGTTGTAGGGCCGGCTGGGAGGAAAACCCGAAAAAAAAGAGAAGAAGAAGGTATTTAGAACCGAGGCTCTGATACCATGAGAGTTGGTATAATTTTTTGTGTCTATTCCATAAAACCAATATCCTTTAAATAGGGAGTGTACAATCGAAAATAAGGAAACAAAATCAGGAAACAATATAGAAAGATAATATACAATCAAACAATGAATGTTAATCTATTCCTAAAATAGTGGAACAATCTTTGGATGGAAATATGACTGGCTAAGAAGAAAGTATGATGGAATTTAATGTTACTAACCGTTTTATTACTACTATAATTCATGGTTGTTAAAAATCATGCCTAGCCTCCGATTAATCGCTCGTCCCGGGTTCACCAAGGAATTTTCATCTAATCGGCCAATTAATCGCTAGGTGGTCAATAGTGGTCAAATCTAGTCCTGAGCGGCCAAAAATCGGTGGCAGTGTAGTGAGTCCGGCTGACTAGCGCCTAGCGATTCTTAGAACACTGCTATAATTCAATGTAGTTAAATAAAAACCACTTTTTAACTAATATTGTTATCTGAAATCAACAGCTTCCAATTCAGTTCTACGACCCTTCAAGTTCATCGACAGCTGCTTTTATCTATTGCTCAGACCAACGATGTTCGTTAGGAACCCAAGCTTCCGATTCCAACTGTTCTGGTCAAAATAATCAGTGCAGCTACACGTTCCAGTACGGAGACGGTAGTGGAACATCAGGTTTTTACGTATCCGATCAAATCCATTTAGATTCAATTTCTGGAGATTCAACATTATCAAACGCTTCAGCATCTATCGTATTCGGGTGAGTTAATAAAAATTTTGCCATCATCATTAACAGTTAACCCCTTTTAGATTTCATGTAATTAGAGTTAATTACGTCTTTTGTCCTTGTGGTTTGTTGAAAATAACTATTACAGTCCATTCATTTAAAAATTGCCAAAACAGTACCATAACTTTCACTTTTGTAACAATTACAGTCCACCTCCGTTAACCCCATCTAATTTACCGTTAAGTTTTTTGTGAAAAGACTAAAATACCCCTATGTTAAAAAAACTATAAAAAACAAACAATTTTTTATAAAGTAAACAGATTGGTTAAATTTATAAAAAAATTGTTTTTTTTTTAGTTTTTTTTTAACATAGGGGTATTTTTATTGTTTTCACCAAAACTTAATGGTAAATTATATGGGGTTACGGGAGGTGGACGGTAATTGTTACAAAAGTGAAATTATTGTTTACTGTTTTGGCAATTTTTAAACTAATGGACTGTAATAGGTATTTTCAACAAACCACAGGGACGAAAAGTGTAATTAACTCTTTCATGTAATTTTTGTCTTGTGAAATAGATGTAGCATGAGTCAAACCGGGGATTTGACCAAATCAGATAGAGCCGTTGACGGGATATTTGGGTTCGGTCAGCAGGGCTTATCGGTCATTGCGCAACTGTCTTCACAAGGGGTAGCACCGGATGCGTTTTCTCATTGTCTTGTTGGAAACGGTGCCGGTGGTGGTATTTTGGTTCTCGGTCAAATAATGGAGCCGAGCATGGTGTATACTCCGCTTATCCCATCACAGTAAGTTCTCTTTTAGTCTTGAAATGACCATTATGCCCCTCATTGAGGCGTACCCCTTAATGTCATTTAAACACTTAGCTTAAATAACCAAAAGAGGTAATTACGTTTTTCGTCCTCGTGGTTTGTTGAAAATAACTATTACAGTCCACTAGTTTAAAAATTGCCAAAACAATGCCAGTACTTTCACTTTTGTAACAATTACAGTCCACCTCCTTTAACCCCGTCTAATTTACTGTTATGTTATTGGTGAAAAGACTAAAATACCCCTATGTTAAGAAACTACAAAAAACAAACAATTTTTTATATAAATTATACTAGTCTCTTTACTTTAGAAAAAATGTTTGTTTTTTCAACAAACCACGTGGACGAAAAACGTAATTAACTCTAACCAAATTCTTTAACAAACTTCTTGCTCTTTTTCCACATTTTGATTATCATTACATAAATAACGTGATTGTTTTTAAACATCTGAATGGAACCCAAGTTTAAAGTTGCGATCTTTGATCTTTATCAGTCTAACTTTTTATGGGTTCGCTACGGTTTTAGTGTTTTACTATTACACCCCTCATAGACATGTTTACACGGTGTTCTAGGCCACATTACAACATAAATCTGCTGAGCATTTCGGTCAATGGACACACACTATCCATTGATCCATCAATGTTCGCCACATCAACCAGCCGAGGAGGAACCATAATTGATTCCGGAACTACCCTTGCTTACCTTACAGAAGAGGCATTTGATCCTTTTGTCGATGCTGTAAGTTTAAAAGGACAAAACTGTCAAATTCTTTATCATATTCAAATCTTGAGAATTATGAGAAATCACTTGTGTTGATGCAGATTACGCAGTCTGTATCACAATCTGTTCAGCCTCTTATATCAAAGGGGAATCAGTGTTATTTAGTTACCTCAAGGTTTTCTTCATAACCCACAATTTCCTTGGTATTTTTTTTTTCATTAAAATAATATTGAAATTTTAATTATGTTTCAGCACACCTGAGATATTTCCTACAGTAAGCTTGAACTTTGCTGGTGGGGCTTCAATGGTTTTACGACCCCAGGACTATCTTCTACAGCAGAACTCTGTGGTAAGTTCATAACGCTGTTTGCAACTAACAGCTGAATGTTTGACTTGACATGTAATTTTAATTATAACTAGTGGGTTACCGCTCGCACTCCGCAGCAGGTTCGAAACGTAGATAAAAATAAGCAAATCACGAGAGTTAAAGGGGTTTGATGTTTTAGTTAAGGTGCTAAACATGTCATTATTATAGTTTAGGGGCTAAACATGTCATTATTAAAGTTGAGTGACTAAAGTTTTTTATTATTAAAGTTGAGAGGCTAAAGTTGTTTGACGTAGTTAAGGGGCTAAACATGTCATTATTAAAGCTGAGTGGTTAAACATGTCATTATTAAGTTGAGAGGCTAAAGTTGTTTGACGTAGTTAAGGGGCTAAAGTTGTTTATTATTAAAGTTGAGAAGCTAAAGTTGTTTTAGTTAGGGGTTAAATATGTCATTATTAAAGTTGAGGGGCTAAACATGTATTATTCAAGTTGAGGGGCTAAACATGTATTATTAAAGTTGAGGGGGCTAAAGTTGGCTAATGCCAAAGTTGATTGACGTGACCAAATAGCATATTTATATTATATATATTTATTATTAATCAAATTCATTATTTTAAGGGGGGTGTTTGGGATTGCTTATGAAAAAACAACTTATTGACTTTTCCGCCCCCTTTATCTCCTTTGTCAAAGTCACTCCCTCCTAACTTTTCCATTTCTCATTTTCAAAGCCTTAAAACCTCCTTTTCAACCCATTGCGCAAACATCATTTTCTATAAAAACTCCTTTTCCAAGAAGTTATAAGTCAATAAGTTGTTTTATAAGCAATCCCAAACACCCCCTAATTATGTCAAAAGTGGATTTTTGATAATTTTTGCACTGTTGTTGTAGGGTGGAGCTGCAGTGTGGTGCATAGGCTTCCAGAAAATTAGAGGTCAAGGAATTACCATTTTAGGAGGTATAACTATAAGCCTGTCATTTTTCTACAATCTCAAATTTAAATTGAACTTTTCGTTGTTTTTAACTTTGATATTATAATTTTGGTTATGAGCAATGCAGATCTTGTTTTAAAGGACAGGATTGTTGTTTATGATCTGGGTGGTCAACGTATTGGCTGGGCGAATTACGATTGTAAGTTATCTTCAATATTTATAAACATAACACAAATAAGTAAAATTCACATAACTTTCCTGATAATCATAACAATTCTCATGGGTTAGAGAGATCAAGTTAAAAACACGCATCTCAAAGTTTGTAGAGTAAATTGCACTTTTTGTCTTTTAGGTACATACCAACTTGCAAGTTGTGTCCTTAAGCTAAGGTCGTTAAAAAACATCATTTATTTGAAATGCTATAACACATTATATCCTTTTGAGTCTTTGACTACACCGGTGTTAGATCTTCTCTGTTAACTTGTTTTAAATGACATTTTACCCTTACAGATAAAGTACATAATGTGTAATTTTCAGAAGTCTTCTCTTTTCATTTTTTTTGTTTTTTTTCTTTACTTCTTTTCTTTTATTTCTTTATTTTTCTTTTAGTACGTTTATCACTTTTATTTTGTACTGTTTTACTAAAATTAATTAATCAAGTTACTTCTTTTACAAAAATATATTTTTATTTATTTTTGTTTGTTTAATTAAGTTATTTTTTTCTCATTTATTTTTATCATCTTTAAAACAAATTAATTAATATTATGTATGTGTAAAGGAGCCACATCCGAGCTCGCATAAGCTTGATCTCAGCTCATTTAACTTAGGGGTCAAACTCGGCTCGTAAGTAGATAAATGATTAATTAGTTAAAAGGAAAAGGATGTTAATGTGATACAACTTTTCAAATAAAGGTTTTTTTATTCATTGTAATGATGTTAGCTATTTAGGTTTATTAAGTAATTTTAATGATATAACTTACCAAGAAGAAGATGAAACTTCTATTACAATTCAAATACACATGATTCATTTGACTCCCTGTTTCTTTATTTTGTTAGGTACAAAATCTGTAAATGTGTCAATTACCTCAAGTGGTGGCCGAAGCGAATATGTGAACGCTGGTCAAATCAGTGGTAGCGTCTCTTTGCAAACTACGCGTTGTAGTCTGGTACTAGTCATCTTTGTGGCCTTATGGTTACAGTTATCTGTGGTGATTGTTGTTTTTTCCTAGCAAAAACTGAATTTCTAATATTTAGAGTTGATTTTTTGTATGTATATTTATGTAACACCAAATAGGCCCAACTGCAATTGAGATTCATACAAGTATACAGATGTGTAGGTTGCAAGTGTATGTATACAAATTAACTTTGTGTTCAATATTTGTTTGACTATACCAATACATGTAAAAGATTTTAATTTGTATTCACCTTGCTGTTATATTTTGTATACGAAATTTTAGTTTGTACACTAAGAAAATAAAGTGTGGTCAATTAGTACTGTTTAATGGGAGATTTTCATATATACATCTAAAAATTTTACAAACACCATATACATACGCAAATTTCATATATAACATCTAAAAATATATACAAACACACATACCCACCATTTATAATGATTTTTTTTACTTTATGATAGTTTTATAGTATGGGGTTGGTTCTAATACACAGCAGTCTCAACCTAAAAAGCATAGAAAGCAATGAGAATGCGACACATGGTGCATTAGATATTTATGGGCAAGAATATTTGAGTCAGTTTACTATTTCACCCATTAACTTTAGTTTCTCTCATTAATTTTAAATGTGTAACTTTTTATACATTATTTTATAATATATATATATATATACCATAATATCGAGATTTTTTCTCATTAATATAAATACCCTATCGATATCATTATTTTATAACTTTTTTAAAAATGTATAATCACATCATGCGCATAACTGTGTTGTTATACATTTACATGTTGTTGACGTACGTTATTCATATCGTGTTAATGTAAAACAACATGGTTGTATGCGCAGTTATCTAGACCTGGGCATAAATCAGCATATGTTGATATTAACAACACAGTTATTTGAACGGTGTGATTATACTCTTTTTATTACGGAGAAACTATATCGATAGGGTACTCGTACTAAAGAGAAAGACACTTGATTTTATGGTATACTAGGTTATAATCGCGTGTATTATACAGGTTGAATAAATGAATTTTATGTACTAAAAAATAAAAAATATATCTTTAAAAACCTCCTTTATTGTACGGGTTGAATAAATATAATTCATATATTAAATAATAAAAAGTTATATCTATAAGAACCCATATTGTACTGGTTGAATAAATCCAACCTCATGTATTACATGGGTCGAATAAATGTAATTTTATATATTAAATAATAAAAATGTATATCTTTAAAAAAACCACGTGTAATTACACGGTTTTAATAAATCTAATTTTATATACCAAATGATAAAAAAGACATATCTTTCAATATTAGCATCCATTTGAGTAATAATAAGATACGCGATGGATAGGGTGATTGTGGAGATGGTTCTTGAAAAAAAGATACGTTATTTGTAACGCCCGTTTTGACCCAAAAATGACGCAGCGGAATTATGAATCATAAAATTTCTTTCCTATAATTATTCTAACGTACTTTAAACCATTTAAATCGACCTCTTTTAAATTGTTTACTTCATTCATTCCTAACCAAGATAACTATGTTACATATGATTGCAATTATGTGACCACTTCTCCCTACAATCCTTGATCTTCGACTCGATTCTCGTTGGTTTGTCCGTTAAGATAGTCCGACTATCTGCGGTCACCATATTAAACCAGCACGTTGGTAAATTGTGACATCATATATTTTTAATTAAAAACATGAAGATGAGTTGTCCACATAGCCATCAATCATTGTATAAAAACTCCAATAGGATATTCTTCGAATTCATTCCTTATGCCGAGCCTCAACCTACGAGAGCTCTTCCCATACTTACCTGCATTCCTAAATTCATCCTCAACAACAAACAATTAACAACACGTATCCTCTAACATATTGAAGACTTTCACATCTTCACAGAAGCATATAACATTGAACTACATTCCTACAACTTTCGGATCTCAAATATATATATATATATACATATATATATCCTTTCGAGCCCGAATGTCATTATTTGTATTCGTACCACATAATTAAACTTTTACGATCTTTTCCTAAGTTATACTCTCTTCCGGAAGTTTACCGAGGCCTTTGCTTAAGCCTTAAGAGATATGGAAATCCGAGACGCAAATATATAGACGACAATCAAGATTTCACATTTTGTCGCCCATTCCCGCCGTAAGCTACGGCTCGAGACCGTAGCTTACGGTTTGTGACTTCTGTTTTACGATCAAGGCTTTCTATTCTTGATCAGCAGTTGTCTACCGTAAACTACGATGGGTTACTGCAGCCCTTTTCAAACTTTGTCGTTTTAATTATAAAAACTTCCGTAACTCATTCAATTTTCATCCGTTTCCCATGAAACTTGTTTCTATATGTTCGTAAATTGTTTACCTACATATTTAGCTTGAAATCCTTAACCCGGATTCTTAATTCTTGTAAATTATGTATTCACTCTTAGTTTCGATTATTCAAACATATAAACATCTTCATGTACATAATTACGAAACGAGTTCAGGAATTTACTTACCTTAATACTCGCATTTTCTACATAATCTTACATGATTCCCCACAATCATAATAACAAAACTCTCTATATTTACTAAGAAGTGAATCGGAAGTCACTTACTTGATTCTTTTGACCCGTTCGACTATTTTAAGTTATTTCCAACATAGCTAGCTACTATTACGGCTCGCTATATCAATACTTTCTTTAGTTCCGTGATTACTCAAACATTCTTATATGGTTCCCATACCATGACATCCAAAACCCACACCCGACACATATTTCTACATTTTGACCCGTTTACTTCCATTATGATTTCCGAACGTAGTTGGCATCCTATAACTTATCTCAACCATACATACCTTGATTCTTACCCTTATCCGTAATTTCTTACACAACCCCTTGCATTCAATCATAACAATATTCGTTTATAAAAGAAGAAGTGATTCTGGAAATCACTTACCTTAGCGTCCGTATTTGCATCCGTTACCTTGCCTCTTTTTTGACCCGTTAGCCTTCCATGCTTCCATCCATCTTGACATGACCCCCTATACTTTCATGTCATCGCAATCACATTCTTGTTAGCGCACATGCTCATTCATACTAATATTCATATCTTCACAACTAACACTTTAACCCATACTAAGCTAACCCAACACCATTTCAACATAATATCCACATGAACTATATCTAAAACACACTTCTCATGTTAGTTTACTATCGAATACATTATTATCACGTTTTATACATCTTTCCTCTTTACTTGTGTATAATTTCACATATTATTTTCATTTAGATATTTCATCAAACACTTGGTGTACGTACTACATTCTAAGCATAATGTACAAGTATTTTAAGCATGTTCTTCCCGATTCATCTCATGAACCATCACATTCAAGCAAAATCATATAATCATCAATTCTACATCAAGTTAATCCATCACAGTCTATCATATAACACCTTATGCATCACAAAATCACCATATTACATCTACATGTTCATCATTTTCACACTCATGCAATGGGTTTCAATCTAAATCATCCAATAGCTAAAATTTAACCATGATTCAACTTCCACATGATAGTATTAACAAGTATTCATTCTAATTTCAACCAATTTCACGGATTCATCCTAACCCACTTCATGGGTAGTCATGAAATCAGAAATTTCAACTCACCTTGTGTTAAGAACACTTAAATGATGGAGAATTTGCGTTCATGCATGAAATCCTCCTTCCAATTGCTTGTCAATTTGTAGAATTGTGAAGTGTGTGTGTGTTTCCCCTGCCTCTCTCTCAAACTCGACATATACACTACACACACACCTGCACATTTTTATTCATAATATTTACTTTCCAATTGTTCACCTTTGGTCCCTCTTGATTAGGTTATGTGACCTTTTTTAGGGTTTCAACTTATTTCCAACCTTTTACTTCCATTAAACTAGCCAAATTTATTAACTTGGTTAGTTATTTCATACAATTGTACTATCAAGGATCATATTTCATAAAAATTACATTTTGGGGTGTTACATTATTCAAGAAGCAAATCAGCAGCCATTTGAGTGATAAAATGTTTGTAACAATTCTGACAAATTGATTTATAAATTATGCAATAAAACTGATATAAAAAAATTTTAGTAATGAAAATAAAATATTTAATATATTAATACGAAGTTTGGTTTTCGTGATAAATAATTTGTTTTATTTAAAAATATCTTAAATTAACAATTTAAATTTTTGGATAATATATTTTTTTAGAAAAATTGAAGAATGGTATTCGAAATTTAAAGTAGGATAAAATTTAAGATAAGATAAGATTGGAAGTGAGACGGGAAAATCATAAATAAATGCCTACAATGAACGAAAGGTGTTAAACATTAATGTTTTATTATATAGTATAGTATATATATATACATAAAGATTGATACTTTAACCCTTTATTTAAAACTCTATAAATGTATAAATAATAAATAATATTAATTTTATTTTAAGTTTCGTAAAATCCATTTGATATCAAACTAAACAAAAGGTTCAAAATATATAGTTAACATCAAATTAGATAACTAAGTTTAAATTTGAAGTAAATAGATAAATATAAAAGTTATAATTAATTCAAATAAATAATATTATAAATGAGAAGTATACATTAAATTTAAACTAATTAAAATTATCTATAATTAAGTAGAAGAGATTAAACAAAATAATATTTAGTAGGAGAGTGACCTATAATTAATTAGAAGAAATTAAACTAAATAATAATTAATAATAAGATATTAAACTAAATAATATTTAGTAGGAGTGTTATCTATAAATAATGAGAAGAGGTTAAACTAAAATAATAATTATCCATAAGACATGGCCTAATATAATGACAAGTATTTCCAAATAATTTTTTTATTCTATAGTATAGATATAGATATTGATTTTTATAAAAAGAATATGATATAAAAAATTTGAACGTTTAAAAAATGATAGAATATAGCATTTTACACATCCAACCCCTTCTAGATCTTCAGTCACTATTAAGAATTTACTAAACTGCCAATTAAATTAATCTTAGTTATTAAATTGATGCGATCGAGGACTAAAATCGTTTCCTACGTTTGGATGAGCTGGTTATACAATAAAATACATACCATTTTAATCGATTACATAATCAGTAAATGATAAGCAAATTAAATAAAACATATGGAATTAAAACAAGTGAGGAAAAGAAATCCTCCACTTTCTTGCGATGATTACTCGGTCTAAGATCATGAGTAATTGGGCGTTTAAACCTTCATTCACGCAATGTAACGCCCATGTACACCACCTCCCTAGGTGTGATTGCATTAAAAATCCATCCCATCACGGTTTAAATCACGAGTCAATTTTATCAAAACTCATACTAGTTAGCCGTATCCTATATCTCTCTATCTCTACCACTTGCTTATTTAAAAAAATAATAATTAGGTAATGATAAGAGTTTGAACCATTACACCCTTTTTTGGTTAAAAATGACCATATGGATGTGGTGTTCACATGACAAAAACCGCCCAAAGGAACTTGAACCACAACGCATCGTCTAAACCCATAAATAGGGTTGTAATCGAACCGAACGAACACGAACAAGGCCATGTTCGTGTTCGTTCGTTAAGGAATTTAGCATGTTCGTGAACTGTTCACGAACGCATACCGAACATAAGTTTATGTTTGTGTTCGTTCGTTAAGGAAATTCAGTTGTTTGCGAACAGTTCGTGAACACTAGTCTTGATCACAAACGAATCAAAACGAACGTAAACAAATATTTAACTTGAAAATAAAAAATAAATACGTTCTTAACCTAAAACATTGGACATAAGTAGTTAAATACAACAAATCAAAACAGAAGAAGTCTGCTACAACCACCAAAGATAGATAAATCAAGTTTAACTAACTTAGACATAATTATTTAAAGTTTAACTAACTTAGACATACTTATCCCAAAAACTATCTTGAATGTCCAAATTTTAGGTAACTTAGAAGAATCTATTAGCACACCCTCATGTCTATCTGCACACTTTGCTTTTTCAGTATGGGTCGTATAGATACAAAAGTCAATCTGCAGATGTCAGTTCTTGTCTAGTGGCTGGCTGAACCTATATGGGTCATATCGAATTGTTTATTTTTCCTTTTTTACAAATTTTATACAACAATCAATAGTTTTAACAAAGTATAATAAAAAAATTAAAATTTTATCATGTAGTATAGGTTTAGAACATGTTTATTATACTATACTACACATATGTAAAATATATTTTTAGATAGTATCTAGGTTATAATCGTATTATATACTATACTTATACTATAGTTTATTATACTATACTACAACTATAAACATATACAAGATCTGTACTACACCTATAGGCTTATACTGGACCTATGCTACATTTGTAATTTATTATATTATACTTATACTATAGTATTTATGTTATAATACGAGATCTATACTATACTATAGTTTAGTATACGTCACTATAGTTATACAAGTATAGACAAACTACACCATAATACGACACGTACAGACAATCTACACTCTAATACGACACATACAAACAATAAACGTCACAATACCGAACGTCACCAATACGACACGTATGGACAATATACGCCATAATACGATATGTACAGACAATATACATAATACGACAGGTAACGACAAAATACGTCAAATAATGATACGGTACGATGCGTATAGATACAATACAGTACGACACGTAAGAGTACAAGTGGATTCAAAACATAATGACACGTAATCATAGAATACGAAATCACACATAACCGAATGTCACTTATACGGCACGTATAGAGCATATACTTCATAAAACGATACGTAATGACAAAATACGTCAAAATACGCATCGAAAAGGCAAAACCTAAAATTATGAATTTGATTTTACCTCTATATGCATCGCATAGGTCAAAGTTGGGTCGTATAGTACTATTATACGACTCGTATAGACCCTTGAATTCTCGAAAAAAAACAAGGGGTTAATTGATAAACCAGGGGGTCTATACATATCGTATGGACCTATATGATTCGTAAAGACCCCCTGATTTATCAATTAACCCCTTGTTTTTTTTAATTCAGGGAGTCCATACAGATCGCATAGGTCTATACGATCCGTATTAGCCGATAGAGTTTTTGTAACATTTGTGTAAATCGGGTTTCAAAAACCCGCCCCAAATTTTATTAATCAAGTGTACTTATAGCATTTTGTTAGAATTTAATATATATATAATTAATAAATATTTTTTTAAAAAATATCTTAATGAAATAATAAAATAGATAATCAATTAAATAATAAACATTTATAATTAATACATAATTTAATAGACATAGCTAAAATGGAAAGAAAAAAAAAGAAGAAAACCACAAAAAGGGGAAACCGGGGTCGAACCCGGGTCTCCCGGGCTTCCACACGCACTCCGCACCACTACACTACACACATAAGTTGTGTATTGTTAACATATCAATATACTTATATATTTAAGTTAAGAGGAAACCTGCAACTTCAACGATCCTCCTTGCCGGAGGTCTCGCCAAATCACGCGTTTTCCCTCAATCACGACAACTGTTCAACTGTATTTTTGGCAATTTCTTCAATTTTGGACGCGCTATCAATCAATCCAAAAACCAAATCATAGAAACCGAACCCTCAAATCCCCTATAAATACCTCTGCTAATGGTCACTTCTAGCTCACACCTTCTTCGTTCATCGAAATCGCGTCGTGGCCGCCCTCAAATCACCCTGTCACCAGGAGTCTTGACCCGCCGGAATACTTCACATCGTCGGAGCCAAGATCGCCTCCGGATCTATCCATACGGTAGTTATCCTTCGTGTCCTTTAAGTTACCAATTTACTCATTTTATACACTTGTTAGTATTAGCAAAGTCGGATTTAATCAAAGCTTGTTCAGGCGGGTAAGTACTGGGTTTAATTTCAAACGAAGAAGATGAAGTGTTGTACGTGTATATATATATTATAATTAGGAGTACAATCGGGTTAAGCACCCAGCCCAACTGGTTGGGCCGGGTGCAAACCAAACCCGGGATCGCCGGTTCGAATCCAAGCAAACACTCGGCCTGACCACTTTAAAACCTTTTTAAAATCTATCATTTCTGTATAAACATAATTAGTGTATAAGTATAATTAAAAACCAAGTTTTAACGGGTTAGACACCCAGCCCAGTTGGTTGGGCTGGGTGCAATATAACGTCAAGGTCTCGAGTTCGAGGCCGACTCCTCCCAACCGATTCGACCAATTAAAAATCTTTTTAAAATTAATGATTTATGAACGAACCTAATAACTGTAAAGAATAAATAAAAACAGAATCCTAACGGGTTAGACACGTAGCTCAGTTGGAAGAGCTGCGCGCACGCAACTGAGAGGTCTAGAGTTCGAATCTCACCCCACGCGTCTAATTCCACCATAAAAACCGGTCAGGTATTCCCCCCCTGTCAGACCTGACAGTATTTTTTTAATACTATTTTATTTTATTTTATTTTACTTATATATATATATTTCTTTTAGTTAAAAAGTTACTAAAAATACTTAATAATACAATTTCGAAGGTTATAAAACCTCCATAAAAACCACCAAAAATAACCTAAAAATCTAACAAAAAGGATTAAATAAAAGTATTAATTTGTTATATTTATCGAATTATCGTGATATTATTTTAGGTTAGTAATCGTTCGTCGATCGAATCCTCCATTCGTGCGCATTTATTATCATCAAGGAACGCACCCACTGTGAGTGAATTCTTACAAACTTCCCCTTTTTTTTATTCATGTTTTGGGGTGTATCATGTGTCATTTATACATTTCGTTTATTCAAACCCTTGTGCTATTACCATTATATGAAATATCGTGTGATGTAAATGTTGATTGGTGTATTGCGAGTTTACATTTTTGTCAAGTTGCATGCAAATCATTCATTAGGCCCATCAGTTCCTCGTTGGAGACGAGTTGAGCATCAGGTGCCTCATTAGATCGGCTCCGTTTGATTGAGCCTTGATCCCATTGTTCATCATTTGGTATGTGTGTGTGCATTAATTGATATTATGTGCTTTGTGGTTTAATTTACATATACGTATACTCATATTTGGTTATGCATTTTTTATTCAAATAACCAATATAACTAATTCTTTCAAATATTTAAATAAGATTCACTTACCAACTTTTGTTGACCCAAAACCCTATTTTTACACATGATATAGGTGGACAGGTTGAAGCAAGGAACACATAGGAAATTGCCTTAGAAGAAAAATAAAGAAGTCATGAAAAATGTATTTTAACATGTTGTGCTTGTATGTTTATTGAAATTTCTTCTTTAAATAGAAATAATAAATATGAAACTTTATAGTAATGTCATGAGCTTTGATAAAAACCCAATCATGCCCCGACTACCATTTCCGCTGCGGGTCAGGGTGTGACAGTTTTGGCCTATACGATCATATAGGTTTGAAGTAAAAAATATTAGATATTGGATTTTTGTTGTTTCGATGCGTATTTTGTCATGTGTCATTTTATGAAGTATACCTTCTATACGTGTCGTTCCGGTGACGTCGATTCCGTGTGGTATCGTATTCTATGATTACGTGTAATATTGTTTGTAATCCTCTTTTACTCTAACGTGTCGTGTTGTATGTATACGCGTCGTACGATATCATTAATTGACGTATTATGTCGTTAAATGTCGTATTTTGACGTATATTGTCAATATGTTCCGTATTATGGTGTATATTGTCTGTAGGGGTCGGGTCGGCAACGTTCGGTATTGTCACGTTTATTGCCTGCAAGTGTCGTATTAGGGTGTAGATTGTCTATACTTATACGTGTCGTGTTATCGCGTATTTATGGCTCTACTTGTCGTATTGTTCCGTATTATGGGTATTATGTTTGTACGGTGTCATATTTTGGCGCATATATTGCCGGTTACTTGACTTATTGTATCCATTAAACAAACAAAAAACACTTGAAATACATTATACAAACAAAATACCTTTAAATTACAAATTAACCAATACGATACATATACGGGGCATTTCTTACACCTAGATATTGTCATATGGGACCTATACCTCACCTTTACTATAGTATACTATACGACATTATATGAAACATATACCAAACCTATATTACACTATCTTTTCAGTCGCACAGATAAAATATAAGTGGAGTTCTTCGGCATGGAGAGTGCTCTAAACCGACTCCCTACAAAAGTCGATTTTATTAGGAGAGGTATGTCTTCGATTGCCAAGGATTATAGGTAACTCCTCGCTCTTTGTAACTTTCCTTATTTAGAAAGTTTGCCGTGTATTCTATTCTTGGAAACCTGTATTCCCTTGTAATCATATTTCAATTCCAACTCTGTAATCCGATACTTTGATCGTAATGGAATTCATTCTTTATACATGCTTGTTGTACTTACAATTTGATCATTTATACGCAAACCGATACTTATTATATGTGCAAACATTCGTACGTACATTCTCGATACTCGAATTATACTTATACACATTTTATATACTTGAAAATATGTTAAATACTAGGGTTTATTCATAAAATGATGAATTATAGGAAGTCTAGGGGTGAAAGTGTGAAATAACAAACTTCAGCCGAAAATAGGAGGCGCCGCGTCACGCGACGCCTTCCCCTTTCCACTGTCGCGTAACGTAACGGGCCCGAAACCGTAGCGGGTTAATTCCCAGCCGCAAATTGGCCATCTTTGTCACCTCTCTTCACACCCAATCAACTTAAACCTCCATTAAACCCCAAAACCCTACTTAACAATTATAAAAGCAAGCCTCCACACAACCATTTTCACTTTCCAAACTCATCTAAACCTCCAAAATACTCTCAGATATCTAGAAATTCAAGGCTTGGAACACCTCTAGAAGTGTTTCCACAGGTTTGCCATGGCAAACAAAGGTAGAACATCACCATTTTGAGGTTCAAACTTTCTGTTTTGGAAGAACTTTTGATAAACTTCTATAAACCATGTTTTCTTAACTTAATATTGTTCTTACTCGTTCTTAGACCTATCTAAGGTCATGGGACTTGTTGGGGATAGATTTTTTATGAGTTTGAGAGGTGCAAACACCTCTGAACTTTCTGTTTTGGATAAGGTTATACACCCACAAGTGATGAACCCATTCGAGCTTGCCATGAAGTTTATGGCAAGACTTGTGTTTTGGTATAGGTGTGAATACTTGGAAGCCTTGGCTATCCTAACTTCATTCCACCCCCTCACTTGATGTTTTCTATGTTTAAGCAACTAAAACTTGTTCAACTTTCATTTGAATAACAAGGCTACGACACGTCCCCAAACGTTGTCATGTTCGGGATGCACGCACCTAGCTTGCTTACTTGGTTGTTCATAGTTTAGTTAAATACTTTCCTTTTTCATTCATGACCATCCGAATCATCCTTGTGATGATTTGTTTATTGGTGAATCCTCCTACCTCCTGCTTGACTTACATGACAATCTATGAATACTCTTGATGGACTTAGCTTAGAATTATTATATAAGCTATATAATATAAATATATATACGTAACTGAATCCGTGATGATAATCGACATGGTATCATGGTAATAGGTTATATTATCTAAGACTTGAACCTCTCGTTATGATTCTAATGGGCACTTAACCCATTAAATCACAACAACTCCTACGGGATATATATATATATATATATATATATATATATATATTATATATAGTATCAAAAATGAGTGTTTAAGGCTAGATAATTACTTTCTTGAATACATACTTTTACATACTTTAATTCCAAATCCAAATCCGAATCCTCCGTTGACATCCAAATACTCATACACCTATGTTTCCTCATGTAGGATAACTCGGTGTTCCATTCTTCAAAATCTCCAACTCTTCACGGGATTACCAAAGGAAGCTTTGTAAAACCGTGAGTACACTCGATCCCATTTCTACGCTTTACACTTTTTGGTGCAATATGTTTAACATATCAAACTACACAATCACAACTATTCTTTATGCAAACTCGAATGCTTAAAATACATGATACTTGATTTGTATTATTGGAACATTCTTATGTGATTCGCTTGTCATTAACTTCGTACGAGCCTCCCATTAACATGTATAGCTTATAGGAGTAACGCACCGCCCGTGGTCTTGTGGTCATGTTTAGTCTTTATTTCATGCGGTAATCAGAGGATTGACTTGTAAAATTGCATGCCATGATACATTAATCTAGTTAGCTATTTTTGCCATGAGGATATGTTTAAACCTTTTACATATTGATGCTATATTAAACTTGTGTACTCGCCAATGCTTTTGTGTTGAACTATACTTTTAAACATGTTGCAGGTTGATGATGTTGACATTGACTAAATTTAGTATGAACGACTTAGAAACGCATCTAGAAATACTAGATTTTGTTATTGTATTGTTATTAAATTTTGTTGTACTTTGAAATTTCAGATGTTGTACTTTGATTTCTTGGGATGTACTTGACAATTTCTATTAAAGAATGAAAACGGTTTTGAATTAAATATTGTCACAATAGTGTTATGAAGTCTCGAGTAATCTTGTTCGTCTCACTCCGATGTTTTCGCCATCTGTTGGGGTGTGACATTGTACATGCTATTCTTAAAAAATGTTTTTATATACTAAAATATAGAGTAAAGTACACTTTCTGCTTGCAGGTTCAGTCCCTATTTCAAAAAAATTAACAGTTTAGTCCCTGATGTTGTTAATTTGATTCAATCTAACCATTGGGGCAAATTGCCGTTACTTCACCGTTACTGAATTTGTTAAATGACTATAATACCCTCCACGGACCAAAAGTGTAAGAACGGAAATTCTTCTTTCTTTATAACTATCTGCATATCACCATCATCCCCTTTTCACTAATTCAGCACAAAGATGCCACCTTTTTCACAATCAAGCCCTCTTTCAATAGTGTTTTCCCAATATCATCACAAATTCCATAAACCCAACAATCATTCATCCACCAATATTGTCACAATTGATGTGGGTGGTCAATCTTTTAAACCACCAAACAACCCTAGCCCTAGCTGGCTCCAACACCCTTTTCTCCAATCTTTTCAATTCTTATGATCAAAACAATCTAATCCCATTTATTGATAGAGACCCTGAACTCTTTTCAATCCTTCTTTCTGTTTTAAGAACTGGTAATCTCCCATCAAAAGCTAAACTTTTTGACATTGAAGATATTATCTTTGAGGCCCAATATTATGGGATTGATCATCTTCTTGTACAATGTCAATCAAACCCATCTCAATTTGAAGCTTTTAACCTTGAAAAGTTAAAGATTTTGAATCTTGGTTGTAGCGATTGTGTCTATGTTGTTGATATAACTTCAAATGGGTCAGTTCTTGTTTCTCATGGAAGCAAGATCACATCTTTTGACTACGCTTTGCAAAGAAAGTCAACGATTTTGACCCGATACGCCGCGATTGATTCTGTGTTGTCTTTATCATCTAATGTTGTTACAGCAGGTGCCACTGATTTCTCTGGGCTGCAAATTATTGATCTTGATAAGGGTTTGTTAATGCAGAGTTTGAATTGGGAAAACTTGACTAAATCTTAGCTCAACCGTTCAAGCAATCGGGAAATCACTCGAGTTTTTGTTTGCTACTTTTGTATCGGGCCGTAGGAATTCGAATTCTATTATGGTTTATGATGTTATTGATGGGTTTAGACAAATCTTAAAGCAGAATCATGATTAAGGCTTCCTGGAGAAAAAGGAGAAGCATGATGGATTGAAAGGTGCAGATGGGGGCTTTTAGAGTGATAGTATTTGTTATAAGGGTTTTTAAAATATAAAATTGCTATAATGCCCTTCCTTTCTAGATAAAAGAACAGAAATGTCCAAGTCAACTAATGGTTGACTGACGGCAGTTTGGCCTAGGCTCTTAATTGAATAAAATTGAATACGTAAGGGACTGGAGTGTTGATTTTTTTTAAAGAGAGACTGAACCTGTGAGTGAGTGTTAATCTCAGGGACTGAAACTGTACTTTACTCTAAAATATAGGTATTTTTTAGAAAACTTTGTTAAAACCATAAATAAATGTATAAAAGAACTTGTAAAATAAATAAAAAAACTCATCCAATACGACCCGTATAGGTCCAATCAACTAGACAAAATCTGACACATTAGTCTTTGTTGGAAATTGAAAAGGTTCTACGACCCATATTGAGGGTGTCGATTTAAGGATCATGGGTGTGCCAATAATACGACCCGATAGAAATTTATAATTGTACTATTCAATTTATAAAAAGAGAGAAAATGTAGTGTCTTTTAATGTAATTATAAAACTATTAAATTTTAATATTTTGAAAGTGATTATTAGTGGATTAGAAAGAAAAAGTAATAATGAAGGTATAAAAAAGTTACACGACCCGTACTGAGGGTGTCGATTTAAGGATCAAGAGTGTGCCAATAATACGACCCGATAAAAATTTATAATTTTATTATTTAATTGATAAAGAGAGTGAAAATGTAGTGAATTTTAATGTAATAAAACTATTATATTTTAATATTTTGAAAGTGGTTATGAGTGGAGAATAGAGAAAAAGTAATAATGAAGGTATAAAAAAGTATTATTTAATTGATAAATAGAGAGAGAATGTATTAATTTTCAATATAACTATAGTCAGGAAAATAACTAAAATTGGTAAATATGATATTTCCTATCTATAATTTACATAAAATAAATGTATTGTGAGGAGGTTTCACTATTCATTTTTGAGTGTTTTGATTGGTTATTGAATTTGTATTTTTTTAATTTTTTATCTATACAGGTCTTAAAACCATATGTAAAAGCCTCTATTGCATATAACCATATATGTTTTGGTCCCTTGGATTATTTCTAAAATTAAAAATCTTCTCTTACTTTAGTATAAGTACCATATAACCCTTACGGTATACTTTTAGTTTAAGCCCTATACTTTATATTTTTTTTAATTATTATTAGTAGTGTAATTTTATAAATTCAAATCTGATTGACTTGCGAGTTTGCACACAACAACACGAGAGTGTTATACGTTTTTACATCTAATTTTTGTTTGGTTAACGGTACCGCCGTAACGCGCTACACTTTTTTACATAAGATTTCAAGTATTCTAAACGTATTTGCTATAACGCGTTAAAAAAAATTGTTTTACATTTGGTATAAATCTTGCGAATCAACGTTTTTACGTCTATTTTTTAATTTGGTGATGGTCTCGTTACAATGTGCAGGTCGTAACTACTAGTTTATATGATATTTCAAGATGTGTACACGATTATTATAAGATTTTTATGTGTATGTATAAAAATCCGTAACTGAGATTATCACGCTTACGTAACAGAAGGGATGATTTATTTATTATTACAACGCATATACCTAAATAATGTTCCTAAACGTTGATGGTTTATTGGTACGGCTCCATATTTCAAACTGGACCAAAATCCTTCAACCACTCGATTTAATTAATAAGTACAGATTTAAAAAAAAAAAAACCGGTTTATAAGGAAGATACAGACTTCAAAACCTGAAGGCAGGAGAATAAGTGGTCAGAGCAATATTACCAAAGCTCAACCTTCCCTTTCAAATTCAAAATGACACATGCTCAAAAGCAGGTCAAACAAGTAAACTCCAACGTCGTTGGCAAAAGCAAGAAAAGCACTACGCTATGATGCTATGCTTTGCTCTGTCGTTATTTACATTATCTACATGCCAAAATCCAGGCCCGCACATGCCCAAAGATAACCTAAACGTCAACGACCATGCCATACCCATGAGTTTACAACTTCAAAACACCCCCACTTCAGCAATAAAACATCACACTCTTGACACTCTCGTGAATGACCGGGAGTGGCTTCACTTCCGCAACCCTCTCTCTAGTTGCACGCCCCCCACGTGAATCACTGTCGGATAGGTCTGCACCTTCCATGTACGAACGGGCTCGGAAGGCCGCCAAATGAGTAGCATAGTATGCAGGAGGAACTACAAAACACAGGTTTGTGTTATATAATGGTACAAAACTTTTATAACTTATGTGATGAAAACAAAAACAGAGAGCATACCGATAGAGACGGATCGAGTACACCTCGCATACCTGATGTTAAGTTGAAAAGATAAACCGGGTTAAATTAACAAAGAAATATATAAAATAAAACTAAAATATTATTAGGCTGGTTGGTAGTTGAAATACGTGTAGCAGAGAGAGTTGGTTAGCATCTGCAAACCATCTGCGGTAAACTTGTTCTCATCATACAGCACATGATAATGTGTTGGGCGACTAGTCCCCTGCAAAAAAAACAAATCAAATTAGATACAACTTAGCCTTTTAATTATAAAACTTAAATCAAGCGTCGGCACCATTAAATTTTTAACGATAGAAAACAAATGACATTCATGTGTAAGTGAATTAAAAATCAGTTCACCTGAATGCCAGCATGGCTACAGAGATAGAAATCAAATTCAGTCGGGTGGCAAATCTTTGTATCGACAACAGTCCCTAATAGATTTAATCCAATAAAAAGAATTAGAAGGAACTACCAACCATAAATTGTAGAATTTAAAAAAAAAAAACTAAAAACTACAAACCAGGAAGAATATTGCCACTCCTGTCAGTAGAATTCCTATCACCATGCTTATAGTTCGGCTCTTTTGCACCACGATAAATGTAACAGGTGGCATATAGTTCGGCTCCAATGAAACACATGCCTGAAGAAACAACCGCCATGTTTTCAAGACCATGAATTATATATAAATAACTTAAAAACTAGTAACGTGATAAGAAACACAAAAAACCTACCTTACGAATGTTGTCCATCTCATTAAGTAGAACCTCATTGAATTGTCCCTCACTCACTCCATCTCTGCGTATTAATTAGAAATAAACAATTAACGAGTAAGTTAAAAGGGAAATAACAGAAATGAGTTGGCATACCTATAAAAAAATAATTGAGGTTTATGTCCAGTCGACCGCTTGAAGGATATCAAAAGCTCCCTGAAACGCAAGTTAGGTGTAAAAAATAAAAACCAACAAAAATCCATCTAAGATCCAAACAAATACCCTATAAAAGCAGTTAAACCTTACCTAATCAAACCTCCATGGGTTTCACCCTTCTTGGTGTACAGATCTTGAATAATCTCCTCCTCTGTGTGGTTGTGCAGACACCAAAGCTTTGTATTTTGCAACTTGGGGCCAATCCATTGAAGCAACCACCTATAAGTAAAAACGAACAAAAAAACTAACTTCTAAATAACATTCTTAGAAACCTGAATGAGGAACATGAAAGTGAAGGAAAGGAAACTTACAGCAGCAATGGACGGGCCCGAATCCTCTCCTGGTGAAGGATGGGTGACATCAGCTCCAAAGATTATGGTCGGACGATCAGTTACGTAAGGGAGTCGACCATTGAGGGACGCAGACAAGACACTGTTCCTTCCCCCTACCTAATAAGAGTGCAAAAAAATTAAAAAAGATATTTGTTGACAAACAGAAGATTATACTGTTCAAAGCAAATTAAATACCTTCACGTTTATCTTCATGGCAACATTTTCAAAGTACTGTTTGCTAAGCTTCATTACATGAGTAGGCTTACAGCACTGAGATACAATACCAAGCTCTGTTTCACACACTCGTTTAATTCTTCCTGAGAAAGAAGTTAAGAAAAACATTTTATGAGTGTCATTGAAAAATAGTGAATTTGGGTTATAGAGTAGAAACCGATAAAAAAACTGAATTACCATAGGTTCCTTTAGCTTCAGGAAGAATCACAAAAAGCAATTGCAGTTGGCTGTCCAGTGCAACTTTTTTTAGTTGTGCACCACACTGAGACTTAATATCAGCTAAAGCTTTCTCGATATTGTGTGGGGCAGTAGATACCATACGAATTAAAGGTTGGGGGTTGAAAACCTTCAAAAAAGTTTATAATCGTTTAAATAATGATATTTGTATTAGCATGGTGACTTAAGAATTATAGAGATACATACGATTCCCTTGTTCTGGCACATCTGAACAAGTTCACTACAAAAACGCGTGACTGCATCTTCTCGTTGCCTAGAAAAGTTGGCAATCGCCCAATAATTTACAGTGCCTCCGTTGATCAACAAAAGATGAAAAGTCAGAAACAGATTATTAATCTATTCCTGTTCTAATGAATGAAAGAAAATGAATTGCAATTCGCCAAGTCAATCATATTCCATTGACCAACTAGTGGTTTTACTTCAGAAGAACCATGATATTGGAGCTGAAAAACACAAGTTGATCAGAATCAATGCAAATATAATCCACTACCGAAATAAAAAAAGTACAAGTGTGAAATTACAGGAGGCGGTGGAAGAACACGTGCATCAATAGAAGTGAGTTGTTTCTTCACTCGCATGCCAAAATCTCTATTGACAAGTTCACGCATAGTCTAAACAACTCCAACCAACAAATATAATAAATATTTTGAACTGAAATTATAAAATTAGAAAGAAAAAAAAGAATCATATGTGAAAAAACATACCCGCATAATACTTTCCTCCCGGTCCCTTGGGTGTTGACATGTAGCCCTTAGCAAGTTAGTAACTTGCTTTTCATTGAGCTTCAGTCCATATCTTTGACCACCAGCAAGCCAGCAAATCTATAGTTGTACAAACTAAAGTCAGCAATGATTATATACACTTAGTTGCTGTCTTAGTAATTAAAATATAAAACCATTTAAAAACCGAATCTTTTATTACAAGTAATCAGGTTTAAGAAACATGACAAGACACTACAAGTTTCATCCAACATTTAAATAATATTGGCAAACCTCTGTTGGCAAATATGTGGGCTTGGCATCCGTGCCTGCTTGAATTGCGGGAAGCAAAGGATAACGAAGATGAACATTGTATCTATCACGGAAGTACTGAACAACCGGGATAACAGCTCCAGTTTCATCAGGAAAACTAAAAGAACATAAGAACATATATTAGTCAATGATATTTCATATAAATCGACAAAAAACAAAAAAGTAACTTATTACTTGACATATTAATAACACTAATATTTTAACTCACGTTAGCTGATTCATTGGTTGGATAGTTAATCCTTGAACCTTGTATCGCCTCATGTAAGTTTGGCGATGGACCTCCACTCGAACACCTCTAAGAGCTCTTTTCACCTGAAATTTTCAATTAACATACAATCAAACTATGAATCTATTCTAGCTGTCTATAGGTTATAATAAAAAAACATTATGTAAAAACGTAATATAGTAACATAGAAAACCCTTCTCTGCATAAGGTTAGTAAACAACTCAATGAAAGTAAATACCTTGATACGTTCTTGATCTGTTAGTGGTCTGGCTAAATCTTTGTTAAGAAATTCTCCAATAAAATCAGAGACCAACCTTGGTTCATAGAAAGCCCTAGCCGACATATCTGCAGAATAGAAAATTCCAAATAGATCAGTTAAAACTTCTATTATGTTCCCAGCAACACAAGCAAAGTTAAAATTATCGGAAATACAAGTATAACAGTTCAGAAACGTACCAATGTTAAGTGATAAACCCATTTGGGTTGGTCTGAGACTTTGATAAAAGTCCTTCCAAAACTCGATGCCATCACCGAGCGTACCTTGGCCAAATTCAGCGCTAAACAACGACCGCCCGACCACTTCACGGCTGCAATTGATACGATATGTTTATAATCACATTGAAAAGGTATAATTAACTATAAAATGAAACAAAAGCACATTAAACAATGATCACCCAACTACTTCAATATTACAATTCATATAAAAAGGTAGAACTAACTGTAACATGAAACAAAAGCACATTAAACAATGATAGCCCAAGTACCTTACAACAACCATCCACGCAACATGCTTAATATCACAGAAAGAAGAGAAGTAAAACCATAAAATGAAACAAAAGTACATTGGGCAACAATCATTAAACTACTGCCTGACTGCACATTTCAATTCATATGAAATGATTAAAATCACATTAAACAGTATAATTAACTATAATTTTTAAGTCAAACACTGGAACGAAACGAAAAAAGAATGTGTTACCCTGATGATGCTGATTCCCTTAAAACCACATCAAGAGCTTGAATTGTTTCTTGAGGACTGTCATGCTGTCTGCCACTCAAGAACTGCTTCAGGTAGTGAAGATCTTTTTTGGCAGCAAACTTGATTGTAACCCTGAAGTCACGTTCCCGCCTACAATACACACCAACAACCATATAAGACAATGTTTTTGAAACAAAAAAATATATATACACATGAATATTAGATTATACCCTCCTGCTCAGTGATTTTAACAGCAAACTCTTTCGACTCAAAGGGCAACGGACCCGCAGCAAACGCACTCTTCTTTCCATCATAAGCTAATAGCAAATTTCCCAGGTGGGAAGCCCGATACAAAGAGCTAAGAAATTTCATGATTTCTCTGCATTTGGTCTTTGATGTAACCTCAGGAGAAATTGCTACCTAAAACCAAACTTGAAATAACATTAGCACAGAGTATCATTATCAATGCATGATCACCTCACAAGCAATTTAGTATTATAAACAGAACACAGCAAAACAAAACAAAAATGTAATTTCCAAAACTGAAATAGCATTAGCACAGAGTATCATTATCAATGCATTATCACCTCATAATCAATTAGGCATTATAGACAGAACACAGCTAATAAAATTACAAAAATGTAATTTAATCAACAAAATTTTACCTAAATGTAAGTCCAACAAAATTTTATATAAATGTAATTTCAACAAAAAATTACATTAATTTTTACATAAATGTAATTTTTAAACCTGAAATAACATTAGAACAAAGTAAATCATTATACATTATCACCTCATAAGCAATCAAGCAGTATAAACAAAGCACAGCAAATAAAATTACAAAAAAATAAATGAATAATAATAATAATTTACACAAAATTTACAAAAACGTTGTGAGCGTGACATTTATCTACTAAAAAGCCTGAACCAGTCAAAAAAAGCAAACCATGAAAACTCCTGGAAACCCTTGCCGGAATAAAGCGAAAAAAAAGAAATAAAAAGTAACAAAAAATGACTGAATGCAGAATCGATTTACACATTAACGCACTTCAATAAAATCAACAGATAGAAATAAACAAATCAGATCTCCAGTTAGAAATCAGAGTCTGATGTACCTCTTTATGAGAAAAAAAATAACCTACATCACAGCAGTAATACATACAGATTTCTCAACGGATACATAAAATTGAAACACGTGTCCACTGAGTCTATAAACACACTCACAGAAACAACAATAACAAAGAAGACGTCACAAAAAAGTAACATGAAATCGAAAACCATACATCATACTGGTGAGGATCCTTTTGACCTAGATCCACAAGAAAGTGATTCGCCTTAATCACACATTTCCGTCCGATCGTTCCAAAACCGTTCCTCACCGGTGCACTTATCTTCTTCGACGATGACGGCACCAACGGTGCGTCAGCCGACTGTTGCTGCGCCGGCGGCGTCTGAACCGGACGCTGTTGCATTGCCAATTGTTGCGAACCAGAACCTGTAGCGGTAACCCTAGGACCAGCCGGTGCCTGTGACGACGGCGCTGAAGGTGAACTTATTGATAGATTCTCAACCCTAGGAAACGACGGTGAGACTGACGGAACAGGAACAGACGGACCGGTATTTCCTCTGCCGGACGGTTTCTGTTGAGACGGAACCGATGGTGATGGTTGAGCTCCGCCGCGGCCTCTGCCACGGCCTGGTGGAGGACCGCCGCGTCCACGGCCTCTTCCGGACATCGGAAAAATAACTGACTGGTGGATGCGGTTTTCGACAGAGAGGGAAAGGAATTGTTTTGAGGCGTGAGTGGGGGAGTGTGAGAACGTTTGTTGGGTGTTATATAATTGCAAGGAGAGGGAGGGTAGAAGGGTAAATTGGGTTTACCGGAAGACGCAAGCGTCAAATCTTGCTGAGCAAGCCGTCTGGTTGACTTGTTTTGACTTGTAGACAGGAGTTACATACTTGAATTAATCACCATAATGGTGAAAGTTTTCAAAAATACCAAGCCTGGTTGACTTGTTTTGACTTATCTGCACATATCTCGTAGATAAGCGCGGAGCTTGAACGGATATTTGGTGAAGGCTGAACTCTAAAATCCTAATTGATTGGGGGCTAACTCTTAAAAATCTAATATTTTTTTAAAATTTTTTGATAAAATTAATATTACACGTGAAAAATTGATGGAGGCCAAGGCACTCAGGCACTCCCGGACCCCATTTATCATCCACCCCTGATGTAGAGTGTAGAGAGTTAGATATTTGGATAAATCATCTAATGGTGAAAGTTTTCAAAAATACGTGAAAACTTAGCCGTGAATGAAAGTCAACTTCCGCGTTTAACACGGTTTGGATTTAGCATGTATTTTTTGCTAAAAATGATCAAAGATAATTAAAAAAAAATTTAAGTGGAAAAATATTAAAATTTTAGATATATATGTAACATATTTTAAAAGGTTAATTAAAGATAAATAAAGAGGCTTATTTGCTTGTAAAAAAAACTTAAGAGGTTTCAAAATGATTTTTCCATTTTTATGTATGCGTGAATACGTTACAGAGATAATGATCTTGAGTACGTTATAGTGTTATATCATATTCATATGATATGTTCATATCTAATCCTATCATTTAAAACAATATTAAATGTCTATTACTGAGGCCGTTAATTTTCTCTGGTTTTCACTTGTACGTTGTTATAATAAGTGTTGTAAGGATGTGGGGTTAACAGTTAAATACTGAGTCACTTATAAGCGTTGGGATGTACTCTAACATTTAGAGTGTTAAGGGTGGTAGGGGAGTTGATGCGGGAAAGGGGTTTGCCGATCGGGTATAACACCGCCACCACTTGTTTGAGTGGGTGATTGAATGGAAATCGGGTTATACTCACCGATGTGAGAAGAGAAGAGAGAGGGAGTTAATGGTGGGGCCCACTCTCTTTTAACCAATCACATATTTTTGTTGTTTTTTTAAGAAATGTTTACCACTCTCTATGTGTTTAAGGCACCTCTAATGTTTGAGTGCAAATTGGGAAGTGTGGTGAATTGACATGGCATGATGTTATTGGTTAAAAAAATGTTTACCACTCCCCATTTGAGGAGTGTCCCTTCCACCCTAACAATGACATGACATATTAACTAATATTGTAAACCACTCCTCATTATGTTAAAAAGCATTAGATGGGTTGTATGTTAACCTAATGTTAAGAGATTGAATTAATTATTTTTTTATTTTTTAGCCAAAAAACTACTAAAAAATAGCGTTACATAAAGTTAATGATGTGACACTTAAATGAAATAAAGATAAATTAATATGTACTTCGTCCTAATGTTACTTAGCCTACTACCTCAATAAACATTTTTTTATTAAATTATGCAAAGACACTCTAGATATATAAAGGGGAAGGGCCGATAAGGGTAGTACACTTGCCTCAATTAATTAAATCTTATCTTATCAAAAATCTTAAAAACTATCTATTAGCCATAAACTGGCCATTATTCTTTATTTTATTTTAATAAAGTGAAATACCTTAACTAATCAAACCCCACCTAAAAATCCTAACGGTCAACACATGCCTAGATCAACACGGGTTCTCCTTATGACAAGCCGAACTCACCCGTCTAACCCGTATGAATGGCGACGTTATTCTAGCACTACTTCAAACCCGAAAGGGGGTTATCCAGATGTCTTCCATCTCCCGTAATGACATTATAAAGATCAATGTTTTTAACTCTTTGGTACTTGATTAAAAATCGGAATATGTGACACATTATAAATTTAGAAGCATTGTTTTTATACGCAAATCAGAAACTGGTAACATGTGCGCTCAGTTAAATCGTTAAAATCCTTCAGATACTAGTTAAATCGATCGAACTGAATTACAAAATTGTAATTTTTTCCTTGCAAGTTGCAACATCTAATTTTATTACTAATAATTTACTATTATTTATACTTCGTAATTTCATATACTTAAAAGACGGGTTTAACTTTATGTATTATTTATACTTCATGTTTTTTTAACATTTCAAATCCAATCCAAACTTAACATTAAAGTTATTACATGTATCAAAACAATTTCCTACTTTTAATTATTTTTGAGACTGGACTGTACGGGAGAAGTCTCCGGGCCATCAGGTTATGGCGCCGTGCTAGCACACCGCCCAATAGGGGCGTCTCCGTCCTTTCTGTCTCCTTTCTGACGCCAAATCCGGGCCTCCTCTTTCTTCTTTATACACACATATACATACATACACACACATATATATATAGGATTATGATCATTTGTGAACAAATTTTTGAAAAAGAACTGAGTAAACTAATCTTGACCATTGATTATTTTAGATTAAAGGGTAAGATTGACATTAGCGCTCTCTCTCCTTTTTAATTAAAATCCCCTTAATTTTCTCATTAATTAATTCTCTCACTCTCACACACACACATTTTTAATTACTTCTCAGTTATTTTAAACTCGTGTAGAATCAGTTGCTAATAACGTATATGAAACTCCTAACGGAACTAGGTACTGGACACCAACTGTCCCTCCCGGATTCAAACCGTATATGAAACTCCTAACGGAACTAGGTCGTGGACTACAAAATACACAGATGTATCAAAAGTTTGTACACATCTGTATAAACTAACAACTGTGTATCTTGTATAAACTGATAGTTAGCGAGACTGTACACATGTGTATAACTAACAGTGGTATATCTTGTATAAATTGATAGTTAGCGAGATTGTACACACGTGTGTAAACTAACATCTGTGTATCTTGTATAAACTGATACTATCGAGACTGCACACATATGTATACACTAACAACTGTGTATCTTGTATATACGGAAACTACCAAGATGTTAGGAATTTTGATTATATTGTTTAATAAATGCAATTTACAAAAGACGCAAATACCCTTTTGTCAATTAATTTAAAGGAAAGTTACAACATTATAATTACAATCTTACCATTGTTTAAAAATCTCTAGATGATATAATCCAATGACTCAGATTAGTTCACACAGTTCACTCTCAACCTAGTGTTCACTCTAGAACCCTACCATATATATATATATATATATATATATATATATATATATATATATATATATTGAGGCCCATCCCCACATATATATATATATATATATATATATATATATATATTGAGGCCCATCCCCACATCATAGGTCCATCCCCTTTAGACTTATCACCACACCCGCTTATTTAAATACTGTCTTTTTGTATTTAATTTAATTTTTATGTATGTTTTAGTCCATTTGAAAAGGTATATATTACGGGTGTTCAAGATCGGATTATCCGGTTTTCGGATATCCAAAAATTCGGATAGTGAATATTGATATCCGAATCCGTATCCGAAATTTCGGATACGGATTCGGATATCCAAACAGATTTCCGAATTTATAAAAAAATAAAAAAATTCCTTTTCATGCATAGATTAAAACTAAACTTATATTCGATTTTCCAACTTTCCAACATTGAAAACTAAAAACATTCATAAATCCATATCCGAATCCGATTATTTACTATTTTTACTATCTTTCAAACTAAATATAATGTTTATATACTATATATCTAGCTTTCGAATATCGGATAACCGGATTATCCGAAATTTTTGAAATTCATATCCAAATCCGAATCCGAAAATTCAGATTATCCGGTTTTCGGATAACCAAAGTTTCGGATACGGATTTTTAGATATTTCGGATTCGGTTTCGGATACGGATTTTTTGGACCACCCCTTAGTATACAGTAGTAAGTTAAAAAGATAACAACTTCGTTTTGCTGAAATTTACTAAGAAAGTTTTATCGTCTCATCCAGTGATATAAATGAGTGAATCACGTTTTGTTATTCAGAATGTAAAAGGAATCAAAATTTGTCATTTTGGGCTCCTGTATATGAATTGTAAGAAGAACCAAAACACATTACTTTTTCTATCCCGTTACGCCTATCACCCACCCTTCTTGTGTAACTGCTCCACTAGATTAGTCAATTAATTATTATTTAATATTTAATTCAGATAGCAATAATTTGTGAAATGACATAATTAAGGCTATATATAATGGATATTATATGTGTGAAAGGGTTTGATAACACCCTCAACATCGTCATTTTGGGTATAAAGAGCGATGCACATTTCTAAAATAATGCTCAGAATGAAGAAAAAGCAATGAAACATGACAATTAATTAATTAATGGCATTAAGCGTTACACATTTTTAAAAGACGTTATGATAATAGTGTGACGAAATTGCCTCTTATGAACATTAACAATTACGTATGGTCTAAATATTATGGTAAAATACGTTTCTTAACCTTCTAGTATAATATTTTTATTTGCTAGTGATGTTATGGTTTGATACATTTTAACTTCATATTATGGTTATTCAAAAACTTTTGAAATCGAAGAAGTCAACTATTTGGTTGGTTTGAAATATACACAGTTTGGTTTAAACGGTAATGGAACTTTGAACAAACCGTTTTAAGATTTTCCAATATATTTTTTTCTTTGTAGGAATATAAGGTTATGTATATGTATATTTTTCATGCACGTACACTCGTTATTTAGAAAAAGTTAATACTAAAATATGCTTTTAAAGAAAAAATCAATACATCCTGTCTAAAACAGAGCCATAAAAACCATGAATACAGGTCGGTTCGGCTAACCAACCAACCGGTTCATATTTATTTGCTTCACTTCATGTTTACCTTGTTAATATTTAAAAAAAAAATACACCATAATAACCTTTGAGTAACTTTAATGAAACAAAAAACACTTTTGAGTTAACACTTGAAAATTTTGGTCATTGTTGTATAAAATTACTCATGGTAAGAATGTATCAAATGATTGGAACTTGTAATATGTTTGATAAAAACGCAATCATGTTTGGTTTGTTAGCACATTATAAAAGTTGCATTGTTGGTGCAGTGGCGGTGGCGTTGACCATAATGGTGACGCATGGCAAAATGGTGAAGGCGATAATGACGAAGCGATGGTGATGATTGCAACCAGCCAACAATGGAGTGTGGTGACAACGACGATGGTAGGACAACTATGGTAGAGGTGGGGTGATGGAGTTGGTATTCCCATCCTCTTGGTTTAGTAATTTATTCACAATATGAAATGAACAAATTTTCAAGAAACTTTATATGTTATAACTTATTCTTCAACTAAAATATGTTATCACTCAGATTCATGTTACAATACCCACGAAATCTAATGAATCAAACATGATATAAACAAAAGTCATATTCTAATTAGAATCCAACAAGTTAAACGGTATATTATAGCTTAATAAACCATTTATTATGTAATTTGAGTATTTAATAAGAATTATTTTCCTGCTATTGTTATAATATATGTTTATTTATTTAATAAATAAATAAATAAATAAAACTATTGAGGATGTGACCATGTTAGGTTTAGTCAAAGCGTCTATTGTGTGGCATGAGCATCTAAATATCTTATACACCAACCAATAACATACATGAGTCATGTCTATTAAAGGACATTGTTCACTGGCATTACAAACTATAAACAAATGCATGGCAATTTCGGCAAGTTAAAACAATCATAATAGGTACTTCCGTCAATTCCTTCTTCATGAAGTACTTCCAAATTTATTTGATTTTTATTGATAAATACATATTAAACAATATGAAAATAAATATATTCATGTTTACCAATTGAGTCAAATGACAATAAGTTTATGATTATTATCTTTTCAATAAGGTGTATGTTTATGTTACACAAGTTCGCTACAAATGTTAATATGTTTAACGAGTGTTTTAAAAAGGTTATTTTTTTAACAATAACTTTCATTAGAAACACACGCCGGTCCAAAATGGGCCAATCCAATACAAATTTACACCAGTTTTTCCACGATATACCCTTAACTTTCGATCTATAGGCGAACCATAAGAACCCCATAGCTTTAACCTGACTAATAATACTCTCAATCCAGATCGGCTTTGTTGAGAATTTGAATTTGTTTCAAGCCTTCCAGAGACTCTAACACCCAATCACGATGATGTCACACTACTAGAAAAAACACCTTACTTATGACACACAAAAGCCTGTCATTGATGGGCATGTTATAAAATTAACATAACATGCATTTGTGTGTCATCTATTTATGACACACGTTCATGACATACATTTATGACACTCATTTTTTACACGCATTCAAGACACATTTATGACACATATTTATAACATTCATTTACGCGTGTCATGCTTTTAATTGTGCAAAAAACTGTAGAATCACTAATTTACTCGGAAAACAATATAATAACCAAAACAATAAATTCGTTTCATAATAAAATATAAATATATATATATACACACACCAAAACAACCCTTTTTATAATCATTTGTCAAATATATTACAAATATTTAACGTTACAAGAATAATGTTTGTCAATGAACTTACAGTTGGGTGAAACCTCTTCCTTTCAACACCCATCGTTAGGCTGCTGAGACGAGCTTCGGCACCTATAAAAGAGCACAAACTTGAAGTTGGTTACATCCAAAAGCATATCCTGAATGAAATAGATGCAGTTGTATTTGGAGAAGATTATACAGCAATAGCCATTGATGGCAGATTACCTATTTGCATCAGGCATGTAAACACCTTCGACTTTTATATCATCCGCAAGTGCCAATCGAGGCCAAGTGAGAGAACTATGAAACATGGTAGACTTCCCGTACTATCGGACTATTTCAAAAAGCAAAAATTACACAAGTAACAACCAGACAGATTAAGAGAGGAGCGGCAACGAATAATGTCCATGGTATACAAACAGGTATCATTACATTTTTTTTTTAATCCCAAAAGTTAGCATAACACACAAATGGTATTCAGAATAAAGGAAACAAAAACCTTAAATCACATCAAAAGATTTAAACAAGACTAGGAATACCTTATTCATAATTGGAACTATTCTAACAATTACAAATAAAAATCGAGTCATAATTAGAACCATCCTGACAATTACAAGTAAAAATAATATTTGATTGGTCATTTGATATAACAGTGGATTTGGATGATGAATACGAATTGCAAATCAATTTGATTACTTCCTATGTGAATTAAAATATTGTCAATTTGAGCATGTAATTTTAGCAAAAAATAAACGAGCAACCTACTTCTATCTTTGGCATGTAATTTTAGCAAAAAAAAACTACGTCATTGAGCTTTATTCCATCACTAGTGATGGATTTTAGTGGAAATGTCCATCACTCACCACACCCAACAATTTCTCTCACTTTGTGCACGCGTGATAGTGGCCACGCGTTGTCGGATTGAGCGGCGACGGTGTATCGCGAGCTTCCACGCATAATGTTTCCTTCACAACGGAGCACCCCCCCTAATGGGCAAGGTTGGGTAAGCGATGGTTTAAAGTTTAAACCACAATAAAAAAAATATTTATAAACTATATAAATTATCTTTATAAACTTTATAAATTATCTTTGATTGCTAGTTTCGCTCTATGACCATTCAAGATTGGTTTTTAAATTCAATCATTAATTCATTATTCATTAAAACGAACATGAAAATCCATGTGTAAAATAGTAATATAATATAAAATGTGGGTCCTAGTTAAAAGTCTATGGATTTGAAATACTAAGAAAATACGGAAATTAAAGAAAAATCAAATGGGATAGTAGGTCAACTTGTCTAACTAAATGAGTTAACGAGTCGACATATTTAACTAAATGGGTTAAATAAGTTAACTTAGGGGTGTCAATCGTCTAAGTTTGGCGAGTTGAAATGTGCAGTCCGAACTCAACCCATATTATTATTATTCATGCCAAAGATCCCAATTCTAACATGCACACACACATATATTCGGGTCAATACGAACACGACCCGATTAACCTTTATTTTTAAATGAGTTATACATGATAACGAGTTATAAGCATGATCTTGGATTGGTAATTGAATAATATGAATAGTTTTATTTGAAAGATATTAAAAATCTAGAAAATGGATTGGAAATTGCAAGTGTATCTTAAGATAAAATAGAAAACGCAAAAAAAAAAAAAGAATTGTAAACTTTTTTAAATACTTAAATAGGTTAACAGGTTAACCCGCTTATACGTGGATCAATCCAACCTGGCCTAAAGTCAACTCCAACCCGACCCATTATACACTAAAGATATGTGTATATAACCCATTGTTATGGAATGATATGACTAAAGACCCGTTACGACACATCATTTATATTAAGATATATTATGACTATTTAGATATAATTGAGATTATTTACAGTCAAAATGATTCCTCATAGTAAATATTGATTGATCAAAATAATAACAGTAAACATTATATACATATATACACACACGCTTATTAATCTTTGAATGTCGTGCATGAATATAACTTAATTATCTTTTTTTTTTCATTTCAATTTCTATATTGTATATAATGCACGTCTTTGGTCCATTTAATGTATAAGTAATTTGGTCTTTAATGATAACTTGCGTTCGTTGGCTCAAAAAATCTGAGCACACAATTTTATATAGCTTTTTTAATTGACATTACGATATAAAAATTGTGGAATTTAATTAGGTTTAGCGATTAAATTAATTGAGGAATTTAATTTAGAAAACATAACATCTGCATTGCTAAAAAGATGACACAAAAATAAGTGTCATAGTGTTTTTCTATGACGCTAATAAGACGACACAAAAAAGATAAATTTATTGATTTTTGTAAAACCATGACATTTTTTTCTTGATACACGCTTTCGAATGTCATTAAATAGCGTGTGTCATTGTTCGCGTGTCAAGATAGATCTTGTTTTCTTTTATAATAACGCTAAATAGATGACAAACAAAAAAGAATGTTATAAATTTGTTGGATTTTGTGAACCATGACATTTTTTTCTCGACACACGCTTTTAAATGTAATAAAATAAACGTGTGTCATTGTTCCCGTGTCAAAATTAATGTATTTTCTAGTAGTTTCGTGGAAAGTTATATCATGAATAATATTAGTAAGAACAACTTAACAAATCCTGACACTTGATAATATGTTAAGAGACGAGTTAATTGAAAATCCTATTCGTTGTAAATTTCATCGTAACCTCAAACTTAAAGACGAATATTTGAATGACCGAATGACTTTGGAATTATCAGAATAATGAGATGACTGGTTATTTACTTTATTCAATTATTCTGACGTAAGTTAGTCTTCAATTAAAATATCGGTTATAATTTAATATTAAAAGGACAAGGAATATATATATTTAAAGAAACTAAGAAACAACTTGGAAGGAACCACTCACCTTCCACTCCAAAACAAGTAATAAAATCCCCTTTTATTTTGTTTTATAGTTTTATCAATCAATTATCAATATAGTCGTTCTTTTCTTTTTTTTTTTAGATATTTCACAACTAGATTATCATATGTGACTGCTTTCCAGGTAATTTTGTTTTATTACTTATTAAATATGTTTACTTTTTTAAAATATAACGTATTATTTCATTAAACTTTGTTAGGGCATTCTTAATTCTTAATACAGTAATATATTAGTTTTAATAGTACATGATTCTTTACAACCTTACCAAAATCCTAACTGTTACATTTTTCTAAGTTTTATTATTTCTAGTTTCTCATATAGACGGGTCATATGAACTATGCACTATGACAAAAAAAAACTTTAGTCATCATAGATTGCTACACAACACACACAAAATGCAAGTAGAGATGAACTAATAACTGCTCTAAAAGCCACATCACAACATACTTTCATTTCCCTAAAAACACCATCATAATAATAATCATCAAATATAGATGTCATAACATAATTATTCACAGCATAGGAAAATTAAATAAAGTAAAACCAAAGCTCATATATAGGAAACACATACTCAATCGAATTAACAACAAAACCTAGATTCTTTCTTTTCCAACACCAAATGACATATAAGCCCTATCTTTGCATCACAGGGATCCATTTGTTGTATGCAATTATCTAAAAACCCATTTATCAATCCAAACCATATACCCGAATTATATACTCAATTATTTTTTGTATTTTAATTATTTCATTAACCCACCCTTGTCTACTAAGGCTTCATTTTATAATTTAGCTAGATTATATTATATGGAAAATAAACTTTACCTTTAGCATACCTATTATATTATCGTAGGATATATGTTTTAGGGGATGACTGGTGACATGATCGTTGGTACTTTAGTTTCAGTGTATGAAAACCGAAAGTAAGCAGTTGCTTCGGTATAAATAAGCTCTTTTTAAAGTGCATTTGGAGTAGCCGGGTAACAATATTATGTGAAAAGAAGTTTCTGTTTTATATATATATATATATATATATATATATATATATATATATATATATATATGAGATAAAAGCAAGCAGTAACTTATAATTTATCATAATTCAATTTGTTGTTCCTTCTAAAGCATTAAACTATATGAAATTAGAATCGTAAAAATATGCATCAAAATGTTAACAGGTATGGGATTACCAACACCTGTCCCATTGCCACCCCTGCAAGCACTTTATTAGCTATAAAAATACAAAGAACAACCGAATATCATAAAAAAGAAAGAAAGAAAAGGGGCATACTGCATCCGCAAAGAGTTCATATCAACAGAATGTTGAAATCATAAAGATTAATTTCTATATAGATGCAGTTAAGAGATTCAGACCTCAAATCATAGTTGTTAATAGCAATGATAACGAGCACTATAGCAAATAGCGTAAACTGGATCGTCGCTATATGATGTTTAGCGCTCAAGAGCGTGAAATAGTGACAATGGGGGTCTTTTTCCTTTTTCTTTTTTTAAATATTAAAAACTGAATTTTTATGCATTTTAATCGATCAAACACCTGTAATCTTCACTAATTGCATAAAAAAAACCTCAAAATTCTATATATAGGATTAGGATTAAGAATGAACACTAGTGTATTTGCAAAGTTTGCGAGCTAATCCTAGCAATACACGTATGTAAATCAATGGTCAGCTTTTGATGATGAAATACACTAGTGTATTTTATGATTTGATGATAAAATCATAGCCATACACGTGTGAAAATCAATGGTCATGATTTATTCACTTAGTTCGCAAATACATTAGTATTCACTATAGAACCCCACCTTTAAACTTAAAGCATGTATTGGGTATGATCGATTTAGCAACAAAGATCTTGAATCAAAACTAACAAGGTAATAAATATAAAAAAGGAATAAAATTTGAAAATAAAAGTTTATTAACAAAACTTTTAATATTAATTCAGTCACATATGTATAAATATAAAATTGGTTTAAAACGTGTTGAAAATATTTTGTCATTCATAAAACTCAATCCAAATATAGTTTGATGTTTTCATGGCTTTATAGCCTAGTAGTATTTTGGAGGTGAGATAAAACTTTAAAACTAATAAAACTTGTGTTCAATCCCTACAATAGGTTTTTTTATATTTATTAGGTTTCCTTCTAAATTAGTGTATAAGTATTATGCCTAATGGAGATTGATATGATCGGATGGTTTCGCTGATGACATTATGATACTCTACTGATTCGTCAGTAATCAAATTTTACTACTAAAAAAATAGTTTGATGTGTAAAGATTATGGAAGCTATCATTTGCATTTAATGTTGTAGTAAAACTAATTATACTATATATAAATAGATCAAATTCACAAATGTATTTATTAAACATGTCTTCTACTTAAAACAACAACAACAACAACAAAAAAAAGTTAAATAAATAAAATTAAGTAAAACTAATTATACTATATATAAAAGGCTCAAATTCACAAATGTCTTTATTAAACATGTCTTCTACTTACAACAACCACCCCTCACTTTTGTAAACTAATGTGATTCATACCAAAGGGTTGACTTAAAATTCAACATATATCACTTTCCAAGAAAAATAAATAAACACACGATGATTTTAAGTATGCAAAACAAAAGGTAAATTTTAAGCGTACTTCAAATACTTTGATAGAAACTTAAATAAAATTAAAAGGGTTAAAAAAGCATATAAATTTGAAAAATAGTTTAAATACAAAAACAAGTTTAAAAAATTTGGTGAATCTTGGGCTGTATGATTTCTTCCGCTTGGATCTTAGGTTCCTTTCACACTAAGTCATTATCACATCTATTTATGTAACCTTTTAATTTTTTATTATATGTTTACTCATAAATAATTACTTTTATGTCCTTCGGACAAACCAAAAAAGTTCGTTGTTATATTAAATCAGAATAAGTAACGACAACTTTATTCCATATGTGATGCTTTTCTTTTAAGTTGGTTAAAGTATGTTATTTACAAGAGGACCCCACTGACTATAGGTGTCATCTTATGAGTGGTTGATGCGTGGATATATTTACAATTTTGAGCTTAAAGATATAATAATAATAATAATAATAATAATAATTTATACCGGAAACTTTAATGTAATGTAATAAACTAATAATGTTATTTTTCAATATCTATATAATGAGTGGATAAGTTGCTTTAACATTTTTACTGAACAAGTTAACCCGTATAATATATATCCTACCTAATAAAGTCCAAATATAGATGACACATAATATCCATCTAGGGCCTTTATTTTTTTTATTTTCCCGTCAAAAATCACAAGAAATCTCTTTTGGTGTATCTGATTTGGACTGTCCACTTGACTAAAACGGGTCAAAAATTATTATCATATATAAACTTATAACTCGGCTCCTTTCATTCTTTACCTCACAATCTCACTGCGCCGATTAGGGTTTCTCTCTTTCTCTTCCTAGGGTTTTTATCTTCCATCACATGACTCTATCTTTTCCATCCCTAGATCGCCTCCTGGAACATCTTCAACATCAAGGTCGGTTTCCGATTTCTTTTTATTAATCATAGTGATTTACTAATTCTGTTTATTTGTTTGTTTTTTTTGTTGTGCATTCGTTGTTAATCTAGTTCTCCATCTTCAATCATAATTTTTTTCTGATAAATAAATACATTCATCATCAAGGTACGAATCCCCTCTATATTTGTTTACATTCTTTATATCTGTTTACATTCTTTATTGTTGATTATATTTAATTTTCTTTGTATTCTTTGAATTTCAATAGATGTAATTAGGGTAATCTTTCTTTTCTCCTTTGCAACCATTCATGACAAAAGCACCATAGGTATGTTATTATCTCCTATGTAAATTAAGAATCGTTGTTTTCTTCTATTATTTGCTTTTATTTATTCTTTTATGTGATTTCACGGCCGATCTAACTCATCTTAGATGTAGTGTGTTTAAGTTATTTTTGTTACTTTCTCCTTTTTCATGTTCGAGATAATTGATTTTTCGTGCTAATGTTATTTTTAAGCTTAGGGATTTGATATTGTGTTTGATCATCGGATTATGATTGTTGTGCTTGTAATTTATTGTTAGGCTAGATATATTTGTGGAAATTTAGAAGTGTTTGGTTGTTTTTTATTTCACTGTGTTGTCGAATCTTTGTTTCACATTTCTATTGTTTGTTTGAAGATTGGTTGAGTATCATATGAGTTCTTGGAGTTTAATGGTTTGATCCTTGATGTTTGACAATTGAATTTGGATCATGATAATGGTTCGGTACGGTCCATCTGTTTATTACAAAATTATTATCGTTAATTATTATTTTCTTATTTAGATGATAGATAATGACTTAATTAAAAATTCAAAATTTGATTTGGAAGATGATATGGAAGTCAACGATTTGAAGTTAATAACATTAATTGTATTGACTTTTTTGGTGGATTCAATGTATCTAAACATGTTAGTGATTTAAAATTTGAAATTTTATATATAATTTTTATTAAAATCTTCAAGAATATTACAGTAATTTTAAATTTAAATTCTATTTGACTTATTTTCTATTTATTATAACCAATTTTGGATTGAAATTTTCATGCTAATTTTGGTAACCTAAAGACTTAATAAATACCTTTTAAGACGTTTATTTTTATATTTTTAAAGTTTAAAAAAGTCAAATCCTAAATGGATTTATAACTTCTTATTCTAATATCAATCAAATTGATTTTGGTAAGTTTTTATTGCTTACCTCATAAACATAGAACTGTTATTTGTTAAATGTTTATTCACATTTTAATCAACAAATTATGATAATTTTAACTAAAATTCTTACCTAAAATACGTAAAGAATTGTTGAAGTCTTTTGATTTGTTACCTAATCAATGTTTGTTATATTTTTAGAATCTTATTTTTACATACCTAATTTTCTATTCGTTATAAAATTTAACTTAACAAATCATAATCATCCAATTTTTTGGTATTTTAATTTATACATTTCATTTTTCAATTTAAGATCATTATAGTTTGTAAGTTTATATTTTTATATCACCCCATTTACACTAACTGATATTGTAAATAGAATTCGTGAGATTCTATTTTTGCTCCATTGGAATACTAAGATATTTGGTGGTCTTACAAATGGTTACTTAGGAACAACAGTCACAATATGATATGACAAAAATTGCTTTAGTTTTAGCTTTTTAAGAAATGCAAGTCTCATACTCGCATTGTACAATATTTCCATTTTATTTGTTGTATATAAATGATAATGAGAATGCAAATGATGTGTTTTTCCTTATTTTCTTTGTCATGTTCATATCGTAATGCCATTAATTTTGTAGGACTTCAAGATTTTATATGAAAAAATTGACTCAATAGGAAATTGTTTATGCAAGAATAGTGTTCTACACAAAGCATACGAGGTTGTAGGAGATACCATTTTTTCCATACCGGTTGAAAGAAAATATACATGCATCTTTAAGATATTTGGTTTAATTCTTAACACTTTAAACTAAAGATTAAAGATGTTGACTTCAACAAGAACAAAATACAAATGTTTTTTACACTTGCTTTCAAATCATAGGCTGCAAATTGAATTGTAATTTACCAAAGTCATACTCTTATTAATACTTTGTAGTATTTAATTTTCTGATCAATTTCTAATATTTTTTCGATATATATCTTTTTATACCAGGTTTAGAGTTATTAAATGGTGTAATTTGATTAAAGCCGAAGATATTTCAACAGGTGATGAGTGTGTTATAATTAGTCTACAAAAATGCTAATTTATTGTTTTAAAAGGTCAAGAAGCAAATGTGGTAGATTAGAAGTGTCCATCACGATTTTCACAAGGAAAACTTTTTTTGATCATCCGTTAATATTTTCTGTTAAATTATATGCCATCTATGGTTTGTGCATCGATTTTTTTTTTGTTTAAAACGTTATTTCTTCGACATCATTGAGTTAAAAACAAGTTGGGTGCATCACTGATTTTTGATATAGAGTATATATTCTTCTTTTTGTTTTTCTAATTTTCTTGTTTGAGTATGTTGATAAACAACTTTAATGTTGGGTAGTGATTAAAAAATTACAAATAAACTTTGAATGTTGTATACTAAGTAGTATTTTATATTTTTTAAATTAATTTAAGTGTGTTTTTTATTTTGCAGCGTATTATTTATTAAAAACCGTGAAATTCGCGAGAATTAGCACTAGTATCTCATAAATTAAAAGAGCTAAAAACATATAACAAGAAACGATGATACCGAAGAAAATACAACTATATAACCCGGACTGATTAACCTCTTAGAGGATCACTAACAAAATGATCTAAAATGCGATCATGTAAAAGCATGATTCAAAAAGTTGTTACCTCAGACGTTAGCTCATTACACATTTAGTCCATTATACATGATCTAATAGGGTTCTAAAATTTCTGACGGACCAATCAAGGAAAATTAAACTAAAAAAATGACTCGAGAACCATCAGTAGCTCTCTGATTGGTCAGAATCGAAAAATAGAAATGGAACGACCGGCGGTGGTTATTGGAACCAATATCAGAAAAGGGTAATAAGTCCGAGGAATTTTAAGAAGCAAAGATCAAAGGTACAAATCAATATGATTTTTTACAAGAAAAATATCAAACCATTTACAATCTTGCATCTACGGACCGATAGCAAAGTTGAATCGAAGGATAGATCCAGGGGTGGATGTACCATATAATTAAGGGTAGCGGCGGTAATGTAAATTTTGAAAAAATTTGACGTTTTTCGATTTCGTTATCCCTTTCTTTTAAAACGTTACCCGTATGAAAGTTTTCTAGATTCGCCACTGGATAGACCACAACTAAGAGAAATATTGGTTTCATAATTTCCAGCTATCAACAGACCAATTGCATCACCAATCATTATGATAGGATAGAAGGACACACAAACCCGATTGGTCAAACTAAAGAATGCAATTCACTATCATCTCAATGTTGCATATTAAACTCAACAAATTATACTGTATGCACACTTAAAATTAAAGCAATCTTTAACGTTCATGGAAAATGGGACGCAATTGAACTGATAGCAGAAAAAGAGGTAGACCCGAAAAAGAATAAGATGGCCATACCCTATCTTTATCATGCATTACTAGCAAATCTAGTACTAAAAGTCTTTCAATACTCCAAGGCAACAAAAGTATGGGTAGCAATTAAGGTTAGGCACTAGGGTGTCAACAAAGTACGAAAAACAACACTTGCACCTCTACTACCGGTTTCAAGGCGTTAAAAATGAACGATGGGATGCAATCGATGGGTTCTCCGAAGACTCAACCGGATCGTTTCAAGGGGAATTACATTTATGCATCAATTAAAGAATCTGACACAGTAAAGAAACTCATTTACTTGAACTAAAAAAAAGCATATTATATTAGAATGTAGTAAAGACCTAGAAGTATAAAGCTAGAGTAACATTATTTTACAAATAGGCTTAACATACTAAACGTGAGAAGTTAAGGTGATAAGTTTTTTTTTTGAAAAATTTTCCCATCTTGTCAAACACGTATTTTAGTAATAAAATTTTATAAAAAACGTTTTGCGTATTTACACTAGCATGTAATCACTCTAGTCTAATTATACATAAATACATAATTCTCTACTAGAGTAAATACACATTTTTTAACATTTTGCAACTAAATATCATGTTTAAGTAGATGGAAAACAAGGGTGGACCTATAGTGTTACAAGGGGTAACCTTCGTTGTCCCTTGACATTCCAGTGACACTCTGACTGTAATGTAAATTTGGAAAAATTTGACGTTTCTTCAAGTTCGTTACCCTTTTTTTGAACGTTACCCCTATACGAATCTTCTTAATCAACCACTAATGAAAAAACATTCAAAAATTTCGAAAAAAAAACTTTATTCACTTCTTCTCATGTTATAGTATTAATACCAATTTATATCTGATCTTTTACTCTGTAAAACTATCTCAATCTTCTTTCCAAACAAGACATAAAGTAATATATTAATACCAATTTATATTTGATCTTTTACTCTATAAAACTATCTCAATCTTCTTTCCAAACAAGACATAAGGTACTATCATTTCAATTCAACACAATATGAAATTATGGACAAACATGCACTATAATAACTACCTATATATATTGACTTGGACATTAATGATTCTAATTCAAATATGAGACGTGGGTATACATGTTAATAAGCCTTCTAAATTAATATTTTGAGCTCAAATTGTTTTTCATTTTTTAAAAGCAAAAACTAAGGTTGTTCCTACAAAAATTCGATTGCAAAATACTAAATTTTCATATTTTCTCATTATACAAATGCTTTCACTTTCGTTGCTATTTTTAACAACATTGGCCGGTAAATTAACAAAACGTTATCCAAAGAGCCTTTTATGATATTGACTAAAAAGTGTGCAACCTGAACCTAGTAAGCTTATATTAACTAGTATCAAAAATCATAGAATGTAATGATTTTTGAAAAAAAGAAAAGTGTGATATGAGTTACATTGTGAAACAACATACGAATTAGTAGTAGTTCAAAGTACGCTTTTGAAATAAATAAAGAAAAATTAGTATAAGTATTTAGTGAGGTGTACTTTCTTTTTTTGAACTAGTAAAGGCCCGAACATCCATGATCATCTTACCAAATGAATCACCTTTCTACCCGAAGAACAGAACGTGGTGACCATACGTAATATTTTTTTTCTCAAACAATGTTTAAACACATGTTTTTATGACTCAATTAATAGAATCGGTAACCATACATAATAGTTTACATTGGTGTGAAAAACTAAAAAAACAGCTCATCAAACCAAACCAAACCAGCATGGCGAGTTCAATCATGAACAAAAAAGAAGACGAATTGGTTTAAACTAAGGCAAACCCAAAACAAAAATTAATTTAGCATCTGTAAACCCGGCCGATTTAGCACCCCTACTTTCAATACTCGAAGGCAACAAAAGTATTGGTAACAATTAAAGTTAGGCACTTGGGTGTCAACAAAGTACGAAAACAAGACTCGCACCAAATGTGAGAAGTGAAGGAGACAATTTTTTTGAATTTTTTTCTCATCTTATCAAGCACGTATTCTAGTCACATAACCTTAAAAAAGAAACGTTTACCACTCTAGCCTAATAATACATAATTACTCTACTCGAGTAAATACCCGAGTTTTTTAATACATTTTTCAACTAAATATCATAGTTAAGAAGATAGAAAAAAAATTCGAAAAAACTTCACTTCACTTCTCATATTTAGAATATAAATTCATTTTGTATTTAATATTTACTTATTAAAACTATCTCAATCTCCTTTCAACACAATATGAAATTACGGACAAACATGCACTATAATAAGTAATTATAACTACGTATATATATTGACTCTGGACATTTAGGATAATAAGTACGTATATATATCGACTCTGGACATTTAGATATACGCTCTAATGATTTTAATTCATTCAAGAAACGTTGGTATACATGTTATTAAGCCTTCTAAATTTATATTATGAGCTCAAATTATTTCTCTTTATTTAATTAGCAAAAACTCAGGTTGTTCTTAGAAAAATTCGATTGTAAAATTGTAAATTACCAAATTTTCATATTTTCTCATTATATAATACTTTCACTTTCGTTGCTCATTTTATCAACATTAATACAGGCCAGTATATAATAAAAACGTTATCCAAAATCCTTTTATGACAATGGCCCAATAGTAAATGGAAGTATAGAGTTTTGAGCTAAAAAAATCATAGAATGTATTGATTATTGAAAAAAAATGTTGCGTCATAGGAGTTACACTATGAAAGAACATACGAATTAGTATTAGTTCAAAGTGCACTTTTATGGAAATAAATAAAGAAAAATTTAGTATAAGTAAATTTGGTGAAATGTACTTTCTATATTTAACAGCAAAGGCCCGGACATCCAGGATCACCTTGACAAATGAATCATCCTTTCACCCGAAGAACAGAATGTGGTGCCCATACATAATTTTTTTTCCAAACAATGTTTAAACACGTGTTTTTTACTCAATTTATAAAATCGGCAACCATACATAATAGTTTACATTGTTGTGAAAACCTTAAGAAAAAAAAACAGCTCAGTTTTAAACCCATTAAACCAAATCAGCATGGCCGGCTCAGTCATGACCACAAAAGAAGCCAAATTGGTTAAACTGAGGCAAAACCAAAAAAGAAACAAAACCTATTGTCCGAAAAAACCCGACGCCGATTTTAAACGTAATCAAAATCTTCTTGTTGATGCTCAAGAAAAACTGTGGCGAGGGCAAGTCTATAAGTGGTTGATCTTCGATTTCTTGTTAGAACATATATTTCCTTCTTCCTTTGCTTCAAAGGCACGGAACTCCACTGCTCGTGTCTAAGACGAGCAAGCAAGACCGCATCACAGAGACCCCCTGCTGATGGTTTCTTGCTGCAAGTCAACAAAAGTCATAATAAGTGTCAATGAAATCAATAAAAGGGCAACCATCTTCCACATCTAGCGTTTCTAAAAAGAATGTAATCAATTATGTTAAAATGTATATAATTATTAATGTAGTTGATGTGCTGTAACTTCATGTAGAAAACCGCAAGAACTGCATAAACACTTGTAGTACAAGTTAAACTGGTATCGTATAGAGCGACCCTTTGTAGTTGATATATTTAAGAAGGACTAAAATGTCATTTTCGTCCTTGAGGTTTGGCCAGTTTGCGACTTCGTCCAAAGGTTTGTTTTTCCGCATCCGGATCCAAAAGGTTTGAAATCATGCCATTTTCATCCAGCTCGTTAACTCCATCCAATTTTCTCCGTCAAGTCTGGGGTATTTTTGTCTTTTTTGTTAACTTAAAGGACAATTCGGTTTTTTTCACTTTATGACTTTAAAATCAAAGCCGAAAAAATCAGGGGTTGATTGGAATTAGTAGGGGAGACACGAAAATACCCCTAACTTAACGAAGAAAAATGGATGGAGTTAACGAGCCGGAGGAAAATGGCAAGATTTCAAACCTTTTGGATCCAGATGCGGAGAAACAAACCTTTGGACGAAAGTTGCAAAGCTGGTCAAACCTCAGGGATAAAAACGGCATTTTACTCTTAAAAAAAAAGCAAACATACTGATCAAATCATGCAAACGACTAATTTTCTCTTAAGTTGTCGATAAATGGATGTTAATCAGCGACATAAGTTTGACCCAAAAAGTCAAATGCACATACATAGGGATGAAACAACTGTACCAACCTTCCTTGAACAAATCCGGAGGTGACGAAACCGATCGGCCACCTATATAACTCAACGGCTGCAGGATCCTTGGGCACTCGAAATTCCCATTTACCAGAATCTTGTTTTGCAAAGTACATTGCCACTGATGACGGAGGTACTTGAAGGTTACCCTTGTTGTTTGACCTGCATCAGTTTACTGATTATCGTCTAGATAGGGGCAAAGGAGACTACACTCAAAACTGGAATACGATGTACACTCTAATACAGTTACTAACAATCACTAGGGGTGTGAAGTTCTGATACGAGCCTAACACGAAATTTAGCAATATGGGTCATGTTTGTGTTAACCCAACACGTTCACGGGTTGACCAATTTAACCCATTTATTAATTAATTTTCATTATTTAAAATGTTTTTTTACATAATAGTTTAAACTATTTGGGTATTTTTTATACCCTGAATTTAAAAGTTAAGGAATGATTTGGCATTGTTTGAACATAACTGCTTAGAAAATAAATTTTTTTTGTAAATTTAAAATTCTAACCTATTAATATGCAAAAAAAGGTATATTTTTGGGTTGATTGGTTGTTTATACATATGTCATGTTCGGGTTCATATGTGTGAAACAATTATTGTGTTCGTGTTATGTCTGGGTTTCAGGTTCAACTCCGCCAACCCGTACCGGGTACCGGTACCAAATTTCCCGTACCGAATTATTTTCAGTACCGATTCGGAGCCCACTTTTTGGCGTTTTCGGTACCGGTACTTTAGGTTTGGTATGGTACCGGTATTTTACTAAATTTTACCTTCAAATATCGGTATTGTACCGTACCGAGCATTTTCGGTACCGGTACCCATATTTGGCGATTTTCGGTACCGGTACCGAGCTTATCCCTACTAACAATCACCCAAAGTAGATCAAAAATAAAACCTCATATATCGTTCTAATCTTGTAATAAATAAATAAATTAGATCTATCAATACTATAATATGCTTTTTGTAACGACGATCTCAATCTGATGAACATTGGCAAATAGGAGGCATCAAATAAAAATGTCTGAAAATTTACCCTGAAACCCAAAGCTTTATATCAGCTAAACGGGGTGCACAAACAATGGCTCCATCCTCGATAGCACCGTCTTTATAAGCACGAAGCATAACTCTAACAAAACACACCTTTCTACATTGTTTTGTCAGAAAACTATCCATATTTAGGCTGTGATCGAGTACTTTCTCATCCTTCATGATTTTAGATAAGCACGTGCTCTTATCACAAAAATATGGGAAAACAGGCAAACAACCACCGTTTATAGTATTCAAAAAACGAGACAATATTCTTGATGACCTCGCTACAACGATATTCTCGTCTGATAGTGCTGGTTCAGCAACTGCGTCTGATTCATTAGAACAGGTTTGAGTGGTTTTTGATTTAGCGGGATTCGTTTTGAACGCAAAACGAACACAGTTCCATGGAGGTGGAATGGGAATGCTAAACTTTTTTACGAAAGCGGGACGGAGAGCGGCTTCTTTATCCATGGCGGCCACTTCAGCTTCCATTAAATACGAGTAAGAATCACATTCCGGAAACTCAGACGGAAAATTTGGTATTCGAGCCTGCAAATGTAAAAGTTTTAGGAAATGTAAACCTTTTAGAATTGGAAGTAATAACTAGAGGTGGCGATTTTAACATGTTTATTGGTAAACAGGTCAGCTCGGGTTATAATTTGAATTAACGGGTCAAGTCTGGTTATACTTTGTACTTTATTAGTCAGCGCTTAGGGTTGCAAACGAACACGGACAAGGTCTTGTTCGTGTTTGTTCATTCATACTAACTAAAGAGTTACTATGAACAACTGAAGACAATAAAATAAATAAGAGTTTGTGGGTAGGCCCGGCCCATTTTAACATGTGCTTTGAGACTGATTGCCTTCCCCAGACCCATTTGGACTTATTACCCTACCCTGTGACCTGTAAGTTGTGCCCCCTCTATTGTGTAGACTCAAATGCATGTAACTTACTTCACAAGCAACCCAAGATCTCTCTCTCAAACCAATGGCCCGAGCACCAATTGAGACAAGAGGAACCCAAAATGCTTTGACCCAGCTCAAAGGAAGTACAATAGTCCACCTAAATATCATCAAACAGTGCAAAAGTCAGTACTTTGGATCTTCGATGTTTACATTATGTGGCAAATGAGCGAGGATGATAATTTATACATTAACAAGATCAATATGGGTGTAATTTGCCTCTAATAGACAAACTTAATATGGTTTTAAAAGAAAATGGGCCAATCGGGTCAAATGAGTAGAATCACCCAAATTGCATAAAACCTCGCAAATCATTTCATTTCAAAAAAAGATTATCATACTAAATAAAGTTGTATTAATCATATTTGAATAAAAGTTTATTCTTAAACTTCTTATAAATAAGAGTAAAATGCCATTTCGTCCCTAAGGTTTGGCTAATTTTGCGATTTTCGTCCAAAGGTTTGTTTTTCCGCATCCGGATCCAAAAGATTTGAAATCTTGCCATTTTCATCCGGCTAGTTAACTCCACATCCATTTTTCTCTGTAAAATCAGGGGTATTTCAGTCTTTTTTGTTAGCTTAAAGGGAAATTCAGTCTTTTTCATTTTATGTACAAGCAATTAGCATAATGTACAATTCAAAAGACCGAATTGCCCTTTAAGTTAACAAAAAAACGAAAATACCTTTGACTCAACGGAGAAAAATGGATGGAGTTAATGAGCTGGATGAAAATGGCACGTTTCAAACCTTTTGGATCCACATGCGGAAAAAAACAAACCTTTTAGCAAAACTGGCCAAACCTCAGGGAAGATGGTGACATTTTACTCTATAAATAAACAACAAAAGACTGTTTGTATGTCAATCTAACTCAATCTAAAGTGAAATTCTGTTTAATTCATAAACCTTGTAACTGAATCCATTAGGTTATTCCTTCTTATAAGAATAATGGGGCAAACTCTCAAAGAACATGTACTAGTACTGGTTGAAGCATTAACGTCAGCCGGATTTTTGTCAGTAAGACAGAAAGACAGAAGCCGTTGATGGTGTTTTTCCATACAAAGAACACTTTCTTCTACTGGACAGTACAACCCTTTTTCAGCATCCCACAAATCAGTGTAACTTGAGTCGAACTTCGTGTTTTCATTGGTCAAAGCACGAGGATCATTAATTGTAAAAGAATTTATTCCAGAACAAGGGGTGTGTTCTTCAACAGTTCCCATTAATGAACACTTGCTCAAACAAGAAGATTTCTCAGACATGCTGCATGATCATCAACAACATTAACTATCATATTTTAATAACAAACACAAAACTAAAATAAATAACTGCATCAAAACGTTGGATGACTTGCCTGCTAACCGGATATAATATCTTTTGAAGAAGCTGAGATGCTTTTGAACCCATCACTTCCAATGTTCCAAATTGCCCCTCGAGCGAAATACATCGAACAGACGCAAAATCCTCATTAACCTGAGTTACTAATACATGATTATGACATCAACCTTCAAAAAACAGATGGGAAATTTTGACTCATCTACTTATGTGTGTTGATTCATATTATATTTTTCTAAAGGGTCAAACAGGTAAAATAAAAACAATAAAAAAAGAATAGCTCAAAAGGGTATGGATTCTCTTAATACAGGTTATTCAAAATTTAGATTAGTATTGAAATAAAGTAAAATGCCATTTTCCTCCCTGAGGTTTGGCAAATTTCGCGACTTCGTCCAAAGGTTTGTTTTTTTCGCATTTGGATCCAAAAGGTTTAAAATCTTGCCATTTTCATCCGCCTGATTAACTCCATCAATTTTTCTCCGTTAAGTCAGTGGTATTTTCGTACATAAAGTGAAAAAAGACCGAATTGCCTTTTACGTGAATACTTGTACATTATGCTAAATGCTTGTACATAAAATGAAAAAGACTGAACTGTCCTTTAAGTAAACAAAAAAGACGGAAATATCCCTAACTTAACAGAAAAAAATGGATGGTGGAAATGGCAAGATTTCAAACCTTTTGGATCCAGATGCGGAAAAACAAACCATTGGACGAATGTCGCAAAACTGGCCAAGCCTCAGAGACGAAAGTTGCATTCTACTCATTGAAATATAATGTTTTTAATCATAGGTGAAACTTGTAACACTTACCATATACAAGAATAAATATAAAATGGTTTAAACAAAAATTGTTTCAGGACAACCCACCAACTGGACACAATTTGATGCATAAAAAGTCAACCAATTTGATCTGCTGCCTCTATAAAAATATATTGGAACTTTGTGCAAGGTCGAGATGTAAAGTTAATAAACTAGCTTTATACTTACTGGAACTTTATACAATTTATACACAAGATTAATGTTAATAGAAAGATTAACAACTAGTTCCAAATATCAAAAAGAATAACTGAAGAACTCAAATTCTACCTTACCCTGACTCTCACAAGCACTTTTCAGAGCATTGTAGCCCTCAGTTAATGCAGCAGCATGTATCCATATCCATAGCTGTCTGAACCCGTTGGTTCTATCACATTCCGATTCAGGATCCGTTGGCTGCTGAATTGGTCTCCACATATAAATAACCGGTGCAATTGTACGTGAATTGATTGCTCCAGCATGATGAAGCTGCGAAAGTGAATACATAAATTAGCAAAAAGATTGCAAAACAATCAACAGATAGAGTAATCTTGTATGAATATGCGTATATACAGACAACCACAAACCATTGAAGAAGCATAAATACCACCAGAAAGTACATTTCCAGTATCTGATGAAGGAAAAGGTGACATTACAGTGCTTAAAATCGACAATATTGAATCCTGAAAGCAAACAAAATAGCCATCAACGGTACTGGTTTAAAAAATATAGAGTAATCTTCCGTCCAAAGGTTTGTTTTTCCGCATCAGGATCCAAAAGGTTTGAAATCTTGCCCTTTTCATCCGGCCCGTTAACTCCATCCATTTTTCTCTGTTAAGTCAAAGGTATTTCCGTCTTTTCGGCTAACTTAAAGGGAAATTCGGTCTTTTTGACTTTATGTACAAGCATTTAGCATAATGTCCAAGTATCTAAAACCCTTTAAGTTAACAAAAAAGACGAAAATACCCCTGAGTCTCTGACTTAACGAAAAAATGGATGGGGTTAACGAGCGAGATGAAAATTGCAAGATTTCAAATCTTTTGGATCCAGATGCGGAAAAACAAACCTTTGGATGAAAGTCGCAAAATTGGCCAAACCTCATGGACAAAATGACAGTTTATTCAAAAAAAAAAACTATAACCTGTGAACCCTGCAGTTGAACAGCACTATAATAGCTAGCATCATGAATAACTGTTCCATTTTCTAACCATTTTAAGAGTGCTCTTGAGCCTTTCCCGCTGCATTAAACAAACCATAAGTCGTTAACATTTGTATCACAATTCACATGTATACATTTGGCTAAATAAACTAATCCTTACCTGCCATGCAAACCAAGAGGAAGGTGGAAACCCCAACGCTTAATCATTGTAAACCGTTTCGCATGCCAAACATGAGTTCGAAGCCTCTTTGTCCCATCACCAGACGGGCAAAACCCACTTTCAAGATTCTTGTTAAGCTCCTTTTTGCGCCTAATGTGACGAGGGGGAGCCTTGTTAACACTTTTCTCTAAACTTTCATCGCCTTTTGTTTGGTTCAAAATTCCAACTTTTTGCTTCTTTCTAAATCGAGTTTTAGAAGCCCGATTGTCGAAACCAGTAGTTCTTCTCCTCTTGTTTCGCTGAGATCTAAAATCGTTGTTCAACCGGCTAGCAATTGTTGAGTAGAGGGAATCGAGTTCAGGAGCTCGTGATTCCGTAAATTTCTGCACGAGTAGCTCACCTGGCGGTATGGCATGGCTTTTCAGCTGTTTGCTTCCATCAGTAGTCATCGTCAGAAGACAGTAACCTACAGTAGTTATTTAAACAATCTTGAGTTACAATTAAGAATAACGAAATCTTATTTCCTGTTTGAGTTTGCTTCTTGAAAGTGAAGCGTTTCTTCAAACATAGTACTTCAAAAAGAACTCAAGAAGCACATAACAAAATCCTAGGATCGCCGATTGATATAAACACTGAGTTCTATTTTTGTTCCGATAAGATGATCATGTATTCGTTAATATTCTCAATACTAATGTCATTGCTGTTTCGACATGAAGACATGAACAAACTCCAATAGAATTTAGTAACGAATTCAACACTACTGTTATACAAACTCCAATAGAATTTAGTAACAAATTCCCCACTACTGTTATTCAATTTATATATTTGCCTTGAACTGTAAGTAGTTATTGATATTTCCTAGAGAATTTTAACACCAATATTATTCAATAAAAAAAATGCTAGCATTCAGCCTAAAAAGTCAAATCACACCTCTCTTTTCAGAGTTTAAAATTATAACCGTCACCGAAATATGGCCAGACTCTTGGTCAATCATTGCTTTACTGATTATTATTTTTTGCCAGATACCGATATACTTTAGGTTTTTAACGTGATTTAACTTTTGTTCGTATGATTATAATGGTGATATGAATTATTTTGGTTTTGAATTTGAAGGTAACTACAGAAAAACTTGAAAACAGTTAATTCTTATTGTTTTAAATGAAGGTGGTTTAGACATGGAGAAACAACATAACAAACGATTACCAATAACCGAATGAACTCGAGCAAAAACAGTCTTCGCTTCTACTGTCATTAAAAACATCAAACAGAGCCCCAATTTGTCGAGTAACTTAGGTCCGTTTGAATCAAAACTTTCTTCAATTTTGAAGAAAAAACTTGTAATCAGTTTGAATGAATGCAACGTAGGCAAAGACAAAACAATATAACAGAGGATGATTGTATCTATCTAAGTTGTAAACATTCTTATGCAATTTGATGTTAATTACAGATTTATTCGTTATAAACTGAAGGTGCGCCAATCTCTAACACGAAAAGTTATACGATCAATAAACAAATCTAGGTTAAAGCACAAGCTGATACATCAGAAAGCAGTAAGATGATCACCTGCACGAAATCCACTAGCTGGAATAATCTAGGGCTTCAAATCACCATGACTAAGCTATTCAGTTTTGTAAAACCCTCGGCTAGGGTTTATAACCATATTCATAAATTTAAAATTAAATTGGAGTTTAAATATTATTTTTTTTATTTTTCACCGTTTTTCATCTTTTATATTTTAATCCCTTTGATACTTTTACTTATGAACAAAACTTTTAGTTTTTGAAATTTAATCTAATATCTTTTTTGTTTTCAACTTTGGTCATCATAGTTTTCATCTTTCGCAAGTTTTTTCGTTTTACGTTCCTTTTTAAATTTTGTGAGTTAACATGCCACAACGTACGTGTGGGGTTCAATTGGTCGATTTTTTCCGTTTGACAAACCCGTTGCAACGCGTCTATTTTTTCTCGTTTGATAGATTTGTAGCAACGTGCGGGTCGTAAATCAACTTAGTTATTTTTTTCTATGTTTTTACATTTAGGTCTAATTTACTTCGCATTAACATGTCGTAACGAGCGTGCTGGTTCAACTTTTTGCGTCTGCTTTTCGTTCGGTGTTATTTTTCTTTTTTATTTATTTTATTTTTACAAGTTTTTCTGATGTTGGTGGTCGTTGGCAGTGGTTTCATATTGGTGCTACTTGGCATGATTTTACGAACGTTTTTAACATATTAAGTTTTTTACTAATAAGTTGTTTCGAGTTTACCCTATTTATACTTCCTTTACTTAAAAAACAAATTATTTACATGCATATTTTAATGTACATATCGGTATAAATTTGATTTGCTCTATGTTTTGATGTAAACTTTTTCCAGAAACGAATCAGCTCAAATATAATACATTTTCTTTAAAAAACTTTTTTACATGTATACTTTTATGTACGTTTTGATATAAATTACAGTTGGTGTACGATTCGACGTAAACTTTTTTGGGAAACGAGTCACGTCAAATATAATATGTTTTCGTGTTCATTTTATGGATGTTTCGAACCGAGTGGAGTTAAATTGAGGTTTCTTCTTTTCTTCCTTTCAAAAGCTCTAATTAATCCCTTTGATTACACGTGTCAGTATTTTCTTTTATACCCGTTACGTATCTATGTACGAGTCAGGTCACATACACGTGTTAGTTTTTTTCTTTTATACCCATTACGTTTTTTGTGTACGAGTTGGATCACATATAATACGTTATGATTGTACGTTATAAACTCGATTTACTTTATGTTTTGATCCAATCACAATGCTTATATAGGTTATATTTAGTTCAATTGAATACATCAAAATGCGTGTTTTCATATGGTTAACGTATCGTATAACGTTTAGACTAAGCAATTTGATGTTTATGATGTACCCGCGTCGCAACGCGCGCGGGTCTTATTCGTAGTTATTATAAAAAAGAAAATGCGTTAAAGGGTGTGAACGACTACATGGCTTTATAGCCTAGTAGTATCTTGAGGGTGAAATAAGGTTTTGATAGGTCCTGAGTTCGATTCTCACAAGGTGGGTTTTCCCATATTTATTACCGTACCGGGTATATTCAATACCGGTACCCACTTTCCATGTTTTTCGGTACCGGTTCGGTACAAAACGGGTACCGTGCTCATCCTAGTATAGGCACTATGCCTACTGGAGATGAATATGATCAGCTGGTTCGCTGGTGGCACTGTAACATCCTTCAAAAAACGGGTTCTAAAACCCGCACCATTTTTTTGTTGTAAACAAGCTTCAGCGAATAAATACAAATCTAACTTTTTATATTGTTATGTCTTTATAAATAATAAATATTCATATAAAATAATAAATATATATATATATAATAAAAGAAACGAAGATCGCGGAAGTCGAACCCGGGGTCTACCCAAACAAACAAAGTCCCACGCACCACTTGCAGTTTTGGTGCAAGTCTTACTTAAATATAAAACAAAAATTCGCTCATCGCTTGAACTAGTTTCTGCCGCCTAAATGCCAGCACACGGTCAGCAAACAAAACCACCAATCTTTCGTAATTGATTCGAAGGATTGTTACCATAAATCGAAAAATCAAGCACCTGGACATGATTTAGGCGGAGGGTTCGAGCAAACCGCGTAGAGACTGGTCATAGACAGCTCATAACTTCCAAAATCAAGAAACCGATTTCCAAAATTAAAAATCAATTGAATCAGTATAAATACTGGGGTGTCAAGGGACATCTCACGAATTCACAAACCTTCTCCACCTCTCCTGCCTCTTTCAGCTACCGCAAGTAGCTCACCGGAAAAACCTGCAACTCCGTCGTAGAAACTCGCCGGAAAACCAGAGTAACACTGTTTCGGTATATCCTTCATCCATTCCTTTTGTTTCTATTAACATCATGTGTAGACACTTAGAAATCAATAAGAAAGTTACCAAATTTAATCAGTGCAATCGGGTTTAACATCGTCTATGTTTGTTGTAATGAAGAAGATGACACGGAGTGTTAGTTCAAAAGAATAAAAGTTGTATTGATACCGGGTTAGACACACAACCCAGTTGGATGGGTTGTGTGCGGAAATACTTAACAACTCGAGTTCAAAACCCGGCTTCACCATGTTTTACAACCTTTTATTTTAAACTACAAACTGTGATTTTCGAAACAGTCTATATGTAACATTCGTCGAAAAACGGGTTTTCAAAACCCGCTTCGTTTATCAATCAAATATCCAGTTATAAATTTCGTTGCGTATTTATGGTTGATATTAATTTTAAACAATACATAATTAATAAATGTATTAGAATTTAAAAACCATAATTTATAATTACTAATAAATAATGAATAAAAAAATAAATGGAGACGCCGGGTTTCGAACCCGGGTCACCCACAAACCCAAACACACAACACACCGCTCCGCCACACATTGTTTTTGTAATAAACACGGAAACAAATAGGATTTATAATAAAACCGAAAAGTCAAATCTGCAATCAGCGCGCCCAGAACTCGCACTCACCGGAAAAACCGACGTTCCGCGATTTTGGCTACCTTTCCTTTGACTGAAACGCACAATTTAATCTCGACGCCAGTTATAACCGTTGCCGGCAGTCAATTTCGGTCGTAACCGCCGGAAAACCTTTGACCGCGAACCTTGACCTCGATTCAAACCCAATTCAGCTGTTCATCCCTATAAATACTCACTCAAACATCTCGTAAACCTTTCGCTCTCAACTGCACTTTCTTTCCGAAGTTGCATTTCCTCAAAAGCTCGTCGCCGGAGATTTCCAATTTCGCCGGAACATCGCCGGAATCGTTGATTAGAAAACCGTATTCGTTCATCAGACGGTATAACTGTCTAAACCTCTCTGCTATCTTTTGATTTATACTTTAATTGTTCAAACCAATTATCAAAACTGTTAAAACAGTTCACTTAGCCGGAATCCGCAAATCAGAACCGACGAATTTTGCCGGAAAACCTGAAGAAGGCACTCTGTGTTGGTACATCTTATTCCTTAATTTCCTTCTTCTATTTCAATTCAATCAAATATAAGCGTTGTTGGTCAATTAAACAAACAGTCGGTTTCACTGTTCGGTGATTCGATAAGTGAAGAAGATGAAGTTAAAACATGTGTATTAGTATAATTAAAATCGGGTATATAACCGGGTTAGACACACAGTCCATCGGTGGACTGTGTGCACAAACAATTCACACGTCCCGAGTTCGAATCGCACACGTTACTGACTTTCAGAATTAAAACCAACATTTTTAGAACTGAATCAGAACAAGTCACAGAATGTTTATAAGGAATATAATTCAGTAGATAAGCAGATTAGACACAAAGCCCAACTGGTTGGGCTGTGCGCACTCGAACCGAAGGATCCGAGTTCGACTCCGGGTCCCTGCAACCGGTTCGGCCATATAAATCATTTTTAATAAAAAAATCAAATAAGTTTAAAATTAATTAGTATAAATATAATTAAAACAGAGAATATTTCGGGTTAGACACGTAGTTCAGTTGGTAGAGCTGCGTGCACGTATACGAGAGGTCCCGAGTTCGAACCTCACTCAGCGCATATAAAAACACAGTCCGACCGGTCAACGGTCAAAAAGTCAATTTTTTTTATTTTATTTATTTATTTAATTAGAAAATTATTTAAAAATACTTAAAAATAAGATTTTTAAAGTTAGAAAATTTCCTTAAACTCACAAAAATATATCTAAAAATCCCATTAAGAGTATGAACTAAAAGTATTAATCTCAAATAAAATCCATTTATTTACCGAATCATTTCGTTATTATTTTAGGTTAGTTTTTCCCTCGTCGATCAAATCCTAAAATTCGTGCGCATCCAACGTCATCAAAGAACGCACCCAATGTGAGTGAATCTCTATCAATTCCCCGTTTTAATCATGTTTTGGGGTTATCATGTGTCGTTTAATTCTTTATTATATGTAAACACTTGTGCATACATCATATCCGTGATCAAATGTGTATCAAATGTGTATCAATTGTTGTGTGGATTATATGTAGATTGGTTTTATCATTCTCAGTGCACGCATTTCATTAGGCCCATCAGTTTCCCGTGGGAGACGGGTTGAGCATCAGGTGCCTCATAAGATCGGCTGCGTTTGATTGAGCCTTGATCTCACATTCATCATCATTCATATCATATATTCATCCAAAGTGGTTTGTGTTTGTTGACTTATATATGTTTGCTCACATGTATTTATTGCACAAATTTTCCATATTAAATAAAACAAGAAATTAATAATAATGTTTTATCAAGGTTCACTCGCCAACTTTTGTTGACCCAAAATATCCCCCGTTTTACACATGATACAGGTGATCCAGCTGAGGCAAGAAATACATAGGAAGACCTAGAAGAATAAACCAGTTTAAGCTTTGGATTATTTACATAGTTTCATTTCCTTGTAATTGTATGAATTTTGATTTGGATATTTAAGTTGTAATTTGAATTTAAAAAATATGAAACATTTTAGTAAACATCATGAGCTTTGGTAATAACCCAATTATGCCCCGACTCTTATTCCGCTGCGGGTCGGGATGTGACACTATAAAACAAATAAAAATCGGATATTGAATGGGTTAGTCACACAGCCCAGTTGGTTGGGCTGTGTGCATGCGAAGCAAATGGTCCCGGTTCGAGTCTTGTTTGTTGATTCGATTCACTGCAATAACATACCCTTTTTATAAAAGTAAAATTCTGAAACATGTTAGTAAGTGTATAAGAATAATTAAAACTAAGTATTCTTTGGGTTAGACATGCAGCACAGTTGGTCAGGCTACGTGCACACGAACGGAAGGTCACGGATGGGGTTCGAGTCACGTATGGGGCGGTTTTGAGGGAATTATTCTGATTAATTTAGAAAACATATTTTTAATTAAACCTTTAATTATTCCCATCAAAAATATGTTATTTTTTTAAAATATGACCAATTAATCTTACCTATAAATATAAGTTAAAACAACTAAAAAATATAATAATAAAAAATAAATACTATTTTGAATAATCTAATAAATTATGTAAATAATAAGATGGTTAAAAAGATTAAATTCAATCGAGGGAATATTTTAGCTAAATCGTTATGTGCATATCTAGGATAAAACGTTCGGTATCCCAACTTCACACTCGTGCGCAATCTTCAACGAACTTTATTCGCACCCACTGTGAGTGAATATTACAACTCCCCTTTTATTTCACATTTTTTGGGTGTATCATGTGTCGCTTTATGTTGTTATCTCGTTATTTAATTTCGTGCAATTACCATTATGTGATCTAACGTGTTATGTGACATTGTTTTGTTGCCATTTAGTATTCATACGCTCATTGCAATCATTTACTCACATTAGGCCATATGCTTCCCCGTTAGCTACGCTTTAGATTAGTTTGGTGTTTCTTTAAGTGGAATAGTTTGGATGATAATATATGTGTTAGGAGGATCAATGTGTGTAATTTGCCTCTAAAAGGTCAAATGGATAAGAACTAGAAAATGGTTAAAAGGAAAACGAGCTAATCAAGTCAAAGTCAAATGGGTGTAATCACCCAAATCATATTAAAAAACACTTTGCAAATCATTTAGTTCAAAAGATATATTATCATGGCAACTATATAGCTATATTAATCATATTAAAAATTAAAAATTAGTTAATAATAAAAAATAGCAAAAGAGTGTTCACATGTTCGGTCACTCTAATTCAATCTAAAAATATCCATTTCAACCAAACCTGTCACATTGATTGCGTTTTTTAACCATATATATATGTATAAACGGTACCTGTACTCTTTGACCTGTTAACCGCACACCCATTTTGCCACATCTATTTTGAAGAATGATGGGGCAATTTTTTTTGAAGAAAATAATATTTTTTACTAATTTATGGGGTTGAAACATTAACGTCAGCCGAAGTTTTTCAGTAAGATAGAAGGATAGAAGATGTTCATGGTGTTTTTTCTTCTACTAGACAGTACAACCATTTTTCAACATCCCATAAATTACTAAAATTCAATCCGGTAAATTCGCATTATCCAGTTAAAATGTATATAAAAAAATTGAAACATCGGATGTAAAAACTTTACCTTTTGTTTTATTTTTAAGAACTTTGTATGTGTTGCTTAAAGACCTATCCCATCTAGCGTTTAAAATTAGATAAGGTTAGCAAAGTGGACGCACATGACAACATTCAGTGTTGAACCAGTACAAGTAAAAGGTCTGAACCATTTAAAAGGCGGTATAATGTTTAACCGTTTAGAAGCAAATGTCTAACCAATTTAGATTAGATGTCTCAACCATTCAGATTCATTATAATGCTTGACTATTCAGACATTCGCTCGCGAAACAAACATTCTGAACCATTAAGTACTGAACCAGTTGGAGGTCTGAACCATTAAGAACCTCATAAAGAGCTAAACAAACAACCCTTTAGTGTAATGTTTAACCATTCAGACATCTGCTTGCAAAACAAACACTCTGAACCATTAAGTGCTGAACCATTAAGAGCCATATTAAAAGGTAAACAAACAACAATCTCTAAGACTGTTAGTTAACTTAAAAGGGTAAAGTAGCATGGCGTTTGTACGATAACCAAGGTACAACATCTAAAAATAAATTACTAATTTGCAACATTACAAGGACATGCGTTTTATCATTCAACTTAAAGTAGTTTAAAAATATTTATATTTCTATAATCTAATGATTGTGACGTGTTACTATTTATAATGTGATATATACGAATTAAATTGTTGTTCTATATTTTGCATTAAGCCATCAAAAGTATTTCTTCAATGAATTAGAATATTAAACATATTTTCACATTAATTTTAAGAACTTAAAGAGTTAATCAAGAATCAAGATTAGGGTTTTTCATTGTTCGAATTATGATAACTTTAACTAAAATTCTTACCTAAGATACGTAAAGAATTGTTGAAGTCTTTTGATTTGTTAACTAATCAATGTTTGTTATATTTTTAGAATCTTATTTTTTCATACCTAATTTTCTATTCGTTAAAATTGTTAAAAATAAAATTTAACTTAACAAATCATAATCATCCAATTTTTTGGTATTTTAATTTATACATTTCATTTTTCAATTTAAGATCATTATAGTTTGTAAGTTTATATTTTTATATCACCCCGTTTACACTAACTGATATTGTAAATAGAATTCGTGAGATTCTATTTTGCTCCGTTGGAATACCAAGATATTTGGTGGTCTTACAAATGGTTACTGAGGAACAACAGTCACAATATGATATGACAAAAATTGCTTTAGTTTTAGCTTTTTAAGAAATGCAAGTCTCATACTCTCATTGTACAACATTTCCATTTTATTTGTTGTATATAAATGATAATGAGAATGCAAATGATGTGTTTTTCCTTATTTTCTTTGTCATGTTCATATCGTAATGCCATTAATTCTGTAGGACTTCAAGATTTTATATGAAAAAACCGACTCAATAGAAAATTGTTTATGGTGGTTTTCATTTGAAAGTCTCCCTATACGCTAAAACCATTCAAGTTATATGTCTCTTATCATGTCGTGTGTTTTGACACAACGTGACTAGAGGACAAGGCCAACCGATTGACTTTCCAAACTAGGCAAGAGCCCATAGCCCCCTCCCCCCAAAGGGCCCAATATTATAATATAATAATTATCAATAGTATATTATATGAACGAGGGATGGACATTTTAAGATATAAAAATATAAGAACTATTCTCTCTTAATATAAAAATACACCCCTAAAATAAGGGTAAATTAGTCTTTTAAACAATAATTATATTTTAGCCCCCATCTTATAACTATTAAATCCCAAAGTTTTAACATAATTATAGGTAATTAGTTACATTTTTTCACTTCCATAACAAACTTATAATTCTTTTACGTATTCTTGTCATATCTTATAAACTATAATGTTTTTAAAAAAATCTAAAAGTATAGTGACCACCTACTCATTTTTGTCGACGTTTTGATAGTTGTCTTGTCAGTATTGACATGTGGATTAAAAGGTACAAGTAGATGCCTTAGTGTACAAATGATTAAAGCCCGAAAACTTAGTTATTATCTCATAATGTTTAATAGCTATAGAATGTCAAGTGATTAAATATCTTCAATTTAATCGTCTCATCTAGATTACATTTTAATCCCTCATCTTTAACAAAATTATGAATAATTAGTTAATAGTTACATTTTATCTCCTTATAAAAAACCAACTCCACCTACACGATTTTTAAACGGTCATAACCTTTTGGTATATATATATATATATATATATATATATATATTCAAATTACACCAATATAAACGAGTATTTTATTCTCTTTAATTTAAGTATAATATTACTATAGTTTTTTTAAGTTAAAGTTGATATGTTACGTGACTAATACTGTCTAATGGTGAGTAATAACTGAATCGTTAACTGAAATCGATCGAAATCAACCAAAACTGACCTACCGAAACCCGGATTAACCAAAAACGGTTATCGATTTTTTTGTACCCTCATTTAATCAAAATTAACTGAACGAAACCATTCATATTTTTATATATTTATAGCTTTTATATCTTCGGTTCATGTATTTCATATTTATACCCCCATTTATGTATTTATATCTTCATTTAATGTATTTATACATAAATTTTAGGTATTTCTAATTAAAAGATTTATCCCATGTTTGGTTTTAGCTATTAACCGAAATCAAAGAAAAAACCATCACTCTAACTGAATAAGCCTAACCGATTAACTGAAAACAGATTGGTTAATAAAATAGACTAATTGATGACCTCGATTTCAGTCGAGGATAATAATCTAGCCAACCGAACAATGCATACCGTGGCAATGTTTGTGTTTCCCGCTGCATCGCACGCTATTATTGGTTATCAATCAAAACCGGTTATCGATGAGCAATAACTAAATCATTAACCTAAACCAAACCACAAACAGATGAAACCGAACTAAAATCAACCAAAAAACTGGTTATCAAATTTTTTGTACTCTCGTTTAACCAAAATTATCTTAACCGAACCAAATCATTCATATTTTCAAATGTTGCTAGCTTTTATACCTCCGGTTCATATATTTTATATTTTATATCTTCATTTCATATATTATACTTTCATTTTATGTATTTCTACTTCGATTTCATATATTTTTAAGCAAAAGTTTTAGCCAAAGTTTGGTTTTTGTTGTTAACTAAAATTAAATGAAACAAACAAAAAACCTTCAACTTAACTGAATAAAACGAATTAATTAACTGAAAACTGAGTGGTTAATAAAATAGACTAACCGTTGACTTTGGTTCCGCTTCGGTCGAGGATAATAACCGAACCGACCGAACCATTCACAATACAATGAAATAAATTATCTGATTACTTTGCTTTTGATGTATATCTATCACAATGATACTATAATAAATATTATATAAATAAGAAAACTACAAAAAAACGAGTATCGCAATGCGATATTGAATCCCGCCGTATCACGCGAGCATCCTGCTAGTTATATAATATATGTGTATTAGTTGTTATATATGTCAGTTTAACATGGTTTATAAGAAGAATAAGTTAGTTTTAATTTGGGTGTAATACCAGAATATATTTATCGATCATATGGCTCATATTTGATTTGATACAATTATAGCTCTTTAATACATGGGCTTTTTTTCCCCAATGGTACTTAAACGGAGTATTAACGTGTTATCAGCGGAACTACTCGATTATATCCATCTCAACTAGGCATAATACCTATACACCAATTCAGGAGAAAACCTAATAAATATGAGACAACCCCTTGTGGAAATCGAACCTAGGATTTATTTGTGCAAAGCTTTATCCCACCCTTAAAATGTCACAAGGCTATAAACCATTTTCAATACATTAAACTTTTCTAACTTTTCATGTATAGCAAGTTGATATAAGAAAAAGGAGCACATCTCAACACTACCCAAAACACGTGCCTCTAATAATAGGACCTTCGTATTCCACATGAACGTTTGGTTTAGTGTTACCTCTCCTCTTTAAACCATTTTTCTATTTTTATTTGCGGTTAAATTCAAATGGAGCAAACGTTGTTATAAATAATATAAATAGTGAAAAGAAAGTATTCTAAGTATAATTTATTACTAACTTATTCAATCATTAAACGGCGATATGATTTACTGATTGCAAGTATCGGTAAACAAAACTAAAATTAAAATATACGTTTTTAACTAATAAGCTACTTGTAATATAATAGTACTATAAAAAAAAACTATACGTTTGCTAAGTAAAATTATCACCATTTTAGTCACAAAAATTCATTTGGAGACGTATTTGCAAACACTATTTTCAAACACCATTGGGCATTTGACTAACATATTTGTAACACATGGTCATAATTTTATAATAAAAATTACATAAATAAATATAAACATTGTAAATATACTCTTTTTACATAATTTTGGGAAATTATAGTACCCGTACAGTGTACAAATCATACAAATTAAATATGAAATACAACATGTTTAAATAAATCGATTCAAATCGTTGTCTTCAACAAGAGCCTTAACCGCGTCTTCTTGTATGGTCCGTCGTGTGGGCTTCAACAAGGTCTTGAACCACATCTTTTTATACAATATTTTCTTACAAAATGAACAAAACAAGTGTTGACGGTTGTGGCTGAGGCACGTGTTCAACACACTTTCCTTAAAACAGATTTCGCGACTCTACTAAAGATAACGCGTCTGTCTTCCAGGGTACAATAGCCGGAACAGTCTGTACTGCCGGAAATGGCCACGCGCTCGAGGTTACAACGGATAAAATTATAGTGTTAGAACTTGTGAAAAAATAATGATATGGAGGAGTTGAAATTGAGCAGAGATAACTTATCTCTCTAAGTACCCAACACATGGGTATTCAAGTATCTCTTCTTTTTCAAGAACTCTCCATGAATTCATGTGTTTTCTTGTATTACTTCTCTTGTATTTTTTCTAGCATATCTCAAAATGAGACACATAGCCTATTATTTTTACAAGAGTTGAGAATAAGTGAAAAATCTCACTTAATTAGTTAGACATAAACTCTAATAATAACAAATAAATTGACATAAAAACTCTACTCAAGAGTTTAACTTTTAATTCACCATATAAAGAGTTTAATTAGTAATTATAATTTTACTAAATTAATATCCATTCACACTACAAAAATTTCCAACAATATTCGTCTGACTTTTATAGCCTAGTGACATAGCTTTATAGCCTAGTGGCATGTTATAATCGTATAGTCCGATATGAGAAAAAAGGTAAAGGTGAAAATACGTCAAGAGTGTAATTTATAGCCTTATAGGAATGACAATGGGTCGGTTCGAGTCAGGTATTGGTAATCTCATACCCATACTTGTTTATAAAATTGTATGTCATACCCGGCCCGATACCCGTTAGGTATTTGTTGGGTAATTATCCGTCGGGTATCGGATATACCCATTAATTTGTTAAAATAAATACGTTTCAAACTTGTATTCATTAAAATGTCTAAATTCTATGCTTCTACTTAACGACGTTTGACACTTCTATTCGTTTCACGTCAAAATTCTATGTTGATATTCCATTTGTTATCAAGTAAAGTTCGTGGCACAAGATAACGCGTAAAGGTTAGCTGTTAAAGGGTTAACATTTAGCAAGAAAAAAAAGGATCAAGATATCTAGAAGAAGATAACGATGGCCATGCACGTGACTCGTAAGTGGGTGTGAAACTCGGACAGCTCATTCTCATGTCCTTACTCCACAACTTTCAATTTATTAATTATAATGATCAATAAAATATAAATAATTGCAGAACATTATGAAGTTTTATATTAGTCCAATTCATTAGAATTAGTCTTAAACCTCCAACGTTGCAGGGTGTAAAACCATGCAATTAATGTTATGTAGTTGGGGTAAAATCATATTAAGCAGCAATTCAATAATGACTAAAACCGGGAAAAGGGGTAAAATAAAAACATAATTTTTTTAACACAATGTTACGTAAAAAGTAGACATATTTGAATTTGTACCGACACATATTAGAAAGCCGATGAGGTAAAAAAACCGAGGGACTAAATGTGACTATCTGATATCGTGTTAAATAACAATTGAACGAAAGAACAGAAAACTTGAGGGACCAAATATGACCACCAAAAATCATGCTAAGTAGCAACCAAACAATGACTAAATTCACGACAAAACATAAAACAAAAACTAATAAAAAAAGTTAAATGTCATTTTCGTTCCTTTAGTTTGTCCAAATGTCAATTCAGGTAAAATTTCAAATGTATACCATTTTATGTCCCTGATATTTTTGAAACATGACAGTTCTGTCCAATAAACATGAGTTAATGGTCATTTTCGTCCTTGTGATTTGTCTAATTATTCGATTCAACCTTAGTTTTTTGGACTGAATTAGCATGCTTCAGGAGTGTCAGGGGCTCTAATAGCATAAATTTGAAATTTAGCTTGAACTTACATAATTGAACAAATCATAGGGACAAAAATGACAGTTAACTCTAAAAAAATTAAACTCATTTAACTTTTATAGCAAATATATAATAGAATCAAAGTTTTGTTACAAAACTTAAAAAAACCCTTAAAGTTTACTTTGTAAAGAAAAAAAATCACGAAAACGCAAACACAAATGTTACTATTCCTAATGTTCATACGGTTAAGTTAAGTAGTTTGCAAAAGTTGTGCCCGAAAAAAAGCAAAGAACTTTAATATTTTCATTGTGTTAGGAATAAATTAATAAATAATAAATATATATGAATAAGCTCAAAGGAGATTTTATTTATTAAATAAAGCATAATTTAAACTTGAGCTCGGATACAAACTTGTTTTAACTAAGGCTACCCGGGCACTCCACAGGTAGGCTTCTGCGGTTTCGAACTCACATCAGAACACCGCAAGGGTAGGTAAGGCGAATTCAGTTAGCCAGGAGGGGTACTAGTGAACGGGTTAAGTTGTTTGAGGTGGGTGTTGATCTTGAGATTGGTTGGGGCATTTGACTTTATTAATATTAAACAAAAAAAAGTTTATGGCATGGATATGCGCCGCCGGTGTTTATTAGTTAATGAATACTTTGCTCTAAATTTAACGTGGCGAATGATGGTTGGTTGGATCTAGGGTACTTACCCTTGAGTGCCCCTTCCTCCCTAAACTCGGGTCGGGCTATTGACGATCAAATCTCAACTTATTATGATTGAATTCAAACGATTACCATTTACTTCATACCTGATCACTTTTAGTGTAGTTGAAAAGGATATGCTTTCACGATTGGACTAGATCGAAAACCTAACGCATGAAATTTCTAACTAGGGTTGAACCGGTTTTTCATTTTTTTTTCTTCTCAATACCCTACCTACGGGTTCATTTACTATTTCATTCTTTATTTTTTAATTATTCAAGTGTTTAATTTTCATAAAAATTACAAATTTACAGCAATACCGTAAAAGTTCTATTAGACTATTCATAACGTTATTGGGTTCTTAATCTGGTTCCTGTGACACTTGTTTTTCTTTATCAACGACAAACTAACCTACTTTCAAATACCCCTATACAGATCTAGTAAGTAGAGATCTAGTAAGACAATTTCTTCAACATCCGATCCAATTCACCAATATTTATCAAGCAATCAAAACCATACCGACACAAAGTCTTGCACCTTTACCATGTGTAATATTCATTCTTACCCTACACAAAAAAAAAAATAGCCACGTGGCACCACCAATACATGCAAAAATTCAAATCACAGACATCAAATTACCCCACAATTAACAGCAAAATGGGCCCCACTTCCCCTCTTCACCCTCGCTACCATATATACACACACACCTTCATCCCATCGAATCCAATCCATTCGATCAACAAAACTCAACCAAAAGGTTTACAGTTTACACACTCGAAGATATAGCATGACGTCATCAACGGCGAGAGTGGATCTGGACGGAAATCCGGTAAAACCGTTAACAATATGCATGATCGGTGCCGGAGGATTCATCGGTTCGCACTTGTGCGAGAAATTGTTGTCTGAAACGCAGCACACTGTGTTAGCTGTGGATGTGTATAATGATAAGATCAAGCATCTTCTCGAACCGGACTCCCTTCCTTGGGCCGGTCGCATCCAGTTCCACCGGATTAATATTAAGAATGATTCTCGCCTTGAAGGTCTCATCAAGTGCTCTGATCTGGTAAAATGTTGCGTTATTTGTTTAGATTTGTTTGAATTGATGCTTGTTTAGTGTCGGTGATTTGTGTTTGTTTGATATTGTGCGGTTTGGATCTGCATTTTTGTGTTTAGCTGATTGAGTTTGTGTTTTAGAGTGAGGATTTGATTGATGTTAAGTTGTTATGTGTTGCGAGTGTTTATACTATGGTGATTTGTGTTTTTTTTGCTATCGATTGTTTTGGATCTGCATTTTTGTGTTTAGTTGATTGATTTTTGCGTTTTAGATTTGAGAATTTGAGTGATGTTAACTGTTAAGTTGTTTGATGTTGCAAGTGATTAATACTGTATGGCTCTGGTAACAGAGATTTTGCTTTTGTATGGTGCTTAGAGTGTATATCACTGAAACAATACTTTAGAATGTGTGATTTACAGTCTGCTAATTGCAGAGATCATGTTCAATAAGGTGCATCTGTTCCTGCATTTGATCTATTTTGTTTTAGCTGTCGGTGTTTTGCGTTTATCGCTATGGATTTTTCTGGATCTGCATTTTTGTGTTTAGCTGCTTGATTTTGTGTTTGAGTGTGAGAATTTGAGTGCTGTTAAGTTGTTCTATGTTAAGTGTTCAATAGTTTAAGGCTTTGTTAACAGAGATTTTGTGCTTAAAGTTTAAATTACTGAAATAATACATTAGAATGCGTAGTTAACATTTTGCTGATTGCAGAGATCATGTTTAATAAGGCGCGTCTGTTCATGCATTTGATCTACTTTGTTTTCACTGTCGGTGATTTGTGTTTTTTGCTATCGATCGTTTTGGATCTGCATTGTTATGTTTAATTGCTTGTTTTTGTGTTTGAGAGTGAGAATTTGAGTGATGATAACTATTGGTAAGTTGTTCTATGATGCAAGTGCTCAATGAGGTATGGCTCTAGTAACAGAAATTTTGCTTGTGTACAATGCTTAAACTGTAAATTACTGAAATAATACATTAGAATGTGTGTTTAACAGTTTACTAATTGCAGAGATCATATTTAATAAGGTGAATCTGTTTCTGCGTTTGATTAATTTTGTTTTCTGTTCATGTTTAGACTGTTAATCTAGCTGCGATCTGCACACCGGCGGATTACAATACCCGTCCACTTGATACGATTTACAGCAACTTCATCGATGCGCTCCCTGTGGTACGCTTTACATTTGTATAGCTTTGATTTGAGGTTTATATATATTATAAACTATTCTACCGTTTTCTATGTTTCATTCCATGAAGTATTCTATGATTTATGGATCATTAAGTGTCATCTTCGTCTCTTAGGTCAAATACTGTTCCGAGAACAACAAGCGCCTCATTCACTTTTCCACTTGTGAAGTATATGGGAAAACCATCGGTAGCTTTCTTCCCCAAGATAGCCCTCTGCGACAGGTATGGATTCAGATATATTCAACTATCAGTAGCTATGTTCCATAAATCAGAATCCGATTTGTCTAAACATCCCCACTTACAGGATCCTGCTTACTATATTCTCAAAGAAGACGCATCCCCTTGCATTTTTGGTTCAATTGAGAAACAACGATGGTCTTATGCATGTGCAAAACAGTTAATTGAGAGGCTGATCTATGGTGAGTATACTCGCTTTCGGATCACTTACTGATAACATCCATTGTTGCATGCTCTTATTCCTTTCATTTCCTTTGCAGCCGAGGGTGCAGAGAATGGTCTTGAGTTCACCATTGTAAGGCCTTTCAACTGGATTGGCCCTAGGATGGATTTCATTCCTGGGATTGACGGTCCCAGTGAGGGTGTTCCAAGGGTTCTCGCATGCTTTAGCAATGTATGTTCAGTTTCATCTTTTGAGTTCAAAATTTTCAGAACTTTTGAGTCTTTAGATCTTATTTTTCCTGATAATCGTTTCAGAATCTGCTCAGGCGTGAGCCCTTAAAGCTTGTGGATGGCGGTCAATCACAGAGAACCTTTGTCTATATTAAGGATGCTATTGAAGCTGTTCATTTGATGATTGTATGTTACATACTTGATTTCGTTTTTTAATTTTTTATAAGAGTAAAATGCCATTTTCGTCTCTGAGGTTTGGCCAGTTTTGCAACTTTCGTCGGAAGGTTTGTTTTTCCGCATTTGGATCCAAAGGTTAGAATCTTGTCATTTTCATCCGGCTCGTTAACTCCATCCATTTTTTCTCCGTTGAGTAAGGGGGTATTTCCGTCTTTTTTTTTGTTAACTTATGGGCAATTCGGTCTTTTTCACTATATGTAAAAAGACTGAATACCCTGAAAAAAACCTAATTGCCCTTTAAGTTAACAAAAAAGATGGAAATGCCCCTGACTTAACGGAGAAAAATGGATGGATTTAACATGCCGAATGGAAATGGCAAGATTTCAAACCTTTTGGATCCAAATGCAGAAAAACAAACCTTTGGACGAAAGTCCCAAAACGTATCAAACCTCAGGGACGAAAATGGCATTTTACTCCTTATAAATTTAAATATCTAAAAAATGGATCCTTGACAATTGCTTGTGTCATTATCAGGAAAATCCTGCTAGAGCCAATGGTCATATCTTTAATGTGGGCAACCCTAACAATGAAGTTACAGTACGACAACTTGCTGAAATGATGACCAAGGTAACATACTAACATTATCCCTTTTCGCTTGTATATTTATTGATCAAAAGGGTATCGGAAATGCAATGTTCTTCTAGTAGGTTTAATTCTATATGGGATTATGGTCTAATCCACAGTCTCATATGACAGGTATATGCGAAAGTAAGTGGAGAAGATTCAATAGAGACTCCAACCATTGATGTAAGCTCTAAAGAGTTTTACGGTGAAGGATATGATGACAGTGACAAGAGAATCCCAGACATGACCATTATTAACAAACAATTAGGTACAATGCCCACCTTATTCTTGTTTCTTGAGTGATGCCCCATGAAATGGTATTATTTGTACTATAAAATGGGTTTATCTTTATCAATGGCATAGGTTGGGATCCAAAAACATCACTTTGGGACTTGCTGGAATCCACACTTACGTACCAACACAGGACTTATGCTGAAGCAGTGAGGCAATCTATTGCAAAGCCGCTGGCCAATTAAAAGTGTGGTTCTGGTTCTTATAATCTATGTGCATTCCTACTGTAAGACTTTTGAAGAAACTGTTGATTATGTGTTGGTTCATTTCATCCTGTGAGACTTGCACCTGTAATGTGTAGTATGGGAAGTCTGCTTGTATAATCTGCTGTGTACACCACAAAGATACCAGCTCGGTTTTGTTTTTCGGTTATGTTTTACTAGTGTCGTATTCTTTTATTAGGTCTCGCCAGGGCCTTGTCGTAATTTAATAAATTATATTTGTTTGACCTTTTTCCTTTTATATTAATTTATAAAAATATATATATTTGTGTATGTATTATTCTAATGAATTATGATTATCTTTATCAATTTATTATTTTTCTAGTCAAACTAACAAATTTGAAAAAAAAAAATCTATCAAACTAAGTTGTCAAAGCAGACGGTATAGCTGACTTGCCCAAACCGGCTGGTTTGGCTTTGTGCGTTGTTTCTAGACCGTAGTTAGTTGTTTTTGCTGAGACTTTTGTCGAAACTGAACTAAGCGTTTCTAGACCGTAGTTAGTTGCTTGGCCTGAAATTTTTGTCAAAGCTGGACCAACCAATCCGGGAAAATCGACTAGTTGATCGAACTACATATCACAAGTACTCGGTTAGTTACTAGGTAAGTTTTCCAAAAGCAATAACCCTTGTATTACATCTCCATAGTGTTCACTGCTGGTGTTGAATAATGTATATGTGATGCATATACATTCTTAAATAAAAAAAGTAAACAAGCCAACCAAAACCACAACTACGAAATATTTGCTGGTGTTTTAGACACAAAGCAGTTTAGTTGAGAAAAAAAATCACAAGGTGGTTTTTATAAGAAAAGTTCATGAAATATGAAATAAAATGGTATTGTTTGAGTTTCTAATAACACGATTTAGTTTGGTTTTTCATCGTTCCAAGATTTGATAGTCCCAAGTTACTCACTTATGCACAAGAGTGAGTTCAATTCTTTTTCTTATGGGGTCACTATTTTTCGGTGCTTGGATTTCTAATAACGTGAAGTCAAAGGTTAGGTCGATTCGGTTCGGATCGAATCACATTCCTTCCACCAATGCATCTTTGACTGCATTCCATAAGCAAATAATTGACCAAGCAAAATGGTCTATTCGACTTTACACTATACTAGTTTTCATATTGCTCAAACCGTCAAGTCGAAATCATCTTATTTACCACAAAGAAAAAGAAAGAAAAAACAAATCATTGTGGAAAGTCATAACTTTTTGGTTAAGATGTACCTCTAATCAAATATGTTTGCCTAGTTTCATCTGTTTTATTAGTGTTATGTTACAAAAGTGGTTTTGTTCAGAAGGATCCCATGATTCTTCGTAACTTTAAAGATGAGTCAAAATTAGGGTGACTTTATTTTTTCTGTAAAAAATTGTCTCATCATCACTATTTGAAGGCAAACATGTGATGCACAAGACATCTTGATGATGCCCCACTTATTGATGCGTCCCAAGCGCACAAGAACATCCCCTCCACCTCCACCGCCTTTGCTACAAGAATACAGGGTCGTCTCTGAGAATTCAGGAGCCCTGTACAAGTAGAAAAAATGACCCCTACCCTATATGACCTTAAAGCTACAAATCTTAATGGTATTAACGACATTCTGGTTTCGTTTTTTATACATATGTTACTTTTTTCCGAATGTATAACTGTTTTTTTATCTAAAGTTACTTGGACTGTACGCATTAATCAACAGTGTCTATGTTCCGTTTTCCCTAAAGTTACATATGTCGATGTTTCAGCGTTATTATTTTTGATAGTTTTACGTGTTATCTCGTATATTATACCAACACTAAAGCGAACCAACATCAATCAAATTGTCGGTGTATAGTCCAAGAAAATGTTGATAATTTAATTGGTAAAATAAATAATGGTGAGAAATTAATGAAAAGTAAATAGGGGTAGAGAAACAGTGATTGACCTCCAAACTAGGAAAGCTTTATTTTGATAACCGATGGTTTCTTTAACCACCATTGCCGATGATCACCATCTTCGATCAAAACTGTGGCTTTCAACCTTTCGTCCTCTTGATCGTTATCTCTTCCAAACACAATTTTCTGCTCTTAAATCAACGAATGCAAACCCTGTTCGAACGTGCGGCAACCCCCGACAACATTCCAAACATAACCGCTGCGGTACCACGTACGATCCACTGTCATCAATGTAAGGTTCGGTACTTGTAATTATCAATATTTTATTTATTCCAAACTTGTTCATTTTGTAATTTTATATTGAATTGGTTTGCAAGGTTCTATGTTATAAAATGTTTATTATGTTTATTTTGTAATTTTATATTAAGACGACTATTATATAGGTACAGTAAACAAACAGTAATATCCCACTTGTAAAGTAGGGTCTAGGAAGGTGAGGTGGGGGAAAACCTTACCTCTATTCCTTCCTGGAGATAGAGGCTGCTCCCGATTAGATACCTGGCTCAACAAATCTTTTTTTTTTAAACGTTATAGAATACAAATAAAATACAATGTTTACTAGTAAACGAAGTAAAAAAGCGGAAGAAATAAAAGAAGGGAAAATTACAAAACTAGCCATTGACCAAAACCACTTTCAAACCTAGTCACTTCCCGCGTCCTTGGAGAGATTTCATGCGCGGGATGTGTTTGTGGGTTGTCCACCTCATGCGTCTGGAATAATGCAACTTTTGAAAAAACCACGTGTCCATTTATCTATTGGGTTTCAATGACGTGGCTCCAAGGAGGCGGGAGGTGGCTAGTTTTGAAAGTGGGTTTGGTGAATGGCTAGTTTTGTAAATTTCCCATAAAAGAATCACAAAGCACCTAGCAAAACACTATATGCCTAGAAAATTTTGATACCTTAAAATTATGGTAGTTTAGTAAGCATCACAGAATGACATACTGGAGTGGTCCATGATATATGGGTGAATTTTCTCTTAAAATGTGGAAAAATGTTGTTTATGCGGACTATATACCACCAATCATATGATAGTGAACATGAGCCTTTATCATTTCGTTTTCTGAATCTACAGTACTAATAGTTTTCTGTTTTAAGTTTCACAGTTCTCAAATGCGGCATAAAACATGCAAATAAGAACAAGCAATGCAGACGGTTTCAGGATTAGTGTTTCAAACACACCTAGTTGTTCAAACCACACTTCTGGTTATGATGACATAGAATCATTAGGAGACGTTTTTCTTTGGGGAGAGATATGTTCTGACGTGTGTTCAAGTGACGGATCCGTAAATGCATTCCCATCAAAAACTGATGTTACCATTCCTCGACTTCTAGAGTCAAACGTAGTTATAGATGTCCACCAAATTGCTTGCGGCGTTAGACATTATTCTCTCGTAACAAAGCAAGGCGAGCTTTTTACGTGGGGAGAGGAGTCTGGCGGCAGGCTCGGTCACGGGCTCGAAAAAGACTTCGGTCGCCCACGCCTCGTCGAATTTCTAGCGGTTACGAATGTTGATTATGTTGCGTGTGGTGAGTTTCACACGTGCGCGATATCTACATCCGGTGATTTGTATACATGGGGGGATGGGTCCCACAATGCTGGACTTCTCGGTCATGGAACCGACGCGAGCCATTGGATACCGAAACGAATTTCCGGACCTCTAGAAGGGTTGGTGGTTTGTTCGGTTGCTTGTAGCACGTGGCATACGGCTCTGGCAACTGTTGATGGTAGGCTTTTCACTTTTGGTGACGGGACGTTTGGCGTTTTAGGGCATGGAGATCGTGAGAGCTTGAAATATCCTGTGGAAGTTCAGTCATTAAACGGATTGAAGGCGTTAAAAGTTGCGTGTGGAGTATGGCACACTGCCGCAATCGTAGAGATTACAAACCAGCATGGCGGACATTCAACGTCCCGAAAGCTCTTCACATGGGGCGATGGCGAAAAACATAGATTGGGTCACGGAAACAAGGAAACGCACTTAAAACCGAAATGTATATCCGCTTTAATGGACTACAACTTTCATCAACTCGCATGTGGAAACACCATGACCTTAGCTCTTACAACATCTGGCCATGTTTTCTCCTTCGGTAGTACTTCATACGGTCAACTCGGGAACCCACAATCAGATGGGAAATTGCCTGCGATGGTGCAAGACGAGCTGGTCGGTGAGTTTGTTGAAGAAATCGCATGTGGAGCATACCATGCTGCTGTTTTGACATCACGGAGCGAAATATTCACATGGGGGATGGGTGCAAATGGAAGACTAGGCCACGGGGATTTCGAAGACCGCAAAACACCGACATTAGTAGAATCGTTAAAAGATCGAGTCGTTAAAAGCATTTCTTGCGGCGCGAGTTTCACTGCTAGTATATGCATTCATAAGTGGATGTCCGGAGCAGATCAGTCGGTATGCTCCGGATGTAAACAGGCATTCGGTTTCACAAGAAAGAGACATAATTGCTACAACTGTGGGCTTGTACATTGTCATGCTTGTAGTTCTCGAAAGGCGTTAAAAGCCGCACAGGCTCCGATTCCCGGAAAACCGCATCGTGTTTGTGACTCGTGTTACGCGAAACTTATAAAGAAGCCGCCTGATGTCGGGATCGGGATTGGCAATTCATCTAGTTATCACAGGAGATTTAACAACCAACCGGGGCAAGATGGAAGTAGAGGACCGGGCCGGACTTCGAGGCTTTTAATGTCGCCGAACATTGAACCGGCCAAATACCTTGAAATAATGTCAGCGATGTACGGGCCGAAATCGGGTTCTTATTCTTCAGTAAGATCTTCTCAAGTTCCTTCATCTCAACAATTAAAGGATATTACGTTTCCGAGTTCGATCGGTAGTGCGTTTAGACCGGGTGTAACAGCGTCATCGTTTCAGATGCAGCCGCCGTTTCTTCCATCACCGCGGCTGCCCTCACAACCTCAACCTCCACCTCTGCCATCCAACAGCAGGTCCGCTTCACCGTATTCGAGAAGACCGAATCCTCCGTCTTCTGGTTCTCCGATGTTCTCGAGGGGTGTTATTGATAATCTTAACAAATCGAATGAGCTCTTGAACCAACAGGTGTCCAAGTTGCAGGGCCAAGTACGTACATATTCTTCAGCAAGAGATTTACAAACACCACTGACTTGTCATACGGGTGTATGCCCCATATGGCTCTCGTATGACGAGGAAAAATGGTGGCGAAAGCCGAAAAGGTCATATGGGTCGTATGAATAGTGGTCGCCAAATCATACGACTAGAATGATGTTTTTGACAGACAAATAAATGACTGATGCGACAACTAACAAAGTCATATATATGACCAGTTGAGTAAAATGTCATTTCCGTCCCTGAGATTTGGACAGTTTTATGACTTCCGTCCAAAGGTTTGTTTTTCTGTATCTAAATCCAAAAGATTTTAAATCTTGTCATTTTCATCCGGCCCATTAAATCAATTCTTTTTTTCTCTGTTAAGTCAGAGGTATTTTTGTTTTTTTTGTTAACTTAAAAGACAACTCGGTCTTTTTCACTTTATCACTTTGTGTACAAGCATTTAACATAACGTGGAAAAGACCGAATTAGCCTTTAAGTTAAAAAAAAGACGGAAATACCCCCTGAATTAATGGAGAAAAATGGATGGAGTTAACTAGCCAGATGAAAATGGCAAGATTTCAAATCTTTTGGATTCAGATGCGGAAAAACAAACCTTTGAACGAAAATCGCAAAACTGACTAAACCTCAGGGACGAAAATGACATTTTACTCATGACCATTTTTCTCCGGAACATATGACCTATATGGCTCATACGGTTGTACGATATGACAGGCACACTGGTGTACACTATTGGGGGTGGTGTCTATATACCAACCCCCTTTTCTTCTATACGTGTTTTGCCACTTGAAATGACATATTACCGTTAAATGGTAGGTGAAAACATTAAAGAAGAACAATGAACGCCAAGATGCACAGATTCAAAAATTGCAAACTTATGCCGAAGAATCGGCAACATTAGCATCCGACCGAAATGCCAAGTGTCAAGTTGCTGTGGATGTCCTCAAATTCGTCAGAACTCAGGTATAAGAGATTGAAATACGCAATGATATCTTTTTATAAACAAGTTCTTGATGAAATTAAATACTGTTTTATGCTAGTTAAACACGTTGACAGAGAAGCTGCCTCCTGATGATGAAAGCATAAAAGCGTTGACTTTTAAACTAGATGACTTTCTACAATCCGCTCCGTCAAGGAAATTATCAAACCGAAAGCATCCTAAGGTTGAAGAGAGTGAGGAGGTGACATCACACAATGAATCTTCTGTTGGTGAAACAAGCAAAGACGGTAGTGCACATAGCGCAGAAAAGAAAGAAGTAATTGAACAATTTGAACCAGGTGTATATGTAACTCTCATCCAACTTTCAAATGGTATGAAGATATTCAAGCGCGTTAGGTTCAGGTACACGGCTCATTGATTCTCATGATTCCTTTTGTACTACTTAGTAGGGCTGTAAACGAACCGAATGTCCTTAAGGAATGGACATGTTCATTAACTTTTCACGAATACTTACTGAACGGGATTTCTTGTTCGTGTTCGTTCATTAAGGAAATGAACATGTTTATGAACTATTCATGAACACTTATTGAACGTAAACGAATGCAAACAAACACAAACAAATGTTCATAAACATAAATGAACACAAACGAACGTTTCATATTTCTTTTAAAATAAAATTTGCATTATTCTTCAGAAAGATTAGATTTACGAAGAATCCATAAAAAATACTAAGTACTTAACATAACTATAACTATCTGAACATAGTTGAAAATTTTCACAAACATCATTAACACAAACTAAAATTGAAATGAGCAAATGAGGGATGTTGGCGGAGGTTTTTGTATAACTATGGTTTCAAAATTTTAAAAACTTTAACCAATAAAAAAGAAATATAAGATAAGAAAACCTTTAAATTAATGAACTCAAATGAACATAAATGAACACATTTCCGACGTTCACAAACATAAGCGAAGGAATGCAACCTTTGTTCATGTTCTTTTTCGTTACATATCGAACGAAACTTCTTGTTTGTGTTTGTTCATCTATTAAACGAACGAACATAAACGAATTTTCTCCCAAGCGGTTCACGAACTGTTCACTGAACGCTCGGTTCATTTACAACCCTACTACTTAGAATTTTCTCATCGATATATCTAAAATGCAGCAAAAGACGGTTTGTGGCGGAGCAGGCAGAAGAATGGTGGAAGGAAAACAAAGATAGGGTGTTCAAAAAGTATAGCCGGTCAAAGTCAAACAGCGGTCCGAGTACATCTGCGGCTCAACCGCCACCTGAACAGGAACCATCCACGTCTACATAGCTTAGCCACTTAACGTTACCAACTTCATTTTTGGTGCAGCTTGTCGCACTTTACTAGATTAGATAATTTATCCTTTTTTTACTAATTTGGGTCACATGTGAAAGAGGCATAATGTTATATTTCTAACATGTTAACTAATTTATAGTTAAGATAAAAAAAATATAACCCAAGGAATATCCTGTTACCACTGAGTTACGAACTTGAAAATAAAATATCTGATACCTTTATGTCATTATGTGTATGCCTTTCGGATGATTTGTTATTCTTTAAATATTGGCGTAATCTTTGCAGTCACGTTCCTCCTAAAGTCTTGTGCTATTTAGTGGTAACTGTGATAGTTTAAACAACATAGTATGTATGATGTTATGCACGATGATAATAACCGATTTTAATGGATGGAGATTTATGCTTTGGTGAATGGATTTTGGAGAACAGGCAGGTTTTGATCAAGTTAGTCACTAAATATTGAGTAGCCAAAGATAAGTGTATTCAAGATATCCAAGGTAAGTCGTTAGATGCTCTATATTTATAGTAAATATTTAATGTACAACATGTGGGACTACATGCACCCGAAATATGATATGTGATCTGTTAATGGTATGTCAGGTGACTTGTGGGGATTTGATGTTTGATTATATGAAGTATTCTATGATTTATGGATCATTAGTGTCAACTTCGTTCCATAGGTCAAGCGGCTCATTCACTTTTCCACCTGTGAAGTATATGGGAAAACTATCGGTAGCTTTCTTCCCCAAGCGACAGCCGACAGGTAAGGATTCAGATATATACACACACACACAGTTTGGATTCTAGAATGCTTTGATTCTTTTAGACCCTTTGTTTTCAGTATGAATCTAATCTATAAGATTTGGTTGATAAGCATTTGTTGAGAGTAATCTTTAAGATTTGTGGTAGATTTGATCAATTAAAGTCTTTTTTCTTGGATTATAACCACTTACAGGATCCTGCTTATTATATTCTAAAGGACACATCCCCTTGTATTTTTGGCTCAGTTGAGGAACAAGGATGGTCTTATGCATGCAAAATAGTTTATTGAGAGGTTCATCTATGGTGACTGGTGAGCAATATTATTTAGTTCTGCTGTTTCTGTGCAATTTATATTCGCTTTCGGTTCACTTAGTGGTAACATCCATGATTGCATGCTCTCATTACTTTCATTTCCTTTGCAGCCAAGGGTGCTGAGAATGGTCTTGAGTTCACCATTGTAAGACCTTGAATAGATTTCATTCCCGGGATTGATGGTCCCAGTGAGGGTGAGTACTCCAAGCGTTCTCGCATGCTTCAGCAATGTATGTTCAGTTTCATCTTTTCGAGTTCAAATTTTCATAAATTTGAGCTTTTTCATCATATTTTTCTGCCGTCACCGTGGCTGCCGTCTCAACCTCAACCTCTGCCGACCAACAGCAGGTCCGCTTCACCTTATTCGAGAAGACCGAATCCTCCATCGTCTGGTTCTCCCATGTTCTCGAGGGGTGCTATTGATAATCTTAACAAATCATATGAGCTCTTGAACCAACAAGTGTCCAAGTTGCAGGGCCAAGTACGTACATTTTTCTTTGGGCAGAGCCACCACAAACACCACTTAGACACTATTGTAAAAAGGACATTTTTCATGAGAAGCCATAGGAATTGACATGTAGGCATCATGTTTTGGACTAAGGTATGATGTTTTGGGTTGTTTTGACAAGAAAAACACCAAACATAATAATTTAAGACACAATGCAATGAATTATAGGCTTAAAACTTAAAACACCATGCCAAGAACGTTAAATAGTGTGTTTTAGTTGTGTTTTAAATTTCATGCCTGTAATACATTGCATTGTGTTTTAAACTGTTATGTTTGTTGTTTTTCTTACCAAAACATCATGCCTAAGTCTAAAACATGATGCCTACATGTTAATTCCTATGTGTGCGTGTGTGTCCCCATGTTCTTAGATGTTAAACCCAAGAACAGGGAGAAGAGGTGACAAACCTCAATATTGCACAGACGATAATTAGAAACCTGAAAAGCACAAGATGTGCTATAGAGATTGCGTGTGTATATGTAGATAAAAAATGTAAACTGAGTCTAGACTAATGACAATAAAAGTATTACAAATAAGTATCATATAGATATATATGTAGATAAATATATGAATGATAAATATAAGTGCATGGAGGATGTACGCAAGTACAATAGAGGAACGTAATCATCGATTACTAATAATAGAATCCAATAGAATTGGATTTAACAGAAAAGTGTGGAATTGCATGCAGAAGAGCATAGAACTGCATACATTCTCACACAACCTTTGGAAGGTTGAGTGTATACAATCAAAGTATATATATAAATATTTTCGTCATGGCTTGGATTGGTTTGTTGCATACCTTTTTGTTCGGTTACTTTTAATTTACCGAATGGCCTAGTGGCTTTATATTGTTTTTTTTGGATGGTTTGTGTCTTTTGGTCTGTTGGTTTCTTCGACCGGTCTCATCGGTTTCTTTGGGCTTTGTTTCTTAGTGTTTTTTTTGGGGTTTGGCGTTTTAATGTAGTTGCATATGAGTTTATGTTGGCTTTGTAATTCTGATGGTTGCCTTTTTGGTCGGTTTGTTTATCCAACAGGCCTAATCGGTTTGTTTTGGCCTTGTTGATGATGCATTTGAACTTTGTTTCAGTACGATATGCTTGCTTTATGAGTCGGTGTTGATGAAGATTACACTTGGGTCTTCATCCTAGACTCGGCATGGTTGTTCATCCGAGACTTTTTTTGGGCCAACAAGTCTTGTGTATGTCCAAAAGACATTCTTTCATTAATGATGTTCATTTTGTCTTGATGAAGATGTCTGAGAGCGTGGCTGTGGATCAATCTTTCCGGCACTAATCTTCTGGCGAACGTTGTGTATGTCTTTCGGAACAGGCTTGTTATCGGGGTCATGTGTGATAAGGGTTTTCTAGATTTTACGCCCTCATGTTTTGCGTTGACAACTGCTCCACCAATCTGTACTCACCTGAGAAAGTCTCCTGGCATACACGTAATCCTCCAGACGTTGAGCAGATCCGTGTTTATGTTCCGGGTTCCTCACATCTACCCTCCAAGCGTGACGCGTTCTGTCGTAAAACCCTATCAGCAAAAATGGGCATCCACAATTTTTGCTGCAGTTTTCCTAAGCGTGGATGTACTCTTATGCTGGCCGCTACGGCTGTAATGAAGCCATATCCTCACGTCCTTATCACCCCGTTCTTCGGTCGTCTTGTAACAATGACACAACCCTTATCAAGTCCCATTTTTTACCCACTACTCCAACACATCGCGGGACATAAAATCCTTAAACAACGTTATGATTAAACTTATATTTATTGAAAAATACATAAATAAAGAACTCTCATACTTGGTTCCTTTCATATGAAACTGCGGGTAAGGGGGTTGTTTTTTTTTGTTTACCCCGTTTTTTTACTTTATATCAACTTGCGTCTTTCTTGGCGATGACGATTTAGTAACATCACAGAAGTGTAATGCTAAACAAGGATGTGTTTGAGCCTTCTTTTCATAATACAAAATTAGTTTGTGTTGTTTTGTTTAGTTGTTTAAAAAATTGAATGTAGATTCTTACTTATATATCAATTTATAGGTTAAAAAGTCCAACTCGAACGAAGAGGCACACGTTTTGAACAACTTGGGCGCATTCTCAAACAAGTAATTGAGTCGAACCATACGATAAACGGAAAACTAGCCGAACTAACCGAGCTTATGTTGAAGATACGCGAGAAACATGCTTAGCTACAAGTTGAAATCAACGCGCTTTATGCTCAGCCGGCAAATGTTAATAAAAGTTGACATATTTAGTTATGTTAGTTTTTTGTAATCGTTTGTTGGTTGTAAATTTTGTAATAATTTATATTAAAAATCAATGCTAATATTATGTTTACGTTTGTGCTTTTTGACCACGTGGATAAACTAACTTAGCCGGTTATAAATTTTACAAATTAACATCCTCAGTCACAAACCCTGTCGCGTGCGACAGGGGTAACATCTAGTATATATCATTATTGCTATTATTATATACTTAATTTATATTTTAAAAGTCTGAGTATTACAACACCACCCCCCTTAAAAATAATTCCGTCCTCGAAATGCAATTTTTTTTATTAACTACAGTCATATGACATAAAAGTAAATTACACAAATTGTCCTTTATTTATATACTAAATTACACTCTTTGTCCTTTTTCTTTAAAGCACAAAAAATGCTCTTTATTTAAGTTTTGCACTCTTTTTATCTTTTAAGTTTTCAGTTAACTTTAAGGTAAAATGACTGTTTTACCCAAAGTATAATATGAAGTTTAGTAATAAAGTACGTAATTTATTCTTTTTTTTTTCTATTCTTTTCTTTCATTTTATTGTATTAAATTTATCATTATTATTTTATCCGTTACTTTAAAATATTCTTAATTCGTTAATTAACACTTATTTTAATTGATATATATGTTTTTATAATTTATATTTTTGTTTTTTTGTTAAATTATTTACTTTTTTAATTTATAAATAATGTAATTCTTATATTATGTTTTTACATAAACCGTTGATGTGATCACTAAGTTATTTTTTATCACTTTTACAATTCTTATATGTTATTCGAACAAAATTTACATCAAAATGAGAAGAAAAGTAAGCAAGCCGGTTGTGCGTTATGATAGGTAGGTTTAAATATCTATGGAAAACATGCCATAAACGTTGTACTTTGAGATGAGGATACGTCAAACATTTTATAACACATCTAGAATAACTAGCTTCTTTAAAATTGACATTACAAAATTTCAAAATATTATGGAACATCATAATTTAAACCGACCCGTTGTAACGCGTCAACAACATGCTTATTTTTCTTCTTTCTTGGGTAAATTTCGTTCGAAAAAAATATAATGACTATATTAGTGATAAAAAAGTAACTTGATTACACTAAAGGTTAATGTAAAAATGTAGCATAAAAAATACATTATTTGTAAAATAAAAAAGTAAATTAAATAATTTAATCAAACAAACGAAATAAATAAATTATAAAAATATATATTTTTATAAAAAGATTGTTAATTAATGAATGAAGAAAATTTTAAAGTAATCGATAAAACAATGGTGATAATTTTAATAAAATAAAAAGAAAGAAAAGAAATTAAATAGAAGTAAAGAACTTAAGTAACTTACATGTTAAGTCCCTTATAAATAAACTTCTAATTATGTCATTTGAAGAAAATTGTCATTTACCTTAAAGTTAACTGAAAAGTTAACATTGGTTAGCGTAAAGGAAAAAGAGGGTGCAAAAATGAGAAATAAAAGCCATTTTGTGTGCCTTTTAAAGATAAAGAAAAAAGAGTACAATTTAATACATAAATATAGGATAATTTGTGTAATTTACTCAAATAACAAAAAAGAAACATTTCATAACTCAAGCAATTCTAATTTATAAAGGCAAGTGACTACGAATACCGAATAGTAGGTTTCAAATAGGTTTAGAATAACGAAATGTCTAAAAGAGTCTTGTATTCATTGTAATATGATGACCAATATATATGAAACTTAAATTTGATAAAGTGTAACACTACAAGAATTATATGTTAAAAAAAGAAGGCCGTTAAAAATTATTATGGCTAACGAACGTTTTCATCTTGTAACATAAAGTAATAGATTATTGCATGAAGAAATTTTACTAAAAATGTGTTTTAAACGAATGTATAAGTATAAATAATTGTTCGATCCTCACACGTTATGTTCTTTAACATATGTTTCATTGACAAAAGTTATATATGTCTATTAAAACATACTTTTATAGTAACTGTTAAAAAGATAAATCTTTTAAAAAAGAGATACTATAATCACATAAATTTAAATGTAGTTGTAACTGACAAAATAAAAACAATAGTAATTAATTTGTTAAAAAGAAACAAAATAATGTCTAATTTAATAAAAAAAAATATGATTTTGAGTTTCACTAAAAAAGTTTGTTAAATCTTCTTGAGTCGAAATTAATGTGAAATTGAAATAAGATTCTCAGTAGAACATTAGCTACACAATCATAACATCATGGTAGCGCTAAGAGGTTGGTGGCACATGAGAGAGATGGCTTGAACTGAAGTAGTAACTAACTTTTTTTTTAATAGTAGTTGAACATATATAGCAACGGTCCAGCAAGTAGCTGTAAAACCTAAACAAAGATACAACTACATAATTATGTCACATACGTTGAAGTAGTAACTATGTATCTTTTTGTTGTTAACAAGTTCGGGGATACGTGTGTTATTTTAATATCATCCGTGCTCGTGGATTGGCCAGATTCCACACACAATCTAGTGACTTGTCACATCCCAACCGATGGCGAAAATATCGGGGCAGGACGAATAGATTGCAAAGACTTCATAACGCTATTTGTGACGATATTTAATAAGATCAAAAATTTCATTTCATTGCTAAATTCAAGATACATCGTTTGAAAGCAAATTACAACAATTTAACAAACGGACAAATAAACACGTACAAAAATTAAGATGAGTTTGTAGTTCGTCCTACTAAGTTCCATTCATCGTCATCATCATCATCAATTTCCTGCAATACGTATTAAAGTACATGTCAACACATAAAGTATTGGCAAGCATACAAGTTTGTGTACTAGCATATGTATAAAAGTTTACACGAATCCACATGGCATAATGGTTATCTAGACCTAACGTACGATACTGCATGCAACTATAAATGTCAACTTAAAGATTTCCGCTAGCGTAATCTTATCATAGCAACGATAAGACCATTTTATTTAACTTAACATGACCTCAAGAATACGGGCAGTGCGTTACTCCTATAGCTCTATACATGTTAAGAGAGGCTTGTACGAAGTTAATGACAAATATAAAGTATAAGAATAGTATAGCATATACGAATTCAAGTATAACGTATTAAGCATGTATATTGGATTGTTTGTTTGTGTTTTAAGCATAAAGTATATGATTGTGTGAGTTTGATAATGTATACATATTGCACCCAAAAGTGTTAAAATAAAAAGGAACTTGATTACACTAACGGTTTATGCAAAAACGTAGCATAAAAAATTACATTATTTGTAAAATAAAAAAGAAACTTGATTACACTAACGGTTTATGCAAAAACGTAGTATAAAAAATTACATTATTTGTAAAATAAAAAAGTAAAGTAAATAAGTTAATCAAACAAACGAAATAAATAAATTATAAAAACATATATTTTTATAAAAAGATTGTTAATTAATGAATGAAGAAAATTTTAAAGTAATCGATAAAACAATGGTGATAATTTTAATAAAATAAAAAGAAAGAAAAGAAATTAAATAGAAGTAAAGAACTTAAGTAACTTACATGTTAAGTCCTGATGGAGAGGGTAAAATCCGAGTGTTAATGATCATATCTTACGTGTTTTTAGTTAGTTTTGGGTGGTTATATGCGTTGAATGAGATAACTACGAGAACTGGTTGTTTTGCAGGTTAACTGATTAATTCGGGTGCCTTAAGAAGGTTAGAGATGACGCGGAATACCCGTGATGCAGTTGCAAAGTAAAAATTACCAACCGGGACTTGTTCGGATCAAGAACTAACGTGAAAACACGGGGAAACGGGAAAGATTAGAAGTCAAGGGGTTTATTGGTAATTAATTGAAAGTTGCGGAAGATGAGTGAAAAGGAAGAAGACCCCGCTGTAGCTTACCATCGGTAGACCGTAGGCTACGGTCTGCTTGTCCAGAGAAGAATGTAACCAGAACTAACCAGCCGTAGGTTACGGTTTGTAATCGTAACTTACGGTCACATATATGTCAATTTCAGAACTTCACAACCGTAAGCTACGATGCATGACCGTAGTTTACGGTTGAGTTACATAATGCCAGAGACCTGACCGTAGCTTACGGTTGATAAACGTAGCTTACGGTCAGGTTATGAAAAAAGTTTGCATAAGCAGTTATGCACGTATATTAGAGTTCCAAAAGAGGTTTTTCCACTTATCACTGGTCACAGACGAATACAAGACTTCTAGGGCTCTAAATCAAGTGTTTGACGGTTGTATGCAGACAATGAGCGGCTAGTTTTTTTATGGTTTCCTCCAAATGGAGGATTGATGTAAGTTGGGTACTTTGATATGTTGCAATAATTATTTGGATTTGGTGATCTAAGCATTCGATGCTTTTCACTTTGGGTTTAGTTAATTAGTTGTAATTGATTGCATTTTATTGAATCTTGATCTTTAACCATTCAATTCCCGAGAGTTCTAGAAATTAGGATATATTTGACAAGGGATTAGGGTTGTTAATTGTGATTGATGCTTGTGCGATAACCTTCCATTATGTATTACTTGGAGTACTTAGTCAATGAGCGTCACTAGTGATTAATTAGTTTAATAATCATTTCCACAAGGGTTAGACGAAACATATAATTGTAATCCACTCATCAATCTGAATTTCAGAGGAACCATTGTTCTTCCGATTGACTAAACTTCAATTTTATTGTGTTAAATTAATTAATCAGTAAACTTTAATTTAAAATTCATTTATTTTAGCATTAATTGATCAATATTCATTAGTACACACTTTCCACAATACTCCCTTGGTTCGATACCCGACTTATTCTATCTACGTAGTTTAATTGGTTTTTGATTGACACTAACGACAGTCATCAAGTCCCTTATAAAATAACTTCTAATTATGTCATTTGAACAAAATTGTCATTTTACCTTAAAGTTAACTGAAAAGTTAACATCAGTTAGCTTAAAGGAAAAAGAGCATGCAAAATTAAGAAATAAAAGCCATTTTGTGTGTCTTTTAAAGATAAAGGAAAAAAGGTACAATTTAATACATAAATATAGGATAATTTGTGTAATTTACTCAAATAACAAAAAAGAAACATTTCATAACTCAAGCAATTCTAATTTATAAAGGCAAGTGACTACGAATACCGAATAACAAAATGTCTAAAAGAGTCTTATATTCATTGTAATGACCAATATATATGAAACTTAAATTTGATAAACTGTAACACTACAAGAATTATATGTTAAAAAGGAAGGCCATCAAAAAAAATTATGGCTAACGACGTTTTCATCTCGTAACATAAAGTAAGATGTGGGTTTAAACTAGTTACATTAAAAAATTATATTCGTTGAAGTAGTAACTAAGTATCCTTTTGTTGTTAACAACAAGTTCGGGGATATGTGTGTTATTTTAATCTTATCCGTGCTCATGGATTGGCCAGGTCCTACACACAATCCAATGACTTGTCATATCCCAACCGATGGTGAAAATATCGAGGCAGGACGAATAGATTGCAAAGACTTCATAACGTTATTTGTGACGATATTTAATAAGATCATAATTTTATTTCATTGCTAAATTCAAGATATATCGTTTGAAAGCAAATTACAACAATTTAACAAACGGACAAATAAACAAGTACAAAAATTAAGATGAGTTTCTAGTTCGTCCTACTAAAATCCATTTGTCATCATCATTATCAATTTCCTGCAATACATATTAAGGTACATGTCAACACATAATATATTGGCAAGCATACAAGTTTGTGTACTAACATGTGTATAAAAGTTTACATGAATCCACATGGCATAATGGTTATCTAGAACTAACGTAAGATACTAGCATGCAACTATAAATGTCAACCCAAAGATTTCCGCTAGCGTAATCTTATCATAGCAACGATAAGACCATTTTGTTTAATTTAACATGACCTCAAGAATACGGGCAGTGCGTTACTCCTATAGCTCTATACATGTTAAGGGAGGCTTGTACGAAGTTAATGACAAATATAAAGTATAAGAATAGTCTAGCATATACGAATTCAAGTATAACGTATTAAGCATGTATATTGGATTGTTTGTTTGTGTTTAAAGAATAAAGTATGCGATTGTGTGAGTTTGATAATGTATACATATTGCACCCAAAAGTGTTAAAAATAAAAAGGACCATGTATACTCACGGTTTTGTAAAGCTTTTCGATTAAACATGAGTTGACGATTTGATGAGAGTGAAGCGTCGAATTTACTTTACATTGGGGAAACGAAGGCTTTTGAGTATATGGATTTTGTGGAGAGTTCGGATTCGAAATTAAGTATAAAAAGTACATGTATGCGAAAATATATCTTGTCTAAATACCCGTTTGGACACTAAGTTTTTAATGTGTTTTCATGGGTTCTAATTTGCCCATTAGAATAAAAAACAAGTAGTTTAGAACGAAGATAATATAACCTAAGTTCATGACATCTAACCATAATCCGGTTAATATCAAGAATACGGTTAAATATATGTTATCTTTTATACAGTATAGTATAGTCAATCATGTATGATTATAAAAATCATGTAAGTCAAGCATCGAGGTAAGCTTAACCTCTTTGTATGATTCACCAAAGCAAAAGTATATCAATGTAGTTAATAAACTAGTTGGTCATGAATGAAAAATAAATATATATATATATAACTGACTAGTTCGTCAAGTAGCTAAGTAAGGATAACCTGGGAGTGTCATACCCAACATAGCAAATGTTGAAGGCGAGGGGGTTACTTTGATTCTTGGAAGCAATTTGGTGTCATTAGTAAAAAAAGTGTGAACAAGTGAGATGGTTGTTGAGGGTTGTTGAGGTTCGAGGGAAAGATGGATGGATTTGTTTTGGCCAACGCTGGAGGTCTTGTCACCACTTAAAAAAACACCATATTTTTTTAACCTTTTTTTTAAATGGTCGTTAGAAACATACACTGTTTTCATTCATTAAGAAAGCCGATCACGAAACAAGATGTGGTCACAGCCTATGTTTTTCTCCGGTGTGCGCCGTTACTTATTCTTCCGACTAGCTATATGATCATGTCAGGGGCCACCATCATGTTACTTCATTCACCTATGGGAAGTTGTCGAAATAGGTCAAAAGCACGTGATTCTTGAAGAAGAGAAGGATGGTGTGATCTTCATCCTTAAACATAGTGTGATTCAAGAAACTGGAAAGAGTTTTCGGTGTTGATTGCGTTGGACTTCGAATGCTAAACAAAGTTCTAGGAACTCTTAGCGAGATGCAATTATGCAAAGAGGGACGATTTTCGGTTTAGTCTATACGGTAGGTCCATACATATTGGCTGGAACATACCAAGAAAGACTTTCTAATCATTCCTGGTGGCATTGATCAATTCCTTGTTGAAGTATGCATGCATAGACAAGGTATAGAGACTTCATAATATATTATTATTTATTTTATATAGTATGGAGTAATTATTCAAATGTTCTTTAGCATTCTAGTTACAAATACTGTTAGGACACCTGTTAATATTCATATAATTATATTTTGTAGCACCTTCATATTTTTTTTTTGTGGTGAAATCTTTTGAATTAGTTAATTAAACATTATGAATTTATAATGTTTGAACAAAATGGTGGGTCTCATACAATCTTCGCCACTAGATCATTTGGTGGTGCACAAATCAGGTACTAGGCTATACCCGCATGTGGGTTTAAACTAGTTACATGTATGGTCAAAAATATCAAAAATCGGGCATTGTAATAACCAGCTGGGCCTTGAAGAGGAAGTGATCGGTTTTTTTTTGTTCCAGTACGGGTTTTTTTTCAGCGACCGATTCAGGCCTGATATGAATTTTGTTCACGAATTTATCATGCATATGTATTAGATACTAACAATAAATCCAAGCGTTTCAACAACCCTAAGTTCACTTAACGAGGCTTGATTCAATTTGTATTTATTACTTATTTATATACCTTTGCTTCTCATATATTTTTCTGAATAGAAATTCTTTCTTCTACTCTATTTTTACACCAACAATTATAAACTACTTATTTGTCAAGGTTTGACCACAACAATTATAAACTACTTATTTGTCAAGGTTTGACCACAAGACCTACATTTCACCTCTACTCTCAAACGTACGTGCCTCTACCAAATGAGATAGTCTCACATAGGTTTTGGTTTTGCTTCTCATATTATTTGTTCCTAAAGCCGACAGATTTCCATTTTATATAGACAAGTAACTAGAAAACTATTTTCTTGGGAGCTATTAATCAATACCTTTACATCTTTTTTAAATATGTTGCATATAAATTGTTCATAATCACCTTCCAATCTCCTCCCTAATAAATAAATATAATTGTGTAAAAAGTAATTGCAATCAATTTAGAAACAAAATTAAAAATAATGGAAACCTCATTAGTATTTAACTTAATTAGGTTAATTTAAAAGGTAATTTAGGTTCATATGTACTCGACTTAAATTTGAATCTATTAAGAATTTTCTATTTTCCACCTACCGTCTTCAATTAAATAACGCTAGTCAGTGTTTGGGGTCGTCCAGGCCCGGTCTGGCTCGGCGACGCCCCCTAACACCGCCCCGGGTGGTCCGGCGTCGTCGTGAACGGTGAGTGTAAGCCGTTGAGGACGGGGTGCTAGAGGACAAACTGCCGTTGTTCTTCTTCTTCTTTAAGTTCATCTGCCGGAGTAGGTGGTGGTGGCTGCCGGAGTAGGTGGCGGTTTTTGTAGTGGAGAAGAGGTGGTGGTGGTGGTGTGATGAACATGACAGAAAAAGGTGGCGGTGGTGGGGAGGTGGATTAAAAAAAATTAACTAGGTGGGGTCGGGTCCTCACCCATTTCCTTACTTCCATCCTTGGAGGGGCGTCCTCCAATGCCTCTAATGTGAATGCTGATGTAACGGGTCGTCCTGAAGGGAGGCCCATCACCACCACCGAGTAGCATAAGGAAGTCAATATTAGTTCTAATTAAGGAATGGATATTGAGATTTTTTAATTAGTAACAAAATCTGGTTACCAAAATCCCACGTGCATGCTAGAAAATCAACTATAAAAAATCGTAAGATTAACAAACACTGAAAAAAAAAGAATCAAAAACCAAGAATGGCAATCAAAATTTTCTTGTGAGAAGACTTATTTCAATGTTACGATTGACTGGCTGCAAACCCAACCCGCGACCTCGGTCAACACCAACCGAAGAAGATGCAAGTGGAGTTATTCAAAACAAAACAAGAGAACAAATTCAGGCCTATCTCACAGATCTTATTCTCCATTGTGGAATGTGTAGCAAAAGATTGCGTGGGCAGATCTACCAGTAACCATTATATTCGGGTGTATACAGTGACGGACTTGGGATTTATTTTCATGAGGGTGATTAGGGGCTTAACAAAAATTTTATTAGGGGCGATCAGGATTTTAGACAACGGGTATATGATCATGAATGATGTACGCAAGGCCGATCGAATTCTCCCCGGGGCCATGATTTTTTTTTAAATTTATATATAATATATAATATATTATGGGGCTGGTTAACGTACAAAAGGCTCTTAACGTGTGACCAATATAACGTGCGTAATTAGGGTTACCCAACCCATGCGTAATTAAGCAAATAAGGTGCGTAATTAGGGTTTAACCAAACTAATGCGTAATTATGCAAATAACGTGGGTAATTATATATTATAACGTGCGTAATTATGCAAAGTTAATTACTATTGTGCTACCGTGTTCAATTCAAGGCCTAGACTGGATCAGATGTATAGTTGAGATGGTCGCATATGCATTGCACGATAAGATGGTCTTGTATTTTAAACTTTCTCTAATATTATTATATATTTTCTAAGAAAAGAAAAATCTATATACTTTGTTTTTCTCATATATTATTATATATTTTCTTAAAAAAGAAAAATCTATGTACTTTATTAAATACTCAAAACTCACTAACATTTTATTTTATATATATTACAAGAAAGTTAGCATTTATTTTATTTTTAGCAATATTTTATTTAATATTTATTTGATTTCTTTATTAATAAATGTTTTCTTTATTTTTTTAGTAGTATTTTATTTAGGATTTAATTTAATTTTTTGGTACATATTAACAGTTGAACAGTAAATGCCATTTTTTAAAGATTTATTTTTATTTTTACTTTAAGTGATATTTTATTTACTATTTATTTAATTTCTTTATTAATAAATGTTTAATTTATTTTAGTAGTATTTTATCATTCAATTTATTTTTTTACTAATAGCTTACGTTCGTTAACTTTAAATAAAAAACTAAATTTGTATCTATGTTTATTTATATTTTTAACATCCCAAGTTATTTGTCCGCGCATTATGATGGTATGTTACCGTGGGCATTGGATCAGTATATGTTCCGTTCGTTACAGTATCGCGTTCAATATAAAAATCAACACGTATTTTATATCAACCGAAAACGATAAATTCAAACAGCGTTACCGACACTGATGTTGTTCGAACGGTATTAGATTGTCATGTTTCTGGTACCGATATTCATTTATCGTCATAGACAAAGTTGTATAAATGAAAAATTCTTGAAATTGGAAACCATGAAAATAAATATAGGTATCGGTATCGTTGTTGTTTGGTACAGTACGCTAGCGATACGATGTCCGTTTATAAAAAAATTCCGGTATCGAACCAACGTCGTTTGCTCGGTTTTGGTTCGGTTCACTAAGGTAGCAACACGATATCTGTTATCAAACAAGAAACCATAACAATTAATACATACCGGTACCGATGTTGTTTGATTTGGTACGGTATGGTAGCTGTATGATCTTACCTTATCGAAAGCAAAAAAAAAATAAAAAATAAATATTGATACAAAACCAATGTTGTTCAGTCGGTTTCGGTTTAGTTTGGTACGATAGCAACACTATAGCCGCTTTCAAAAAAAATATGCAAACCAACCTACCGAGATCAACTGAACAACATCAGTATTTTATTATTTTCAAAATCGATGTAAGATTTTCTCTTTCGATTACTATAGCGAATGTCGGTAATGTAACGAACCAAACATGACTGAGCAAATTCCCATCGCAAAGTGCGGGAGAATATCATTAGTTTTATTTATTTTAACTCCATTAAACACTAAAACCAGCTATAAATTATGCCCGTTACTCTTTTACTCCTAATTCATAAATACTCGTTGATAAAGTTTAAATCCATTTAAAATTGCCCTGACGGGGCCCAAAACTTTTTAAGATGGATTCTTTGCGATTGTTGTGATTAAATTTAGCTTTTATTTAATATTGTAGTGTGCGAATGGGCATGGGTTATCATAGGAGTGTTAATCGAATTGAATATCGAATTTTTGAATTATTTGAATAATTTTTATTTTCTCTTCAATTCGAATTCGATTAAAACCTACCCAATTCGCTTCGAATTCATATTCGAATAAAAAACCCAATTCGTATTTGATTAAAAATTCGAATTCGAATCGACTTCGAATAAATTTGATTTAATTTAGATTCTTTTAAAATATGTAAAAAAATTTGTCAAAATGAAACATAACATTCAAAACATAATTCTAACATTCAAAACAAGAATTCGGGAATAACTACTCTACATTACAAGTTAATATTATCGGGTTAGAAATCTATTGATAAATTTGTTACTTAGGTTTTAGTTATGGGTCATGTAGCGGCTTTGGTAATGGGTAATTTTAATACTTGGAATAAATTTTGAAAATAATTTATAGTATAGCCCAATAGAAGTTATATATATTAGATATAAAAATAATAAATAAAAATGTATAATTTTTATTCGAGTTGAATTTGAAATTACAAATTCGTATTCGATTCGTATTCGGATTACTTGACTCGAATTGAATCGAATTCGAATTCGAATTTGAATTCTTATTATCAAAACGAATTTTTGATAATCCAACCAAATTTAATCAAATTTCGAATGTTCGTATCGAATCGAATTTAATAAACAGAAAATATTATGTACCGTAAAGTTTTTCTAACTCTTTTGAATTCTTTCATATAGTGTGAGAACGGACATGTTACATGCTCCCATTGTTGTAAAAGGTTGGGTGGAAAATGTACATTATGCACGTGGGGTCACAACAACCAATCTAAAGCTATGGGGACTCTAGTCAAGAAAACAAAAGTCATGAGTGCAAAAACAAAAATTTTGGATGTGGTACAACATTGACCCACAGTAAGAAAGTCCATAACCACGAAACAAGACGTGGTCACACCCCATGTTTTTGTCTGATGTGCGCCTTTGCTTATTCGTCCAACAAGCTATACGATCATGTCTGGCGCCACCGTCATGTTACTTCATTATTCATGTATGGGGTCACCTTCTGTAGAACTGTGATAAATCCCCTGCCTCTTTCATTCACAATATAATCATATAACTACCGTATTCTTTATCCTTAACCATAGCATGCTTCAAGAAACCTAAGGAAGATGTTTTAGCATCAATTGCATTGGGCCGTCAACACTAAACAAAGCTTTTATCTACAAACTTACTCACATCCACACCAGAGGTCTATACAAAATGGGAGAAACATACCTCTAACAAAGGCTTTCTAATCATCCCATCCAACATTACTCAATTCCTTGTTAAAGCATACATAGACAAGGTCTACATACTTCATTATTATGCGAATCATGCTACATCGATACAAGCTTGGTCTTCACATTAGTAATCAGTGTGTGCGAGCTGAACGTAGTAGATTTTTTTATAGTCATTATTATTTGATTTATCATTTATTTATAAGTTTGTTTGTTAGTTATTATTCTTTGGACAAAAGTTATTAATGTTTTATCATTTAAAGAGGTGAATAATGAAAAATATATGTAAAGCCCTGAATTTATGACACTACTATGAATGTACTTATAAGCTTCAATACACTTAATCATGTAACTAAGCTATTCTATTGGGTCGACTTGTCTAGTTGATTAATAAAATTCCGTTTGCTATTAAAAACAAACTAAGCTAAACTATGCCTCAAAAAATTGCTAATCAAATGAATAAAATTGTATCTCTCATACAATCTATTAACAATAAATTCTTGTTACCAAGGGGCATGTCGAATCCCCTAACTTCGGTTTGAGGCTGAGGAGACTTGTTAGCGTCTCGAGAGGATCTTCCTTTATATATGCAAAACGAGGAACCGTTAGCCTTGTCACAGAGGACCCCGGGGGGATCCGTAACCAAGCTCCGGCTTGATAGAGCAGCCGGAATATATGGTGTGAATTCTAGAACTAGAGTATTCAATGTTAACAAGAGAATGTTTGGAGTAAATGTTCTCTGTGTGAGTAAATGTTAAGGGTATTCAATGCATCCCGGCTTATATAAAAAGGTCGGCTTATCATCTAGCAAGAATCCTAGGGTGATCCAATGGTATTCTCGTATGCCCGGGAAAATCTCCGACTACGTTGGACACGTGTTATTTTAGCACCGTTGAGATCCTTCTTGCATTTAATGAGATCCGCACCTACCTCGTACTTCCCTGGTCCTTGCCGTCTTTCCTTTGTTGTAGGCATTTAATGCATGTGGCTGGAGAACATAACATGAGTTGATGGGCTTCAGTTCCCGCTCTTATACTTACACACCGAGCCTTTGAGAGTGTGAGAATGGGCCTCTTAGAGAGCCCAATAAAGTAGCCCAAAACAAGGGGCCCTCGTCGACAAGTCATCCTTAGTCCAGTGTCACGAATTTCCATATGTGGGTATAGACTCACTAGCTTACGGCGCTGCAACTGTTTTGGTGGGGCCTAGTGATACTCATGCATCATCCTTGATGATGGCCTAGCCCGTGTCGTCTATATGATCCAACGACCAGGGTTTAATTGGCATCTCCACGTGCGGTAGTCCGACAATTGTTTTTGAATGCTTGATGAGACGGCTACCGCCCACTTGATAGCATTATTAAAACTCCCCAAAACTGCTCATTACACTCAAAACTTCTCTCTTATCTCTCTACATCTCACCCCTTCTCCTCCCTCTTGATTTTGTCGTTTTTCTGATCATGAGTCGTAAAGGCAGGGCCTCAATTCGTTCAATTATTACACCGGAGGAACCATAGTCTTTCATTACCTTTTGTCGCATTCCGTCCAACCTCTCCCCTCGCCTTCCGGGCCCTAACGATCCGGCGACTTGTTTGCCGGAGAGGGTTGTGATTTACACTCTTTCCTTTTCATTTTGTGGCGTTCGTTATCCACTGTCGCCCTTTAAAATGAGCCTTCTCAAGCATTATGGGATTCACTTTTCTCAACTTCATCCTCTGGCTTTTCTAAGGATCGTTCACTTTGAGTTGTTTTATGAAGCCTCTGCAGGAAAGTCGCCAGTGTCGCTGTTCCGGTGATTTATCGTTTTGTGGCTGTTCCGATTTTGTCCTTGCCCCACGACCGGGCTTTTCGATATGTTTGCTATGTCTGTGTACACGTTTTTGTTTTTGTAAGGTTCAGAACCATTGGACACATATGTCATGGTGTATTGCCTTGTTATTGATTGGGTCATGTTTTGATGACCATTTGGTGCTTGAACAATTAAAAGCAAATCGTTCATTACCATTACTTGGATAGTATCCCAGTACATCATTTGTTCAAAATAAAAGCATAATACAAAAGAAAGCAACTCGTTTTCTCATTGTTAGTACTGCAAAATAAGCACTTAGGCTCGATATCTTTTTCTTGTTCCTTTGTCCCCGCCTCCTGAGGTGAACCTTTATACGTAATATTTCCTGAGCTGCATTAGGTTCCATGTACTTGGGACTTCTTTTCCCTGGCGTGTCTCCAACTTGCAAGCTCCTTTTCCATTGTCCCATTTGACCTTGTAAGGTCCTTCCCACTTAGGTCCCAACTTTCTGGTGCCTTCTTGCAAGCTCGCTTCATTGTCCCTCAGGACTAGATTTCCCAGGACCAGGTTCATATTTTTCATCATGGTGACGTGAGCGAGGGTGTGTATTATTTTTAGATATATTTCAAGTACTTTTCACTCGTTTATGCAAGCTTTATATTTATAAAACACGATATAACACTATCACTCTCTACAACACGTTAGGGCAAGTGCACCCATCGTTAGTGTAGTATAGTGATGGTAAGATACCGAGATCGTCCAAGGACACAAGAACTTTTATACAGGATTATCGTCAACGTCTAATCGATCCAAACTTTGAGAGAAGGTTTTTGACAAGTAAATTAAAATAAGCAAATTGAAATGAAGGAGATAAATAAACAAGATAGAATCACTTAGTTCCGACTCATCCTTTATGTATCCTTTGATGATTTCAGCACTATTGTTTTTTTAAGAGATTACCTTGATTAAAGTGGCATGCCCCTCTTTTGGAGGCGACAATACCCTCAGCCATATTGGTATGGGTCAGCAGAGATACAGTCCCGCAAGGCCGGAATATTGAAAAATAATTAAATAAGTTAATAATGCAACATGTGGCATGTCCCTCTTTTGGAGGCAACACTACCCTCGGCCATATTGGTTTGAGTCAGCAGGGATACAGTCCCGCAAGGTCAATTTAAAGTTTTAATAGTAGTTTATAAATACGGGGTTCAATCCATTCTTACTTCCCCCGATTTGATGTTACCTGCCTCAAAGGAAGTCCTAATAAACTTGAACCAAGTCCTCGCAGGATCAATACACTGAACATTGCAAGAGTTTTACCCAAACCACCATTCTAACCCCCTTCTAGGAAGTTAACGCGCTTTATATAGACCGTTGAGACAGGAATGAGTGAGTCAACAAAGCATGAATGAATGATAGAATAAACTCATTTTCATTGTAAAGAAACTAGTTATTAAAGTCATTAATACAAATCGAATTAAAAAGTGATACATAAAAGATTTCGTCTTCACCAAGTGATGTAAGAGATTAGCCAAGCATGGCCATAGTTTGACAAAGACTCTTACGATCGATCTTGGATCCCGAGACTACTACACACTCTAAACTCTAAAGATCGTGGTTGAAGATTATGGTGGAGTGGTGGCAAGTGTGAGAGAAATGGTTTGCCAAGGGATGAGTTTGAATGAAACCAAGCACCCCTATTTATAGCTGGGAACAGACCCTTCACACGGCCCAGTGTCTTCCTTCTTCTCTGTCTTCATTTAATTCGTATTCCATATCAGTCTGCTACACGGCCCTGTGTGTCAACGGCATGACCCCGTGTCCATTGTATTTGTTGTATTATCCCAGATATGCAAATATGGAAGTTGACCACGACTGTGCTTAGGGGGACACGGTCCCGTGTCTCTTGTCTGCTTCTGTTTCTCTTCTTCTGATATGGAATTTTAAAGGGGCATGACCCCGTGCTAGACTGCTGATTCGTTGTTTTTAGTCTTGGGTGAAGCTCGGAGGGCTGGTATAGTGTGTTGTCTTCCCGTCTTCTGTTCTTATGCTGGATTTTGTCGTTAATTTGTTCCTTTTGTACATTTAAGCTCTTTTAATCCTAAAAATCAAAAGTATACAAAGAAACACACTTTTTCCAACATTAGTACTAAAAACGGTTGATTTTATACCGATTGATACAATTTATATGTTGCATTTGACGCATATCACCTGGCATGATAGTATCTTTCTATCTGCCTCTTGTACCTTGCTTCTCGTACTGCTGCGATCTCCCGCCTCTCTTCCAGCAAGTTAAGGTTTGTTCTGAGATCATATTCGTTTTCCGCTTCTCTTAGCTCCATCCTCGCCGTGGGGGAGCCGATTTCAACCAGAATGACCGGTTCAGTCCCATAAGTTAAATTGAAATGTGTTTCTCCATTAGAGGTCTTAGGAGTTGTCCTATATGCCCATAGAACATAGTAACTCCTCTAGCCAGCCTTTATGTTTTTGCCCTAGCCTTCCTTTCATCCCCACGATCACACTTTGGTTAGCTCTTTCCACTAGCCCGTTACTTTGGGCATAAGTCACAGACGTGAAGACCTGTTGTATATGCATTTGCTCGCACCAAGGTCTGAAAGGTTTCCCTGCAAACTGGACTCTGTTTCCACTTACTACCTCTTGGGGAATCCCAAATCGGCAGATGATGTTGTCCAAGACAAATCTCTTCATTTGTTCGCCCGTGATTTTTGCTAGAGTTTTGGTCTCTACCCACTTTGTGAAGTAGTCAATGGCAACCACCACGAAGTTGACTCCTCCTGGACCTTCTGGGAAAGGTCCTATTATGTCAATGGCCCATTTCTGGAACAACCAGGACGCAGAGACCGGGACCATGGGATGTTTTTGTCGGTGTGTAACACCCCAAAATCTTTATATATGTGATTATATTAAAATAAGAATTTATGCGAACAAAACTTTTGTTAAAAAGATAACTAGAAAATTATGAACCTAGTTAGAATGTAAGTAAGATTTTTACTTAAAAGAAATGGGTGGGGCCATAAAAATATAAAGATCATACTTGAGGGACCAAATTCGGATAAGTGGAAAAGATGAGGGAATAAAACACAATTGAAACACAAACACACACACATCAGTATGTGTGTGTGTGTCGACTAGAACTAGAGAAAGAAAGGGGAAAGCCCTTAACATTAGAAATCAACAAAATTGAAAGGAAATTGAAGCTTAAGTTTATGCATGGACTAAGATTTATGATCATCTAAGTGTTCTTAACACCAAGTAAGTCGAATTTTATGTTTCTTTGATGAAATGGATTATGTGTAATCCATGAATGTTCTATGAAATTGGACATTAATGCTAGTTAATATCAACATGAAGAAGTTGTAATGTGGTTAATTCTGATTATATTGGTGATTTGGGGTAAAACCCACTTGTTCTTGTAGAATTATGAAGATTAATGAAGATTTTGTGCAAATTAATATAATGATAACGTTTGAAGTTACATGTAGTAAGTAAATTGTTGGATAATTGATAGAGAACACAAGATACATGAATGTGATGATGATTTGTGAAGTTTGGATTGTTACGATTAATCAATGGATGAAATAGGCAAAATGTGCTTTAACTACTTGTGCATTATGCTTTATTGATGGCACGCATACAACATGTTCGATGAAATGCGTTGATTGATTTAGTTATGTTTTGACACGAATACTCGTTGAATTGATGTAGTAAGATGAAAATGGAAGTATATATGATTGATTAAGATCATAATAAATAAGGAAGTGTGTATATGTGATGAAATGTACGAAAGCTAAAAATGTGAAGTGTAATTATATAGGAGCAAAGAAGGAAGATGGCACGAGCCATACCAAGACACAAGTCACGCAAGATCACGGTAAGTTCATGCGAACTTCACTTTATCCTAACGTAGATTATGGCATTTGTTTCATTATATTGTTCATTATAAACAGGTCAAAACGAATGAATAACAAGACTTAGAAATGGATATGTAATTATTCGTTGTAAACGGGTCAAAAAGGATGAAGTCTTGTGATGATGGAATGGTTAAATAATGGCCCGTTATGAATGAGTCAAATTAGACATGGATGATAGACTATGATGAAGGTCTAAGTCTTTGACTCGTTATGAGCGGGTCGGATGGATTAAGATGTTGAGGATGAAATGGAAAACGAAATATCCGTTTTAAATGGAATTGCTAGTAGAAAGAAAAGATAAAAGGATGAATTATTGACGGGTCAAATAAGGAATGGAATGGTAGATGTAATTGTACGTTTAAAGAATTGTACTAATGGATTATTTGTGTTATGAATGATAGGTAAATCTCACCTTTGATGATGGCGAGCTTGGATCAAACAAACTTCACTGCCCTTCAGGACTTTCATAAACGTGAGCGTCTTGTCAGCAACCTTCGACAAGAAGCGACTGAGTGCTATCAGACTTCCGTTTAACTGTTGAATGTCTTTGAAGGAACTTGGGGCTCTCATTTCCACAACCGTTTGTGTTTTCTTCGGATTGGCTCTGATCCCTCCCCTGGTCACGATCAGCCCGAAGAACTTCCCTTCTTCTACTCCAAAGTAGCATTTTCCTGGGTTTAGCTTCATGTTTACTTCTTGCATGGTTCTAATGGTTTCTGCCACATCTTCCAGCATCAGGTTTTTGTTAGGCTTGATTACGATATCGTCCACGTACACCTCCAGGTTCCATTATAATTGGTCCTTGAACAACGTGTTCATGAACCTTTGGTAGGTTGCTCCTGCGTTCTTGAGTCCAAACAACATTTTAGTGTAGCAGAAGGTCCCTTCGTCTGTCACGAATGTCGTTTTCTCTTCGTCTTCTAAAGACATTTAATCTGGTGGTACTCCTTGTACGTGTCCAAGAAACACTTCAAGGGTACTGGGCCAAAGAATCTACTTGGACATCTATCTCTGGTAGAGGTAGCAATCTTTTAGACAAGCTTTGTTAAGGTCCTTATAGTCTATGCACATTCTCCACCCTCCGTCTTTCTTTCCGACCATCACTGGGTTAGAGATCTAGGTAGGATACATGACCTCCTTTACAATACCGACCCTGAGGAGCTTCCTGGTTTCCTCGCATGTTGCCCTTCTTTTCTGTGGCCCCATACTTTGTTTCTTTTGTTTGACTGGTTTTATCCAACTATGGGTATTGAGCCGATGTTCTATCAGGCTTCGAGGTATGCCACACATGTCCCCATGTTGAAATGCAAATACGTCTATGTTAAAGAGCAGCAGCTCCTTCAGGGCGCTTTTACATTTGTCGATCAGATGTGCACCCACTCGTACAGTCTGCTCCGGGAACCTTTCGTTCACGACCCATTCCTCTATCCCCCATTCTCCCATATTCTTTGGATTTTTTCCTGGTTCCCCCTTTTAAGACAGATGATACTACCTCATAGGAGGACTTCACCCAAGCAAGCCCTCTGGGGTTTGGAATACCAAAGCTCCATGAGGGGTTGAAGCTTGTGCCTGAAGGTCCCCAATGCCTGGTCTTCCTAGTATGGCATTGTACTTGGAGACCTTATCACAATGAATACCAGCTCTATGGTTCTTACTTTGTCACCTACACCCACTCTGAATGGGAGCCTGATCTTCCCAGAGGGTGTGAAATACTGTTGTTGAAGCCTACAAGGGGCATGGAGTCTTCCTCCAGTATGTCCCTTATAACTCTGTCAAACCTGAGGAAGCAGTGCTCGTATATCACTTCTATCCACTCCCCCTGTCGATGTGTATTCGCGCTACCTTGTGCCCCGCTATCTTTGCTGAGATGTTGAGGGGGAGCCTCTGGATTTCATGCTCCTCCAGATACCATCTTTTAGCCGGCCTCATTCAGGTCTGAAAGGAGGCAGTGTCGACTAGGGTTTCAAGCTTGATTTTGGGTTTTGGTTGTTGATTTTGGGTTGTACTTGTTGATTTTGTCTTTTGGTTGTTGTTTCTATGGTTGCTTGTGAGATTTTGTGTTTTGGTTGTTGTTGATTTTGGGTTGTGATAGACAACCAAGATTCAAGATTTAATGGCAGTTTGGTTTTTATGGTTGCTGGTTGGATGGTGGTGGCGGCCGGTTAGATGGTGGTTGGATGTTAGTGGTGGCCGGTTAGATGAGGGAGATAATGGTGATGACGATGGTGGTGTGTTAGGTGATAATGAAAGTCGGGTATTTAGTTTAGTGAGAAAGAGAGAGGTGGTGAATGGTGGTGGTGATGTCGGGTGGTGGCTTTGGGGTAGTGAGTGGCGAGCGAAGTCAAGTGGTGGGTGGTGGTATAGAAAAAAGAGGGAGATCATATAGGAGAGAGTAAAGACTGTATTTGTTATGTGGGGTGGGAGTTAGCTACAAAGTCCATTTTTCCTACAAAGTGTACAAAGTCATAAAACACCATAATGTCAACCATAAGACACACTCAAAACCCACAAATAACATAATGGAGATTAATAAAACACCATATTTGCGGGTTTTGTGTTGTGTTTTGAATGATAAGGCTTTGATTATCGAATGACTAACATTAGTGTGTTTTATATGATTATCATGTTGTGTTTTATATTCATAGTTGTACGATGGTGTGTTTGAAGTTTTTAAGGACTATTAGGGTTTAGATATTGTGTTTTAGTGATCTTCACTATGTTATTTGTAGGTTTTGAGTGTTCTTTATGGTTGAAATTGTAGTGTTTTAAGATTTTTTACAATTTGTAAGAAAAATGGACTTGTAGCAAAACCATACCCTTATTATGTGTGTGTATTTATATATATACTTTACATTTAAAAATAAATTACAAAAGTACCCTTATTTTATATTTGTAATTACCAAAATACTCTTTAGTTAACATACAATATAGATAGAGTTAAGACCGTAGAGCAAACTGACGACAAAACCGAAACATTAAGAAATAAAATAGTTATTTTTAAATGACTACAGCAAGATCATTAAAGGACCAAACCAAAATGAGAAAAACAAAAGTATACTCAGATAAAAGATATATGAAAAAACAAAGACAAGCCGTCTACTTAACTCAAGTCTCAAACCCAGTATTCCAGCAGCAGTCATTTCTCTCTAGGGCTAAATCCTCACACCAAATCACACACAAACACACACATCGTTGAAGAAATGAAACCCTAATCTAGACTCTTGTGGTCAACCAGGTACGATTTATTTATGCATCAATCTTTCTGGAGATTCATTGCGAGAAAGCAGCAATTCGTGTAAATCCGGCAATTTATTCATCGTTTTAGGTTACGACATTCGAGAGCTCTGTGAAAACCCTAAAAGTTGCGTCATTGTTAATTCAATTACGTTTTTTCAAACCGTTAATTGATTGATGCGGGTGCGAATTCACCGAGAGTCCGATTCGGACTCGAATCGGGTCGGGGAAATGGAACCGGAGGCAGTTAAGCTTCGAGGAATGAAAAGGAAAATGAATGGTGAAGATGATGAGGATACAACAGTGAAAAGAGGGTGTTTGTTGAATGCAGCTGATTCGAATGCCATTAAAGGTGCTGCAAAGATACTTTCGTCTTTTCGCCAGTCGAAAAATGTGGAGGGCAGTGTTGGTTCTATTGCAGCTTATGTTGTATTCATGGAAGAGAGTTTATATGGTTTAACAGTTGGGAGTTTTAAAAGTTTGAGTTATAGAAATCGATGGAAGAAACGCGTTGAGGAAGCCAAGAGTTTGAGTGAAGTAAAGGCCTACTTGCTTGAAGTGAGTATTTTTGTGTTGTCTCTATTTTATTTTATCTACACTAGTTGTATGGTGTCGATAGCTACAAGCTACCTATATGCTTCGTAGCGATTCATGTTTAGCGATAAAGTATAGAAACAGAAAAATACTTGTTATAAGATCAAACCCGAGGTATCGAGCAGTGGAGATGAGAAAAAAATGGAAAAATAAAAATAAATTAAAATGTCGCTATTATTCGCTATATACTATGTAGTGACATATGACCTATACGCTACGTAGCACACTATTGACAACTATGCAATAGTTCTCTTTGATAGTAAATGAAGTCGTTACTCTTTCCTTGATGTTTGCGATCATAATGTGTGTTAACTTCATTTGAAGGGTAAGAAGAATACAATTTCAGTATATATTTGCATTACATCAACTTGCCTTAGAGGTTTGCAGTTTGGCTAGTAAACAATTATTCTAAAAATTATCTAGGTTAAGCTATTGGTTGTCTTCAGAAAAAACTTCTTATTTTGATAGGCCATTTTATGTGCGCTAAACTATGCATGCCTTTTGTGAGAAGTAGGTTGAAAAATTAATATAGAAGATCAGAAATCTGTTATTTTTGGTAGTTTTTTTGGACGAATCGTTCACGTTATCCATCTTCTAGAACACCATTAATGATCAGGCTTATTTGCATGCCTTCTGTTACAAGCAACGTCTTTTCAGTTAGAGGCGTATTCATGTGATTTTAACTTAATTTTGCAGATGTATATTCTTGAGATCTTATGGAAGTCGAAATTACTCGAAGCAATAACTCTGTTTGCCTAAATTGGGATGCCGAGATTGTTAATTGCACTTGAAACCATTTTTGCTTCCTTGCACTTAAACAACCAGAAAATCTTACACATTATTAAGTAAACGCGTGATACTAAATGTGTGGTCATATTACCATTTTTATCCATTTTCGTTCTCTACGTTGACTTTTACTTTTCTATAAAGGCGATTTTCGTTTAGCAAACCGTTCACAATCCAAATCTAAACCAAGTGTCATTTTAAAAAAATGAAAACCAAAAAGATGCATTTGTCTTATTATTATACAATTATGTCGTGCAATTATTGATACAAGAATCATATTGTTTGTGTGTAGCTTGAGAGGAATATCCGCGACATTGCTTTTTCTTCGGATTGGATCAGGCATGTAGATGATACAGGCTCAGAAGGTCAACTCAGTCCAAGTGCTAAAAGCGCGGTGGGGTCCGTTAAAAAACGTGATAGAAAACCGTCTATAGTAAAACGTAAACTCCCTTATGCTGATGTCAAAGATCCGTCAACCGATTTTGCTTGGTGGCGAGGTGGTATGCTTTCTAAGCACATGATTAAGCATACTGCTCGACAAGGTAATTTTCATATAATTATTGTCTCGTTGGTCACTAATGATATGGTTTATGAATAAGTTCAACTGATTTTTTTTATTTATATAATTAGGTGGCTGTAAAAAAATAAACGGTGTGCATTACGTTGGTAGTCGTGAGGCTCTTAAAAGAAGCAAACAGTTTATCTGGCGAGCTGCAGTTGACTTGAGCCACACTGCATCTGAACTTGCTCTCCAGGTAATTAACTAACTATTAATAATCATTATTCTACATGTTGAGATCAATGGATCCTAAGTATTAATAATCGTTTTTCGTGAATGCAATAGGTTAGGTATCTAGACCTTCATGTGAGATGGAACGAACTTGTTTGTCCGGAACAAGCTCTTCAAGACGGAAAAGGTCTAGAGGCGGAAGCTTCGGCTTTTCGGAATGCGTGCATTACTGATAAGAAAAAGATGGGAACTAAACTTTGTTACGGTGTTGTTTTTGAAAACCAAAAGCATCTTCCGTCACGTGTTTTGAAAAAAGTATTGAAAGTAGAGGAAACCGGAGATAAGAAGTCGAAAAACTGGTTTTTTGAGATGCACATTCCGTTATATCTTATCAAAGAGTATGAGATGGTAGTGGCGGCTGATGTAAAGTTGCCAGATTCTGATATTAAACATTTGACAAAATTACCAAAATTGAGCAAAAAGCAGTTAAAGGCTTCTGGCAAGAATCTATTTTCGTTTCTAGAGCAGAAGAGGGAAAACATGGGAAACGTTTTTTGTACTTTTTGTCAGTGTGATGTTTCGTTTAGGTAATGTATTTTCTCCATCTGCCACAATGCTTTTTGGAATTTGTTTTAATACTCACAGTTTATTTTGTTTTGTTTGTCTTTAGGGTTGCTGCAAGGTGCAGTGCATGTGAGGGTATGTTACTACAGTTATTTACATTTCTTTATGTTGTCACTCTCTGTTTTAGATGTGACCATTTTGACTTGTTTACTTATGAATGGTTGATTTGGGTTGTGTTTGATCTCAAACGGGTCAAATAAAAAAGAATTGCTAAACTAGGAATCTGTCAAATGGGTTGAAAGTCAATCGAATTTCATTTTAGTGCATACAGCCTCATAAAACTATTTTGGTAAAGATTTAGATTTTTGAGTTAATTACGTTTTTTGTCCCTATGGTTTGTTGAAAATAACCATTACAGTCCATTAGTTTAAAATTGCCAAAACAGTACCAATACTTTCACTTTTGTAATAAGTACAGGCCACCTTCGTTAACCTGTCCAATTTATCGTTAAGTTTTTGGTAAAAAGACCAAAATACCCCTCATTTAAAGAACAATATATAAACAAGTGAGTTAATGACTTTTGTACTGGTAGTGTTTTGGCAATTTTTAAACTAGTGGACTGTAATGGTTATTCTCAACAAACTAGAGGGACGAAAAACGTAATTAACTCATTTGTTTATATATATATTTTTTAAATGAGGGGTCTTTTAGTCTTTTCACCAAAAACTTAATGGTAAATTGGATGGGGTTAACGGAGGTGGACTGTAATTGTTACAAAAGTGAAAGTACTGGTACTGATTTGGCAATCTTTAGACTAATGGATTGTAATGGTTATTTTCAACAAACCACTAGGAAGAAAAACGTAATTAACTCTAGATTTTTTATTTCTATTCGTGGATTATCACATTATTTGTTTATATTTTTGAACCAACAGTTTTGTTGCTGTTTGATAAGTACTAAAACCCGTTTCACCCATTTATACATTACCAAAACCTACATGTTTTTATATCTATCATGTTCTCAAGCACAATATTTCTGTTGTCTCAGGTTATTGTCACGACGAGTGTGCTGTTGGTACATATAATATTCAAACAGCTGCGCGGATTGAGTTTATAGTCACTTGTAAACGTTGTTACAACATTGAAAAAGATGTCACACCTAACAATGAGATTGTTAGCGATTCTCCTATGAGTCCTTTGCTATCGCAAGGTCAAGAAAGTCAACATTCAACATCACTTATTCAGGTGGAAAAACAAAACGGCCATGAAACACCATTAGAATATTCCAATCCGTTGTCCAGTCAACCCGAAACAGGTACAAATGGAAACGAAAATAGTAAAAATCAGCCTTTGCTATTGCAAGGTCAAGAAAGTCAACATTCAACGTCACTCATTCAGGTGGGAAAACAAAACGGTCAAGAGAGACCATTAGAATATTCCAATCCGATATCCCGTCAACCAGAAATAGGTACAACTGGAAAGGAAAATAGTCAAAACCCGCCTCTGCAATCTGTTGACCAAAAGCCGGAAGGTTTTAATCCTAGTAAGGGGTTAAAAAAGAGAAACAACAAGATATGTTTGGGGTTGATTTGGAAGAAACGGAACCCAACTGACACAGGAGCTGAATTCAGGAAAAACAATATACTTTTGAAGGGCGATCCTAATGGACGTTTGCTGGCACCGAAGTGTCAGCTGTGTAAACAACTGTATAACTCTGAACTGATGTATATTCTATGCGAATCATGCAAAAGTAAGTTCATAGTTATTATTAATCTGACGTTTTTCGACCTTGAGGTTTGGCTACTTTTGCATCTTTCGTCCAAAGGTTTGTTTTTCCGCATCTGGATCTAAAAGGTTCGAAATCTTGCCATTTCCATCCAATTCGTTAACTCCATCTATTTTTTAACGTTAAGTCAATGATATTTGTCTTTTTAGACATTTTTTATGATAATTAAAGGGTTCCGGTGGGGAGAGTGTCAAAAGAGGTGGATCTTTAATTCTTATAGTGTTTTTTATTTTAATAAAAAATGTCTAAAAAGACAGAAATGCCCCTCATTTAACGGAGAAAAATGGATGGAGTTAATGAGTTGGATGAAATGACAAGATTTCAAACCTTTTGGATCCAGATGCGGAAAAACAAACCTTTGGACGAAAGTTGCAAAAGTGGCCAAACCTCGGGGACGAAACTGGTATTTTACTCTCTTGAATAATTTCATAGATTATAACATGATTATGTGTTTTTACAGACTGGTTTCATGCGGAATCTGTTGCCTTACAAGAGTCAAAAGTTATGGAAGTGTTTGGGTACAAATGTTGCAAGTGTCGAAGGATCGGGGTACCCATTTGTCCTTATACGGATCCCAGGACCCGAGAGAGGATAGAGGCAAAAAAGGAAGCCAATGCAAGGGGTCAAATGCAGAAGAAACTAGGATACAATTATCCTGATCCACTCCTGTGTTTTGAGTTAGCATCTGATTAAGTGTTTAAGTAAATGGTTAGAAGCGTTACCTTCAAGGAAAAAACCAAGGCACGCTTTGCATCTTGTACCGCAACGATGAAAGAGATGCGCCCTTTTAGACTAATCTTGCAAGTACGAGGGTCAAAGGAATCGTACTTATAAACTTTGTGTATGCACATGTTCTTGTTTATGGTTTAGTAACTTCATCTTACTGTTTTGTTGTTTCTGAATTACCATGGCAGGTTTAGAACCAAATTGCCTATACTTAAAATGGCGCATTCTGACCGCATCCATTTAAACTTGTGAGAGTATTTATTGCTCGATTTTGCTAACTTTTTTGGTTTTTTAGTCTCTAGCGTTGGTTATATCTGGCATGTAATCAAATAAGATAGCTTATTTGTCAATTTCCTTAAGTAGCTTCACAGTTCTAAGAACATTATCAAGTGGCAATCTTTTGAAGTTGGTTACAACCTTTCCTCCCCAAGTTGTCTTTCAAAGTTGTAATTTGCAGTTTGCACCCTTCCATTATATCTCACAATCAGCCCTACATTTCTGTTGCATCTAAGCTAACTGCCCGAATATAGAGGTGTTACAAATAGACCTTACATGTTTTAATGACCCTAAGTTGCCTATATTGACCAATATTGACCCTAGTGGGCCATTATTGACCAGTATCGACTCTAATCGACCAATAGTATCCCTAACATTGATGCTAACTAGCAATCACTGACAAAGCAAACTAATATTGACCTTAATTGACCATCGTTGGCTAATATTAACAAAATTGTCGATTGTTGCTCTTTTCGTTTTTATGTAGTTCGATCAACCTTTCAAACTCATTCAAGTTATATATATTTAATCATTTTCTAAAAAGTAAGTTATTTCGATGGTGATTAAATAGTTTTTTTTTTTTTTTTGTTATTATGCATATAACCATACTCTAAATTCTTAAAAACATAACAAATGAGGTGGCTGTCATTTTGCTCTTAAGCAAAAGAAGTAATGCCTACTTAATTGTTGTTATTAAATAAATATATTAATAAAAAAAAAAAAAAACTGTAATATATAAAAAGATAAGTTTTAAAGTCCAATAAATCTAATAACAATCACTACAAATTTGGATACATTAACCTTATTTTGAGACAAAATCGGTAACTTATATATTCTGTCATTAGTCATCATATATTTTGGAGTTATACAAACCAATACATCATTGAAAACTCAAAATTATTTTAATTAATAAATTTTGTTACCTACCTTAAAATGGAAGCAAACACCAATCACTTTAGCTTTTAAGATTCTTTTCTACATATGCATTCTTTGTTTGTTCCACTCCAAGAGATAAATGCACAACTCAAGTGGGTCCTTGAACGCATTAAACCCGTCAATGACTTCAATTCGTATTTCACCTTTCAAATTGTTAATCAAGATGTACGGATAAGAAATAAAGAACTTCATACATTTTGGTGGGTCTGTCGGTTAGGCCTGATTAGTGGTCTAAAGGCTTTGGTTTTGGATTTGAAGGTTTAAACTTTTAATTATTTAGCTATAATTTGTGGCTAACCATGTTATGTTGATAGACCCAGGATTCATTTTTTTAGAGTGTGATCGGAAGATTTAACCGTACTTTTAAATGCTGCATTTAGGATTTTGCCTTAAATAATACACTGATTTTTTTTACGAGGTGCGGCCGCCGCCCCACGGTTGGTTGTAGGCCCACCACTTACTTAGGACAACCGGTGTAGTTTCCCAAAAGTGTATCATTGTTATAATATGGACATACCACATGAACTAACTGTGTAATTAATATATTTGTTTTTTTTTTTTTGAAAATGATGTGATTTTAATTTATATTTAGTTTGATTTAAAATAATAATACCTGATAACCAATATTATTTTTAAATAGAGAAACAACTTCTTTTTTAAAAATAAAATAACAAACACTATTTTATTTAATCCTAAAAAAACTGATTTTTTTTTCTTTCATAAAATGGAGAAAAGGTAAATAGAGTAATTCTCAAGACGAATCTACTTTGGTCCTTGATCCAATGCATTTGGATAACTGCACGCCACCTGTTCGACAAAAAATCCTCACTCACACAACCCACATCACCACACCTCAATTTTAACCCACTGGTAAAGTGTCACTCACGTCTTCAAAACTCACTCTAAAGCCAGCACCAATACACTCATCATATCTTGGGGAATTTTCAGAATCCGGATAATCAGAGAGGGTTGTAGTCACTCTCAGATCAAATTATTTCGACGGTTCTACCGAATAATCCAATCAGATACAACTCTGATTTTTGAGAAAATGAACAACTGTGTGCGTTTTTGTGTGAAATTGTATGAACCCTTGTGATTAAAACGACCCCTTACGAATTTTTGGGCGGTTACTAGCGGTTGGTTTTCAAAACTCGATTTTAATTAAATTGCGCTTTAATTTTTTTTGCAAAATTGTGACGAATTTTTATAAAATAATTTTTCTAAGGCATTTTCCATAAAGCAATTTCTAAGGCAGCTCGACCCCAGGGGCTCTGCTCCTTGGAACCCCGCCAGGGGCTGCGGCTCCCGGACCCTCGCCAAGGGGGCGTTGCCCCCTTGCAATTATCACAACTCGAGCAAGCGTGCACTCCCGCACCTCCTAACTTGTTCGATGTACGTCATAATTCCCTTTAGTCACCAAGTTAATCCCGATTACACCGAAATATCTAACATCATACACACATACAAACACTACTCATGTGTGTGGATCTTATTATGTTTTAAACTAATAGTGGTGGACCGGTTGTTGTGTTTTGTAGTAAATGGTTGTCGACTCAAAAGCAGGAATCTTGAAAGCATTTTGGTGTTTTTTTCTTTAATTTAATATATTTTTTCTTTTTGAGTTGCATTTTTAATAATTTAGGAATCTTGAAAGCATTTTTGTGTATTTTTCTTTAATTTATTTATTTTGTTTTGAATTTTTTTAATAATTTATGGGACCATTTTGGTTGCTGGGTGGTTGTAATTAATTGATGTTGGGTTTGTCTCATGGCACTCCCATACTTTTTATATGGAAAACAACCCCACAAATAGAATACAGTGAAGAAGAAGACACCATTATTGCTTTTTTTTCTTTGTCATCTGACCCGACCCGACCCGACCCACGGTTTCATGACTCAGTTGCTTAATTGTTAATGTTTTGTTTGTTATCTTTTTATGGGTGGTGTTTTCTAATGAGAATTTTGAAATTAAAAGTTTCAGATTTTGATGTTTTTGGTTTGGAAAGTGAAGATCAGCCATGGCTCCTGCTGGGAAAGCTTTAGGGTTCTTTCTTGAAGCCAATGACTGGTAAAGTTTATATTTTTATTATTTTGTATAATTGAATGTTTCAAATATACGGGGTTTTGATTATCTTGGTGATCATATTCATTATTACTTTATATTATGAATTGGTTAATTTTCATCGGAATTCGTAAGATATAGTGTGTGTTTGGTTCGCGGAATTTGTTGGAATTTGGATATAGTTAGTTTACCTAAATTAAATCACAATGATCATTTTTACTTATTTTTTTGTAAACGATTAACAAAAGCCTGATCACCGGCAAACCCAACGGCAAATGGTCACCCACGCCTGCGAGTGCAGTTGGCGCTGGTGACCCGGCCCGCCACCGTTCAAGAGGAAACCCACAGCCCGATGACCCACTTAGCTCAACCCAGAGCATTTTGCTCCAGGCGGGGCGAGACTCGAACACTTGACCTCCACATTGGAAGGTCACGGGGTTGCCAATGCACCAGAGGGTCATCGGCGAAAATGATCAGCTTGAATGCACATATAAATACCTCTTTATATTGGTATGTTTATCTGAAATTTGGTTTGTTTGGACCAGGTTTTGTAATGCAGGTTTGCCAAGTGATATAACTGTTGTTATTGATGAAGTGAAATTCCATCTTCACAAGGTAACTTTTCCTCACATTACATGCAATTACAGATATCCACATTTTGGTATTGCAGTTTTGACCCATTTTGAATGGGTCAATTTGGGTTGCGTTTTATCTTAAAAGGTGAACAATTCATTGGTTAGCACATAGTTATCGCATTAATCATGTATATAAAATGGACGAAAGAGTGTTTATGGGTGAACCCAGCCCGACCCATACTAAAGGTGATTTGTTTTAATTCAAACCCGTTTGGCCCGTGGGGCAACATGCTCATCTTGTTACCTCTGTTAAAGGTCATTTTTTCCGATAGTTTTGCGTGCGCTCATTATTACAAGATTAATGCATTTAATAATATTAGATTTCGATTTTAACTCCTTTGAACCATCAAATCTAATTCACTCTCCTAGAAAGTTGCTTCTAATGTTCTACAAACTACAATCATTCTATATTAACCTTAAAATAGTGTCAATTTACTAATACAGGATTTCCTTTTTTGTTTTCCAGTTTCCCTTATCATCAAGATGTGGAAAGATAGAAAAACTAATTGAAGAAACTCAAAACATCGATCAATCCTCTCACACCATTACGCTAGAAAATATTCCCGGTGGACCCAACACATTTTTAGTCATTGCAAAATTCTGTTACGGTATTCGCTTGGAATTCACACCAAGAAACATCGTTATCATATACTGCGCGGCAGATTATCTTGAAATGTTCGATAACTATGGCGATGACAATTTAGTTGTGCGGGCCGAGAATTACTTCCACAAACATGTTTTGAAAAACTGGAAAGATTGCATGGTTGCTCTTCAAAGTTGTGAGAATGTTATTTCGCAAGCGGATAAGTTGCAAATAGTTAATAAATGTTTGAATGCGATAGCGATGATGGCTTGTACAGACCCTAGTTTGTTTGGATGGCCGATGATGATGTATGGTCGAATGCAGAGCCCGAATGGTAGTATTTTATGGAATGGGATTAATACGGGTGCGAGAATCAGAAGCTTGGAATCGGAATGGTGGTTTGAAGATATTTCATATCTTAGTGTGCCGTTATTTGAGAGGCTTGTAAAGACTATGGAAGCTAGAGGCCTCCGGCCCGAAAAATTAACAGGTAATATGATGCTCCACTCTTTATCGGGTTAACCATATAAAAAGGTTGCCAACTTTGATCTGGATTCTTCTTTGGTAACCAACTTTAACGAAAGGAAAATAAACCATCAAAGTTTCGAATATTTTGGTTAAAGATTATTTACCTAAGGTAACGATTAACACGAGTACACGACAGCCGCCAAATCATCAGTTTGACTGGCTTCCGGGTCAGATTACCTTTAATCGGATATTTTGGAGGTTGGGTTACCTTAAAATCCTAGTTTTTGAAACTCATGGTTGTTTTTGAAAAAATCGGTTTTTTTTTGTTACCTTAATATGGACCGAATTTTGTTACCTTAATATTAGGTCTGTAAATGGACCAAACGAACACGAACATATAATCTTACACATTTTTCAGTTCATGTTCGTTTATTAAGAAACTGACCATGTTCTCGGTTATGTTCGTTCTTTAAAACCTAAATGAATAGTTCACGAACGTAAATGAACATAAACAAACAAACTTAAACAAACATAATTTCACAAACAATAAACAACACAGATGAACATAAGCGAATAAACATAAATTAACACAAACGAACATAATTAACTAAACATAAGGTAATCTTTTATATAAATTAATTAGTGATTAGTTACAATATATTCCAATGGAAAACCCACCTTTATTACTAGAAAGCCCAAGTACCAATTAGTTATACTTATATAAGTTAGATTTTTTTTTATGTTCAATATTTATATAAATATAACCACTTATGTATCTAAATTGAAATGAACATAAACGAACAAGCATAGACGAACGTCTTAGCTGAGATATTTGCTTGGAGAACAAATTTATATTCATATTTAGAGATATATGTACAGATTTAGATTGATTCAATTGTAATTATAATAGGATTATGTTTCGTAATTAGCGATAGGGTTATCTTGTATCTCTCCCTATTTAAAGGGCTCTTCATATGAATGAAAGGCATCGGATAATTGAACCATGAATACTTTTATGGTATCAGAGCTGAGGTTCTGATTAACCCTATTCTTTTTTTTCCCTTTTTTTCCGATCTTCACTGCAGCCTCGGCTGCTTCTGTTTTCTTTTCTGACCCACTGCAGCTGTAGTTTCGTTCGACTGCTGCACATCCCCTGCCGTTTTCATCATGACTAAATCAGATGACGGCACCAGCAACACCGATAAACCAGCCTTGCACCCGGCATATTCTGTCACTAATATCCAGTCCAAAATCATTGTGCGGAGGTCCTTCAAGGCATCGAATAATTGAAACCATGAATACTTTTAGAACGAACATAAATGGATGTTCACGAACATAAATGAACGAACAAAACGTGTGTTCATGTTCTTTTGTTATATTAAATGAAAAAAAATGTTCATGTTCGTTTGTTTATTAAATAAACGAACACAAACGAACTTCCTGCCGAACAAGTTCATGAACAATTCATGAATGTTCGGTTTGTTTACAGGCCTAGTTAATATGCAGGTAGCCCAAAATGTGTGTCTTTCTCTTTGAGAAGAATCCTTATTGTATGATCCACATACAAGAAAATTAGCAGCCTAAGATATATATAAAAATGCAGACTTTTAGCCAAACCTTATAAAATAAAATATCTATAAATAATAATAATAAAAATAGATATTTAGCTTATTTGATTTGGCACATGAAATTTGTGGAGATTGATCTGCTCATAAAATTTTGATCAGCTAGTATCTTTGAACATTGTTGATTTGGATTATAACCCAAATTATACCCTTGGGCATCAATTTGGTTTTTCTTATTATTTGCAGGAGCTATAATGTACTATACTCGAAAGCATCTTCACGGGTTAGGCCGATGGCAAGGCGGTCAAAACATCAAAATCAAATCAATCGCAAGTTTTAGCATGAAACCCGCAATTGTCGATCAACGGGTTCTACTAGAAACCATTGTAAAACTTCTTCCTGAAAAAAAAGGAAAATCTTTTTGCCGTTTCTTGTTGGGACTTTTACGGGTTGCGTTGATTTTGGGTGTTAACGATAACTGTCAAGATTCTCTTGAACGAAAGATCGGAATGCAGTTGGAATACGCTACACTTGATGGCCTTTTGATTCCGACATATTTGGATTGTGATACTTTATATAATAGTGACTGTGTTGAAAGGATTATTAATCATTTTTTGACGTCTGAAGAAAAAGTTACGGTTCTTTCTCCAAGATCGATCGTTTCGGAAGTATCGCCGTCGTCTGTACCGTTGAGGAAAGTTTCAAAGCTTGTGGATAATTATATGGCAGAGGTTGCATCTGATGTGAATTTGAAGCCTGAAAAGATAAAATCGCTTGCGGAAATTCTTCCTGATTCTGCAAGATCTTTGAATGATGGATTGTATAGAGCTTTGGATGTGTATTTTAAGGTTTGTTTCTTAAACTAGAGGTGGGAAAATGGGCGGGTTGGTGGGGTAGGCAACGCTCAAAACTGGTATTTTGGATCGGGTCAAAACGGTATGGTCTGGTTGGGTTGATCTAGAATATTTTCTTTAGGTTTTTAGTAACAAGAAAACCAACTTTGGGCAAATTTCTTTATTAGGTAACCAACTGTATTTAGACCATAAAAAAACACATTATTTTCAGAAGAGTAAAGTACACGAATGGTCCCTGTGGTTTATCAAAGTTTTGGTTTTGGTCCATAACTTTCCAAAAGTACATCATGGTCCCTGTGGATTGTACTTTGTAACGCATTTAGTCCTCATTTTTTTTCCAAAAGTACATGGATGGTCTCTGTGGTTTGCACTTTGTAACACATTCAGTCCCTAACTAGGACATGCTAAAACGTTTTGATTTGTTGGCTGGGAACTAAATGTGTTACAAAGTGCAAACCACAGGGACCATCCGTGTACTTTTGAAAACCTAGGGACCAAATCCAAAATTTTGGTAAACCACAAGGACTATCCATGGACTTTACACATCTTAAAATATCCACCTAAGTAACCAACTTTCAGTAATTTTGATTTACGGTAATCTGACTTGGTTACCTTGCCAAAAACGATGACGTGGCAACGCATATGTCGAAAAACTTTGACCATGTTGACTTTTTTCTGACATGACACTTGCAAATCAATACAGGAAGATTACATAAGCAGTAAAAGACACGGATGGTCATTTTGGATTTGGTCTCTAGTTTTTCAAATGTACACAAATGATCCTTGTGCTTGACCAAAATTTTGGATTTGGTCCCTAGCTTTCCAAAAGTACCAGGTGGTCCCTTGGTTTGCACTTTGTAACGCATTTAGTACTTTTGGCAAATCACAAGGACCATCCATGTATTTTTGGCAAAAGTTGGGGACTAAATGCGTTACAAAGTGCAAACCACAGGACCATATGTGTACTTTTGGAAAGCTAGGGACCAAATCCAAAATTTTGGTCAACCAGGGACCATCCAAAATTTGGAACTTTTAAGGTGTCTTAGGGGTAAATTAAGTTGGTTACCATATCAGATTTTTTATTTAAACAGGTTGTATTTTTTTTTTTCTACAAATTTCACTTGCAGATATTATATATTTTTATTAAATAAAATGATTTAGGAGGTTTCATGCATTAAATAAAACTTTTTCCAATTTTCAACCCGTTTATCCAATTGTCCCATTTCCTTTTTGGCTAATTTCCTTTATTATAACGCGCTAGTGATGAAACATAACCATATGTTAGCGAAATTATTCTTGATTAAATTAAATATTATTTGATCATGCAGGCGCATCCTTGGTTACCCGAGAACGACAAAGAGCAACTTTGCAACGTCATCAACTATCAAAAGCTATCTATCGAGGCGTGTGCTCACGCTTCTCAAAACAATCACTTACCACTTAGAGTTGTCCTTCAAGTATTATTTTTCGAGCAACTGCAGCTAAGAAGCGCTTTAGCTAATGTGGCGGATGACGAAAATGCCCATACAGGTCCATTAAGTATCGTGCCAAGTGGCGGCACTGGTACAGCTGGCAACATTGTACAAAGAGACGGGTGGGTGACAATTGTGCGCGAAAATCACGTCATGAGAGTAAATATGGAAAGATTTAGGGCTCGAGTTGTTGAACTCGAAGAAGAGTTTAACCGAATGAGGGAAGAAATGAAGAGAGTAAGTAGAACACATAGTTCTATAGACTCTTCGTGGTTTCTTTCGAGAACATTTGGAAAATGCAAACTTCTTCTAGATTCATCAAATGTTGAAGAAGATGTTGTGGCAAGCACGGGCCCTGCTACGCCACGCGGGTCGATTGACCGGCCACGACCCTCGCATCACTCCAAGCAACGCTGACGTGGACAGGAGTTTCAAGAACCAGAAAAGGTGCGAAAAGTTGTATTTGAAGTTGAAGAATGAAGTATAGAATCTTTGTAAGTAGTTTATATGGTTTATGACACCAGAAAATCCATCCCAGATGTTTGGATATTGATGACGTGGACATCTGTTATGGATTTTTTTTACCCAAAACGCGTATAACCTCGCTTATTCTTTTGTGAATACTGCAGCTGCAGTTGAAGTATATAACACAGGTGTGATGACATTGTAATGATATATTTTATATCTTGTATCTGTTCAGCCCCACAATACATGTTTGTTTGTTTAAATAGTAAGATATGTTGCTTTGTCCTCTTTACACACAAAAGAATATAATGTGTAGTTCAATTGTTTAAGCCTATATTTCATGGCTAAAATTGTTATTTAGCTTTGTAATTTTTTTAATATTATGAATTATGCTATATCCAAAAATGTTATGACTTTCTTAGAAGATTTGTTACATCACAACTACTGTTCGTGTTGAGAAATTAACTAAAATATATATTACTAACACGGTAATACGATATAGCGTTTTAGTAGATTTCATGCTTTAAAAATACACTTTTATCAACTTACTCAAAACCGATTTGTGAATACTAAATCGAAGCACAAACGTATCATTTTTATTATACATCTTTAAGTAAAGTGCAATTTGCCTCCTTGAGGTTAGGTCCATATTGCCTACTGACTCCCTCTCTTCCAGTTTTTACCCTCTAAAACTCTGACATGGGTATTTCATTACCACATGCCCCAATAGTGTTATTAGTAGTTGTAAACCCATGTGAAAAGACAATCTTACCTCTTTACTGTTGCTATATGCGACCCACTGGTTTGTACACTATCACAATATGCAACTCCCTCCAAAAAACACCTAGTTTGACTTTTATAAGTCAACGGATTCTAAAGTTTGACTTTTATAAGTCCACCGGCAAGATGAATCTCCACTTGCACTATACTAACCTGCCGATTGTGCATGTGCATGTGCCATGACCACCACCATATGCCAGATGATTCCTAACACCGTAGACTTACCACTTCATCACCATCATCGTCATCAAGATCATCAACAACATACCTGATCATGGTGGTGACAGCGGTGATCTAGTGGTGACGACGGGAAGACGACAAAAACCTCAAACACAACCGTCACACGCACCACCATGTGGTGGTTTTGGGTCTCCGGCAGGTGTAATCTGGCTATATTGTACCCACAACAGTGAAACATAGCTTAGATTGTTCGGCTATATTGTACCCACAACAGTGAAACAGAGCTTAGATTGTGTGTGAAAGACATGATTTCAGTACAACGAAATTGAAATAGAGGTTTGTAATCGTTCCTATGATTGATTCATTCTCCCTTTTACACATTGAACTCCAATGAATTCGGTGATGTATGTGAACGCGGTGAAAAGGAAGAAGATGACTTTGTGTGTGTTAGTTGAGGGTGTCAGAGAGTGAAGGGGAGAAGATAAGGAAGAAATAAGGTGTGGTCAATAAGGTTCGTGGGTGAAATTACATCCTTACCCTTAATACTAACAGTCAAACTAACAGTTGACTAACTGTTAGAGCATATGGCAATGAAATACCCACGTAAGCGTTTCAAAGAGCAAAAACTGAAAGAGAGGGAATCAGAGGGCAATCTGGACCAAACCCCGCAAATTGGACTTTATCTTTTATTACTCTTGTAACTATTAAAATACGATTTTTATAGAATTGAAAGTATGTTGTTGAAACATGTTTATTTTTGTTACATCCACATAACTTTTACTCAAAACAAGATTGAGAATAGCAATAGCGTTAATGTAACAAATCAGACCGATACCGACAGAATATCCGCCTTTAAAAATGCAATTGGCATCCCTATAGTTGCCACATCACCTGCACAGATGCCTCAACAACTTACATCTATTGCCACATCAGATCCTGCTATGGTTCTGCTTGCTGGTTAGCTTAAGAAAAGCATAGCTAGTAATGATACAGTACCACTCATCATTCATGACAAGATAAAATAACGGAGAAAACATAATAAAGATCAGCAACATGAAACATGAATATCTTTAAAAACCTTAAAAACCACCAACAATCAATCAAATACGACAAACAATACTAGAAAAGTCGCTATCTATCGTGCCTCGGGTGTACCATCCATCACATAGCCCTATCAAAATGGTATACATGCCCCCACAAAACCAAAGGGGAATAGAAATTCGAAAAGTATATATGAACCATCATCTTTGCAAATGCAATCTAATCAAACACGATACACCAAACTTCGCTAATTAACTCCCCCCCCCCCCCCCCCCTTGAGCAGTTATGTACATAAACAACACAATACAATATGTTAGCGATTCGAGGGAGGAAGGAAAAGACAATTATGTCCTCGATGGGATAGGAACACTTCACTAACGCCATTAACGCCACTCTCGACAGTTGCCACATTTCCAGCCTGTTTCGGGCTCCCAAGACGAGTCTTCCTCCCACGGTGAGCAATCCTGGTGCAACCACAAACCGCACGTCTGGCAGAACAAGTCCGGGCACGGGTCGGTTTGCGAACACACCTTACACGGCACCATTTCGAGCCCAGATTCTACAGAAAACATGGGCTCTTGTTGATCATAAGTTATGCCCATTTGGTACTGCTCAGGATTAGGGTTATAATCATCTGTTGATGGTCCATTCACATCTGTCGGTGGGTCCCCGGACCCACCGACACCTTCATCCGACGCAAGCAATTCATTGAAGGAAAAATACGTTTGCGGTTCAAATTCCATGTCTTCGTAATTTAGATCCCCGTAATCAAACATCATATCATCGGCAACCCCGTTCGCAGAAACATCCCATTCCACAATCGGAGTAGACGATTCCCCGTTCGCAGGGTTTGAATTGTCGATTCCCGTGTACATGGCGGGAATTTCGAAACCAACATCTGATTCCTTTTCCGGTTTAATATGTCTCCTGACAGGTAACTTCTTCGGCCAGGGTCCAACTCCGGAATCAACTTCAAGCTTGTCATCATTGACTTGGTCAATCATTTGAAAAGAATAGAAAGGATTTTCATTGTCTTCTTCAGCGTTTCCAGCGTCTTCTGATTCAAACAGCGGAGTGGAATCAAGATCCCAGTCCTCCGTTGTTATATCATCGTTGGAATCAAGATCGGAATCGGATTCTAAATTCTTCTGCATATGAACCTTAGCCATCGCATCTTTTTTCGCCTCTAACTTTGCTCGGGTCTCGGGATCCGTATGCGGACATATGGGTATACGGATCCTTCGACACCTACAGCATTTGTACCCAAACAATTCCATAATTTTCGACTCCTGTAAGTTAACTGAGTCTGCGTGAAACCAGTCTGCAAAAGCACATAATCATGTTAGAATCTATGTAGGCCTGTAAATGAACCAAACGAACACGGATACGAACATATAATCGAACACTTTTTTTTGTTCATGTTCGTTTATTAAGAAAATGGGCATGTTCGTTCGTTTAAAACCTAAATGAACTGTTCACAAACGTAAACGAACATAAACAAACAAACTTAAACGAACCTAATTTAACAAACAAGCAACACAAATGAACATAATTGAACAAACATAAATGATAACAAAGTAATTTTTTATATAAATTAGTGATTAATTACGATAAATTCCATTTAAAAAACCATTTCTATTACTAGAAAACGTAATTACAAATTAGTTATATTTGTATAAGTAGTTAGAAAGTTCCTTTTATGTTTAATGACAACAAACATAAATGAACGAACATAAACGGATGTTCACGAACATAAATAAACGAAAAAAACATGTGTTCATGTTCGTTCGTTTATTAAATAAACAAAACGAACATATACGCACTTCCCGCCGAACAAGTTCATGTACGTTTGGTTCGTTTACAGGCCTAAATCTATGAAAGCATTTAAAAAGATTAATAACGAAGAAACTTACTTTTACATTTCTCGCATAGAATATACATCAACTCAGGGTTATACGGTTGTGTACACAGTTGACACTTCGGTGCCAGCAAATGCCCGTTCGGATTACCCTTCAAAAGTATATTGTTTATCCTGAATTCCGTTCCGGTGTCATTTGCGTTCCGTTTCTTCCAAATCAACCCCAAACATAACTTACTGTTTTTGCTGCCTTTCTTTATCGACCCCTTACTTGAACTAAAAACTTTCGGCTTTTGATCGACAGATTGCAGGGGCCGGTTTTTAATGTTTTTCTTTCCGCTTGTACCTTTTTTGGGTTGACTGGATATCAGATTGGAATATTCTAACGGTCTTTCATGACCGTGACCGTTTTGTCTTCCCACTTTCACGAGCGACGTTGAATGTTGACTTTCTTGACCTTGCAATAGTAAAGGACTAGTAGGAGAATCGCCAACAATCTCCTTTTTAGGTGTGGCGTCTTTATCGATGTAGCACCGTTTACATGTGATTAAAAACTCGACCCGCGCAGCCGTTTGTATGTTTGTACCGACAGCACATTGCTCGTGACAATAACCTGAGACACCGAAAATATTGATCTCAAAAAAAGACAGAAACATGTAGGCTTTAATATCTTGAGTAAAATGCCGTTTTTGTCCCTGAGGTTTGACCAGTTTTGCGACTTTCATTCAAAGGTTTGTTTTTTCGCATCTGAATCCAAAAGGTTTGAAATCTTGCCATTTTCATCCGGCTCGTTAACTCCATCCATTTTTTCTCCGTCAAGTCAGTGGTGCTTCCAACTTTTTTGCTAACTCAAAGGGTAACACGGTCTTTTTCACTTTATGTAAAAAGACAAAATTGCCCTTTACGTTAACAAAAAAAGACGGAAGCACCCCTGACTGAACGGATAAAAATGGATGGAGTTAACGAGCCGCGTGACAATGGTAAGAGTTCAAAATTCAAACCTTTTGGATCCGGATGCGAAAAAACAAACCTTTGGACGAAAGTCGCACAACCAGCCAAACCTCAGGGACGAAAATGGCGTTTTAGTCTAATATCTTATATAGACATAGATTGTGCGGTAACATACCTTGGCATACACTGCACCTTGCAGCAATCCTAAGGAAAACAAAACGAAAAACTTTATAAGCGGTGGGTGATAAAACCAATTCCGAAAACATTACGGTTGATGAAGAATAGACATTACCTAAACAGAACATCATGTTGACAAAAAGTGCAAAAGCACTTGCCCATATTATCCCTTTTCTGCTCAAGAAACGAAAATATATTCTTGCCAGAAGCCTTTAACTGTTTTTTGCTCAACTTTGATGATTTTGTAACATGTTTGATATTAGATATTGGCGGCTTTACGTCTGCAGCCACTACCATTTCATACTCTTTGATAAGATATAACGGAATGTGCATCTCAAGAAACCAATTTTTCGACTTTTTATCACCGGTTTCCTCTACTTCTAATACTTTCTTTAAAACACGTGACGGAAGATGCTTTTGATTTTCAAAAACAACACCGTAACAAAGTTTAGTTCCCGTAAGTTTCTTATCAATAATGCAAGCGTTACGAAAAGCAGAAGCTTCTGCTTCTAAACCTTTTCCGTCTTGAAGAGGTTGTTCAGGACAAACAAGTTCATTCCATCTCACGTGAAGGTCTAGGTACCTAACCTGTTGGAACCACATAAATAGTTATTAATAATTTAATACGACACATTGATCGCAAAGGGTCGTATATAAAACTGATCAAGTAAAAGTCTATTCCCGAACCTAACCTGTTGGAACCACATAAATAGTTATTAATAATTTAATACGACACATTGATCGCAAAGAGTCGATAAGAAATAGATCTTAAAAGTCTATTCCCTGATTCATATAACTTCCTAGATCATTTTATTCAAAGATCTTGATTGTTGATTATAGACGAAAAAAAACTGTGGGTCAACCAACCCAACACAATTTAACCCATACAGGCTGCAAACCAACCGGACGTTCAGTGAAGAGTTCGTGAACCGTTCGATGGAAAGTTCGTTTATGTTTGTTCGTATAATAAATGAACGAAATAAAACAAGAAATTTTGTTCGTTTGGTTAAATGAAAGAACAAGAACAGAGGCGTGGTCATTCATTTATGTTCGTGAACGTTCGGTAAGGCAGTCGTTTATGTTCATTTGTTTACGATAGTTCATTAGCTTTTTTTATTTAAATGCTTTAAAATTAAGACAAATAAAATATTTAATAAATATTAGTGTATTATGAAATATTTTGCTCATGAACGCTTGTTTGTGTTCGTTTGTTTTCATTTGTGTTCATGAACGTTCGTTTGCGTTCGTTACCTAAATTAACAAACGAACACGAGCACGTTCATTTCCTTAAAGAACGAACACCAGCAGAAAATCTTGTTCGGTAAGTGTTCATGAGCAGTTCGTGAACACGTATATTTCTTTAACAAACGAACACAAACAAGGTCTTGTTCGTGTTCGTTCGGTTCGTTTGCAGCCCTATACAAAACTGTTCCTAGCAAGCAACTTTTAAATAAATTACCTGAAGAGCAAGTTGTGATGCAGTTTGACTCAAGTCAACTGCAGCTCGCCAGATAAACTGTCGGCTTCTTTTAGCAATCTCAAGCCCATCAACATATTGCACACCATTTATCTTTTCATAACCGCCTGATTAAATAAATTGAAGTCAATCAAACTCTCTTAAACCATTTCATTACCAACCAAAAATAATTTTAATTTACCTTGTCGAGCAGCATGCTTCATCAACCTTTGAGGTAATATCCCTTTCTGGAAAACGTGCTTAGAAAGCATACCACCACGCCACCAAGAAAAATCGCTTGATACATCTTTGACATCAGCGTCAGGGGTTTCAGGTATTACGATAGACGGTTTTCTACCGGGCCTGCCAGGCCCACGTTTTTTAGCGGACCCTACAACGCTTTTCGCACTTTGACTGGGTTGACTTTCTGAACCCGTATCATCTACGAGCCTGATCCAATCTGAAGAAAACGCAATGTCGCGGATATTCCTCTCGAACTACATACAAACAATATGATTGTATCAATACTTGCATGACAAAAATGTAAATAAAAAACGATAGTGGATAAAAAAGGGGCAATTTTATATATACCCCTACAAACTTGCAAAATGTCATATATATACCCATGCAAAATTATAAATATCATATATACCCTTATAAAGTAGTTAAAATCACATATATACCCAATTCATTAAAAACAATTTAATAAATGACAATTTTACCCTTAAATTTCTAAAACTTAGAAATCTCATATACGACCTTTTAACTTCAAATATTATATTTACTCATTTCTAGCTTAATTTATTTAGCTTAAATAATATGTATGTAAATACTATTGTTTATGGGAAAAAAATAAAAAATAAATAAATAAAAATGGGTAAAAATAAATTTAAGCTTCAAATGTGTTATATAAAAATATGAAGTTAAAAGCATACATGAAAACCTGAAGTTATAAAAATAAGGGTAAACTGATTATTTATTAGATTGTTTTTAATAAATTGGGTATATTTGATATTTTAACTATTTTGTAAGGGCATATATGATATTTTTAGTTTTGGTTGGGTATATGTGAAAATTTTCAATTCTGTAAGAGTATATATGAAATTAATCCATAAAATGATAGAGATAAAATACTTACTTCAAGCAAGTAGGCCTTTATTTCACTCAAAGTTGCAGCTTCCTCGACGTGTTTCTGCCATTGATTTCGATAACTTGAATTCAAAAATGGCCCAACGGTTAAACCGTACAAACTTTCTTCCATGAATATAACATAAGTTGCAATAGAAGCAAGACTGCCCTCCACATTTTTCGACTGGCGAGAAGAAGAAAGTATCTTTGCAGCACCTTTAATGGCATTTGAAGCAGCTGCATTCAACAAACATCCTCTTTTGCTATTAATAGTAGCTTTACAAGATAGACACCAGCCACATCTTTCTCTAGAAACTTCCACCAGTTTCTTTTCGTAATTCGGCCAGTAAAAACGTTTAGCAGCAAGAGAAAATGCTTTTGCCTGAAGTGAGTAATTAGCAGACATAAATTTCCTATGGTTGCTTATTGAAGATTGAGTTTGTGTCGCCAGTTTTTCTTCTGATGATAGAATAGCTAAACTAGCACCGGCTGATGCAGCGAAATCTCCGTGAATGTACACATTTAAGTACGCTTGTGGTTTAAACGATAAACCCATGTATGACTTAGCTATATTAGCTTCTTTCTTGTAAAGCAAGTTAGACAAATCACACGTGCTGTTCGTAACACTTTTATTATGGCTATTCCCATTTTCAGAAGATTTACATTTATCTTCACATGCAGTTACTGAATCCTTTTTTGAGTCATTTTCAGCAACACCGTTAATGTTTCCAGCACTAATCACATCCGGTGCATTCACTGAATCAGGCAGACGAAATATATTTTCCGGAATTTCCCAATATTGCAAAATACCCTTGCATATTTCCATGTATAAAGATGTATGCTCAACCGAACAAGTAAGTGCATGCAAAACTTTTTGAATATCCGCAGGTGAATAGTATCGGATATGTGAGCCCGAACTTGCGGAAGCTTTCATCCTGCATTCAGTCATTCATTAATAAATTTCATATACAAAGTGTCCATATAACGAAGAGCAAATATTAAAGATAAAGATTAAGGTTCTGAAGGTTCTGGAATCATACACTAGTAGATGATCACAAGATCCCAAAAACACTTGCTCGTAAGGATCAATACCGAAAAACTCAGCTCCTTTTAGAGACGATTTCTTGGTAACAACCGGCCCGACACTGTTAATCGTACACTCCGGACAATACCAGTCCCCTTCGGGAATGAACATTTTCATTACGCCTATACATCTGGAGTGATACGATGACGGACACCCGTCACAACAAATTAACGTCCCGTCCATCCCACATAAGCGGCATTCGTCACCATTACCATCATCATCATCGTCGTCATTGTTATCCCCAGTAGTTTTGGAAACAGGAGCGTTTGGCGTAAGGCTTTCCCAAACATCTTTTACAGCTTCTTGTTCCTTGGGCAACGGATTCTTACGAGGACGGCCTCTTCTAGGGATATTTTCATTACTTACAACAACTCTATCAGCAGCTAGATCAACAACTCTATCGGGATCAGGGCCGAATTCTGATTCTTCACGGTTGTCGATTTCCGCCATTAGTTCGGCTGAATTTGACGCGTCGTCACATAACAGCTGCAAAACAGTTAACTTTCTACCGGGCGATAGAGTGTAGTAGTCTTTCTCCAAAACAGTAACGTAAAAATCTTTCCATGCTTGCCCTTCTGTGTATCTCATAGTTGTTAGATATTGGACTACAAACTCTGGCCACGTTAACGAATCCAGCAAGCTCCAATCCATGCTTCTGAGCGAAAGAAAAAAATCAAAGTCAACGATAAATAGATTGAGAGAATCTACATTTCTACAAATATGATAAATGCAAGCCTTTCATTTGGAAACTATTGTTTTGGAAGTCATAACGCCGGGTGTGATATATATTATATAATAAAGAATATGACTTTGATAAATACCTGAGACATTTCAGTGCAAGCTCTGAACCGTCTGAAGAGACGGTTTCCACATAACTCTTCAACGCGCGAATAAGAGCAATATGAATAGCATCCAACAGCGTATTATGAACGGTACTATTAAGAGCACCAACAAACTCATCAAGTCCAAAAGGACTTAAGAACAAACAAACGCTAAATGACCGCAAGAAGCTATACACAGAAAGAAGGTACGACACGTCCTCTTCAGGGACCCCAAAATTTCCTGAAGAAGGCGGCAGTTCTGGCGGTGGGACCCACGGACGTGTTTCAACCTCCACCACATCAGTAGACTGCTCATTATCACTTAAATCACTCGATGATTCAACGTCCGCCTCAACCTTCTCATCATTGGCTAATGCAACACCGTTATCTACCACACCACTATCACTAACAACGGTTTCAACCTTTTTAACGCCATTATCATTTCCAACAACATCCGATTTAACCAGCTCTTTTTTGGCTTTTTTCAACAAATACGCATCTAACGACTTCTTCCTCTTACGAAAAGCAGCATCCATCTCACTATCCTGAACAAGAAGCCCTTTCACTTCCTTCGTTTCCAAATCCTCAAAATCCCCATCCTCATAATTAACCCTATACAATCCCGTATCATACGAAACAATCTTCCCCAAAAACTCACCACTCTCCTCAAACTCCTTCTTCACATACCGCCCGATAAGCACCAACGACTTCCCGACCACCGCCTTTTTCGTCGTTTTCTCCACATCTTCTCCCCCCTTCCTCTTCCTCTTCCTTCCTCTTCGCTTAACCACCTCCGGCTCCATTTCGCCCAACCGATTCAGATCCGAATCACACTAATTCAATCTACAATTCAATCAAACCTGATTCAATCAACAATGAGGTAACTTATGACGCAAACTTATAACAAATTCACAGATCTCGTTCGCGATAACAGATTAATCGAATGTTATAACCTAAATCGCTGCATAAATCAGATAAATCACCATACTTTATACGAATTTGTGCTTTCTCGTAATCAGGTCACAACTGTTAGTATATATATAGATATAGATAGATGTATGTCTACAGATCGATGCAGATATAAATCGTACCTTGTGGAGAAAAGTTAGCCGGTAGAAGGATCTAGATTTAGGGTTTCATTTCTTCAACGATGTGTGTTTGTTTGTGTGTGATTTGTGAGTGGAGATTTAGCCCTAGAGAGAAGAATATTTGGGGTTTTCAGTACACACACTCGTCTTTTCATCCATGTATATATTTGATGATGGTTTTTTAGATTGAATCGTTCGAGTTGGCTAACTCGTGACTCGTCCGAGTTGGGATTTTAAATTTTATTATTTAATGTTTCCCTCTTTTTGTTATAAATTAAAGTTCGAGATTATAAGATTTAAGTTAATTGATGTCAAAGTTTTTAATTATCGGTTTTGTAAAAGAGTCATATATTTTTACAAGTGTTTAAGTATATTTGGATCTTTGATTAAGTTTTGTTAATTGTTAAGGTTGAGTTGATAACGTAAATAATAAAAAGCTAAATGTTAGTGAAAGTGTAAAAATGAAAAAAAAAATTTATATCAAATATTTTCACTAATTAAAATAACTTTTATGTAGTTAACTTAGTTATACAAAATAATTATTATTATGCTATAAATATTGTATTTCTCTATTTTTGTTTTAAAATATAACTTAAAGAAAACTCTTGATATTATTGACATATGTTAGTTAATTAGCCATACGCTAATTATAATGTTACGTAATTATGATGCATGTAGCGTGACAACATATGAACTAACTGTAACGTTGCATATAGGATGAGGTTTCTGTAAAAAGGATTTTTTTCGTAAGAAGTGTGAGAAGACATAGGAATTAACATGTAGGTATCATGTTTTGGACTTAGGCATGATATTTTGGGTTGTTTTGGCAAGAAAAACAACAAACATAACAATTTAAAACATAATGCAATGTATTACAGGCATGAAATTTAAAACATAACTAAAACACACTACTTAACGTTCTTGGCAAGGTGTTTTAAGTTTTAAGCCTATAATTCATTACATTGTGTTTAAAATTGTTATATTTGGTGTTTTTCTTGCCAAAACAACCCAAAACATCATGCCTAAGTCTATGATGCCTACATGTCAATTCTTATGTTTTCTCACACTTCTTACTAAGAAGGTCCTTTCTACAGGATCCTGAGACTATATATATATATATATATGTAAAACACTCTACTATACAAATATATACACTCACATTTCTTTTAATCAATTATATTCTATATATATCATATGAGTGTGTGCACAAGGGCACATGTATATGTGTGGATAGATGTGTTTTATTTGTTTATATAACACTATATTGTTATGCTTATATATATATATATATATATATATATATATATATATATATATATATATATATATATATATATATATTTCCAAAAGTAATACATCATTTTCGTCATAAACATACTTGTAAAAGGCAAACGAGTTGTTGGGAAATACTTTATCCAACCAAAACAAATTGAAGGATTGCATAACATAACTGATAACTCTTTTACTCTCTATATCCTAACAATGGGCATTCTTAAAAGGCGATAAAAAGAAAATGTTGGTTCCTCGAATACTTTTGACAGACTAGAAATATCGAAACAAAAAGAAAATGTTGAAGATTAAAAGGCGATAAAGAAAGCCCCATGGATACATAAGGAATGACATTTAAAGTGATTTGTAATGTAATATGATATCAATGGTGTCTTATGAGTCTTATTAAAGACCTACTATATTTACAAGACACTTTTGTTTTTAATCATCATGTTTGTATTTTATAATTGTAAAGTCATTCTACATTCGAATACACATACAACTATTATGGTTGATAGCTGAAATAACCTATTCTTAAAAGGACTCGTTTGATAAGCTGATAAACTGACTTTCTTCGGATATTTAAATTAGTCAAATGCTATCATATCAAGTTCCACAACCATATTACATTGATTCATCTAAAAAGAGACTATTCGTTTTGTGTAGCACCACTTGCTTTTTAGTGAAAGTATCCAAAATGATCAATAATAAAATAAAATATGTTAGATTTATAGTTTATCACTCTTATATAATTGTTTCCTTAAATAGTAATTGACATAATTAATATTGATGATTTTATCATTGAAAAATAAGAGAAAATCACAAGAATAACTATGATTTGTGATATAATTAGATTTTTGATGTTCACTTGTTATCATTTCCATAAATATTTTGAATATATAGACCTAATCAAACTTTATTTTTATTTTATATATTACATTGAGTATCCACTTGTTCATGCATTTTCGTATCCATTTTATATTTAAAAAAAAATAGGTAAACATTTTTACAATTAATGACACCTAAATATGTTTATTTTTTATGCTAAGAAATTATACCAAAATGTATTAAAAATGTGATTTTATGTTGATGTGGATAAAATAAAATATTAATCAAAGTTAAAAAAGAATTGTGATTTGTATAATCCTACAATTCAATTCACTACTCAAGCATCGCGAGTCAACTCGGTTAGATGCTACCGTTACCAACAAGGGTCTTTTTTTAATATTAGAGTTTTAGTTACAAACGAACAAGGTACGGTTTTTGGGCTACGAAGGGAAGCAAGTAAACCGACTATTATTTTGGCGGGAGTAATGTAGGGGTTGTGTTAGTATTAGTTTTGAAAGTCTCTAATTTTATTTTACTTTATTTTATTTTTCACGCAAAAATACAAACTCGACAATATTTTAAATTTTATGTTTTGTATACTTAGTTGTTTGATTAACTTTGTTTTATATAAATATGAATTAATGATGTCACCCAAACTATTTAGTAAACCACTATTAGTTAATTATAATTGAACAAACAAAGTTAAGGTCCGAGATATTGGTCCAATGGTCAAAAGTCTTGTCCCCTCTAGTGGAGGTGTATGTTCCATTCCTGGATAATCCTGGGTTCGAACCTGACGGGGACGAGGGATGACTGATTCCATCCGGTTCCCACGCATCAGGGGGCACAGTCTCATGGGGTCGAGGAGTCGACCTTTGACATAGCCCCGAACAGAGTGAGTTTACACGTGAAATTTTTTGTCTTTCAAAAAAACTAATTCGATTAAGCCAAGTTAAAACGTGTAGTAATCCTAGGTCCTACAATTGTTGAATCGGGTGTGATCCTTGTTTTCTCATCTTGTTATATTCAATCAGTTAAGTTTATCGCAATTGTATAAATTTCCGTAGTTAAGTAATACAAACCAAATTTGTCGGATCATTTTGACATCCTTTTCAAACAAACAAACTAATCAATTTCTTAGCAAATTTCATAACAGTGACAATCTTATTTAAAATCAATCATATCAATCGCAAACCACAAACTCTTCGTGGTTCAACCCCTTACTATCACTAACATATTGTTAAGGGTAATTCGGGATTATAAATATTATCTTTGACCTCCGATCAAATTTTGGCGCCGTTACCCAGGAAAGTGAAAGACAGATTTGCTTGAGGGCAAGAAAAGACAAGTGTGGGATGTGATACGTGGTCGAAAACCGATGTTTCTATTACGTTTAAGTTAACGTTTTACGTAACTTTTAGTTTCGAATAACCTACTTTTAAGTTAATGTTTTACGTAACTTTTAGTTTCGAATAACCTACTTTTGATTGGATTTATGTTTTACAGATTTACGGAGTTTAAGGAGCTATTCGGGAGCGTTTTGGAGCATCGGGACGGAAAACGGGTTAACCGGGATTGCCAAATGGGAAAACAGGAAAGCATGATTTAGAGAGGTCGTCGGCGACGCCCCTTCTAAGTCCACGTCGCTGAAATTCAAATTTGGACGGATTATAACTTGTGTTTGACCCATTTGTGAAGGAGTTACGAATTTCTTGAGTTTTGAACTTGTTCTTGGAGCCTAGCCACACCCAACCTTCATCTCCAACTCCATTGATTCCATCCAATCATCCAAGTTCATCATCTTCAATCCTAATCCTAGTTCTCTACCATCATCATCATCATCATCAATCCTTCCATTCACCCATCATTATCATCAACCTCAAACCCTAATCATCACTCATCACCGTCACCAAGTTCAAGATGTTGAAGTTCGAGTTTTCATCAATTGTTGGTCGTGCTCCGTCACCATGAGCGGCTAATTCTCGGAGGTTTCACCCCGGGTGTAAACTTTTGTAAGGATTTCTAGGGTTTATTATTTTTTTAGAACTTGGTTTGTGACTAATTGAATAGCATTTGAACAATCGATAATTGTCTTACGTTTGTATTGAATTTACGAATTGTTGAGTGAGTTATGAAATTCGACTTCGTGAATGAATATGCGTATTTCTGCCTTGTCTTTTGATAGGATTGAGTTGTCCAAGGCAACAAAGTGCGTTGTGGTCCGTTGTCTATGATGTCGATAGCAATTAGCACCTAAACCTTGTGATTCTAAGCCGTCAATGATCTAATTCGATTAAGCCAAGTTAAAACATGTAGTAACCCTAGGTCCTAATGTTGTTGAATCGGGTGTGATCCTTGTTTTCTCATCTTGTTATATTCAATCAGTTAAGTATATCGCAATTGTTTAAATTTCCGTAGTTAAATAATACAAACCAAATTTGTCGGATCATTTTGACATCTTTTTCAAACAAACAAAACTAATCAATTTCTTAGCAAATTTCATAACAGTGACAATCTTTTTTAAAATCAATCATATCAATCACAAACCACAAACTCTTCGTGGTTCGACCCCTTACTATCACTAACACATTTGTTAAGGTAATTCGGGATTATAAATATTATCTTTGACCGGTGGCGCGACACTCGATAAAATTTAGGCGCCGTTGCCCAGGAAAGTGAAATACATATTTGCTTGAGGGCAAGCAAAAGACAAGTGTGGGATGTGATACGTGGTCGAAAACCGATGTTTCTATTACGTTTAAGTTAACGTTTTACGTAACTTTTAGTTTCGAATAACCTACTTTTAAGTTAATGTTTTACGTAACTTTTAGTTTCAAATAGCCTACTTTTGATTGGATTTATGTTTTACAGATTTACGGAGTTTAAGGAGCTATTCGGGATCGTTTTGGAGCATTGGGACGGAAAACGGGTCAACCGGGAGCGCGAAATGGGAAAGCAGGAAAGCTTGATTTAGAGAGGCCGTCGGCGACGCCCCTTCTAAGTCCATGTCGCTGAAATTCAAATTTTGCGAATTAAACTTGTGTTTGACCCATTTGTGAAGGAGTTACGAATTTCTTGAGTTTTGACCTTGTTCTTGGAGCCTAGCCACACCCAACCTTCATCTCCAACTCCATTGATTCCATCCAATCATCCGAGTTCATCATCTTCAATACTAATCCTAGTTCTCTACCATCATCATCATCATCATCAATCCTTCCATTCACCCATCATTATCATCAACCTCAAACCCTAATCATCACTCATCACCGTCACCAAGTTCAAGATGTTGAAGTTCGAGTTTTCATCAATTGTTGGTCGTGCTCCGTCACCATGAGTGGCTAATTCTCGGAGGTTTCACCCCGGTGTAAACTTTTGTAAGGATTTCTAGGGTTTATTATTTTTTTAGAACTTGGTTTGTGACTAATTGAATAGCATTTGAACAATCGATAATTGTCTTACGTTTGTATTGAATTTACGAATTGTTGAGTGAGTTATGAAATTCGACTTCGTGAAATGAATATGCGTATTTCTGCCTTGTCTTTTGATAGGATTGAGTTGTCCAAGGCAACAAAGTGCGTTGTGGTCCGTTGTCTATGATGTCGATAGCAATTAGCACCTAAACCTTGTGATTCTAAGCCGTCAATGATCTAATTCGATTAAGCCAAGTTAAAACGTGTAGTAATCCTAGGTCCTAATATTGTTGAATCGGGTGTGATCCTTGTTTTCGCATCTTGTTATATTCAATCAGTTAAGTTTATCGCAATTGTTTAAATTTCCGTAGTTAAATAATACAAACCAAATTTGACGGATCATTTTGACATCCTTTTCAAACAAACAAAACTAATCAATTTCTTAGCAAATTTCATAACAGTGACAATCTTATTTAAAATCAATCATATCAATCACAAACCACAAACTCTTCGTGGTTCGACCCCTTACTATCACTAACACATTGTTAAGGGTAATTCGGGATTATAAATATTATCTTTGACCGGGGCGCGACACTCCGATAAAATTTAGGCGCCGTTGCCCAGGAAAGTGAAATACATATTTGCTTGAGGGCAAGCGAAAGACAAGTGTGGGATGTGATACGTGGTCGAAAACCGATGTTTCTATTACGTTTAAGTTAACGTTTTACGTAACTTTTAGTTTCGAATAACCTACTTTTAAGTTAATGTTTTACGTAACTTTTAGTTTCGAATAGCCTACTTTTGATTGGATTTATGTTTTACAGATTTACGGAGTTTAAGGAGCTATTCGGGATCGTTTTGGAGCATTGGGACGGAAAACGGGTCAACCGGGAGCGCGAAATGGGAAAGCAGGAAAGCTTGATTTAGAGAGGCCGTCGGCGACGCCCCTTCTAAGTCCATGTCGCTGAAATTCAAATTTTGCCGAATTAAAACTTGTGTTTGACCCATTTGTGAAGGAGTTACGAATTTCTTGAGTTTTGACCTTGTTCTTGGAGCCTAGCCACACCCAACCTTCATCTCCAACTCCATTGATTCCATCCAATCATCCGAGTTCATCATCTTCAATACTAATCCTAGTTCTCTACCATCATCATCATCATCATCAATCCTTCCATTCACCCATCATTATCATCAACCTCAAACCCTAATCATCACTCATCACCGTCACCAAGTTCAAGATGTTGAAGTTCGAGTTTTCATCAATTGTTGGTCGTGCTCCGTCACCATGAGCGGCTAATTCTCGGAGGTTTCACCCCGGTGTAAACTTTTGTAAGGATTTCTAGGGTTTATTATTTTTTTAGAACTTGGTTTGTGACTAATTGAATAGCATTTGAACAATCGATAATTGTCTTACGTTTGTATTGAATTTACGAATTGTTGAGTGAGTTATGAAATTCGACTTCGTGAAATGAATATGCGTATTTCTGCCTTGTCTTTTGATAGGATTGAGTTGTCCAAGGCAACAAAGTGCGTTGTGGTCCGTTGTCTATGATGTCGATAGCAATTAGCACCTAAACCTTGTGATTCTAAGCCGTCAATGATCTAATTCGATTAAGCCAAGTTAAAACGTGTAGTAATCCTAGGTCCTAATATTGTTGAATCGGGTGTGATCCTTGTTTTCGCATCTTGTTATATTCAATCAGTTAAGTTTATCGCAATTGTTTAAATTTCCGTAGTTAAATAATACAAACCAAATTTGTCGGATCATTTTGACATCCTTTTCAAACAAACAAAACTAATCAATTTCTTAGCAAATTTCATAACAGTGACAATCTTATTTAAAATCAATCATATCAATCACAAACCACAAACTCTTCGTGGTTCGACCCCTTACTATCACTAACACATTGTTAAGGGTAATTCGGGATTATAAATATTATCTTTGACCGGGGCGCGACACTCCGATAAAATTTAGGCGCCGTTGCCCAGGAAAGTGAAATACATATTTGCTTGAGGGCAAGCGAAAGACAAGTGTGGGATGTGATACGTGGTCGAAAACCGATGTTTCTATTACGTTTAAGTTAACGTTTTACGTAACTTTTAGTTTCGAATAACCTACTTTTAAGTTAATGTTTTACGTAACTTTTAGTTTCGAATAGCCTACTTTTGATTGGATTTATGTTTTACAGATTTACGGAGTTTAAGGAGCTATTCCGGATCGTTTTGGAGCATCGGGACGGAAAACGGGTCAACCGGGAGCGCGAAATGGGAAAGCAGGAAAGCATGATTTAGAGAGGCCGTCGGCGACGCCCCTTCTAAGTCCATGTCGCTGAAATTCAAATTTTGCCGAATTATAACTTGTGTTTGACCCATTTGTGAAGGAGTTACGAATTTCTTGAGTTTTGACCTTGTTCTTGGAGCCTAGCCACACCCAACCTTCATCTCCAACTCCATTGATTCCATCCAATCATCCGAGTTCATCATCTTCAATCCTAATCCTAGTTCTCTACCATCATCATCATCATCAATCCTTCCATTCACCCATCATTATCATCAACCTCAAACCCTAATCATCACTCATCACCGTCACCAAGTTCAAGATGTTGAAGTTCGAGTTTTCATCAATTGTTGGTCGTGCTCCGTCACCATGAGCGGCTAATTCTCGGAGGTTTCACCCCGGTGTAAACTTTTGTAAGGATTTCTAGGGTTTATTATTTTTTTAGAACTTGGTTTGTGACTAATTGAATAGCATTTGAACAATCGATAATTGTCTTACGTTTGTATTGAATTTACGAATTGTTGAGTGAGTTATGAAATTCCACTTTGTGAAATGAATATGCGTATTAATGCCTTGTCTTTTGATAGGATTGAGTTGTCCAAGGCAACGAAGTGCATTGTGGTCTGTTGTCTATGATGTCAATAGCAATTAGCACCTAAACCTTGTGATTCTAAGCCGTCAATGATCTAATTCGATTAAGCCAAGTTAAAACGTGTAGTAACCCTAGGTCCTACAATTGTTGAACCAGGTGTGATCCTTGTTTTCTCATCTTGTTATATTCAATCAGTTAAGTTTATCGCAATTGTTTAAATTTCCGTAGTTAAGTAATACAAACCAAATTTGTCGGATCATTTTGACATCCTTTTCAAACAAACAAAACTAATCAATTTCTTAGCAAATTTCATAATAGTGACAATCTTATTTAAAATCAATCATATCAATCGCAAACCACAAAGTCTTCGTGGTTCGACCCCTTACTATCACTAACACATTGTTAAGGGTAATTCGGGATTTCAAATATTCTCTTTGACTGGGGCGCGACACTCCGATAAAATTTTGGCGCATTGCCTAGGAAAGTGAAAGACAGATTTGCTTGAGGGCAAGCAAAAGACAAGTGTTGGATGTGATACGTGTTCGAAAACTGATGTTTCTATTACGTTTAAGTTAACGTTTTACGTAACTTTTAGTTTCGAATAGCCTACTTTTGAGTTAATGTTTTACGTAACGTTTAGTATCGAATAGCCTACTTTTGATTGGATTTGTGTTTTACAGATTTACGGAGTTTAAGGAGCTATTCGGAGCGTTTTGGAGCATCGGGACGGAAAACGGGTCAACGGGGATCGCCAAATGGGAAAACAGGAAAGCATGATTTAGAGAGGCCGTCGGCGACGCCCCTTCTAAGTCGATGTCGCTGAAAATCAAATTTTGCCGAATTATAACTTGTGTTTGACCCATTTGTGAAGGAGTTACGAATTTCTTGAGTTTTGAACTTGTTCTTGGAGCCTAGCAACACCCAACCTTCATCTCCAACTCCATTGATTCCATCCAATCATCCGAGTTCGTCATCTACAATCATAAACCTAGTTCTCTACCGTCATCATCATCATCAATCCTTCCATTCACCCACCATTATCATCAACCTCAAACCCTAATCATCACCCATCACCGTCACCAAGTTCTAGATGTTGAAATTTGAGTTTTCATCAATCGTTGATCGTGCTCCGTTCACCATGAGCGGCTAATTCTTGGAGGTTTCACCCCGGTGTAAACTTTTGTAAGGATTTCTAGGGTTTATTATTTGCTTAGAACTTGGTTTGTGACTAATTGAATAGAATTTGAACAATCGATAATTGTCTTACGTTTGTATTGAATTTATATATTGTTGAGTGAGTTATAAAATTCGACTTCGTAAAACGAATATGCGTATTTATGCCTTGTCTTTTGATAGGATTGAGTTGTCCAAGGCAACAAAATGCATTGTGGTCCGTTGTCTATGATGTCGATAGCAATTAGCACCTAAACCTTGTGATTCTAAGCCGTCAATGATCTAATTCGATTAAGCCAAGTTAAAACGTGTAGTAACCCTAGGTCATACAATTGTTGAACCGGGTGTGATCCTTGTTTTCTCATCTTGTTATATTCAATTAGTTAAGTTTATCGCAATTGTTTAAATTTCCGTAGTTGAGTAATACAAACCAAATTTGTCAAATCATTTTGACATCCTTTTCAAACAAACAAAACTACTCAATTTCTTAGCAAATTTCATAGTAGTGACAATCTTATTTAAAATCAATCATATCAATCGCAAACCACAAACTCTTCGTGGTTCCACCCCTTACTATCACTAACACATTGTTAAGGGCAATTCGGGATTATAAATATTATCTTTGACCGGGGCGTGACACTCCGATCAAATTATGGCGCCGTTGCCCAGGAAAGTGAAAGACAGATTTGCTTGTGGGCAAGCAAAAGACAAGTGTGGGATGTGATACGTGGTCGAAAACTTATGTTTCTATTACGTTTAAGTTAACGTTTTATGTAACTTTTAGTTTCGAATAGCCTACTTTTAAGTTAATGTTTTACAAAACTTTTAGTTTCGAATAGCCAACTTTTGATTGGATTTGTGTTTTACAGATTTACGGAGTTTAAGGAGCTATTCGGGAGCGTTTTGGAGCATCGGGACGGAAACGGGTCAACCGGGATCGCCAAATGGGAAAACAGGAAAGCATGATTTAGAGAGGCCGTCGGCGACGCCCCTTCTAAGTCCATGTCGCTGAAATTCAAATTTTGACGGATTATAACTTGTGTTTGACCCATTTGTGAAGGAGTTACGAATTTCTTGAGTTTTGACCTTGTTCTTGGAGCCTAGCAACACCCAACCTTCATCTCCAACTCCATTGATTCCATCCAATCATCCGAGTTCATCATCTTCAATCATAAACCTAGTTCTCTACCATCATCATCATCATCAATCCTTCCATTCACCCACCATTATCATCAACCTCAAACCCTCATCATCACCCATCACCGTCACCAAGTTCTAGATGTTGAAGTTCGAGTTTTCATCTATCGTTGATCGTGCTCCGTTCACCATGAGCGGCTAATTCTTGGAGGTTTCACCCCGGTGTAAACTTTTGTAAGGATTTCTAGGGTTTATTATTTGTTTAGAACTTGGTTTGTGACTAATTGAATAGCATTTGAACAATCGATAATTGTCTTACGTTTGTATTGAATTTACGAATTGTTGAGTGAGTTATGAAATTCGACTTCGTGAAATGAATATGCGTATTTATGCCTTGTCTTTTGATAGGATTGAGTTGTCCAAGGCAACGAAGGGCATTGTGGTCCGTTGTCTATGATGTCGATAGCAATTAGCACCTAAACCTTGTGATTCTAAGCCGTCAATGATCTAATTCGATTAAGCCAAGTTAAAACGTATAGTAACCCTAGGTCCTACAATTGTTGAACCGGGTGTGATCCTTGTTTTCTCATATTGTTATATTCAATCAGTTAAGTTTATTGCAATTGTTTAAATTTCCGGAGTTAAGTAATACAAACCAAATTTGTCGGATCATTTTGACATCCTTTTCAAAGAAACAAAACTAATCAATTTCTTAGCAAATTTCATAGTAGTGACAATCTTATTTAAAATCAATCATATCAATCGCTAACCACAAACTCTTCGTGGTTCAACCCCTTACTATCACTAACACATTGTTAAGGGCAATTCGGGATTATAAATATTATCTTTGACCGGGGCGCGACACTCCGATCAAATTTTGGCGCCGTTACCCAGGAAAGTGAAAGACATATTTGCTTGAGGGCAAGAAAAAGACAAGTGTGGGATGTGATACGTGGTCGAAACCGATGTTTCTATTACGTTTATGTTAACGTTTTACGTAACTTTTAGTTTCGAATAGCCTACTTTTAAGTTAATGTTTTACGTAACTTTTAGTTTCGAATAGCCTACTTTTGATTGGATTTGTGTTTTACAGATTTACGGAGTTTAAGGAGCTATTCGGGAGCGTTTTGGGGCATCGGGACGGAAAACGGGTCAACCGGGATCGCGAAATGGGAAAACAGGAAAGCATGATTTAGAGAGGCCGTCGGCAACGCCCATTCTAAGTCCACGTCGCTGAAATTCAAATTTTGACGGATTATAACTTGTGTTTGACCCATTTGTGAAGGAGTTACGAATTTCTTGAGTTTTGAACTTGTTCTTGGAGCTTAGCAACACCCAACCTTCATCTCCAACTCCATTGATTCCATCCAATCATTCGAGTTCATTATCTTCAATCCTAATCCTAGTTCTCTACCATCATCATCATCATCATCATCATCGTCAATCCTTCCATTCACCCACCATTATCATCAACCTCAAACCCTAATCATCACTCATCACTGTCACCAAGTTCAAGATGTTGAAGTTCGAGTTTTCATCAATCGTTGATCGTGCTCCGTTCACCATAGGTTGCTAATTCTTGGAGGTTTCACCCCGGTGTAAACTTTTGTAAGGATTTCTAGGGTTTATTATTTGTTTAGAACTTGGTTTGTGACTAATTGAATAGCATTTGAACAATCGATAATTGTCTTACGTTTGTATTGAATTTACGAATTGTTGAGTGAGTTATGAAATTCGACTTCGTGAAATGAATATGCGTATTTCTGCCTTGTCTTTTGATAGGATTGAGTTGTCCACGGCAACGAAGTGCATTGTGTTCTGTTGTCTATGATGTCGATAGCAATTAGCACCTAAACCTTGTGATTCTAAGCCGTCAATGATCTAATTCGATTAAGCCAAGTTAAAACGTGTAGTAACCCTAGGTCCTACAATTGTTGAACCGGGTGTGATCCTTGTTTTCTCAACTCGTTATATTCAATTAGTTAAGTTTATCGCAATTGTTTAAATTTCCGTAGTTAAGTAATACAAACCAAATTTGTCGGATCATTTTGACATCCTTTTCAAACAAACAAAACTAATCAATTTCTTAGCAAATTTCATAATAGTGACAATCTAACTTAAAATCAATCATATCAATCGCAAACCACAAACTCTTTGTGGTTTGACCCCTTACTACTGTAACATCCGTCAAAAACCGGATTTACCAAACCCGCTTCGTTTATTAACCAAACAACCAGTCAAAAAATTTCGTTGCGTATTTAATGCTCAAATTAATTTTAAACGATACATAATTAATAAGTATATTAGAATATAAAAATTATCTTTGAAAATCTATTAAAAATAATGAAATAAAAATAGAATGCTGAAGCCGGGTTTCGAACCCGGGTCAGCCAGATATAAGCAAAGTCTTAACTCACATACTTCCAACCGCTCCGCCACTTGTGATTTTTCTTTACATATTGAAACAATTAATACATAAATTAAATCTGGAAATCAAAACCCAGTTACACAGCGCGCCCAAAACCGCTGACGCCGGAAATCCCAAAAAATTCGTCAAACGTTGCCGTTTCTTTTGGTCATAACGTTTATATTAACAGCCATATCGGTTATAACCGAAAAACTTAATCAATTTCATTCATTACCTTAATTTCCGTCGAAACCGAAAGTCTAATTCAAATCCGGGATTATACTTTGTTCATCAGTTGAGCCCACGAATCTATTCAACTTACACTCTTCATTTCGCTCAGAAAAACCTCGCCGCGATCGCCGGAATTCTCTGCAAATTTACCGGAAATTATCGCCGGAAAACCGAATTCATTCCATCCTTTCTTCTTACTCTAAAATAATATCTTAGAGCTCATACTGACATCACCCCCGCTCACTTTAAACCTCTGAAGAATCTTTGTCGCAAGAAATTTCACTCGCCGGAATTCTCTGCAAGTCGCCGGAAAACCGGGACTTTCATTTACACGGTAAACACCTCGACCTTTCTGTTTCATTCCATTATTAGACAAATTCTAACATCACTCCATCACCCAGAATCAACCCCCGACGACATTGCCGGATTTTCTGTTTTCGCCGGAAAAACTTATGAAAGTTTCAGAATCTCGCTGTTAATCGGTATGATCATGTAACCTACTGATAATCGTTACTTAGTAGTTCAATTTCACATTTAATTCATCCAAACTGATTATTGAATCCGAACAGAAGGAGTTCCCAAAACAGAGCCGACGATATTTGCCGGACTTCTGAAGAAAGACGATCAGTTCGGTACAATCAATCCCCAAACCTTTTTCTGTTCATTACATTACGATTGCTCATAATGTTCGTTAAATTAATTTAACAAATAACAGTTAGTTAACCGTTGTCTGTGTTTTGAACGAAGAAGACGAAGTCGTGTAAGATATAAGATTAATTAAAATCAATATTATGAACGGGTTAGACACACAGTCCAGCGGTGGACTGTGTGCCAAACTAAACCACAGGTCCCGGGTTCGAGACCTGTGGCGAGCACCGAGTGATGCAATTAAATCGTTTTTAAAATAAGTGATTTTCGGATTAACTTAATTAGTGTATAAATATAATTAAAAACAGAAATATTTCGGGTTAGACACGTAGCTCAGTTGGTAGAGCTGCGTGCACGCGTACGGGAGGTCTCGGGTTCGAGTCTTGCCGGCGCATACATACACACAATAAAACCGGTCAAACAGTCAACGCTTATGGTCAAACAGTCAACGCTTATGGTCAACGGTCAAAAGTCAACATTTTTTTTATTATTTTTATTTATTTATTTAAATTAAAAATCAATTAAAAATACTTAAAAATAACATTTTAAAGTTAGAAAATAGCCTTAAACTCACAAAAATATATCCAAAATACTATTAAAATTGTTAATAAAATCCATTTATTTACATTACTTTTTCGTTATTAATTAGGTTAGTTTTTCCTCGTCGATCAATTCTCTAAACTTGTGCGCATTCAACATCATCAACCGAACGCACCCAATGTGAGTGAATCTTACAACTCCCCTTTTATTACACGTTTTGGGGTGTATCATGTGTCACTAAAACTAATTCGTTTATTCAAACTCGTGCCATACCATATTATGATTTAAACTTAGAATGTAAATATTGTTTGTAGTTATGTATTACATATTGTTAAGTTGTTTGCAAATTATTTGTTAGGCCCATCAGTTCCTCGTGGGAGACGAGTTGAACAACGCGTGCCTTAAAACTCATTCATTAGGCCCATCAGTTCGTAGAACAACGCGTGCCTCAAAACTCATTCATTAGGCCCATCAGTTCCTCGTGGGAGACGAGTTGAACAACGCGTGCCTCAAAACAATCGATTACTGTATGTGTGTGCATTATTTAATATTAAGTGCTTTGTGAATAAGTTTACATCTATATTTACTCATATGTGATTATGCACTTTATTTATAATCAATTCAATAAACTTGTTTAAATGTTTTTCATAGGATTCACTCGCCAACTTTTGTTGATCCAAAAACCATTTTTACACATGATACAGGTGAACAGGATGAAGCAAGGAAAACATAGGAAATGCCTTAGAAGAAAATAATGAAGTCTAGAAAGATGTGTAGAACATGTTGTAATTATGATTGTATGATTCCCTTTGAATTGTAATAATAAATATGAAACGTTATAATAAATGTCATGAGCTTTGATGAAAACCCAATCATGCCCCGATCACCTTTTCCGCTGCGGGTCGGAGTGTGACAACTACCACTAACACATTGTTAAGGGTATTCGGGATTGTAAAATTATCTTTGACTGGGGCGCGACACTCCGATCAATAATCACTTTACATCAACACGTTTTCAATAGACTAAGGGGCTGTTTGGCAACTTTTGAATAAGTAAGTGCTGAACAATAAGAGGTCTGAACCATTAAGTGCTGAACCTGTAAAAAGTTTGAACCGTTAAGAGCCAGTATAATTTTTAACCATTAAGAGGTAAAAATCTGACCAATTTATATTATAGGTTTTAACCATTCAGACTCAATATAATGCTTAACCATTTAAAGGCAAATGTTTGAACCATTTAGACATCTGCTTGCACAACAAACAGTCTGAACCATTAAGTGCTGAACTAGTAAGAGGTCTGAACCATTAAGAGTTACACAAATAGCCCCTAACATCCCTAATAAATAGTGAAAGTCCGTGAACATATTTTGTTCTAGGTCGTGAAACTTCTAAGAAAACAAATTCTACTTTTACTTACAATAACGTGCGATATCCATTATCATAACTTGTAACTGTACAAATATCATTTCAATAAGCGTTTTGATCTTATTCATTCTCCAATCGAACATAGTTTCGTTACACGTAGCTGATTTGATAAAATATCTCTGAATGCACGAATTACTAACTAGCGCATGTCTACCCTTATATAGGGTGTGAGACATCCACTGACTCTTACTGACATACGAGACATGTGCATGGATGTCTCATACGCATGGATGTCCTATCTATTATGCTTATCATGCATGTATAATGCTTGATTACATCAATCCTTATCAAACTAACTGATAGCCTTATCCTAACTTACACAAACTCAAGACTAATCATCTCTGCAAGATAAAATGCACTAACAAATGGTATACATATGATACAATGTACATACTTTAGAAGAGCTATAAATCCATGTAAGCCCATACTTGCAAGTCATCTTTGTTGCTCTTATAATATCATCAACTTCACTTGCAGTGTATGAAACACCGACACTTAATTTCCTTCCATAAGTCTTTCTTTAACGACTAGCTCACACACACTTTACTCCTACTTCTAAATCTACGGATATGCTTACATTGGGATTTGAAGCCTCAACCACATGAGAAGGAATGCGTTACCATCACACCTGAGTATCGCCAAGCTACGAGCTCTTTGATGCATTAGTCCTCCTTGTGGATGATATTTATACACCGAAAAACACCACGTCTTAAGCTCCTTCCATAAATCTTATTGGTTGATAATCATTATACATCAAGAGAGGAGTTTTTAGATGGTGCAAGTTTATGATTGTTATTCCTAACCAACACCCTTTCTTTTGCCTATTTCCTTGAACAACAAAATATCTAAATAAATTAACAACCATATGAGCCTTGGGGTTAGTTTATAGACACAGTGACACCAGATGCCTTTCTTTTCATATGGTTGAGAGGATACTTTATGTGTTCAACAATATCTAAAGCTTTGAGATCAACATTATTAGACATGTTGTAATTAGTTAAGATAAAGGGTAAGTTACGTTAAATTATGGTATAAATACTTCTTGTAAAACTCACTTTTGGAATACGATCAATCACGATTACTAAACATTTCTTTTGCCTTTCTCAATTTGGTATTAAAGCTCGTTTGCCTCTTTTACCTCATTGCATTGTACAATCAAAGTCTTTAGAGCACACAATGCTTCTGGTCATCAGAGGTCACAACCCTTTTGATCTGGTTGTGATCGCAACATAAAGTTGCTCCTACTGGGTTTCCTCATTGCTATTCAAATTACACTTCATGGTTATCTGGTTTCATCGCTCTTCTTTATCGCCATTCACAAATTCATAAATTAGAGTTACATTTTTTTTACTTCTTGCATCATCTGTAAGTTTTTTCGCATAGCCACGTTTTCACACCAGTCTAACTTTCACATAGCTTTAAGCTTTTCGTGTGGCTTAGTCACAACATTATGGCAAATTTAATTGCTTTCACATCAACTGAAAAGACATCTTACATCTCTCACAAGTTTCTCTTCACTCTTTACCCAACAAACTCTACTATGGCTAATGGAAATTAATGATTTGAGTCATTTCTCATTATAAACAATCTTTTTTGGTTACATTGATGGTTAAATTATGTGTCTTGATCAACACTTAGCAACTAGATTTGATGGTGTTGCTAGCACCACTGTTAATCTTAATTTTCTCACATGGGTAGGTAATGATATGATTGTGATTCCTACAATTTCTGAAGCCTCATTTTCAAAAGCAACTAAAATCTTGTCGTCGTAAATAAACTTGTAAAAGTGAAACGAGTTGTTAGGAAATAAATAACCAACCAAAAAAAAAATGTAGGAAGAAATAATAATTATGACTACTGTCTTTAGTAATCATTTGGTTCCTCGAGTAACTCTGACGAATAACATACTTGAGAAGGCTACAAATATTGAAACAAAAATAAAATTTTGAAGACCAAACAATGATAAAGGAAGACCCGTAGACAACATGGATACATGAGGAATGACACTTTTAAAAGATCCGTAATACAACATGGATACATGAGTAATGACACTTTGAGTGATCCGTAACACAATATCATCAGTGTCTTTTGAGTCTTGTTAAGATCTATAGTTTTTGCAAGACACATGTATGTTAATCATCGTGTTTGCATACTATATTTGTAAAATCGTCTTACATTTAAACATACATACAAAAATCTTTTCTATTATGCTCGACTTGATTGGCATAACCCATTACTAAAAGAACTCATTTCAGAGGTTGATAAACCGACTTTGATAGGTTGTGTATCATACTCATCCTCCATCACTCATTGCCACTTCAGGGCCACATAATTTCCTTCATTTCTTATCTTCACCACTCAACCTATGTTATACTCTTCCCCCACTTTATATTTATATATATATATATATATATATATATATATATATATATATATATATATATATATATATATATATATATATATATATATATATATATATCAATGGAGAGAGAGATGTTAATTCATCCCGAAAAGAGTTGTGGTTTTCTGTATATACATACTCATAACAAACATAGCTACACAGAGAGAAAAACATTATGTTTATTTGTTATATTTCACAAAACTAAAAATAAAATAACGATAGACATGTTAGAATCATAGTTCATTGCCCTTATAAAATGTTGCCCTAAAAGTAATCGATATAATTAACTTTAATGATTTTCATCGTAGATATTTAGCATTACTAAAATGTGATTTATTAAACATTTCATTAAAAATAGTTTAAGTAAAATTAAACTTATTTCATGTATTCAATTTATGTTCACAAATATAATATATATGTAAATGTCTTGTAATTTTCAAACTGACTAAAATTTCATTTCATTATACATTAAGTTATTTTTTTTAACGGGAACACAAACTATTTTTTTAAAACCAAACAAGCAATACGTTAGAATCTATAAGTTCATCATATTACTACTCAAGATCAAAATTACACCATTTGATCCAACCAACTGTGTTTAGAGTTGCTCTAATTTTAACCAAACAAACGATCCAAGACATTTTCCACCTTCCTTTTAAGTTGATTGAATGACCGATCGTTCCTTGCTTTACAAACTGACCGTAGTGTCAACTTAACCTAAACATGTTAATTTTTTTATGTTAAAAAATTATACTCAAACCGTATAAAAAAGAAATATTCTTTATAACAAAAAATCATCAGAATTATTTTGAGGTGGATAAAATATTAGGTAAAGTTAAAAAGAAGTAGTGATTTCGTTAAGTCATGGGAACAATATTCCTACAACTCGACTCAAGCTTTCTGAGTCAACTCGGTTTGATGCTCCCGTTACAACAAGGGTGGTTTTTTTTTTATTTTAAAGTTTTTATTACAAACGAACAAGTACGGTTTTTGAGCTACGAATTAAAGGGCAGCAAGTAAACTGACTATAATTTTGGCGGGAGTAATGTGGGTGCCTTGTTACTTTACCCGCCTATTTTATATTAGTTTTGAAAGTTGTCCCGTCTTTTTTTTTTCTTTAATGCAAAATAGAAAATGAACTTATTTTTTATTTTATGTTTTATATTGTATATGCTTACGTGTTTGATTAATTTCTTTATTAAACATGAATTCATAGTTTTATATTGGATGCTTACGTGTTTGATTAATTTCTTTATTAAACATGATTTAGTAAAGTTGTAGACATGTTTAGTAAATCACAGCCAGTTAATTATAATCGAACAAACAGAATTAAATTATCAAATATAGATTATACACATAGATTAGATGCTTGATAAGTGTTTTTAAAATTTAATATTGTTACGAGTAGGGCTGTTCCAAGCCTTTTGGAGGCATAAGGCGAAATGAAATTTTGAGCCCCTTTTTTTTTCTTTGGTTATTATAAATGATATTTCTTTATCTGTGTTTGAAACTAAACAAAAATCTAACACAATTATAACAATAGTGGTTTGCTTGTCTAAGGAATCAAACAAATTTTAAACAATAAGTTTGCACTAATATTAATTGACTTCAAATGCATTGGCTAAATATATAGCATATTTAACACATACTTTATTGATTAGTACCTCTCTTTGGCATGGATAAAATCCCTAATAAATAACATACGTACTTTAAAAAGAACTATAGAACCCCATAGCCTATACTTGCAAGTCGTCTTTTTTGCTTTTATAGCTTCACTTGTAGCATATGTGATGTATAGTCTTTATTCGTTAACAGCTAACTCACATCTCATGTAATCTTACTTTTAAATTTACACACATGTCTATAATATGGTACTTTAATTATCAATCACATGAGAATAAACACATTACGAACGTAACTTTATAGTTTATACTACTAGGCTACAAGCCATTTGGTCCATATTTATTGATGATATCTATACACTAAAGTTTTAAGCTCCTCCCATAACTCTTATTGGCTGATAATCACTATACATCAAGTCATGAAGATGAGGTGTTTTTTAGACGCTGCAAGTTTAGAATTATTAATCATAATCAACACCCTTTTTTGCCTATTTCCTTGAACAGCAAATTATCTAACTTTTTATATTAACAAACCCATGAGCATTGGGCTTAGTTTATAAACATCATAGCGTTTCCTCTCTTTTCATATGGTTGAGAGGTTACCTTATTTGTTCAATTGTATTTAAAACCTTTAGATCAACAATTATAACATTTTACATTTTACCCAACTTTGTAGAATTAAAAATCTCTATAAGCTCAGGAGTTCATACAATAGTAGAGTAACCATTTAACTATTGAGACAAAGGTGACTCAATGCTATTGGTGGTATTTACTTAATATGATGATATCTTTATGAAAACGTGTGTACATACGTTCATACATATATATTCAATAAAGATGTATAAAAAGTAGAAACAATTCATCCAAGATTTATGAATTGTTAAAACATATAAATCTGGATATAAAAGTATTGCTTTATGAAGATTGTAATATGAACTATTATGTTTTGAGTATTAAAAGTGAAAAGTGTTAAATGTTGGTGCTAAAACGGATATATCATTAATCATGGGTCTTGAATTTCCTTTTAAGGTGAGTATGCTATGTCTTATCTCTACAATCGCAATAATGTGAGTTAGGGTTTCCTATACGTCTTTGCAACTTGTGTTGAGATCTTCATTGTTGTGTATTTTGTATGTAAACGGATTAGAGATATATGCATGTTGTTTTTAGGATTTTCATAAGATTGTAAATTGCTATACTTTCAAAGTTTTCATATTAGTCGAAGTTTTTCAAAGTTGATAGACATAACTAGTTCTCATGACATTAGTTATGTTTGTGTTTGTTAATTTCCTATTCATGATGTACTTAAGTGTGAATTCATTTAGTATATAATACCCTATTGCCTCCCATTTGAGACACGACTTTAATCAATACCCTTTATGGTATCAAGCCAGTGATCTCCTTTTCCCACCCAAACCCTTTTCTCTTCCTTTTTACCTTTTCGCTTCCCCTTCCTCTTCGCCAATCATGGCTTTCCCATCCTCTTCATCTCCTTCAACGCATCTTTGTTTGAGGAAGCCATTGCAGATGTCATCGGCCTCACCACAACATGTTCCATGTGGCTTGCACTTGAAATAGCGTTTTGCAATACATATATCGAACGTGTTTAACACTTGCGTGACCAACTCCGCCAATACGTGAGAGGTTTGTCCTCTGTATCATAATTTGGAAGAAAGTTCAAACATCTTTGTAATTAATTAGTTGCCGTTGGTCAACCAGTCGGTGAACCAGATAAAACTCATTGGTTTTTGTGTGGGTTGGGTGTTTCATTTGAAACCTTTTCCACCGTCGTCCACAATTCTAAGCCTATTCCCCTGTTTTATGACTTACTCATCGAGACGAGATCCTTTATGAACTATTTCAACATACACTTCATGGTCCTACATCGCCAACTATAGCGTTTACTACTCAAAGAGCCTGCCCACCTGCTAACTATCATGTTCGTGGGGGTCGACCTCCTCCTGAAGCTCCGGGATCCATGGTTGTGTCAGGTGGCGTATACCTCCCCACTGCCAGTTATGTCGTGTTAATGGGAACTATGCCAATCGGTGCCCTAATCTCGCTTCTTTTGCTCATCATGCCACATCTCTAGACTCTGATTTGGCCAAGGCCTTTTTGGCCCAATGCAATGTGAACTATATGTGTCCATATTGAATTACTGATACATGTGCAATGGATCATATGGCGAACAATACTGCCATTGTTTCTAACCTTGCCCCTATTCAGGCAATGCTAAGGTCACGTTCGTGAATGGTAACTCCCTTCCTGTTTCGCATATTGGCCTAACAAAACTTTATGTGATATCCATTTAAAAGATGTTTTGGTGGCGCCAACCTTATGAAAAATTTTCTATCCATTAGTAAACTCACTACTGATAACAATTTGGATGTTCATTTTTCCCGACCTTATTTCTACATCCAAGGCCGATCAACGAAACAAGTGGCCCAAGGATGTTGTGAAGATGGGATCTATGTCTTACAAAGTGGTCCCTAAAGTTTTCTCGGCAGTTTTCAACTCTCCCCCAAAAGCATCTTTTGAATTATCGCACTCTTGGTTGGGTCATGTTGCTTTTGACATAACTTTGTCTTAAAATAAAAGTGGGTACTTAAAACTCACGTCTATATTACCTAAGCCTACACTTTTTTCCTCGCGTGAAATGTCTATTGGGCATCGATTACCCTTTGAACTTAATGAGAAACGTGACTATAAACCTTTGAACTTGGTGCATTGTGACTTGTGGGGACCGTCTCTGGTCACATCCATGGAGAATTACCGCATTATGTCATATTTATGGATAATTATTTGATGTTCACATAGTTTTATCCATTAAAGTCTAAATCACAGTTTCATGTCATACTATCCGTTTTTATGAAATATGTTTAGAATCAATTTTCTCCAACTACTAAAATATTCCAAAGTGATGGCGGTATGAAATTCTTGAACCATAATGTTAAACACTTACTTAAAAATAATGGCACCTTCAATCATATCTCGTGTCTTTATACATTTTAACAAAATGGGCTGGCCGAACGAGAACATCGCCATGTTGTTGAAACAGGTTTAGCATTACCGTTTAACAGTTATGTGTCCACTACCTTTTGGGTACATGCCTTCTGCACTAGTATTTATATTATTAATCGTCTACTTACAAAAGTTCTTGATGAGTCCCCATTTGAAATACTTTTTTCTTCATAACCGGTCTACAATAATTTTCGGGTTTTTGGGTGTAGGGTATATCCCTATTCCCTGCCTTCAAAATTTATAGGAACATAAACTCTCACCTCATAGCTTACCGTGCATTTTTGGGATATTGTACGCAATATAAGGGATATAATTGCCTTGAACCTCCCATTTTACTTGTGTTTATTACACAACATGCTTGTTTTAATGAACTAGAGCTTCTTTTTTAATGAACTAGAGCTTCTTTTTTAATGAACTAATCCTAAAGTGACATCTCCACATTGCAATGGCACACTTACTTTGATAATACCCCAACTGCACCCAACATCCCTTGGCCCAAACCTCTAACTCCTACAACCTTAAGCCAATGGCCCAAAACTTTATCAACCTTGTGTTGTGACCCACCTTTTCCAATTCACACCCCACCCTAGCCCGTTCCAACAACCCAACATACCCCTGCCCCACCTCTTTCCTCTATCCTTGAAAACCAATCAGACCAAACCACCCAACCCATTGATCCTCCAGCTATGACCTAATCTCTACCTGCACCAGGCCCCACTTCAAATTCCCAAACCACCAAACCACTATCCACTACCAATCCATCCGACCCTATTGTTACCGAATCTGCCCCTTCTACACCCATTCATCTCACCCTATGGCCACCCACTATAAAGATGGAAATTTCAAACCAAAACATCATGCGAACCTTACTACCTTAACTTCACACAATCTACACAGTGCGTTATCTGCTAGCACTGAACCCAGAGGGTTTAAATCTGCTGCCAAAAACCCGCATTGGATTGAGGCCATGAACAAAGAACTTCAGGCTCTTCAAATAACAATACTTGGACTCTTGTTCCACTCTTTCAAAATCTAAATGTTGTGGGGTCTAAATGGTTGTTTCGTACAAAATATAGAGCTGATGGAACTATTGACGGTTATAAAGTATGATTTGTTGCTCAAGGGTTTAGTCAAAAGCATGGTTTGGACTATTCTCATACCTTTAGTCCTTTAGTTAAAGCCTCCATAATTAGAACTGTTCTTACTCTAATAGTAATTCATAATTAGAAGTTACATCAACTGGATGTGAATAACGCCTTCCCTCATGGCCATCTAAGTAAGTTTACATGGAGTAGCCACCAGGGTTTATTGACCATGTTTGTCTACTTAAAAGGCCCTTTATGGGGTCAAACAAGTCCTGAGAGCATGGTTTCATTGCTTGAGCTCCTTTTTACTTCAATATGGTTTCATGTGAAGTCAAGCAAACATATCCTTGTTTGATTTTAACCATGATAGATGCATTATGTACCTCATTGTATATGTTGATGATTTGATATTGACAGGTAATCATGCTAAAGTCATAACAACATTCATCAGCAAGCTTCATAATGAATTTGACACCAAAGATCTTGGAGATTTGGACTACTTTATTGGGTTTGAAGTGGTACACACCTCCAGCTGTCTGCTTTTGAGCATCTTGACTGCAAGCTAATTCATCCGCCCTTTCCTGCTAACCAAACCTTCACTGCCTCAGGTACTCCTTTCTCGGATCCTACTGCCTATAGGTCTCTTGTTGGGGCTCTCTGGTATCTGACTATTACTCGTCCAAACATATCTTATGCTGGTAATCTGGTCAGCCAGTTCCTACAGGCTCCTTTGGTTACACACTTCCAAAGTGTAAATTATATCCTAAGATATGTCAAGGGCACTCTCTCCTATGGACTCGCATTCTTTAGACCCCCGAATATCTCCATTATTGGATATTCTGATGCTGAATGGGCACGACATCTAGACACCTCCTGTTCCACATATGGTTACTCTATCTTTCTTGATGGCAATCTCATCTCTTGGAGTGCCAATAAACAACTCATTATGGCTCGCTCACGCTGTGAATCTGAGTACCACGCCATGGCTAATACTGCTGCTGAGATCATTTGGGTTACTCACATACTTCGGGAACTTCAAGCTCTTCCTATGGTTCGACCAACTCTATTATGTGACAATAAAAGCGCTTTATTTCTTACGCAGAATCCCACCTCTCACAAGCTCTTCCTATGGTTCGACCAACTCTATTATGCGTTTGATGAGTTAAGTGAGTTCAAAGTGATGAGAAAGAGTGAATTCCTTTGCTGGTCAGTTAAAGAGCCATCAAATTAAAACTAAGAATTATTGTTTAATCCATCATACATATGTACAAAGTCTTCCATTTTTACACAAGAAATCTATTTTCTTGTTTAACAAAAATGTTTCCAAAACTAGCTATTTGTAAATTAGCAACAACTTTAGGATTTTTATTAGATTAGTCATGATTTGTATGTTTCCTCGCTCTCTTTTTATGAGATAAAGTTTAGATATCTAACATTAAACATTACCCTTTTTATGGTTGTTAAATATTAAGTTTTACCCGGTTGAACCAAAAATCAAACAAAACCAAATTACGTATACAATTCAAATTTTAAACCAAATAAGTTGAATTCGTTTAGCCCATACTTTATAGTCCGATATCATGTTCTATTTTGAGTAATTTTTATTTAGCCCAATATGCCATATTGTATGTTGGCCTGTTACACTTTTAACCCAATACCATATTTAAAAAAAAAGGTATTATAAAAGAAAAAAAAAATCAGAACAATAAATTACTTAAAATAATAACTTTAGATGGTGGCTGTGGGGTTCGAACCCACGCGCACTTATGTGCAGAAGATCTTAAGTCTTCCCCCTTAACCACTCGGGCAAACCACCTTTTGTTTGTTATATTTTATTTTATTAAAATATATTCGAATGTTTCCCAGCCGGTTTATTCTAATCTGAAACCTTTCCCTCTTTTCAGCATTTGGCATCCATATTGGAACGGTAGGCAAGGCTATCACTGTTACAGGGTCCACACTAACCCAACACAATCCATATACGGATATGATCACAACAAAATTCAGGATCATTTCGAGATAGACTGTCTTCGCTTCTATTATCGTGTATTTATTTCTGTTAGCTATGGGCCTATGGCTGCTTTCAATTGCCCTAGTTTGATTTTAACATGATCAAATGTTTTCATAGCTTTCACTTTATTATCCGTAGTGCAATTATTACAATTTGCAGGAGTTCTCAGTGATTCTTGATCGATCTAGAGGGTTACATGAAGATCTCTTTGAGTTGAACAAGTATACGACGATTGAAAACCAGAATATTTGTGATAGTATTATCAAATCTTCGCCTTATGCTTATTATCTATCAGATTATGAAATCATCTTGTTCATTATTTTTTTTGTTATATACATAATGCATTTACTCTTACAAAGGTTTTTGATATGAACTTGAGTTTGATGCAATAGGATACGGTTCAAATACACAGTCTTCTAAACATAGGAAGTCGTAGGAAATGTATCAAAGACTCTATTAAACTCATTCAAGCGGCATTGGAACCGTTTCGTCGAACTTTACGACATGAGGTTCTAGGTTTTCGCTTTTGGATTTTTAACATGTAGATTTTAGAATTTTTTTTAGATCGTTGTGTATTTTTATTTGTTATTGTGTATTTTGTTTATTTGCATCATTGTGTCTTTTTCTGTAATTCATTGCGTCTTTTTTCCTCGTCAGCATTGTATTATATTTTGTGATTCATTGTGTTGTATTTTACAATTCATCGTGTCTTTGTACCCTTCCAAGGGTAGGGTAACTAATTGTTTTGTATAAATGAAATTAGAAAGAATAAAAATAAACGATGGTTATTCGGTCATGGCAAATTAACATGAAACAAATTATAAAATATAAGTTTCAATTTTAAAGGAAACTTATTAAGAAGAATACACCAAAAAAGAAACAAGGAAGATAAATTTAAAGTAATAAAACAAACGAAGGTTAATTTGAACCATGGACCTAGTGAAGGAATGTAATTTGATAGTTGTATAATTTAAAACACAATCAGTTTGGTTCACATGTCATTCCAAGACAAAAGATGTAAATTGAATCATTTAATCAGTTCTTGCGAATTAAAAACCATATCTAACAAACCTAAACCGTTTAAACCGGCTGACCTGGCTCAATTAACGATTCATTGCGTAATTATGTATTATGCACACTCGGTACGTTATAATGCATGGACGATCATGCCCTTAGCCTAAAGTACACGTGTGATGGCTTTTTACACTTCGCACGCATTAAGTATCGCCACTATATATATATATATATTAAATAATTAATTAGACATTCAATTTACTTCTAATTTAACATCACCAAAACACACTCTCCTTCTAAAGAATCTTTTAGATTGGGTGGTGTTAAGTTGAATAATTTGACACATGCACATGGATCGGATATATTTAACTTGTGGTCCTTCTTCAATATCTGCCTGCCTTCTAGTTTGAACTACAATCATGCATACAAATGCACTATCTGGTCAGCTTAACAAATTGATCTAATGCAGTGATTAGAATTTTTTTTCCTGATTTTGTGGCGAAGCAAATAAAACTAAAAGAAATAAAAGTCGTCGTATCATCATTATACTCAGTAAATCCCATCAATAGTAAAGCTAAGGTAGGGTCTGAGTAGGGTAAGATGTAGACTGCCTTACCTTTATCCCGTAGGAATAGAGAGGCTGCTTCCGGTGATACCCCCAAGCTCGATAGTAGTTTTGCATCAAGTCTCGGACATAAGGCACATAACACTCAACAATTGAGACAAATGCCGATTAGTGCATGTACCCCCTTGTCTTTCGGCTATCAATGCCACCACGTAATGCATGATTAACCATCCCCCTCTTTTAACGTTATTTTCACGAAATTAGTAAATAACGTTAAATTAGTGTGCTTTCACTTTTGCCCCCCGAGCGCCCACGCATATATACATTATATACGTATACCGCAAACAGGGTGCATAAAAGAAATAAAAGTAATAAAACGAAATGTGAATAACAAAGATAACGTGGATATATGTGGTAGTATACCATAATCCCATAACTTATGTACACATACACTAGAAAAATAACTCAACCTAGAAGCACATGTTTTTTAAAATCCTTCTAGAACTCAAAATTAAGAAGAAATGGCCTAACATGAGTTAGAAGAGCATGTCAGTAAGACAAGGAGCAACTTGCCTCGTAAGTAACACAAGGTGTTACATTCCAATACCGTGAGGTGTGATGAGGCAAGTTATCCTTGGGTATCAAACAAGAACTCTTCTCTTCATGTAAGAACTTCTCTTCGAGTTAATTATTGGCGCTAGAGGCTGTGGACCTACTTATTCGAGTTCAAAGGGTCATGCATAGTAATGTTATGACCCCAAGATCTATGGAAGTAGTTTTTAAAAGACTTATTTTTGCTACTAAAAAAAGGGTAGCGGCGCAGCTTGTTGCCAGTTTACCATCTATCTCTATGTCGAATTAATTGAAGCAATAATTTTGTTTGTATATATGTAAAGAAATTTCTTAGCTACAGTGGTTTAAACCTTTTAATTTTTTTTTTGAAACTTTTCGATTTAGGTAAACGAATTCCGGATAATCCGAAGGGTGTTACCTTATTAGTTGGTTGCTATTTAGGGTCAGTTTTTTTGGCAATTTATAAACATTATGGATTTTCCGTTATAGATGACAACGCCACCAACAAAGAAGCGGTATTTTAATTACGAAACAACCAGTTCTAACAGTTTAATCACCACTGAGGTTGGCTGGTGACAATTATGATGATGAAATTGAACAAACACCACTACTTCTAGTTTGATTGATATTATGGAATTTCGTTAATAGTGGCCCACTCCAACACTCCCTTGAAAGCTTGGGTGGGAATCTTACTATCAAATATTACCGACAGAAACATGGGCCCACATCGATAGTCAGTAGAAAAGAATAAGTGGAAATCTTATTATCAAATATTACGGACGTAGTACCAAGAGAAAGTATGTTGGTAAGTCTTTCACAACAAACCGACGACATTTTGAAACATAACACTAATTTTTAAATTAATTCTATTTTTTGGTTATTTCTATCCGTGATTACCAACGAGACCTATTTGCTAGTAATTACCGACAAGACCTGTTCGTCAATAAACCCTAATTGGCTGTTAGTGATACTCATTGTTTTGGTAGTTCATAATGAAAGTTGAGTGATTTTAAAGGAAAAAAAAAACTTGTGTGACTTTAGTGTGACACTTGAAAACTTGGTTACTATTATGTAAAGCTTTCCTTGCAAATTTCATCAACTTTTAGTTTAATATTATAAGTAAAATTTTTATAAATACTCGAATATTGAGAATTGTAAACTATATATTATTTGGAAAAGTGTTTAATTTCATCTTAGTTTTTAGAATGTAATAGATTTTACATTGAACTTTAAGCTAAAATGATACACATATACTAAATAATATGATAAGTTAAATCAACCATTTGACACATGCACATTAATTGGAAATAGTTTACCTTGAGAGTTGAGGCCCTTTCTCATCACCCGCCCTCCAGGTGAACTTAAATATATGCATACAAATACAAGTGCCCCTATTTGATATTGATTAGATTTTTCACTCTTTTTGGGGAACAAATAGTTAAATGAAGAGAAACAAAACGCTACGTGCATGGATGCATAGGCAGTTTACAAGTAAAAGAAGAGTAAAGAAAAAAATGGGCCAGTATTCTAATATCATAGTTGACGTACGCACACTTAAAAGATGTTTCGACCTACACACATGTAGAACTCGATCAGTAGTGAGAAGAAAAGGCCTAACATGAACAGGAATTTCTTGTCAAGTAAGCTAAGGAGTGACTTGCGTGATGAATAAAACAAGGCATTACTTAACACCTTTAGGTGAGATTAGGCAAGTCATCCTTGGCTGCTAAACAAGAACTTTCTCTTCATGTAAGAACTGCTCATCGAGTTATGTTTTTAGTTTTGGTGTGAACTAATATTAGTAAAACTACCTATTTATATATTTATAGCCTATGTTAATTGAGTGGACAATAGAACCACATGATTCTTTCCGTTATCAATTTGGTTTCCAACTCTCTACCATTATCAACATCTTTAAGAGAATATATAGTATATATGGACTTAATTCTTTATGCCTCCTGCACAAGAAAAGAGGATGAAAGATTGAGTAAATGGAACACTGTTCTTAAGTCAATGGCCAAAAATCTAGCATGTGCGTTGACTTCCCATCTTGAAAGATTAGCTGAAATATTCTGTAGGTTTCCATATTGTTATTATATATCACTGCTAAAGACTCACTGAATGAATGAATTAAGGTTTTGATGAACATTAGTTTGAGTAATGTATTTGGAATCACAATTCACAAGCACTCCATTTTACATGTTAGGCTAAAGTTTGACTTCAGATACATATGCAACATGTTGCCCATGCTTTTTCATGCACACCAATTGGAATAAATGCATTTAATGATCTTCAAAGCTTTTCTTCTGAATAGAGTCAAAATTTTCCTTTGGTTTTAATTCATTGATTTAATTCAGTAATGAAATGTTCACTATTATATGTTCTTTCGCCCTTCGCTCTCGAGCCTGCATTCTGCACAGAAAGTTGCACCTTAGTTGTAGGCACCCTGGTTGTTGTAATTTAATCTCAGTAAAGGATAATGCAACATAAGGTTAATTATCAATATGTTTATGCTTATACATTGTAGTTCTAGGACTGCGGTCATAGGGTCTGATTTTCCGATAGTTAGTAATAGTCTAGCAAACTATGATAACTAACATTAAAACATTATCATCCAAATAATTTGTTTGATTACATACATCCTAAATTTTACGAAGAAGCAAACCATCTTATTTTCACCAAGATGGTTCGGCTATTTGACCTTACCAACTGAAGTGTGTGAAATACCTATCCAGTTCATATTTCGATTTGTTCTGCCGAGCGCTTTGATATGTGTTAAGAGTTGCATTGAATTGTTTTATAATGTAAACATCATTCCGTATTAAATATCAATACTACATTATATCTACATCTGTTCTTTGTCCGGGTGTATTATTGGTTGATCTTTCATTCCGGACAAAGTATTTATCATTTGTTAAGATCATTAATCGTCAACCCATTACCCACGACCAACTAAAATGTAAATCAAACTTATTTTTAGTTAAACTAAGTTGAAAAAAATATACTAACAACTAGCCAGTAACCACACATGGCAACAGTCGCCAAGGGTGGGTGGATGCTAACTTTTTTTCCAAAAGAATTCATTTTTTAAACACGTCAACAGTCACCGAAACATTGGTACAACCGCAGTTAGGGAAGCATTTTCTCCTAAAGAAGCCACGCGTCAAGTCCCTCATTAAGGTGTGGTTGGAGGATCCACACAAAAGTTGCCATGTGGTTGACATTCTTGCACATGTTGCTTATGAAAAACAACTTATTGACTTTTCTACCTTCTTATCTCCTTTTCCAAAAAAGTCACTTACTTCGAACTTTTCCATTTCTCTTTTTTAAAGCCTTAAAACCTTCTTTTCAACCCATTACGCAAACATCATTTTCTAAAAAACTCCTTTTCCAAAAAGTTATAAGTTAGTAGGTTGTTTTATAAGCAATCCTAAACACCCCCGGAAAGACTATTTTTGGAGGTTGAAAGGGCAATGCTTATCTTGAATCCCTGACGATTTATATAATTATATGTTCATTTTAGGGACTTCCTCCTAGTTTCTATAATTCTATCAACGAAGTATTCAGTTGTTGGGTGGTATTGCAAGGTGTTGACAAGACTCAACGTTTGTAATTATAAAAAAATCGTAGCATGATATTATCATAAGAATTAGATCTAACTGAACGCTGTAATTATAAAAAAATCGTACTATGATATCATCATAAGAATTAGATCTAACTGAAAGTAGGATGCTTTCATACAATTTAAGTGGTCACCTCAATATCCTATTTTTTTTTCACACAATTTAAGTTTACCTCTTAAAAACCGATCCTTCGAACTCTATCATTAGAGTGCTAAATTATCATCTATATTTTAGAAAATTTTATAGAATTAGAGTAATCAAATTTCTAAGTGTCCAATGAAAGTCAACCTTTTTCCCCCTCAAGTCACTTAACTATTATTAATTGCTCTAATCTATTTTGTTTTTTTTTTTTTTTTGTAAGTGTTTAACTTTTCTTTTTTTAATAATTATGTGAGGCAAACAAAATACATATAAATTTTGATTACTATATTTGATTAAGTAACATGAGGTAGGAATAACAGTGAAGAATAAAATCCACTAAATTAAAATAAAGTTTCATATTATCCAATTTAAATCAAATTGATAAAAAATAATCACTAAATAGTAATCTATATATATATATGTATGTTTTTTATTTGACTCACTTATTTTTTAAGTAACAATAATAAAAAAATAATTACACCTGATCTAAACACTTTTTAAAAGTTGAGTGAATTTAAAAAAAAATAAATGAAACTTTGTGTAATTTTAACGGAATACTTAGAAAACATGGTTTCTATATATTATATGAATTTAACCCTTTTAGTTTTTTTTTTCTTTAGCAAATTTGTTTTTTCTAACGAAAATATTACTTACTCTACTTTAAACCAGTTATACTAAAACAATCCCCAATTGCCTAAATTTGAACGTAAGATCTTCCCTGATCTGAGAAGCATCTGTCTCTGTTAAATGAGATATCCTCACATTAATAGTTTTTATCAAATTCTCATTCATGATTACTAAGTAATCATGATTTACATTTCAATGAACTTTTAGGATATACATATACAAAATAATATGATAAGTTAAGCTGAACCATTTGACACATGCACATGGATAGGAAATAATTTGCAATGAGGCACTTCCTCAATATCAGCCTTCCTGTTTGAACAAAAGTACATGCATACAATTACACAAATACAATTGCACACCATCCGCTAATCTTACTCAATCGATCTAATGCATTGATTAGCTATTTTACCTTTTGTGAGGAAACAATTAAACAAATAATTTAATTAACAGAAACAAAAGGCTACATGCATTGATGCCTAGGCGGTTTATTTACAAGTGATAAAACAGAAAAAAGGAAAAGAAATGAGAAGAAAATAAGATAAAAGTGGAAATACGTATTAGCATACTCAAATTTCATAGTTAATGTACACACAAATTCAAAATGTTTAAACCTACAAACACATGTTTTAAAGATCCTTGTAGAGCTCAAAAGCGAGAAGAAAAGGCCTAACATGAGCAAGAAGTTCATGTCAAGTAAGCCAAGGAGCGACTGCCTAGTGAACCAAACAAGGCGTTACTTTCCAACACCTTGAGGTGTGATTAGGCAAGTCATCCTTGGCTACCAAACAAGAACTCTTCCCTTCATGTAAGAACTTCTCTTCGAGTTATGTTATCGGACATGGTGTGAAAAAAATACTAGCAAAACTTCCTATTTATAGCCCTATGTTAACTGAGTGGCTAATGGACCCACATGATTCTTTTCCTTATAAATTTTGTTTTAAACTTCCTATCATTATTAGCATTTAAGAGAATAAATATATTGTTACCGTTGTTCTTTGGTCAGTGGCCAGAAATCTAGCATGTGAGTTGACTTAGGTTAGTTGATGCCTCCTTTGAAAGATTAGCTGAAATATTCTGTAGGTTCCCATTTTGTAAATTATGCTCTAGAAGACTCGTTGAGTCAATGAATGTATTTGGAATCACAAGCACTCCATTTTACTTACATGTCAGGCTGAAGTTTGACTTTTAGTACATATGCAACATGTCTTCCATGCTTAGGAACAAAGTTAGCATATTTCTTGATGATTTTCAGATTTCTTTTACAATGTCAAAGAATTCTATTATGCGTTTTGACACACCAATTGGAATATATGCTACTTGTATTGAATAATCAAGTTGTGCCTGCAAGCCATCGTGTTTGGTTTTGTTTTCTTCACTGTTTTAATGCAGTAATGAATGTTCATTATGTTCTTTTGTCATTTGCTCCTGAGCCCGCATTCTGCATAAAAACATGCACCTTACCCCGATTCTAGTAATTTGGTTTCCATGAGAGAATGCAAAATGAGGTTTATGGGGGGTGTATGATTATGTTATATGATGATGTCAGTTGCAAAGTGTGATAACTCTTTAAAACGTTATTATCCGAGTAATTTCATTATAAATCTCCTAAATTTTACTTAGAAACAAGCATACTCGATTTCAAAATGAGTTTTGTTTCAAAGTCAATATACTTTGGGCTGAATAGTAAAAAAATTGAAACACGTTACAATCTATTATCTCCACGCAGTAACGAACCTTGAGATTTCCGACACAGGGGCTGAAGTCACCGGACCTAAAAGTTTCTATAAAAACCGGGGGGGGGGGGGGGGGGGGTCATTATGGAGACTTGTGCCATGTAGATGACGGGTAGGTCTTCCATGTTTGGCTTAGGCTCATTTATGGAGACTTGTGCCATGTAGATGACACAGCTTCTTCTCAAATACTTGAATGTCTTAAATAATGACACCTTGTCTGACAATCTATAGTGTGAGTCTCCACGGATGGTGATCATTTCACCAGATGGGGTCTTAATCTTGATGCTCAAACTGAGCCTCTGAGTGACGGTCCGATGTCAACATGCTTAAATCATTAGCCTCTGAGTGACTGATATGTCAACATGCTTGAAATTTGGCCTCTGAGTGACTGATATGTCAACATGCCCAGCCTCTGAGTGACATCGGAATCAACATGCTTATAATAAGCCTCTGAGTGATCCTTTGTGAAGTCCTAACTCTTATACGTACCAAATATTGGACGAGAGAGTTCAATTTTGTAAATATGTGAAAGTTGAATGATGGATGGATCAAAAGTGTCAACATGTTAATTTATACCTCTGAGTGACCTTTTAACGAACCGAGAGCTCGACAATGTCCGGGCATAATCCCGGGTATGCCAAGTATTGGCTACGGAGGGCTAAAAGTGCTAAAAAGGTGTTTAAAAAGGTTCTTAGAAGCTTTATAAAGTTAAGGGGTTAAAAGTGTCAAAACTTGAAACTGGCCGTATGGCGGTCGCGGGCCGCGAGAGACCTGGCCTGGGTCTCTCGCGGGGCGCGAGAAGCCCTCTGCTGCAGAAAGTTTTGCTTGGTCTCCAAACAAAACTCAAAAAAACCATTTGATCAAAACTATGGACTTGTAATCAGCTATGCCACGTTTTGGGACACTTGTAAGCTCCCTCTTACACCCATAAACACCTGACTTCACCTCGTTTGAGTTCTCCAACTATAAATAGGTGATCAAGTTCACCATTTGAACTTGCACCTTTCTTATTCACACTCTTCTCCCTCCTCTGGAAGTTCCTAGCTAAAAGAAGCATCTAACATAGTTCTTTTGCACCCTAGGAATCACTGGTAAGTGTTCATTCCTTGTGCATTTTCGTTTATAGGCTTTTATAGCTAAAGGACAAGCGTTTTACGGAAGACGCTTTGACTTTCGGTTAAGACCATTATGGTCCAGCCATTGTTCGAAATGAACATGGCTAAGTGATCGTAATAAGGTAGGTGTTAGTCCCTATAAAGGGCACCTCATGAAGATCACGTTTGCTAGACCTATTGACGGGTCAAAGTTACGTTATTAAAAAGTCAAAAAAGGCCATTTTTTCGGAAAAATCATAAATTGATCTTATATATGTTACGAAACCTTTTTTGACACTTAAACATGTTGGTAATAATTATTAGAACATGTAAGAACATGTTCGGCTCGTCAATTTCAGATCTAGGGTCGGTTCGTAACCGAATCCCGCAAAGTTTGACTTCTGCTTTGACTTTCGATTCTGACCCGATTTAGATTAGTTACATACTGACCTAAAGTTGCACTATGATCATAAAATAATGTCGCATAACCATCTGAGGTTATATTATATGATCATAATCAGAATCTAAGTTTATGCGCAAGTTCCATAATTATGTCATTCTTGACTAAAATGCCCTTTTTGCATAAAACAAGGTTTTAAATGATAATGAACTTGAAAATGAGTTTTCTACTGATGTAATATTATAAGTAGGACTATTTGGGATGTTAAACCAAGTTATAAACTGAGTTTTCAAGCAAGTCCTTAAACTATGTCGATAAATGACGGTTTTAGCCATTGAGGCTCATAAAATAGTTTTAATCAAATTTTTTCAAGGTAAATCATTTACCTACTAATATGTTATATTAAATAACATATTTAAAACATTTTAATCTGACCTTAACATCAGTTTTCATAAACATCGCATAAAGACGTCATTTTACGACATAAGTGGCGTTTCGGCGCATAGTATGGTTTTAAACCATATTAATTGACCAAGACTTGTCACCTACTAATTTTAAAACTTATTTTAAACATATTTACAGTAGGTACATATTATAAACTCAGAATCCCGAATAATTTATAAACTATGTGTAAAATGACCAAAATGCCCCTTCGGTGCATAGTTTGGTCACAAAAGATAAATTACACATATAATTGATATCCTACTGATATTATATCATAAATAAAATATTTTTCCAGAATACTTATAGTTATAAATTTAAAATATGTTCAAGTTCCTTTTATATGGTAGATAATTACCGAAATTATCTTATGAGGCATAACTTCGTTTTAAAACCTTAACGGGAATATAAGTTGATATCCTACTGATATTTTAACGTATTTAAAGTGTAATGGCATATAGAAATCATCCATGACTTATCCGATTACCCGATATCGCTAATATGCGCACGATTAAGTATATGTAACTATTTTACGAAAATTAACCGAAACGGGTTTAACCTTATCATTTTAATCTCAAAATCCAGAATGTTAATTGTTTACCCATATTATGCAAGTCAAAGTACTTGTCGGGTTTAAACTACATTCTATCCAATCATCGTTTAATCAAGCGTAATACGTTTTGATCATGTACACTACTCGGTCTAAGTCTATGACTTAATTAAAGACCGTTAGTATTAATTGGTTAGCTTATGCCATAATCCAGACTAGAGCCTTGCCGATAAATGCTCCCCAGTTGGTATTTTTGTATACGGCTGAGTTATTAAAATTTAAAAGAAGACTAGCTCAGGTAAATACTCTCGACTTATTTTCCCTATACGGGCTTGAGATACGGTAAATTATTACCGCTTGGTTAGAAATGGGATCAATCGAATGCCGGATTGTGGCTAGTAAATCCGCATATTCTGTTTTAATCAGTTTTGTTTGATAACTTAAACATTGGAGGTGTGACAGTTTGGGTCTTGCATGTTTTTATATCTGGCACATTATATGTTTGGGTGTACTTTGGGTTGCGATTTCGACAGCCTAGAGTTCCGCTGTTGAATTTTTCAGAGATTGTAGACCCGACTTAGAGGTGTGCGATCTGCTTGTATGAGTTTGAAGCCGAAGATGATTATCTAAACTTATACACCAGTGATTGTAAATGTTCATATGTGAAATAAAGATAAAAAACATTAGTGGGTAACTGGATGGGTGAAATTGCTTCTTTTAAAAAAAAAATCTATACCAATTAACAAATACTAAATGGTAAGAAACTAAACAGTTGACTGTGATTGAGTTTGAAATGGACTGTACATAACTTTTAATAGTCAAATATGAAGAGTAACATTTATTGGATGCTGTAATAAGTGGGGCTTCTGATTTTGGAAATTTTAGCTATGAGTCTATGATTGGTGTCGATGAGGGATGGTAGTTGTTCACTTACAAACTCTTTTGCATCCATGGTCGGGGCATCGCTTCGTTTACTCTGAAGACTTATGAAAGCAGATTTGGGTCGCCCAAGGTTAGAGTTTTGTTATGCAGTTTTTCTATTCATTAACTTTTTATTATTTTGCTTTATTTATCAAAGTGTGAAAGTGATATATAGATGAATTCTTTTGTTAAGTGGGGTTGGTTTTAGGTGCACGATGTTGGAGGTATCAAATGCGTGTTTACAAAAACTTTATGAGCTTTGTGCACATCCATTAACCATTTCATCGGTTGGACATCGCTAAAGAAGGTGCCATTGATAAAACGACCATCGTGGTGACGACTTTTGGAATTGAGAACCATAGATTTGAGGAAGAGAAGAAGAAGATGCGACGGTGATGATTGCAGGAGGTGGCGACAGGCGTATCAAAGTAGGAGGCCGTAATCAGGTATAGATTCCATTTTGGTTTTCCCCGGCCTAGGCTTATTGATATAGTGATACAGAAGCATTTGTAGGCTTTCGTGTTGCTTCCAATGATTGTAGTCGGAAATAATGTTCGATTAAACCACTTCATACTCATTTGATTGTGGCTAAGATGTTGGTTGGATTAAAGGGCAGGAGGGCTAACTATCACATGCTTTAGTAATGCCTGCCAGGTTTTTGTTAGTATGTTCCAGTGGCCATTATTTTTTTCTTTCAAGAAGCTATGATTTTGAATGTGGTGGCTTTAGCTTAAGCGTTTTTGTGTCCTTCAAGTTGCGTTAATGTTTCTTTGTTGTTCAAACTAGTATAACAAAGGTTTGACTTTGAAAGTCAAGCTGCTACATGTCAAAACTTTATGAGAAATATTTGTTCACATAAATGAAAGTTATAACTATGTTAACATTACAGCATGTATTGAGCTAAAACATTTTTTTAAGAATACAGATATGAACTTGAACTTAAAAAGGGATAAAATTGACTTTGACTATCTTGAACATATTAAAAGATCTTACAGGAGCAACTAGGGTGATGGATTTGAGATTGTTTGGATACTTTGCTGCTAATGTTAAAGCAATTATACAACACATGGAGTGTGTAACCAACTAACCTTTTTCTAAATGGTCATTTAAAGTGTAGGGACATTCTCCTGGCTTTGGACTACTTCCAAACCCAAAAAGATCAGCAGCAAAAAGTTGGTATTTTCTACCACCAATTAGGGAATACTGTTTCGGTCAAAATAAAAGATGATGACATAAACCCGTGTAGAATATGACATTTTTTGTACGTATATTTACCCAAAACTTGATTTCCTGCATAATCATCAACAATTAGCATTCATGATAACCATTTACACTTAGATTTAGATTTTTTATTGCATAATCTTGGATTCCATAAATAAGAAAGATAGCTATGTTAACTATTGCAGCTACAGCCCATGTTGATCTTTTTTTACTTCTAAACTGGATTCCATAAATAAGAAAGATTGATATGTTAACTATTACAGCAGCTAGATCAAGAGGACCATAACGGAATGAACCAATGCTAAATTCCTGTGGGGAATTCCTGGAGCAACGCGCCATTTTATATTCATATAACTTTACGCTTCAACAGCTAAAAACTATTAAATTCTTCGTAGTACAATAGATTACTAAACTAACATTTCAATTTTCTTCAACTTATCATTTTGTTCTTCTATTTGTGTCTATATGTGTATGTATGCAAATTATTACTAACCTACTCACATATTTAATGAAATTCAAACAACACATACTTTGAAAGTTAAAGTGTCTAATTGTCATCTTATTGTAATAGAAAAATCTAAATGATGCTGACTTACGTTTCAAATTTTTAAGTGATTTGTAATGTAACATTTTTGCGACATTCTTATCTCTATAAAATGATATAAATATATACAATAAATGATAAGCAATAAACATGATACGTATTTTGACACTACTAAATTCTTGTTTCGTTATAACCAACTAATGTAACGTTCAAATTATATATTGGTGCATGCCTTTTTAATTTACATTGAGATTGTTCCTCAATATTTGCCTTCTGGTTTGAACTAAAATACACGCCTACGGCATACCGCTACTAGTAACTAACTGATGGACTAAGACCCTCACTAATTATAGAGAGACTCTGTTAAAGTTAATAACATACATTCATGGATTAGATTTCATAGCTTATGTAGAAGGACAAAGAAAAAGTGGATATATGAAGTAGTATAATCTTATAGCTTATGTAGACACTAAAAATGTTTCAACCTATAAACACATGGTTAGAAGATCCTAGTAGAACTGAAAAGCAAGAAGATTATGTCAGGTAAGCCAAGGAGTGACACGCCTTATGAACCAAACAAGGTGTTACTTTCCAACACTAACACTTTGAGTCATAATGAGGCAAGTCATCCTTGGCTACTAAACATGAACTCTTCTCTTCAGGTTATGTTATGAGTATTGCTGTGAACAAATAGTAGCAACAGTCTATTTATAGGCTACGTTAACGGTAACCACATGATTCTTTCCCTTATCAATTTAGTTTCAAAATTTCTTCCATTATCAGCATCTTTAAGGGAATATATAGTATTATGAACCTAATTCCTTATGCCTGATAAAGAAAAGAGGATGGAACACTAAGTAAACGGACCGTTCTTCAGTCAGTGCCAAAAATTCTTTTATTTGAGTTGACTTAGGCTAGTTGATGCCTCCTTGAAAGATTAGTAAATTATACTCCCGAAAACAACACTTTGGATCAATGACTTAAGGTCCTGATGAACATTTTCTTTTTTCACATCAATTATAGTTTGTTATTCTTTTAAGTCGCGATGTTTACAAGTACATCTCAAGCCCTCCATTTTACATGCCAGGCTGAAGTTTAACTTTTAGTAGATATATATATATATATATGCAACATGTCACCCATGCTTTGGAACAAAGTTTTCTGCAGAGTTCTCCATGACTTTCGGATTCCTTTCAAAAAGTTAAAGAATTCTATCATGCACCCCAACTGGAATATATGCATGTGAAGATCTTCAACGTTTGTATTTGGTTTTCTTTATTTATTGGAGTAATGAAATGTTCATTATGTTATTTTGCCATTTGCTTTTAAGCATGCATAAAAACTTGCGCTTTATTTGTAGACAGAAAAGAAAACGCAGCATGATGTAAAAGTAATAGTGTTTTTTATATCTTTTTTAGTTCTTTTTTTCTTTTTCTTTTTCTTTTTTTTTTCACCTGGCTTTGATTGTATTCATGTCAACGTTTCTGAATTATGCTTGTTATTGTGTAGTTTGTTGTTTAATTACTGGTACTTCTTTGTGACTAATAATAAACTCGTTTTCAATTCAAGAAGTTCATCATCTTTATCTTTCAAGAAGTTTGATATTTGCCATAGAAGACATCAAATGACCATATTAACTGTTTTGTTTTTTGTTCTTTTACATTTGCTTGAAGTTTTCCTTTTAATTCCACATATTCAAAATTTCAAAGACATATATTAACTTTATTAAAAATTTATTAATTTAAACTTTTAAACAACTTCAAACCCTAGTTATATTTTTAAAATATGTAATGTATTTAAATATTTATTTTCTATCAGGGTCCCATGCCCCGAATACCTATTTTATTACCCATTCCGAATAATATGAGTTTTTTGTTTTCTTATGGTTTGGATTCTTTTATCATCTTTATGTGACAACCCATCCTGATTAGGGATTACAGTGTGCCCCCACACCAAATTATAAAAATTTGCCCCATAGCTAGCCTAAAACTCGTTAGGTAATCTACCTGGTCAGTATATTCAAGTATTCGTAGGTTTTGGGTATCCGTTGTAGCCTATTAAAGATACTCGTCGGGTATACCCTTGGTTTAAAAAAAGCGAGCTTAAAGCGCGCTTGAAGCATAAGCGCTAAAACGTTTGGAATAACGTTTTTTTTTGTCTAAAGTGACGATTTACGTGAAGCGTTTTGAAGGGTCACTTTAAGCTCCAAGACGAAGTGTTTGAAGCGACACACCAACCCAATCAGGTTAGATTTGGGTTTTTATTTAGGCCAATAGTCTCCAATAGAGTTTAATTGAGGTCCAACAGCTTCTATTGATATACCCGTTACTTCTTTACCCTAAAAAGAAGAACGTTAGCTTTGTTCAGCCGCTCTCTCCTTCTTCTCCATCTATTCTTCTATTTTATTTGTTAAGTGTGTTTTATAGTCATGTTTTTGTGTTTATTATTGATTAACAAGTAGAATATGTCGTATTGTGTACAAATATTTTTTTATATTTTGAGCGCTTCGCATAAGTGAAGCTCTTTCGTGCTTGAAGCGTTGCTTAAAGCATTTGGAACCAAAACGCTTCTGAGCGCCTCACACTTTTTTAAACCAAAGGTATACTCTACCTAGGGTTGTTCACGAGCAGAGCCGAACCAAGCGAACCTTTGCTTGTGCTTGGCTCGTTTACAAACCGAACCGAACAGAGCGGCTCATTTAAAACCGAGCCTCAAATCAAGCTAGCATTTTATGAGCAGTAAATATTCTAAGTAAGCGTCGAGCGAACTTCGAGCGATTTGGACAATCGTGTCGAGTGATTTAAATTTGCTGAGAGAGAGTGACAATGTTGAGTTTCAAGTATGTCTTTTAAAAACAGACACATTTCATGGCATGATATTTTTCTTATGAATAACAATGTTGTGGCCGACGAGGCGATAATCATATTGCACGGACAATGATGTTGAGAGCAGGAGACGATCGACTTAGGGTAACGACATGAAACATTGAGGCGATAAGCAGACTGTCATTTATCGGTTTTGGGTTTAACTTTTAAATTTGATATTATATTTTATTGGCGCGATCGGGCTAGTTTGTATAGATATAGTTGTAAATTTGTATATAGTGGACCAAAATCTAATAGAGTGGTATATATAAAATTATAAAATTAATTTATATTTAAATATATATGTATGTGTGTGTATATGTATACTTTATATTTGTGTATATATATGTAAATGTACATGTTTATATATGTATGTGTATGTGTATGTGTATGTGTATATGTATATGTATATGTGTATATATATACTAATTAAAAATAATAATTCGAGCCGAATTGAGCAGAGCGGACCTTTGCTCATGCTTGGCTCGTTTACAAACCGAACCGAGCAGAGCGACTCGTTTACAAGCAAGCGTCAAGTCGAACGATCATGAGCAATTTCCGCACGAGCGTCGAGCGAGCGGCAAGCGGTTTGAACGACCCTAACTCTACCCAAAACTCGTCGTATCGGGTAACTACTATTAATCGATTACAATTTCAATTTGGATGTTACGAAAATATTACAAATAAAGTTTATGGCAATCTTTAAGAATAATCGTAAAAAAGTTGAAAGGCACTAAAAAATTCCAAAGGCACTTGTGATCTTCTAAGAAGTAGGGATATTGGGTACTACACGACGATTCGGTGCAAATAAAAAGGGAAAGAAAAAAAAAAGAAAACTATGTAATGTAAGGATACATCACATACGAAATAATTAAAATTAATGAAAAAACGAACTATTTCGGGTTTATAATCAGGTAAACAAGTATATCAACAAATTACTATACAAATCCATACTCGCGAAAAAAATAATAATACCTACCCGATTATCCTACACTATACCCATCCCGAATGTTCTAGGGTTCAAGTTTACCCATCTTGTTCTAGTTTGATTTCCATACCTAATCCATATTCATAACTATTGAGTTTACAAGCTAGACTAATGCTTGCCTAAAAATAACTCCTTATTATACAAATGACTTTGAAGATCACAATGCAGTAACCAAGTCTTTATTAATACTAAACTTTCTAATCAACCGAAGTTTCGGAAGAACAAACTAAAGTTTCGGAAGCATAAATTGAAGTTTCAGTAGAGCAATTATACTTTTGGATGAACAAAGATTGAATTTTGTCATAGAGTTGAGAAAGTCAAAGTGTTCTTAACTAGAGGCGACTAATTGAAGAACTTTAAACTCTATAAATTGGACATTTAGGGGCTGTTTAGAAACTTCTAAATGGTTAAGTGCTGAATTAGTAAGAGATGTGAATCATTAAGTGTTGAGCTAGTAAGAGGAGGTCTGAACCAATAAGATCCAAAATAATCTTAACCGTTTAGAGGCAAATGTCTGACGAATTAAGATTAGAGGTCTTAACCATTAAGACTCAGTATAATGCTTAACCATTCAGAGGCAAATGTCTGAACCATTTAGACATCTGCTCGTGAAACAAATAGTCTGAACCATTAAGTGCTGAACCAGTAAGAGGTCTGAACCATTAAGAGCTAAATAAACAACCCCTTAGTCTTCAAGTCTATGTCTGGTTGATGTATATTGTGAGTCCCCTTCCCTAGAAAGAGCTCTCCTAAGGTTGGATCAAAGCTTAAACTGAGTGTATGTATGTATGATTTAAATATGTGATGATTGTTTCTATCAATAAAATCATACAACTGTTAGACATGATTATGCCACAGGCTCGAGAATCAAATGGTTGTGAAATAAAGAACACGATGAAGATCAAAATAAATAATCAATGTAACAGTGATTTTGTAACCTTTGTATAAATCGGGTCTCCAAAACCCACTCCGTTTTGTAATCAAATACCAAGTTACGAAATTTCATTAAGTATTTATGAGTATTTTGAGTTTAAACGCTATATAATTAATATATAAACTAAACTATAAAAATTATATTTGATAAAAAGTTAAAATAAAATAAATAAAAAAACATTGTAGCGGACCGGACTCGAACCCGGGTCAACTGCCTTCAACAACTTATCTTTCCGTCTTCAAACCACTCCGCCACCAATTGTTTTCTGTTGACATTAGGAAAACAATTGAGTTTTATACGCAAACACGAATTAACGGATAGTGATATCTGAATAACGGAAATCGGCAAACTGAACGCTGAATCTTTTCGACTTCGTTTGACTAGCTCATAACCGATGAATATCGGTTTCTAATTAAGTCCTAATTGATTGAACTTAAAGACCTCATCACTTCCGGTATTTGAAACCGAAAATATACCAAACTCTAATTAAATCCAAGTCCTGATCATTTGCGCGATTCATAACTATCACAATAACACTCAATTTCATTTTCGTCAAGAATCTGAACTGTAAGACCCTCTGATTTCGATCGCCGGAGATTTTCTGCAACTCACCGGAAAACCGGGACTTGCATTTTCACGGTAAATTCTTCGACTCTTTTTGTTTAAAACATGTGATTAGTCAAACTCTAACACAATTCCATCATCAGAATCAATCTTAGCCAACATTTATCGGAAATCCCACCCTCGCCGGAAAGTTTCTGAAACTGCCGGAATTTCACTGTGAAAGGGTAAGGCATCCTACACTTCATTTAAACCTTGTTTAGATGATTTAGATCTATAAATAATCAACCCACACTGTCAATTGTTTCAACAGTCGGAGCTCAATTTCTGTACCGACAAAACTTTCGCCGGATTTCTGTGTTTATCTCCAATCGGTAAATCCTGTTCTTTAAACTCTTTCCATTCCTTACTATTGAATTACTATTAGTGTTTAAGATCTTTGAAAGTCACAAACTCAATCTTAACCAGTTGAAATACGCTGACAGTTTAATCCGATGAAGAAGATGAACCTATTTCAGATTATAAGAGTAATTATAATTCGGATATTTAACGGGTTAGACACACAGTCCAGCGGTGGACTGTGTGCAAAGTTATATACAAGTCCCGAGTTTGATCCTTACTTCACACACACTGCGTAATAACATACCTTTTTATTCATGAACTAACCGGGTTAGATCGAGTAGTTGTTAAGTATAATATAATTCAAGAATATAACCGGGTTAGACACACAGTCCAGCGGTGGACTGTGTGCAAAACAAACTACACGTCGCGCGATCGAGTCCGTCACAAGCACCGGTTCAATGAGATTAAAACGTTTTGCAAAATAAAGGAATTTTCGGTAAATTCGAATAAGTGTATAAATATAATTAAAACGGGACTTCTAACAGGTTAGTCACGTAGCTCAGTTGGTAGAGCTACGTGCGCGTGAACGGAAGGTCACCGGTTCGAATCCCGCTCGGCGCAAGTAATACCGCTGACCGAACCGGTCAACGGTCAACGGTCAAACAGTAAAAAAAAATATTATTTTTTTTAAATATTTATTTGTTTAATTTAAATTAAAAATCAATTAAAAATACTTAAAAATAACATTTTTAAGGATAGAAAATATCCAAAAACTCACAAAAATATATCTAAAAATCCCATTAAAATCTTTAATAAAATCCATCCATTTAATATATTTTTCCCATTATTATTTAGGTTAGTGATTCCTCGTTGACTCGCTTCGTCTAAATCGTGCGCATCTCACCAACTCAAATCCAACGCACCCAATGTGAGTGAACCCTTCAAATTCCCCGTTTTAATCACGTTTTTGGGGTGTATCATGTGTCTTGTTCATTTACTTATTATAACTAAGTTATTGTGCATATATCATATCATGACATGTGTGTTAGTTGTTGCTGATAAGTAGTTATTATTGTTTGCAAATTATTATTTCAGTACATGCAATTGCTGAGGCCGTAGCTCCCCATCCATCGAGGTTGAGTTTGATCCCCATTTTATTATGCGGTTGATCAGGGCGTGCCCGCACGATCGGCTCCGTTTGATTGAGCCTTGATCGGTCATTTTATATACATTTCAATACATGCAATACGCTCGGCTCCGTTTGATTGAGCCTTGAGCGCACAGTTCAATTTACATTTCCAGTTCATGCAATACGTTCGGCTCCATTTGATTGAGCCTTGAGCGCACAGTTCAATTTACATTTCCAGTTCATGCAATACGTTCGGCTCCGTTTGATTGAGCCTTGAGCGCACAGTTCAATTTACATTTTCAGTTCATGCAATACGATCGGCTCCGTTTGATTGAGCCTTGATCACACAGTTCATTTATGTTAATTATCATATGATGTTGGTATGTTCATGTATGCTATCGATTGTTAATGTATGTTATAATTGTAACTGATGTTGCCATTGCTTGATTTTATACATATGCTCTTTTATGATTATGCACAATATTTTATTGATAAACTAACCAGAAAATCATTATCAAATGTTTATCTATAAGGTTCACTCGCCAACTTATGTTGACCCAGAAACCTCCCATTTTACACATGATACAGGTGAACCAGCAGCAGCTAGGAACACGTAGGACCTGGATTAGAAGAAATAAAACGATTTAGTATTTGGATTATTATGTTTGGTTATTTTCCTTTGTAATGAATGAACATGTTTGAATGTTTGAGAAATGTAACTTTGACTTCATTTAATTATGAAACATAATAGTAAATGTCATGTGCTTTGGTGATAACCCAATTATGCCCCGATTCTTATTTCCGCTGCGGGTCGGGGTGTGACAGATTGGTATCAGAGCCATGACTATAGGGATATAGGATAGGTTATTAGACCCTTAGAGCCTATACTATAGTCGATTAGAAACTTATAAGAATTTTGTGTGTTATATGCCAAATTTCATGATGTTTATATGTTTATGTTAAAATGTTACATTTGATATTGTTCAAGCATGTTCATAAGTATGTATTATCAAATAATGCCTATCATGAAATCGTATGATCATAATATATCACATCCATGCAAGCACACACCACATCATGATTGATTTTACAACGATTTTCGTGTTTTCAAATCTCATCAAAGTGAGTTCTCATGACGGGCATGTAGTAACTGGAAGGGTACTAGTACCGGTAGTCGGAACGTCCTGTCTAGGCTGGCATTCGTATAAATCCAAACTAAAGGACCAGTTTGCCTACCTGGGGACTAACGATGAGAGTACGAAATACCTATTAGGCCAAAGCATGCTATACCAAACGTCGTGAGAGCTAATTCCACTTTGAGTTGTCATTGTGTCTACACCTGGACACGTTCCGACCAAACATCTCATGAACATATTTTGTGGTTAGCATTCGGGGGATGCGAGTGTTAAATTGCCAATACTAATGTGAATCCTACCAAGCCAATAGCCATGGGGGCCCACATGACTATATAGGTGAAGGTATGGGGGACATTTGAGGCCCAACATGAGCGAACCCAAGACATCCTTCGGATGTAGTTGCATTATTGATATTTATGTTATTTTCATTTTCTTAAAGACACATGACACCTTAAAAGATACCATAAACTCACAATCTTCTCATTTTATGATCCTGTAGATGTCGTCTAGACCGCATCGAAGGAGTAGGAAATCGGAAAAGTCTCAGGAACGTTTGGCCACTCATATCGCGAATCAAATGGCCACGATATTACCTGACATCGTAGTACAAGTACAACAAGCTCTTGCTGCAAATCCTACTAACCCTCCTCAACAACAGGACCAGATCATCAACAACCCTCCTACCATCAAATGCACCTACAAACATTTTAAGTCCTGCGATCCCCCAAAATTCGAAGGGACTGAGGGAGTCACTGCTCTCCTACGTTGGTTCGAGGAGATGGAAACGTTTTCTTAAACTGCGATTGTCCTGAGGATCGCAAGGTTCGTTATGCCACCGGGAGACTACTTGGTGTAGCTCTCACTTGGTGGAATACGGAGAAAGGAAAGAGGGGAACGGAAGATGCGATGGCCTTAACTTGGGAGGAGTTAAGGGAAATCATGACTAGGCGATTCTGTCCTAGGAGTGAAATTAAGAAATTGGAAGATGAATTTCATGCCTTGAAACAAAAAGATGGTGATCACTCTACTTACAACAAAAGGTTCTTGGAGTTGAACCAGATGGTACCAAACTTATTCACTCCAACCTACCGTCTGATCGAACATTACATTCGAGGACTTCCCTCGAAAATCCAAGATTCGGTCCTCAGCGTTTCACCGGTAACACTAGAAGCGGCCATGGTGTTGGCGACAGAACTGACCGAAAACCGAATTCGCAATGGGAAGTTCAAGGAGGAAAAGAAGAAAACCCCTGCTGAGGGACAAACCTCAAACCACCACACTCCTTCCTCTAAATTTGCTAACAAGAGGAAGCGTAACAACAGGAACTTTGCAGTCACCCATACCAACACCCCTGTTCCTGCTGCACCCATCACTCAAGCCACTCCTCCACCCGCGCCATACAAAAGACCATACTCAGGGCCACTACCAAAATGTAACCGTTGTCAGCATCACCACTCCCCTGACTATCCTTGCCAATACTGTACCGGCTGCGGTCGCGCTGGACACACTGTTCAACACTGCCGCACGCTTCACGACCAAACCGCCACCAACCTATAACCCAAACCCACCAACAATTTATGGGTCAAGCCCAACAACAACAACCATTTCCACCCATCAACATTTAGCCCAAACATACTATCAACCCAACTACCCTATGGGCCAACCTATGCGGGCATGTTTCAATTGTGGAGATCCAAGTCATTTCAGGAACACATGTCCAAGACTGGTTAATATTATTCATGCTCAGGCTCAAGCCAATCCTGTGAATCAAGCGAACCAAGCTCCTCCACCTGCTAGGGGAAGGGCTTTCAATATTAACACAAACCAGGCCAGAGCTGACGGCAATGTGGTCAACGGTACGTTTCTTATAAATGGTAGATATGCCTCTATGTTATTTGATACTGGTGCGGATAGAAGTTTCGTGTCATTAGAGTTTGAACCTATCTTAAGTAAAAATCGAGATAAGCTCGCGGAATCCATAACGGTGGAAGTTGCGGATGGAAAACCAGTTTCGTTAGACTCTATTTTACGCAACTGTACGCTCACCCTAAACGACCACGATTTCTCAGTCGATCTTATTCCTATGAAGCTGGGAAGTTTCGACATCATAATCGGAATGGATTGGCTCAGTCAGCATAATGCGGAAGTTGTATGTCGTGAGAAATTTATTCGTATTCCTCTTTCAAACGGTCAGACTCTTCGAATTATTGGAGAAACCTCGGCGAAAGGGCTCAACTTAATGTCTTGTCTTCAAGCTCAAAAATACCTTCGCAAGAACTATGTCGCGTTTTTAGCCCATATCATCAAGAAGGGGACCTCAGAAAAGAAACTTGAAGATATCCCTGTCGTAAAAGATTTCCCACAAGTTTTTCCTGACGACATTTCAGGACTTCCTCCAATCAGAGATGTCGAATTTCGTATCGATCTTATACCTGGTGCTACACCAGTGGCAAAATCTCCATATAGGTTAGCCCCCTCTGAAATGCAAGAGCTAGCCAGTCAATTGCAAGAGTTGACTGACAAGGGATTTATACGCCCCAGCTCGTCGCCTTGGGGTGCACCTGTACTTTTTGTAAAGAAGAAGGATGGATCTTTTCGCATGTGCATCGACTACAGGGAGCTCAACAAGTTAACTATCAAAAATCGATATCCTTTACCTCGCATAGATGACCTCCTTGACCAACTACAAGGTGCCAGTTGTTTTTCGAAAATCGACCTTCGATCGGGCTATCATCAGCTTAGAGTGCATGAAGAAGACGTCCCTAAAACTGCTTTTCGAACTCGATATGGTCACTATGAATTCATGGTTATGCCATTTGGATTAACCAACACACCAGCTGTTTTCATGGACCTAATGAATAGAGTCTGCAAACCTTACCTTGATCGATTTGTTATTGTTTTCATCGACGATATTCTTATCTATTCAAAATCTAAAGCTGATCATGAACGTCATCTGCGACTTGTTCTTGCACTTCTAGAAAAGGAAAAGCTTTATGCCAAGTTCTCTAAATGTGAATTCTGGTTAAAAGAGGTGCAATTTCTCGGGCATGTAGTCAATGACAAAGGAATACATGTGGAACCAGCAAAGATCAAAGCAGTTCAAGAATGGCAAGCTCCACGTACGCCAACTGAAGTAAGGTCTTTCCTTGGACTTGCTGGCTATTATCGTCGGTTCATTTCAAACTTCTCTCGCATCGCGGTGCCACTCACGGCTTTAACCCATAAAGGGAAACCATTTGTATGGGGGCCCAAGCAAGAAGAAGCTTTTCAAACTCTCAAGCAAAAACTTTGTGATGCACCAATCCTCACTCTTCCTGAAGGTTGTGATGATTTTGTAGTCTATTGCGACGCGTCAGGGCAAAGATTAGGTTGCGTTCTCATGCAAAGAGGAAAAGTCATAGCTTATGCCTCAAGGCAACTCAAGACTCACGAAAAGAATTACACCACTCATGACCTTGAACTTGGAGCCGTTGTATTTGCTCTTAAGATATGGAGACATTATCTTTATGGTACGAAGTGTGAAATATACACTGACCACAAGAGTCTTCAACATATCTTCAATCAGAAAGAGTTAAATATGAGGCAACGAAGATGGGTCGAACTCCTAAATGATTACGATTGTGAAATCAGATACCACCCTGGTAAAGCAAATGTGGTGGCTGATGCACTTAGTCGAAAGGGTTATGCGAACTTCATTCATCTTCTATGTTCGCAAATTATAACCAATATTAAGGATCAAATTCGAGAAGCTCAACACGTTTCAATAACAGAGGAAGATGTACAAAAAGAGATGTCCTGTGGAGCCGAGCTAAAACTTGAAACTAAATCTGATGGTATCTTGTATTACCTAGATCGTATATGGATTCCTAATCACATCAATCTTCGTGAAACACTCATGCATGAAGCCCATAAGTCGCGATATTCTGTACACCCAGGAGCCGATAAGATGTATCAAGACCTACGGTACACCTATTGGTGGCCTGGAATGAAGAAAGATATTGCCGTTTTTGTTTCCAAGTGTCTCACTTGTTCTAAAGTAAAGGCTGAACACCAAAGACCCTCAGGACTTCTAGTCCAACCAGAAATACCTGTCTGGAAGTGGGAAAATATAACCATGGATTTCATTACCGGGTTACCTCGCACTTCTAGTGGGTATGACACTATATGGGTGATTATAGACCGACTCACAAAATCAGCTCACTTTATTCCTATTCGAGAAGATTTTAAGAACGAAAAGCTTGCTCGTATTTATATCAACGAAATCGTCAGCCGACATGGAGTTCCGTTAAGTATTATTTCTGATCGTGATGGTCGCTTCACCTCACGAACATGGCAGGCAGTACAATCCGCTATGGGCACTCGACTAGATCTCAGTACCGCCTATCATCCTCAAACTGATGGACAGTCTGAGCGCACCATTCAAACCCTTGAGGACATGCTTAGAGCATGTGTCATAGACTTCAAGGGAAATTGGGACGCCCACCTACCGTTAGTCGAATTTTCGTACAACAACAGCTATCATTCTAGCATCGGCATGGCACCTTTTGAAGCTTTATATGGTCGAAAGTGTCGATCTCCTGTTTGTTGGCACGAAATTGGGGAAGCACAAATTACTGGTCCGGAATTGATCCAAGAAACCACAGATAAGATTCATCAAATCCGAAACAATCTTCTAGCGGCTCAAAGTCGTCAAAAGAGTTACGCAGATAAACGACGGAAGCCCTTGGAGTTTAGCGTTGGTGATCGTGTGCTTTTAAAAGTGTCACCGTGGAAGGGAGTAGTTCGTTTTGGTCAAAAGGGAAAGCTAGCACCACGTTACGTAGGACCTTTCAAGATACTCGAAAGAGTAGGTCCTGTAGCTTACAAGCTTGACCTACCGGAAGAACTCGACAGAATTCATCCCAATTCCACGTGTCGAACTTGAAGAAGTGCCTCGCTGATGAGAATCTTCATATTCCACTGGAGGATATTCAGATTGATGAATCCATGCATTTTATTGAAAGACCAGTGGAGATTATGGACTATGGAGAAAAGCGTCTACGTCGAAGTCGCATTCCTATTGTTAGAGTACGCTGGGAGTCGAAACGGGGACCTGAGTTTACTTGGGAACGTGATGACTCAATGCGTGAAAAATACCCTCATCTTTTCCCTCCTACTTCAACTGTTTAAATTTCGGGACGAAATTCCTAAAAGTAGGGGATATTGTAACCTTTGTATAAATCGGGTCTCCAAAACCAACTCCGTTTTGTAATCAAATACCAAGTTACGAAATTTCATTAAGTATTTATGAGTATTTTGAGTTTAAACGTTACATAATTAATATATAAACTAAACTATAAAAATTATATTTGATAAAAAGTTAAAATAAAATAAATAAAAAAACATTGTAGCGGACCGGACTCGAACCCGGGTCAACTGCCTTCAACAACTTATCTTTCTGTCTTCAAACCACTCCGCCACCAATTGTTTTCTGTTGACATTAGGAAAACAATTGAGTTTTATACGCAAACACGAATTAACGGATAGTGATATCTGAATAACGGAAATCGGCAAACTGAACGCTGAATCTTTTCGACTTCGTTTGACTAGCTCATAACCGATGAATATCGGTTTCTAATTAAGTCCTAATTGATTGAACTTAAAGACCTCATCACTTCCGGTATTTGAAACCGAAAATATACCAAACTCTAATTAAATCCAAGTCCTGATCATTTGCGCGATTCATAACTATCACAATAACACTCAATTTCATTTTCGTCAAGAATCTGAACTGTAAGACCCTCTGATTTCGATCGCCGGAGATTTTCTGCAACTCACCGGAAAACCGGGACTTGCATTTTCACGGTAAATTCTTCGACTCTTTTTGTTTAAAACATGTGATTAGTCAAACTCTAACACAATTCCATCATCAGAATCAATCTTAGCCAACATTTATCGGAAATCCCACCCTCGCCGGAAAGTTTCTGAAACTGCCGGAATTTCACTGTGAAAGGGTAAGGCATCCTACACTTCATTTAAACCTTGTTTAGATGATTTAGATCTATAAATAATCAACCCACACTGTCAATTGTTTCAACAGTCGGAGCTCAATTTCTGTACCGACAAAACTTTCGCCGGATTTCTGTGTTTATCTCCAATCGGTAAATCCTGTTCTTTAAACTCTTTCCATTCCTTACTATTGAATTACTATTAGTGTTTAAGATCTTTGAAAGTCACAAACTCAATCTTAACCAGTTGAAATACGCTGACAGTTTAATCCGATGAAGAAGATGAACCTATTTCAGATTATAAGAGTAATTATAATTCGGATATTTAACGGGTTAGACACACAGTCCAGCGGTGGACTGTGTGCAAAGTTATATACAAGTCCCGAGTTTGATCCTTACTTCACACACACTGCGTAATAACATACCTTTTTATTCATGAACTAACCGGGTTAGATCGAGTAGTTGTTAAGTATAATATAATTCAAGAATATAACCGGGTTAGACACACAGTCCAGCGGTGGACTGTGTGCAAAACAAACTACACGTCGCGCGATCGAGTCCGTCACAAGCACCGGTTCAATGAGATTAAAACGTTTTGCAAAATAAAGGAATTTTCGGTAAATTCGAATAAGTGTATAAATATAATTAAAACGGGACTTCTAACAGGTTAGTCACGTAGCTCAGTTGGTAGAGCTACGTGCGCGTGAACGGAAGGTCACCGGTTCGAATCCCGCTCGGCGCAAGTAATACCGCTGACCGAACCGGTCAACGGTCAACGGTCAAACAGTAAAAAAAAAATATTATTTTTTTTAAATATTTATTTGTTTAATTTAAATTAAAAATCAATTAAAAATACTTAAAAATAACATTTTTAAGGATAGAAAATATCCAAAAACTCACAAAAATATATCTAAAAATCCCATTAAAATCTTTAATAAAATCCATCCATTTAATATATTTTTCCCATTATTATTTAGGTTAGTGATTCCTCGTTGACTCGCTTCGTCTAAATCGTGCGCATCTCACCAACTCAAATCCAACGCACCCAATGTGAGTGAACCCTTCAAATTCCCCGTTTTAATCACGTTTTTGGGGTGTATCATGTGTCTTGTTCATTTACTTATTATAACTAAGTTATTGTGCATATATCATATCATGACATGTGTGTTAGTTGTTGCTGATAAGTAGTTATTATTGTTTGCAAATTATTATTTCAGTACATGCAATTGCTGAGGCCGTAGCTCCCCATCCATCGAGGTTGAGTTTGATCCCCATTTTATTATGCGGTTGATCAGGGCGTGCCCGCACGATCGGCTCCGTTTGATTGAGCCTTGATCGGTCATTTTATATACATTTCAATACATGCAATACGCTCGGCTCCGTTTGATTGAGCCTTGAGCGCACAGTTCAATTTACATTTCCAGTTCATGCAATACGTTCGGCTCCATTTGATTGAGCCTTGAGCGCACAGTTCAATTTACATTTCCAGTTCATGCAATACGTTCGGCTCCGTTTGATTGAGCCTTGAGCGCACAGTTCAATTTACATTTTCAGTTCATGCAATACGATCGGCTCCGTTTGATTGAGCCTTGATCACACAGTTCATTTATGTTAATTATCATATGATGTTGGTATGTTCATGTATGCTATCGATTGTTAATGTATGTTATAATTGTAACTGATGTTGCCATTGCTTGATTTTATACATATGCTCTTTTATGATTATGCACAATATTTTATTGATAAACTAACCAGAAAATCATTATCAAATGTTTATCTATAAGGTTCACTCGCCAACTTATGTTGACCCAGAAACCTCCCATTTTACACATGATACAGGTGAACCAGCAGCAGCTAGGAACACGTAGGACCTGGATTAGAAGAAATAAAACGATTTAGTATTTGGATTATTATGTTTGGTTATTTTCCTTTGTAATGAATGAACATGTTTGAATGTTTGAGAAATGTAACTTTGACTTCATTTAATTATGAAACATAATAGTAAATGTCATGTGCTTTGGTGATAACCCAATTATGCCCCGATTCTTATTTCCGCTGCGGGTCGGGGTGTGACAGATTTGACAAACTTGTTTCATATATGCATCGAAATTGATCGGTCAACGGGGATTAGTATTAGTACGATGGAAGGTATTTATACATATAGAAGTTTACAACTTTAATGATGCGACGATTCACTAAGTGTCCCAACTCTAATCTATAATTACCATGCTTAGGATAAAAAATACATAATACCAAGTTTCAAACCATAAGTTCTAGATAAGAAAAAAAGCAGACCCATAAATATAATATAACTTGATTTTTGTTTAAACATGAAAACTCCAATTTTGTTTAGTAGAGATCTTCAACATCGAGCTTGAAACTTCAACCTGCCATGAAAGCATCATTCATCTTTGTGTCTTCTTCTAGAGTTCCGCCCATACGTCACAAGCTTTCTTTCTAACAAAGAATTATTTCCCTTACTCGTACATTCAAGTCTTCGTTATATCCCAATGCCTTGGTGACTTCAACCCACTTTTCATCTTGGCTAACCTTTACATAACCCATAGCTTGAACGATCGATCACACACACACACACACACACACATATATATATATATCTCAAAAAATCATCAACTTGTCCGGGTTGGAGGCATAATCCGTTTATGAAGAAATGAAATTCTTGGATAAGTTTTTCTTTGTGAGATGAGACTACTTAATGGATTTGAAGCAAATCAAGGAAAGTGATACACCATCTTATCTTGTTCGGCGTGTGGGGTATTAGGAGGCTTCAAAGATCTACTGTTTCAAAATATGTTAGTCAGTCCTCAAAATAGAAATTGTTTTCACTCATTTTTTTTAATTTTTAAGAAGATCCGTGAACATACAAATAAAAGATAAATTTATACACATACCCGATGAGGGCTCTCCCCATCACATAAGGGAGAGAGAAAATCTATTATTACAACATTAATTCCCAAATCCGACCTCACGCCCTTAAGCACTTGATTGAAGACAATCTAGAAAAGATAGAGAGGGAACTACAGATTGAAATCTAAATAACCGACGCTAATTAACACGTAAGCAAATTCAAATAAATAAGCTACTGTTTCGAATGTCCCCGACTAACCAAGTATTCAGTTGTCATGAATCCTGACAACGGCCTCATCTTTTTGTGGCTTTTTATTATAGACTCTAAGACCATAAGCACAATGAATAGAAAGTGTCACTTCCCGAATTGAAGAATAACTATTTGATAAGATCGCTGACATGTACATTCTGAACCATTCAAGGCGTGATTTCCTCGTGAATTACTCAAATCGGGGCAATGTGCCCAGCACTTTGAGTTGCAATGCGGGAAGACACAAATGGCTACCAAACAATCTAGAAAACACTTTGCTCCCGATTGATGATATTCTAACCTTTTCTGGCATTTTATTATCTAGAAATTATTGCTATTGTAACTAAGATCACAAGGCCTAACATGAGAAAAAAGAGCCTGTCAAGTTAGCGAAGGAGTGACTGCCTTTCAAATCAGAAAGGTGGTTATAACTTTCTATCACCTTGTGTTAATACAAGGCAAGTCATCCTTGGCTATCAAACAAGACTCTTCTCTTCATGTAAGAACCTCTGTTCGATTATCAGTTGTGCATGCATTAGTTATCTTAGGAAAAGTCTATTTATAGAGAATACTTTATCATTGCTCCTAAAGCCACGTTTAGTAGAATATATAAAGTTTCTTTCTATAGTAAATGAACCCAATTCTATACATTTACAACCCAAACAAATACAGAGTAAAAAGAATACCATTCTTCAAACAGTACCCACAATCTTGAATCAGAGTTGACCTCAGCTAGTTGATGCCTTCTTTTAAGATTATGGCTATTCAATCCACAAATTGTTTTTTACATGTGATCCCATTAAATAGTTTATTTTATCATTCGTTCTTGGAATAAACTTAGCCTTCATGAAGCATTATTATTATTTGTAAAAACCTTAGTCTATGATTATGTCTTAATCGTATAGGTCAACATATGTCACACGTAGGCTACATGACAATTATGGCAGTTACTTTTCCCGTTTGGTTGTTAGTTGTGTCAGCGATTTGGGTAATGAATGTATATTAGTGTTGTAATATTACTGCACATACAATTGATTTTTGTGTGTTTTTGTCAAATCTCATACTACGTTAGATCCTTCTTGCCAACACTACCTTTTAATGTCATGGTTCATCTAATTAGTTCATCTATTTAGTTGTAATGACATGGTTCATTAGATGCTTCTTGCAAACTTTTATGACGTAATTTAATTTTCTGACAACTTTTTATTTTAATAATGCATTTGACTAGTAAACACGTTATATCTCAGATGTTTAGCATTTGAATACATGGAAATCGGCTATGAAACTTGTAAAGGAGTATGATCAGTACGTTCAAGGGGCCTGTTAATAAGTATACGTTGCATATCCATCTTGATCATTTTAATTATTATAGCTATACATTCTTAAGAATTTAAAAGAATGCTTTGAGATTCATGTAAGTGTATGCCTATTTTTATATATCACATCCATCTTGTAGCTAATTTCACTTTCAAAATCAAATATACAACACGCCACAAACACCTTTAAACATATCTTATTGAAGATTTGATGATGATGCTGCTTGCATTCCTTTTAAAGTCAAAGCATCTGATCGTGCACATGGTGGGCTGGAATATATGCACTTCAAATACCTCAATGTTTGCCTTCTTCCTTGAATATTAGCCATGCATTTATGTTGGCATGTTGCACTAAAAGATGTCTTTTCTATCATCTCTAATTGCTTTGAGCGCATAGCTATGATAGTCCAACAACTAAGTTGTATGTGCTACACTCTAATAATAGTTGCAACAAATTTTAGAAAACGTCCCAGGTTGCAAAGTATGTCACTGACCTTCAAAAATTACAGAAAACGTACTTGCAATGGTTTCAGTTATTATAATCACGCTGGTTCATATAGTTTCCACCTTTCCAACCTTTGCAATCCTTCTCCAACAGTTTTAACGGTCAGAAAATCGACCATAACTTGCCAATAGGTGCCGCGATCTAAGATGGTGTGCATGTCCATGGTTTCAAATTGATTTTAATTCCTAAATAACAAAGAACAATGCATTTCCAAAATAACAAAGGTGGTTGTTTATCGACAAGTCGTTGTGAGGTGCAATGTATGCCACAAAACACCACTTCATTTTCATTACCAAGTCACATTCATAGCGCATGTGTAAGGACGAATTAAACCCATTTTGCTTTTATTTTTCTTCTATGTAATATACTAAAGTCTTCTAAACCCACTAAAACATTTCCTCTTGTTCACAAGACTCAAACCATACATAGATTTCATTTAGAAAAATTCTCAAAATATGGTCTACAAATGGATATATTCCCCCGAGGATCTATATGGTATAAAATTGGATAGCCATAACGACAATTATGGTTACTTGGGATATAAATAGGAAGTTCCCTAAATAAGCAATGCACACATAAACTAACAAAATAAATTGAAGAGAAGTTCTTACATGAAGAGAAAAGTGCTCTTTTTAGTAGCCAAGGATTCATTACACCTCAAGCTGTTCGTAACTAATACCATGTTTGGTTCATTAGGCAGTCACTCCTTTGCTAACTTCACAGACTCTTCTTGTTCATGTTAGCCCTTCTCTTTTTCCCTATCATAAAGGAGGCACAAATAAGAACTTAATATGTGAATGGTTCTAAGGTGAAGAGAATAACGCTTGTAATTTGTTAGTCAATGATGACTTGCCAAATCCCTGTTCAAGGTGGTAGAGACCAACACCCTTATTAGGTTAAATGGCAGTCAAATCTTGGATAACTAGACAAACTCTTTTTTTTTTTTTTTGACAAACTCTTATTTTTCATGATAAAACTTCTCTTGTTTTTAGGGATGTCAACATTAACATATCGCTCTTAATTTGTGTATCTACTCTTTTTTCTTTTTTGCTTCACTTCGTTCTTCTAGAAGTGATCGATGGAGAGGTGAAAAATATCTTTGTAACATAAGGCGTTTTCTTTATCATTGTGAAATGTAAATTAAGAGCAGAAGCAAAACAAAAGGTTACCTCATGCATCAACTTTTTGTTAATTTAGGTGCTCAATAATGTTATGGTGTATACTTTCTCCATAAAAGTTGAAGCCTGTATCTCAACACAGGATTATCCGTCATGGATACATTGGTAGGATGCATTCTTTCATAATATTGTAGAACATTTTTTTAACCCAACGTGATAGTAGCACAGCCTTTTAGAGGGAAGTTTTCATTTTAAATCTGGGTAATGGAGTACTTTAAAATTATTGATGTAAAGTAGAACTAACCCTTAAAAAAACAAACAAACATCTAACATCCTAGAGAAATACAATAAAGCTAATTACAATTGTTAGGGAGATGATGTCAGCTTCAGTTGTTCTTCTAGTGGTGGTTAAAAGGTGAAAAGATCTTTGTAACTTTCATTAACATAAATATTAAATAAACTTTATCGTATTCTTTGATATTGTGATTTGTTGATTAAGAGTAGAAGCAAACCATAGTGATTTGTTGATATTGCGATGACAGCACCTTTACCGGCGACATATGGCCCAATAGGGATAGTGAAGACATGTCGCTGCTATTGCTTTTATCGGCGACAAACGTCACCCCTAAAGCCGGGTTTAGTTTTAGCTATTTCAAGTGCTCGATAATAATTGTCATGCATACTTCTCTAATCTCTACTACTGCTAAGCCTATCGCTCAACACGTAACTATCAAATCATTTATGATGTCAAGGTTGCGTAGAGTGATCTTTATCACCAATTAATGGTCATATGTACGTAGGTTATGTGCTATCATTTTCTGCTTATTTCCATACAAAAGTTTTACTATGCATCTGGTGATCTAGATTGGTTGAATGTTGTAGAATGTTTTTTCACATGACAAATTGGGTAATCAAAACATCTTTTTTAAGAAGTTCATAGGGAAATTTTATGAAACTAACTGCAAGGGTAGGGAGATGATGTTAGTTTCAATATGTTCTTCTAGTGGTGGTGGTGGTGGTGATGGTGGAGAGATGTACACGATATTGGTAACTATTAAGCATTTTGATAAAAGTGTATAATTTTTTTCGAAGAAGGATCTTCTATTTAAATATAGCAAACTTGTCCAGTTACATAAACACAAAAGGTAGACGGACAATAAGCTGCGCAGCCACCCCTTTCTGAATTATATTGTTATATTTATATATATTTATTTTTTAATTATTTGGTTGTAATCTCTCTATAGTGATATTCTTGAGAGCTTTATTCAATATATGAAAAATATATTTTTTCAGTATTGGTTAGATCTCTCTTTAATTATTATTTTTCTTTTTTATATATTAGGCAACAACTTAAAATCCGAACAACAAATGCACCATGATCCGCACGATTTAGGCATCAACCTAAACTTTAAAAACAAAACAAAATTCTAATGCAAGCAAAAGTATAAAACGAAGAAAAGAACACAGAATGAATCTTGAAAGTGATGATAATTGACCAAGATTTTTTATATACTCAATTTGCTAAATTGTGTAAGCTACACGATGCCATGAACGTCTAGCTTATAAGGGCATACGAGATATATTTGCTACAAGTGCATTTATTATATTTATTAATTTATGAGTTAATTACAGGGCATACGAGATATATTTGTTACGAGTGCATTTATTATATTTATTAGTTTATGAGTTAATTATACAGATTAACCCTGTGGTTTATGCCTATTTTTACCTTTGGGTACTAACTTTTTTTAACATGTTTAGGTTTCGTGGTTTAGATTTGGTCACATGTTTAGGTATTAAGCCTAACGGTTGTTTAAAACTAACAGAAAGCCCCTCACGTGCTGATCACGTGAGGGCATTTATGTCATTTCCATCTTTTTATTTAATTCACTTATTAAAACCTCATAACCATCATAATTAAATCCCCTGACCCTTCGCATTTTGATCAAAACTTCACTCGTTCAGTTTACAAGGTGCAGGCGATTGAAACTCCCCACAATTCTAGGGTTTAATAACGATTTGGATTACGATGATAGTCAAATGGCATATCAGACAGGAAGACGGTGATTATGAACTGGATGTCTATAGTAAGTTTCGTGTAGTTTTGTTATGTCGGTGATAGTGACTTAGGTTTATAAAAACGATTGATTTTGATTAAAAATCCTTGCTTTATTGTGTTTTAGGTCTGTACAAAGAACTTTTTTGTCTAAAAGTTCACCATGGAGGATGGTTTACACCGTTTCCAGATAGGATATACAACAATGGTCAGATTGCTTAAGTTGACTTGCTCAACAAGGAAAAGTTATGTGTTTCGGACGTTGAAGATATTTCTAAAGAACTAGGTTACGAAGGTATGAATCTGCATTATCACGGTTGTGCAGGTGAGGATTTAGATTTTGGTTTGAGGCCAATAGCCCACCATCATGATGTAGTGAGTATGTTAAGAGACTTGCCTGAAAGTAGAGAGATAAAAGCAATGTAGATTTTTGTGCTATGACTGACAATTTAAAAAGTGATTGTGGGCTCATGTGAAGAAGTGGGTAGTGTTGTAGGAAATGTTGAAATTATAGATGCAGTGTTTGAGGGTATGTTTGCTGATGTAATGAACCCATTAAATAGTTACCAAGGGAATGTAGGCAATGAAAGTAATGAAGACATAGCATTAAAAGCAGATACTTATGTAGAGGGTGAAAACAAAGTTCAAGCAGGGGGTGAATCCGATGATGACATTGTTGATCCTACAAACATCATTGATAATGGTGAAGTTGATATGAAAGGATTTAGGGTGAACCTATATGTTAATGTTGATGATTTGCAAGAAACAACCCATAGAAGCAATCATGTAGTAGAAGGAGAGGATGAAATAAACAGACTCTTTTGGGAGTTCTTCATCTGGTGAAGACATGGAGAAAGATAGGAAAAGAAAGCTTAGAAGGATTAGGAAAAAAGCATCAATTGAGAGTCTCTTGTTTTATGTTGGACAAGATTTTTCAAATAAGAAGATGGTTTAAGAGTTGATTAAGAAGCATGCTGTGGAAACAAGGAGAGAGATTCGCTTCTATAGGAATGATCAGCATAGGGTAAGGGTTGTTTGTAGGGTGTAATTCCAACTTTTGAGGCAAAAACAGAGGGTAACAGAAAAACAAAAGGAAAACAAAGGTGGTGGATCCAACTGAAGGCCCAAGTCAAGGCCCAACTAAAGGTCCAACTGAAGACTCATATAAAAAAGAGGGTGGCAGGAAGACAGTGCAGGATGAAAGGAAATGTCCATGGATTTTGTATGTGTATAAGCTAAAGAAAGAGCCTACCTGGGTTGTAAAAACTTACAATCCTGAACACGAATGTTTACAGAGTAGATCTGTTAGGGCTTTCATTTTAGATTGGTTACCAAAACAACTTTTGTTTCAAATAGAGACAAATCCTTGTATCCCACTAAAATCTATTCAAGAACAGATGGAGAGAAAGTATGAGATGGGTGTCTAAAAAATGAAGGCTTTCAGGGCAAAATCTAGTGCTACAAAACGGATATATCATTAATCATGGGTCTTGAATTTCCTTTTAAGGTGAGTATGCTATGTCTTATCTCCATCGCAACAATGTGAGTTAGGGTTTCCTATACGTCTTTGCAACTTGTGTTGAGATCTTCATTGTTGTGTATTTTGTATGTAAACGGGTTAGAGATATATGCATGTTGTTTTTAGGATTTTCATAAGATTGTAAATTGCTATACTTTCAAAGTTTTCATATTAGTCGAAGTTTTTCAAAGTTGATAGACATAACTAGTTCTCATGACATTAGTTATGTTTGTGTTTGTTAATTTCCTATTCATGATGTACTTAAGTGTGAATTCATTTAGTATATAATACCCTATTGCCTCCCATTTGAGACACGACTTTAATCAATACCCTTTATGGTATCAAGCCAGTGATCTCCTTTTCCCACCCAAACCCTTTTCTCTTCCTTTTTACCTTTTCGCTTCCCCTTCCTCTTCGCCAATCATGGCTTTCCCATCCTCTTCATCTCCTTCAACGCATCTTTGTTTGAGGAAGCCATTGCAGATGTCATCGGCCTCACCACAACCTGTTCCATGTGGCTTGCACTTGAAATAGCGTTTTGCAATACATATATCGAACGTGTTTAACACTTGTGTGACCAACTCCGCCAATACGTGAGAGGTTTGTCCTCTGTATCATAATTTGGAAGAAAGTTCAAACATCTTTGTAATCAATTAGTTGTCGTTGGTCAACCAGTCGATGAACCAGATAAAAACTCATTGGTTTTTGTGTGGGTTGGGTGTTTCATTTGAAACCTTTTCCACCGTCGTCCACAATTCTAAGCCTATTCCCCCGTTTTATGACTTACTCATCGAGACGAGATCCTATGAACTATTTCAACGTACACTTCATGGTCCTACACCGCCAACTATAGCGTTTACTACTCAAAGAGCCTGCCCACCTGCTAACTATCATGTTCGTGGGAGTCGACCTCCTCCTGAAGCTCCGGGATCCCATGGTTGTGTCAGGGGGGCGTATACCTCCCCACTGCCAGTTATGTCGTGTTAATGGGAACTATGCCAATCGGTGCCCTAATCTCGCTTCTTTTGCTCATCATGCCACATCTCTAGACTCTGATTTGGCCAAGGCCTTTTTGGCCCAATGCAATGTGAACTATATGTGTCCATATTGAATTACTCATACATGTGCAATGGACCATATGGCGAACAATACTGCCATTGTTTCTAACCTTGCCCCTATTCAGGCAATGCTAAGGTCACGTTCGTGAATGGTAACTCCCTTCCTGTTTCGCATATTGGCCTAACAAAACTTTATGTGATATCCATTTAAAAGATGTTTTGGTGGCTCCAACCTTATGAAAAATTTTCTATCCATTTGTAAACTCACTACTGATAACAATTTGGATGTTCATTTTTCCCGACCTTATATCTATATCCAAGGCCGATCAACGAAACAAGTGGTGGCCCAAGGATGTTGTGAAGATGGGATCTATGTCTTACAAAGTGGTCCCTAAAGTTTTCTCGGCAGTTTTCAACTCTCCCCCAAAAGCATCTTTTGAATTATCGCACTCTTGGTTGGGTCATGTTGCTTTTGACATAACTTTGTCTTAAAATAAAAGTGGGTACTTAAAACTCACGTCTATATTACCTAAGCCTACACTTTTTTCCTCACGTGAAATGTCTATTGGGCATCGATTACCCTTTGAACTTAATGAGAAACGTGACTATAAACCTTTGAACTTGGTGCATTGTGACTTGTGGGGACCGTCTCTGGTCACATCCATGGAGAATTACCTCATTATGTCATATTTATGGATGATTATTTGATGTTCACATAGTTTTATCCATTAAAGTCTAAATCACAGTTTCATGTCATACTCTCCGTTTTTATGAAATATGTTTAGAATCAATTTTCTCCAACTACTAAAATATTCCAAAGTGATGGCGGTATGAAATTCTTGAACCATAATGTTAAACACTTACTTAAAAATAATGGCACCTTCAATCATATCTCGTGTCTTTATACATTTTAACAAAATGGGCTGGCCGAACGAGAACACCGCCATGTTGTTGAAACAGGTTTAGCATTACCGTTTAACAGTTATGTGCCCACTACCTTTTGGATACATGCCTTCTGCACTAGTATTTATATTATTAATCGTCTACTTACAAAAGTTCTTGATGAGTCCCCATTTGAAATACTTTTTTCTTCATAACCGGTCTACAATAATTTTCGGGTTTTTGGGTGTAGGGTATATCCCTATTCCCTGCCTTCAAAATTTATAGGAACATAAACTCTCACCTCATAGCTTACCGTGCATTTTTGGGATATTGTACGCAATATAAGGGATATAATTGCCTTGAACCTCCCATTTTACGTGTGTTTATTACACGACATGCTTGTTTTAATGAACTAGAGCTTCTTTTTTAGTGAACTAATCCCCAAAGTGACCTCTCCACATTGCAATGGCACACTTACTTTGATAATACCCCAACTGCACCCAACATCCCTTGGCCCAAACCTCTAACTCCTACAACCTTAAGCCAATGGCCCAAAACTTTATCAACCTTGTGTTGTGACCCACCTTTTCCAATTCACACCCCGCCCTAGCCCGTTCCAACAACCCAAAACACCCCTGCCCCACCTCTTTCCTCTATCCTTGAAAACCAATCAGACCAAACCACCCAACCCATTGATCCTCCAGCTATGACCTAATCTCTACCTGCACCAGGCCCCACTTCAAATTCCCAAACCACCAAACCACTATTCACTACCAATCCATCCGACCCTATTGTTACCGAATCTGCCCCTTCTACACCCATTCATCTCACCCTATGGCCACCCACTATAAAGATGGAAATTTCAAACCAAAACATCATGCGAACCTTACTACCTTAACTTCACACAATCTATACAGTGCGTTATCTGCTAGCACTGAACCCAGAGGGTTTAAATCTGCTGCCAAAAACCCGCATTGGATTGAGGCCATGAACAAAGAACTTCAGGCTCTTCAAAATAACATTACTTGGACTCTTGTTCCACTCCTTCAAAATCTAAATGTTGTGGGGTCTAAATGGTTGTTTCGTACAAAATATAGAGCTGATGGAACTATTGATCGGTATAAAGTATGATTTGTTGCTCAAGGGTTTAGTCAAATGCATGGTTTGGACTATTCTCATACCTTTAGTCCTTTAGTTAAAGCCTCCATAATTAGAACTGTTCTTACTCTAATAGTAATTCATAATTAGAAGTTACATCAACTGGATGTGAATAACGCCTTCCCTCATGGCCATCTAAGTAAGTTTACATGGAGTAGCCACCAGGGTTTATTGACCATGTTTGTCTACTTAAAAGGCCCTTTATGGGGTCAAACAAGTCCTGAGAGCATGGTTTCATTGCTTGAGCTCCTTTTTACTTCAATATGGTTTCGTGTGAAGTCAAGCAAACATATCCTTGTTTGTTTTTAACCATGATAGATGCATTATGTACCTCATTGTATATGTTGATGATTTGATATTGACAGGTAATCATGCTAAAGTCATAACAACATTCATCAGCAAGCTTCATAATGAATTTGACACCAAAGATCTTGGAGATTTGGACTACTTTATTGGGTTTGAAGTGGTACACACCTCCAGCTGTCTGTTTTTGAGCATCTTGACTGCAAGCTAATTCATCCGCCCTTTCCTGCTAACCAAACCTTCACTGCCTCAGGTACTCCTTTCTCGGATCCTACTGCCTATAGGTCTCTTGTTGGGGCTCTCTGGTATCTGACTATTACCCGTCCAGACATATCTTATGCTGGTAATCTGGTCAGCCAGTTCCTACAGGCTCCTTTGGTTACACACTTCCAAAGTGTAAATTATATCCTAAGATATGTCAAGGGCACTCTCTCCTATGGACTCGCATTCTTTAGACCCCCCCGAATATCTCCATTATTGGATATTCTGATGCTGAATGGGCACGGTGTCTAGACACCTGCTGTTCCACATATGGTTACTCTATCTTTCTTGATGGCAATCTCATCTCTTGGAGTGCCAATAAACAACTCATTATGGCTCGCTCACGCTGTGAATCTGAGTACCACGCCATGGCTAATACTGTTGCTGAGATCATTTGGGTTACTCACATACTTCGGGAACTTCAAGCTCTTCCTATGGTTCGACCAACTCTATTATGTGACAATAAAAGCGCTTTATTTCTTACGCAGAATCCCACCTCTCACAAGCTCTTCCTATGGTTCGACCAACTCTATTATGCTTTTGATGAGTTAAGTGACTTCAAAGTGATGAGAAAGAGTGAATTCCTTTGCTGGTCAGTTAAAGAGCCATCAAATTAAAACTAAGAATTATTGTTTAATCCATCATACATATGTACAAAGTCTTCCATTTTTACACAAGAAATCTATTTTCTTGTTTAACAAAAATGTTTCCAAAACTAGCTATTTGTAAATTAGCAACAACTTTAGGATTTTTATTAGATTAGTCATGATTTGTATGTTTCCTCGCTCTCTTTTTATGAGATAAAGTTTAGATATCTAACATTAAACATTACCCTTTTTATGGTTGTTAAATATTAAGTTTTACCCGGTTGAACCAAAAATCAAACAAAACCAAATTACGTATACAATTCAAATTTTAAACCAAATAAGTTGAATTCGTTTAGCCCATACTTTATAGTCCGATATCATGTTCTATTTTGAGTAATTTTTATTTAGCCCAATATGCCATATTGTATGTTGGCCTGTTACACTTTTAACCCAATACCATATTTAAAAAAAAAGGTATTATAAAAGAAAAAAAAATCAGAACAATAAATTACTTAAAATAATAACTTTAGATGGTGGCTGTGGGGTTCGAACCCACGCGCACTTATGTGCAGAAGATCTTAAGTCTTCCCCCTTAACCACTCGGGCAAACCACCTTTTGTTTGTTAAATTTTATTTTATTAAAATATATTCGAATGTTTCCCAGCCGGTATTCTAGTCTGAAACCTTTCCCTCTTTTCAGCATTTGGCATCCATATTGGAACGGTAGGCAAGGCTATCACTGTTACAGGGTCCACACTAACCCAACACAATCCATATACGGATATGATCACAACAAAATTCAGGATCATTTCGAGATAGACTGTCTTTGCTTCTATTATCGTGTATTTATTTCTGTTAGCTATGGGCCTATGGCTGCTTTCAATTGCCCTAGTTTGATTTTAACATGATCAAATGTTTTCATAGCTTTCACTTTATTATCCGTAGTGCATTTATTACAATTTGCAGGAGTTCTCAGTGATTCTTGATCGATCTAGAGGGTTACATGAAGATCTCTTTGAGTTGAATAAGTATACGACGATTGAAAACCAGAATATTTGTGATAGTATTATCAAATCCTCGCCTTATGCTTATTATCTTTCAGATTATGAAATCATCTTGTTCATTATTTTTTTTTTATATACATAATGCATTTACTCTTACAAAGGTTTTTGATACGAACTTGAGTTTGATGCAATAGGATACGGTTCAAATACACAGTCTTCTAAACATAGGAAGTCGTAGGAAATGTATCAAACAGACTCTATTAAACTCATTCAAGCGGCATTGGAACCGTTTCGTCGAACTTTACGACATGAGGTTCTAGGTTTTCGCTTTTGGATTTTTAACATGTAGATTTTAGAATTTTTTGTTTAGATCGTTGTGTATTTTTATTTGTTATTGTGTATTTTGTTTATTTGCATCATTGTGTCTTTTTCTGTAATTCATTGCGTCTTTTTTCCTCGTCAGCATTGTATTATATTTTGTGATTCATTGTGTTGTATTTTACAATTCATAGTGTCTTTGTACCCTTCCAAGGGTAGGGTAACTAATTGTTTTGTATAAATGAAATTAGAAAGAATAAAAATAAACGATGGTTATTCGGTCATGGAAAATTAACATGAAACAAATTATAAAATATAAGTTTCAATTTTAAAGGAAACTTATTAAGAAGAATATACCAAAAAAGAAACAAGGAAGATAAATTTAAAGTAATAAAACAAACGAAGGTTAATTTGAACCATGGACCTAGTGAAGGAATGTAATTTGATAGTTGTATAATTTAAAACACAATCAGTTTGGTTCACATGTCATTCCAAGACAAAAGATGTAAATTGAATCATTTAATCAGTTCTTGCGAATTAAAAACCATATCTAACAAACCTAAACCGTTTAAACCGGCTGACCTGGCTCAATTAACGATTCATTGCGTAATTATGTATTATGCACACTCGGTACGTGATAATGCATGGACGATCATGCCCTTAGCCTAAAGTACACGTGTGATGGCTTTTTACACTTCGCACGCATTAAGTATCGCCACTATATATATATATACTAAATAATTAATTAGACATTCAATTTACTTCTAATTTAACATCACCAAAACACACTCTCCTTCTAAAGAATCTTTTAGATTGGGTGGTGTTAAGTTGAATAATTTGACACATGCACATGGATCGGATATATTTAACTTGTGGTCCTTCTTCAATATCTGCCTGCCTTCTAGTTTGAACTACAATCATGCATACAAGTGCACTATCTGGTCAGCTTAACAAATTGATCTAATGCAGTGATTAGAATTTTTTTTCCTGATTTTGTGGAGAAGCAAATAAAACTAAAAGAAATAAAAGTCGTCGTATCATCATTATACTCAGTAAATCCCATCAATAGTAAAGCTAAGGTAGGGTCTGAGTAGGGTAAGATGTAGACTGCCTTACCTTTATCCCGTAGGAATAGAGAGGCTGCTTCCGGTGATACCCCCAAGCTCGATAGTAGTTTTGCATCAAGCCTCGGACATAAGGCACATAACACTCAACAACTGAGACAAATGCCGATTAGTGCATGTACCCCCTTGTCTTTCGGCTATCAACGCCACCATGTAATGCATGATTAACCATCCCCCTCTTTTAACGTTATTTTCACGAAATTAGTAAATAACGTTAAAATTAATGTGCTTTCACTTTTGCCCCCCGAGCGCCCACGCATATATACATTATATACGCATACCGCAAACAGGGTGCATAAAAGAAATAAAAGTAATAAAACGAAATGTGAATAACAAAGATAACGTGGATATATGTGGTAGTATACCATAATCCCATAACTTATGTGCACATACACTAGAAAAATAACTCAACCTAGAAGCACATGTTTTTTAAAATCCTTCTAGAACTCAAAATTAAGAAGAAATGGCCTAACATGAGTTAGAAGAGCATGTCAGTAAGACAAGGAGCAACTTGCCTCGTAAGTAACACAAGGTGTTACATTCCAATACCGTGAGGTGTGATGAGGCAAGTTATCCTTGGGTATCAAACAAGAACTCTTCTCTTCATGTAAGAACTTCTCTTCGAGTTAATTATTGGTTTTGATGTGAACATATATTAGCAAAACCGTGTATTTACAGCCTATGTTAATTGAGCAGCCAATGGAGCCACATGATTCTTTTTCTTATCAATCTAGTTTCCAACTTTCTACCATTATCAGCATCTTTAAGCGAATATAAAGTATGGGCCTGATTCTTTATGCCTACATATAGAAAAGACGATGAAATACCGAGTAAACAGAATACCGTTCTTTCGCCAATGGCCTAAAATCTAGCATGTGAGTTGACTTAGACTATTTGATGCCTCCTTGAAAGATTAGCTGACATATTCTGTCGATTTCCATTTAGTAAATCTAGCATATAAAGGAGTACAAAGGATATATTAACACATACATCCATTTTGATCGTTCCCCTTTATTCTTAAGAATTTGAGAGAATGCTTTGAGATGCTAAGAGTATACCCATTTTGATTTTTCACATCCATGTCATAGTTAATTTGACTTTCAATTCAGAATGCACATTGCACCACATGCAACATACACCTTTAAACATATCTTATTGAAATTTGACGATGATTCTTGCATTCCTATTGAAGTCAAAGCGTCTTATCGTGGCTTTACCAAAATAGATGCACCTCTAATTTCTCAATGTCTGCCTTTTGCCTTGAATATTAGCCATGCATCCAAATTGGCCTGTTACACTAACAAATGATCTCTCTATCATGTTGATCTATTTGCTTAGAGTCCATAATATAATCCAATCACTAAGTCTATGTGCTACCCTAAAAAAACTTAATAGGCCCTTTCACCTCTCTTATTTAAATGAAGTTAAATAGTTTAGTTATTGAACATATAGTTCCGGTTGGTTATTTTTGGTGAATTTGTTTTCGTGGTATTTCATGAGTAAAGGACAACGACACTAATGCGAGTTTAATATAGGGAAAATCACGAAAATGAACATTGACTTTTTCACTTCACGAAAATTAAGATGCTTTACGTCTATGGCAACCTCAATCCATGAGTATTGCGTCTAAGAGCATTCACATTCAACTCTCAATTTACCGTACATTACACTAAAAATCACTATATTTTATCTCTACTTTTTAATTAAATAATACTTTTTAATACTTTTATCACTACATTTTCTTTCTCTTGCACTCAAAACCACTTTCAAAATATATTAAAAAATTATAAAGAGTGAATAGTGTCCTCTTTTATAGATAAACAGTAACATTTTATCTCTTCTCAACTCACAATCACTTATTATAAAATAAAAACCCCATTCACATAATTTGGGGGGGGGGGGGGGGGGGGGAGTGGGGGTTGGATGTGAATGCTCTAAGATATAAAGTTTGTGTCTAAGATTATACAATGGGTTTTCGCATCTACTTTTTTTTATTTTCCACCACGATTTTTAAACAAGCATAACTTTCTCATACGATAATATTTTTTTAAAAAAATATTAACGTATGAAAACTTTATTTTCGCTTAAAAATCATGGTTAGAAAAGTAAAAAAAAGCATAAGGATGATGACACGTGTCAACTTCTTATTCGCTAAGATTCATGAGTCTATGATAGACGCTAGGAGCAGATCTACTAGATCTACGGAGTAACCAAGGGTAGCTCGGGATACCCATGAGCAAATATTAAGATACCACTAAGTGTAGATAAAGATGAGATTAAACAAAAAAAACCGGTTAACTGAAGCAAAAATTAAGATCGAAGGAAACTTGTAGAGTTTAAAAGACAAAGAATGATGAAGTTATTATAATAGTATTATATCTGGAAATGGCATCAATAAAAAAAGAAAGCAAGTTTGAAAATATCAGAACTTAAAATCAATGATGAATTATAAAAGTATAGTTAATTATCTTTGATTTCTGTCACCATTAGAGATTTGCTATTGTATTAACCATTTACTTGAATTAATATTTAATCATTTACTAGCTAATTTGTTATTGTAAACGTTTCGTCTTATTTTATTGAATATGTTTATTTATTTTTTATTAAGTATTGTATTTACTTTATTAATAATTTTTAGTTTCTTAGAAGATAATTTTACAAATTAAATATTATTTATAGAACTTCTAAATAAGATTAATAGTTCTATAAAACCAATTTAATAATCTTCTCGTGTATGTTTGGTAAACCCATTAATAAAAGATTGATAATCAGCGTAAGCTTTAGAATATATAAATATAAATTATTTGGATCATATAAGTAAATAGTTTTCGTCATCACTTTAGTAGAGTGACATTTTATTATAGAGTATGGATTACAAAAAGTTGACTAACAGTTTTGCTTTCAAAAATAGTTTCACAGCATACGCATCTATACCTAATTGATACGTAATTTCACTTATATCGTATCTCAAAAATATAATATCATATTATATTCTAAATCTTTCTAATTGTTTATATTTTTATTCAACTTGTGTAATACAAGGTCTGTAATCTAGTAATTAATATATATATATATATATATATATATATATATATAGTGGAGAGTTCAAATGAGAAGAAAAGTTTTGTAAGAATAAAAAGAATAACTTTTAATCCAATAGAAATTCTCAATTTACTTCATTTAATGTGTGTATTTAATATTATGAAAAATGACATATAGGTAAATCTATAATTGTCATTAATTAGCTAATTAATTAAACTTCTAACTCATTTTTTAATATACTTTTTCAAGATAAAATAATTTAAGGTGAAATATAATTTTCGACATGTGTAGGATAAATTTTATTATGTGTAGGATAAATTTTGAAATGTGTAGGGTATTTTTACATGTGTTTAGGGTAAATTCTGACAAGTATAAGATATATGTAGGATAAATTTTGAAATGTGTAGGATAATGTTTTTTGTTTTATTAATGAGAGATAACATAATTAATGAGAGGAATTGTAAATTATTTAATGTTTTACCATTATGCCCTTTTTTCTTTTTCTTCTCACATTAAATTTCTTCTCAAATGAACCTTCCTATATATATATATATATATATTAAGGTCATTTTTACTCGCTGCCCAGATCCTAAGGGATTTCGAATTTTTAGGAACGAACCTAATTTTAAAATTTTAAAGGGCCCATTTTTATGAAAAGGAGATTTGCTTGAGTATCAAACAATATATACAATATGATATGTAACAATCACACATTTAATGAATATTTTCAATCAGATACAAACTAGCTCCCAACTCCTTAAACACAAACTACTCTCCTACCTCCTTATAAACTATATTACATTTAGGAACTCTCATTTGTAGCAATTACAAAAGTGCTATAAATGAAATGAGTACCTTGCAAAAGTGCTATAAATGAAATGAGTACCTTAGCAACACAACAATAAATCATACATGTTACTATATTAGATATAATAGCATACACTAGAATAAGTACCTTATCAACGCTACAATATTCATAAAATCTGATTACCTATAATGAAATCTACTTACTAATATCATTTTGTGACCCCACATTATTTTGGAGCAATGTTGGAGCCTTGCAGTATCCTGTCTTTACTCTCCCAGAGATTGCCAATGCGGTCAATAATGTGTCTTTTTCATACAGACACCTACATATCATCACTGGTGGTGGTCAAGTGTATTTTATGGTACCTTAAGAGTATCCCTCTCATAGACAGTTGATTCATTATCTGATTTGACTGTGTTGATTTACATGCTTATTCTGATGTTAATCGGGCTAGATGCTTTGATGATCGACTGCTAGTTAATGTGTTTTTCTTGGGCCCAATCTTATTAGTTGCAGTTCCAAGAAACAACACACCATTGCTTGATCTAGTATAGTGGCTGAGTATCATGCCTTCACACACACTGGTGTAGAGGTTCGCTGGATTAATTTTGCAAGAGTTACACGTCTCTTTATGTTATCCACCAACTCTTTGGTGTGACCTAATTGGTGCTACTTATCTTGCTGTCAATCCTGTGTTTCATCAGTGCAAGAAACACCTTGATATTGACTTACATTTACTGGCCCAGATTTCATGTGTTCGATATGATTCGACTACATTTTAGCTTGCAGATCTCTTGACCAAAGGGTTCTCTTCGACTTGATTTGACACTCTGTGGTCCAAGCTTGACGTTGATGCTCTCTGTTAAGCTTGAGGGGCATATTAGAATGTAGTGTGTCTGCTAGTGATGATAGGTGACTGTCACTTTAGAGTATCCTAGTTGGTTAGTTGTGGTTGTTGTTTACTTCACTCTCTCTCTATATACACAGAGAGATGTATTGTATGAGTTCGATTCATTATGAAATACACGCATTCTATGAGCCTGATTTAGTTGTTTGTTTTGATAACATGAGAGATTGAATTATGTTGAAAAATTTAAAGTTATAAAAATACAAACCTAAAAAGTTGTCCATTTTCTTTAAGTTATTGAGTATACATTGCATGTATTTATAAGTTAGACTTTATACGTTTCGCTCGTTTTGTTGTATCCATTTAGTGAGCGTTATGTCAACCACATTTCCTTTTCTCTATGGTAGGCAATCAAGGATCCCTTGGGGTTAATCTAAGAGTGTGTACGCTAGAAGTGATTAGAAGGAAGATGAACGACCAAAGAAACTATTACCTTTGTTATGTTTTTTATTTAAAAACTACCAATTGGTAATGTTGCAATATTTTGTACTAAAGTAAAGGTAGAGATGCCAACAGCTCATGTACAAATGAGTATTATCCCATATCCAATTGTAAAAATGTATAAGTGGGTAACTCACTATCCATTGGGTATGCATGTATACACATAAGTATTATGCATGTATACACATAAGTATTGGCTATAAGTGTTTATAGTTTTATGTCTGATTAAGCTAAACTATACACCAACTTGAAAGATAAATACTCAACCAAATTTCAAAAATTATATTATTGCAAAAATCCAATTTTCCAACAACTTCATCTTATTATTTGTTATGTAATAAGCAATTTTAACTATACACTATATTAACATTTTATTTTCAGTTGATAGTTGATGAGATATGCCCTGTTTGTCATAAGGCGGCGTGTTTTGATTCTTTTGGGGAGCATGTAGTTCATTGTAGAGAGCTCTCGGAGTTCAAATACCGACATGGTTTGGTTAGGGTAGTCCTTTTTGACATATTCAGCGTGCTGGTATTTTTGCTAAGAAAGAGGCCCCCGTTAATTTCTTAACTGATCCATTGAAAGGGAGATCTACTATTCGACCAGCCGACATTATGGTCTTTTGATGGGTAAGAGGAAAACATGCATGTGTGGATTTAACAGTGGTTTCTCCACTTGTGGGCTTAGGGGTAGTGCTTTCACGGTGGGTCAGGCTGCTTCGGTCAAAGTGATCAAACACGAGAAAGCGTGCCTTGACAAAGAGCACATGTTTATCCCATTTGCTTTTGATACTTTTGGTTTCTTGGCGCTAGAGGCTGTGGACCTACTTAGTCGAGTTCAAAGGGTCATGCATAGTAATGTTATGACCCCAAGATCTATAGAAGTAGTTTTTAAAAGACTTATTTTTGCTATTCAAAAAAGGGTAGCGGCGCAGCTTGTTGCCAGTTTACCATCTATCTCTATGTCGAATTAATTGAAGCAATAACTTTGTTTGTATATATGTAAAGAAATTTCTTAGCTACAGTGGTTTAAACCTTTTAATTTTTTTTTGAAACTTTTCGATTTAGGTAAACGAATTCCGGATAATCAGAAGGGTGTTACCTTATTAGTTGGTTGCTATTTAGGGTCAGTTTTTTTGGCAATTTATAAACATTATGGATTTTCCGTTATAGATGACAACGCCACCAACAAAGAAGCGGTATTTTAATTACGAAACAACCAGTTCTAACAGTTTAATCACCACTGAGGTTGGCTGGTGACTTTTATGATGATGAAATTGAACAAACACCACTACTTCTAGTTTGATTGATATTATGGAATTTCGTTAATAGTGGCCCACTCCAACACTCTCTTGAAAGCTTGGGTGGGAATCTTACTATCAAATATTACCGACAGAAACATGGGCCCACATCGATAGTCAGTAGAAAAGAATAAGTGGAAATCTTATTATCAAATATTACGGACGTAGTACCAAGAGAAAGTATGTTGGTAAGTCTTTCACAACAAACCGACGACATTTTGAAACATAACACTAATTTTTAAATTAATTCTATTTTTTGGTTATTTCTATCCGTGATTACCAACGAGACCTATTTGCTAGTAATTACCGACAAGACCTGTTCGTCAATAAACCCTAATTGGCTGTTAGTGATACTCATTGTTTTGGTAGTTCATAATGAAAGTTGAGTGACTTTAAAGGAAAAAAAAAACTTGTGTGACTTTAGTGTGACACTTGAAAACTTGGTTACTATTATGTAAAGCTTTCCTTGCAAATTTCATCAACTTTTAGTTTAATATTATAAGTAAAATTTTTATAAATACTCGAATATTGAGAATTGTAAACTATATATTATTTGGAAAAGTGTTTAATTTCATCTTAGTTTTTAGAATGTAATAGATTTTACATTGAACTTTAAGCTAAAATGATACACATATACTAAATAATATGATAAGTTAAATCAACCATTTGACACATGCACATTAATTGGAAATAGTTTACCTTGAGAGTTGAGGCCCTTTCTCATCACCCGCCCTCCTGGTGAACTTAAATATATGCATACAAATACAAGTGCCCCTATTTGATATTGATTAGATTTTTCACTCTTTTTGGGGAACAAATAGTTAAATGAAGAGAAACAAAACGCTACGTGCATGGATGCATAGGCAGTTTACAAGTAAAAGAAGAGTAAAGAAAAAAATGGGCCAGTATTCTAATATCATAGTTGACGTACGCACACTTCAAAGATGTTTCGACCTACACACATGTAGAACTCGATCAGTAGTGAGAAGAAAAGGCCTAACATGAACAGGAATTTCTTGTCAAGTAAGCTAAGGAGTGACTTGCGTGATGAATAAAACAAGGCATTACTTAACACCTTTAGGTGAGATTAGGCAAGTCATCCTTGGCTACTAAACAAGAACTTTCTCTTCATGTAAGAACTGCTCATCGAGTTATGTTTTTAGTTTTGGTGTGAACTAATATTAGTAAAACTACCTATTTATATATTTATAGCCTATGTTAATTGAGTGGACAATAGAACCACATGATTCTTTCCGTTATCAATTTGGTTTCCAACTCTCTACCATTATCAACATCTTTAAGAGAATATATAGTATATATGGACTTAATTCTTTATGCCTCCTGCACAAGAAAAGAGGATGAAAGATTGAGTAAATGGAACACTGTTCTTAAGTCAATGGCCAAAAATCTAGCATGTGCGTTGACTTCCCATCTTGAAAGATTAGCTGAAATATTCTGTAGGTTTCCATATTGTTATTATATATCACTGCTAAAGACTGACTGAATGAATGAATTAAGGTTTTGATGAACATTAGTTTGAGTAATGTATTTGGAATCACAATTCACAAGCACTCCATTTTACATGTTAGGCTAAAGTTTGACTTCAGATACATATGCAACATGTTGCCCATGCTTTTTCATGCACACCAATTGGAATAAATGCATTTAATGATCTTCAAAGCTTTTCTTCTGAATAGAATCAAAATTTTCCTTTGGTTTTAATTCATTGATTTAATTCAGTAATGAAATGTTCACTATTATATGTTCTTTCGCCCTTCGCTCTCGAGCCTGCATTCTGCACAGAAAGTTGCACCTTAGTTGTAGGCACCCTGGTTGTTGTAATTTAATCTCAGTAAAGGATAATGCAACATAAGGTTAATTATCAATATGTTTATGCTTATACATTGTAGTTCTAGGACTGCGGTCATAGGGTCTGATTTTCCGATAGTTAGTAATAGTCTAGCAAACTATGATAACTAACATTAAAACATTATCATCCAAATAATTTGTTTGATTACATACATCCTAAATTTTACGAAGAAGCAAACCATCTTATTTTCACCAAGATGGTTCGGCTATTTAAGCTAACGCTATTTGACCTTACCAACTGAAGTGTGTGAAATACCTATCCAGTTCATATTTCGATTTGTTCTGCCGAGCGCTTTGATATGTGTTAAGAGTTGCATTGAATTGTTTTATAATGTAAACATCATTCCGTATTAAATATCAATACTACATTATATCTACATCTGTTCTTTGTCCGGGTGTATTATTGGTTGATCTTTCATTCCGGACAAAGTATTTATCATTTGTTAAGATCATTAATCGTCAACCCATTACCCACGACCAACTAAAATGTAAATCAAACTTATTTTTAGTTAAACTAAGTTGAAAAAAATATACTAACAACTAGCCAGTAACCACACATGGCAACAGTCGCCAAGGGTGGGTGGATGCTAACTTTTTTTCCAAAAGAATTCATTTTTTAAACACGTCAACAGTCACCGAAACATTGGTACAACCGCAGTTAGGGAAGCATTTTCTCCTAAAGAAGCCACGCGTCAAGTCCCTCATTAAGGTGTGGTTGGAGGATCCACACAAAAGTTGCCATGTGGTTGACATTCTTGCACATGTTGCTTATGAAAAACAACTTATTGACTTTTCTACCTTCTTATCTCCTTTTCCAAAAAAGTCACTTACTTCGAACTTTTCCATTTCTCTTTTTTAAAGCCTTAAAACCTTCTTTTCAACCCATTACGCAAACATCATTTTCTAAAAAACTCCTTTTCCAAAAAGTTATAAGTTAGTAGGTTGTTTTATAAGCAATCCTAAACACCCCCGGAAAGACTATTTTTGGAGGTTGAAAGGGCAATGCTTATCTTGAATCCCTGACGATTTATATAATTATATGTTCATTTTAGGGACTTCCTCCTAGTTTCTATAATTCTATCAACGAAGTATTCAGTTGTTGGGTGGTATTGCAAGGTGTTGACAAGACTCAACGTTGTAATTATAAAAAAATCGTAGCATGATATTATCATAAGAATTAGATCTAACTGAACGCTGTAATTATAAAAAAATCGTACTATGATATCATCATAAGAATTAGATCTAACTGAAAGTAGGATGCTTTCATACAATTTAAGTGGTCACCTCAATATCCTATTTTTTTTTCACACAATTTAAGTTTACCTCTTAAAAACCGATCCTTCGAACTCTATCATTAGAGTGCTAAATTATCATCTATATTTTAGAAAATTTTATAGAATTAGAGTAATCAAATTTCTAAGTGTCCAATGAAAGTCAACCTTTTTCCCCCTCAAGTCACTTAACTATTATTAATTGCTCTAATCTATTTTGTTTTTATTTTTTTTTTGTAAGTGTTTAACTTTTCTTTTTTTAATAATTATGTGAGGCAAACAAAATACATATAAATTTTGATTACTATATTTGATTAAGTAACATGAGGTAGGAATAACAGTGAAGAATAAAATCCACTAAATTAAAATAAAGTTTCATATTATCCAATTTAAATCAAATTGATAAAAAATAATCACTAAATAGTAATCTATATATATATATGTATGTTTTTTATTTGACTCACTTATTTTTTAAGTAACAATAATAAAAAAATAATTACACCTGATCTAAACACTTTTTAAAAGTTGAGTGAATTTAAAAAAAAAATAAATGAAACTTTGTGTAATTTTAATGGAATACTTAGAAAACATGGTTTCTATATATTATATGAATTTAACCCTTTTAGTTTTTTTTTCTTTAGCAAATTTGTTTTTTCTAGCGAAAATATTACTTACTCTACTTTAAACCAGTTATACTAAAACAATCCCCAATTGCCTAAATTTGAACGTAAGATCTTCCCTGATCTGAGAAGCATCTGTCTCTGTTAAATGAGATATCCTCACATTAATAGTTTTTATCAAATTCTCATTCATGATTACTAAGTAATCATGATTTACATTTCAATGAACTTTTAGGATATACATATACAAAATAATATGATAAGTTAAGCTGAACCATTTGACACATGCACATGGATAGGAAATAATTTGCAATGAGGCACTTCCTCAATATCAGCCTTCCTGTTTGAACAAAAGTACATGCATACAATTACACAAATACAATTGCACACCATCCGCTAATCTTACTCAATCGATCTAATGCATTGATTAGCTATTTTACCTTTTGTGAGGAAACAATTAAACAAATAATTTAATTAACAGAAACAAAAGGCTACATGCATTGATGCCTAGGCGGTTTATTTACAAGTGATAAAACAGAAAAAAGGAAAAGAAATGAGAAGAAAATAAGATAAAAGTGGAAATACGTATTAGCATACTCAAATTTCATAGTTAATGTACACACAAATTCAAAATGTTTAAACCTACAAACACATGTTTTAAAGATCCTTGTAGAGCTCAAAAGCGAGAAGAAAAGGCCTAACATGAGCAAGAAGTTCATGTCAAGTAAGCCAAGGAGCGACTGCCTAGTGAACCAAACAAGGCGTTACTTTCCAACACCTTGAGGTGTGATTAGGCAAGTCATCCTTGGCTACCAAACAAGAACTCTTCCCTTCATGTAAGAACTTCTCTTCGAGTTATGTTATCGGACATGGTGTGAAAAAAATACTAGCAAAACTTCCTATTTATAGCCCTATGTTAACTGAGTGGCTAATGGACCCACATGATTCTTTTCCTTATAAATTTTGTTTTAAACTTCCTATCATTATTAGCATTTAAGAGAATAAATATATTGTTACCGTTGTTCTTTGGTCAGTGGCCAGAAATCTAGCATGTGAGTTGACTTAGGTTAGTTGATGCCTCCTTTGAAAGATTAGCTGAAATATTCTGTAGGTTCCCATTTTGTAAATTATGCTCTAGAAGACTCGTTGAGTCAATGAATGTATTTGGAATCACAAGCACTCCATTTTACTTACATGTCAGGCTGAAGTTTGACTTTTAGTACATATGCAACATGTCTTCCATGCTTAGGAACAAAGTTCGCATATTTCTTGATGATTTTCAGATTTCTTTTACAATGTCAAAGAATTCTATTATGCGTTTTGACACACCAATTGGAATATATGCTACTTGTATTGAATAATCAAGTTGTGCCTGCAAGCCATCGTGTTTGGTTTTGTTTTCTTCACTGTTTTAATGCAGTAATGAATGTTCATTATGTTCTTTTGTCATTTGCTCCTGAGCCCGCATTCTGCATAAAAACATGCACCTTACCCCGATTCTAGTAATTTGGTTTCCATGAGAGAATGCAAAATGAGGTTTATGGGGGGTGTATGATTATGTTATATGATGATGTCAGTTGCAAAGTGTGATAACTCTTTAAAACGTTATTATCCGAGTAATTTCATTATAAATCTCCTAAATTTTACTTAAAAACAAGCATACTCGATTTCAAAATGAGTTTTGTTTCAAAGTCAATATACTTTGGGCTGAATAGTAAAATAATTGAAACACGTTACAATCTATTATCTCCACGCAGTAACGAACCTTGAGATTTCCGACACAGGGGCTGAAGTCACCGGACCTAAAAGTTTCTATAAAAACCGGGGGGGGGGGGGGGGTCATTATGGAGACTTGTGCCATGTAGATGACGGGTAGGTCTTCCATGTTTGGCTTAGGCTCATTTATGGAGACTTGTGCCATGTAGATGACACAACTTCTTCTCAAATACTTGAATGTCTTAAATAATGACACCTTGTCTGACAATCCATAGTGTGAGTCTCCACGGATGGTGATCATTTCACCAGAGGGGGTCTTAATCTTGATGCTCAAACTGAGCCTCTGAGTGACGGTCCGATGTCAACATGCTTAAATCATTAGCCTCTGAGTGACTGATATGTCAACATGCTTGAAATTTGGCCTCTGAGTGACTGATATGTCAACATGCCCAGCCTCTGAGTGACATCGGAATCAACATGCTTATAATAAGCCTCTGAGTGATCCTTTGTGAAGTCCTAACTCTTATACGTACCAAATATTGGACGAGAGAGTTCAATTTTGTAAATATGTGAAAGTTGAATGATGGATGGATCAAAAGTGTCAACATGTTAATTTATACCTCTGAGTGACCTTTTAACGAACCGAGAGCTCGACAATGTCCGGGCATAATCCCGGGTATGCCAAGTATTGGCTACGGAGGGCTAAAAGTGCCAAAAAGGTGTTTAAAAAGGTTCTTAGAAGCTTTATAAAGTTAAGGGGTTAAAAGTGTCAAAACTTGAAACTGGCCGTATGGCGGTCGCGAGCCGCGAGAGACCTGGCCTGGGTCTCTCGCGGGGCGCGAGAAGCCCTCTGCTGCAGAAAGTTTTGCTTGGTCTCCAAACAAAACTCAAAAAAACCATTTGATCAAAACTATGGACTTGTAATCAGCTATGCCACGTTTTGGGACACTTGTAAGCTCCCTCTTACACCCATAAACACCTGACTTCACCTCGTTTGAGTTCTCCAACTATAAATAGGTGATCAAGTTCACCATTTGAACTTGCACCTTTCTTATTCACACTCTTCTCCCTCCTCTGGAAGTTCCTAGCTAAAAGAAGCATCTAACATAGTTCTTTTGCACCCTAGGAATCACTGTAAGTGTTCATTCCTTGTGCATTTTCGTTTATAGGCTTTTATAGCTAAAGGACAAGCGTTTTACGGAAGACGATTTGACTTTCGGTTAAGACCATTATGGTCCAGCCATTGTTCGAAATGAACATGGTTAAGTGATCGTAATAAGGTAGGTGTTAGTCCCTATAAAGGGCACCTCATGAAGATCACGTTTGCTAGACCTATTGACGGGTCAAAGTTACGTTATTAAAAAGTCAAAAAAGGCCATTTTTCGGAAAAATCATAAATTGATCTTATATATGTTACGAAACCTGTTTTGACACTTAAACATGTTGGTAATAATTATTAGAACATGTAAGAACATGTTCGGCTCGTCAATTTCAGATCTAGGGTCGGTTCGTAACCGAATCCCGCAAAGTTTGACTTCTGCTTTGACTTTCGATTCTGACCCGATTTAGATTAGTTACATACTGACCTAAAGTTGCACTATGATCATAAAATAATGTCGCATAACCATCTGAGGTTATATTATATGATCATAATCAGAATCTAAGTTTATGCGCAAGTTCCATAATTATGTCATTCTTGACTAAAATGCCCTTTTTGCATAAAACAAGGTTTTAAATGATAATGACCTTGAAAATGAGTTTTCTACTGATGTAATATTATAAGTAGGACTATTTGGGATGTTAAACCAAGTTATAAACTGAGTTTTCAAGCAAGTCCTTAAACTATGTCGATAAATGACGGTTTTAGCCATTGAGGCTCATAAAATAGTTTTAATCAAATTTTTTCAAGGTAAATCATTTACCTACTAATATGTTATATTAAATAACATATTTAAAACATTTTAATCTGACCTTAACATCAGTTTTCATAAACATCGCATAAAGACGTCATTTTACGACATAAGTGGCGTTTCGGCGCATAGTATGGTTTTAAACCATATTAATTGACCAAGACTTGTTACCTACTAATTTTAAAACTTATTTTAAACATATTTACAGTAGGTACATATTATAAACTCAGAATCCCGAATAATTTATAAACTATGTGTAAAATGACCAAAATGCCCCTTCGGTGCATAGTTTGGTCACAAAAGATAAATTACACATATAATTGATATCCTACTGATATTATATCATAAATAAAATATTTTTCCAGAATACTTATAGTTATAAATTTAAAATATGTTCAAGTTCCTTTTATATGGTAGATAATTACCGAAATTATCTTATGAGGCATAACTTCGTTTTAAAACCTTAACGGGAATATAAGTTGATATCCTACTGATATTTTAACGTATTTAAAGTGTAATGGCATATAGAGATCATCCATGACTTATCCGATTACCCGATATCGCTAATATGCGCACGATTAAGTATATGTAACTATTTTACGAAAATTAACCGAAACGGGTTTAACCTTATCATTTTAATCTCAAAATCCAGAATGTTAATTGTTTACCCATATTATGCAAGTTAAAGTACTTGTCGGGTTTAAACTACATTCTATCCAATCATCGTTTAATCAAGCGTAATACGTTTTGATCATGTACACTACTCGGTCTACGTCTATAACTTAATTAAAGACCGTTAGTATTAATTGGTTAGCCATAATCTAGACTAGAGCCTTGCCGGTAAATGCTATCTGCAGTTGGTATTTTTGTATACGGCTGAGTTATTAAAATTTAAAAGAAGACTAGCTCAGGTAAATACTCTCGACTTATTTTCTCTATACGGGCTTGAGATACGGTAAATTATTACCGCTTGGTTAGAAATGGGATCAATCGAATGCCGGATTGTGGCTAGTAAATCCGCATATTCTGTTTTAATCAGTTTTGTTTGATAACTTAAACATTGGAGGTGTGACAGTTTGGGTCTTGCATGTTTTTATATCTGGCACATTATATGTTTGGGTGTACTTTGGGTTGCGATTTCGACAGCCTAGAGTTCCGCTGTTGAATTTTTCAGAGATTGTAGACCCGACTTAGAATGTGCGATCTGCTTGTATGAGTTTGACGCCGAAGATGATTATCTAAACTTATACACCAGTGATTGTAAATGTTCATATGTGAAATAAAGATAAAAAACATTAGTGGGTAACCGGATGGGTGAAATTGCTTCTTTTAAAAAAAAAATCTATACCAATTAACAAATACTAAATGGTAAGAAACTAAACAGTTGACTGTGATTGAGTTTGAAATGGACTGTACATAACTTTTAATAGTCAAATATGAAGAGTAACATTTATTGGATGCTGTAATAAGTGGGGCTTCTGATTTTGGAAATTTTAGCTATGAGTCTATGATTGGTGTCGATGAGGGATGGTAGTTGTTCACTTACAAACTCTTTTGCATCCATGGTCGGGCATCGTTTCGTTGACTCTGAAGACTTATGAAAGCAGATTTGGGTCGCCCAAGGTTAGAGTTTTGTTATGCAGTTTTTCTATTCATTAACTTTTTATTATTTTGCTTTATTTATCAAAGTGTGAAAGTGATATATAGATGAATTCTTTTGTTAAGTGGGGTTGGTTTTAGGTGCACGATGTTGGAGGTATCAAATGCGTGTTTACAAAAACTTTATGAGCTTTGTGCACATCCATTAACCATTTCATCGGTTGGACATCGCTAAAGAAGGTGCCATTGATAAAACGACCATCGTGGTGACGACGTTTGGAATTGAGAACCATAGATTTGAGGAAGAGAAGAAGAAGATGCGACGGTGATGATTGCAGGAGGTGGCGACAGGCGTATCAAAGTAGGAGGCCGTAATCAGGTATAGATTCCATTTTGGTTTTCCCCGGCCTAGGCTTATTGATATAGTGATACAGAAGCATTTGTAGGCTTTCGTGTTGCTTCCAATGATTGTAGTCGGAAATAATGTTCGATTAAACCACTTCATACTCATTTGATTGTGGCTAAGATGTTGGTTGGATTAAAGGGCAGGAGGGCTAACTATCACATGCTTTAGTAATGCCTGCCAGGTTTTTGTTAGTATGTTCCAATGGCCATTATTTTTTTCTTTCAAGAAGCTATGATTTTGAATGTGGTGGCTTTAGCTTAAGCGTTTTTGTGTCCTTCAAGTTGCGTTAATGTTTCTTTGTTGTTCAAACTAGTATAACAAAGGTTTGACTTTGAAAGTCAAGCTGCTACATGTCAAAACTTTATGAGAAATATTTGTTCACATAAATGAAAGTTATAACTATGTTAACATTACAGCATGTATTGAGCTAAAACATTTTTTTAAGAATACAGATATGAACTTGAACTTAAAAAGGGATAAAATTGACTTTGACTATCTTGAACATATTAAAAGATCTTACAGGAGCAACTAGGGTGATGGATTTGAGATTGTTTGGATACTTTGCTGCTAATGTTAAAGCAATTATACAACACATGGAGTGTGTAACCAACTAACCTTTTTCTAAATGGTCATTTAAAGTGTAGGGACATTCTCCTGGCTTTGGACTACTTCCAAACCCAAAAAGATCAGCAGCAAAAAGTTGGTATTTTCTACCACCAATTAGGGAATACTGTTTCGGTCAAAATAAAAGATGATGACATAAACCCGTGTAGAATATGACATTTTTTGTACGTATATTTACCCAAAACTTGATTTCCTGCATAATCATCAACAATTAGCATTCATGATAACCATTTACACTTAGATTTAGATTTTTTATTGCATAATCTTGGATTCCATAAATAAGAAAGATAGCTATGTTAACTATTGCAGCTACAGCCCATGTTGATCTTTTTTTAATTCTAAACTGGATTCCATAAATAAGAAAGATTGATATGTTAACTATTACAGCAGCAAGATCAAGAGGACCATAACGGAATGAACCAATGCTAAATTCCTGTGGGGAATTCCTGGAGCAACGCGCCATTTTGTATTCATATAACTTTACGCTTCAACAGCTAAAAACTATTAAATTCTTCGTAGTACAATAGATTACTAAACTAACATTTCAATTTTCTTCAACTTATCATTTTGTTCTTCTATTTGTGTCTATATGTGTATGTATGCAAATTATTACTAACCTACTCACATATTTAATGAAATTCAAACAACACATACTTTGAAAGTTAAAGTGTCTAATTGTCATCTTATTGTAATAGAAAAAACTAAATGATGCTGACTTACGTTTCAAATTTTTAAGTGATTTGTAATGTAACATTTTTGCGACATTCTTATCTCTATAAAATGATATAAATATATACAATAAATGATAAGCAATAAACATGATACGTATTTTGACACTACTAAATTCATGTTTCGTTATAACCAACTAATGTAACGTTCAAATTATATATTGGTGCATGCCTTTTTAATTTACATTGAGATTGTTCCTCAATATTTGCCTTCTGGTTTGAACTAATATACACGCCTACGGCATACCGCTACTAGTAACTAACTGATGGACTAAGACCCTCACTAATTATAGAGAGACTCTGTTAAAGTTAATAACATACATTCATGGATTAGATTTCATAGCTTATGTAGAAGGACAAAGAAAAAGTGGATATATGAAGTAGTATAATCTTATAGCTTATGTAGACACTAAAAATGTTTCAACCTATAAACACATGGTTAGAAGATCCTAGTAGAACTGAAAAGCAAGAAGATTATGTCAGGTAAGCCAAGGAGTGACACGCCTTATGAACCAAACAAGGTGTTACTTTCCAACACTAACACTTTGAGTCATAATGAGGCAAGTCATCCTTGGCTACTAAACATGAACTCTTCTCTTCAGGTTATGTTATGAGTATTGCTGTGAACAAATAGTAGCAACAGTCTATTTATAGGCTACGTTAACGGTAACCACATGATTCTTTCCCTTATCAATTTAGTTTCAAAATTTCTTCCATTATCAGCATCTTTAAGGGAATATATAGTATTATGAACCTAATTCCTTATGCCTGATAAAGAAAAGAGGATGGAACACTAAGTAAACGGACCGTTCTTCAGTCAGTGCCAAAAATTCTTTTATTTGAGTTGACTTAGGCTAGTTGATGCCTCCTTGAAAGATTAGTAAATTATACTCCCGAAAACAACACTTTGGATCAATGACTTAAGGTCCTGATGAACATTTTCTTTTTTCACATCAATTATAGTTTGTTATTCTTTTAAGTCGCGATGTTTACAAGTACATCTCAAGCCCTCCATTTTACATGCCAGGCTGAAGTTTAACTTTTAGTAGATATATATATATATATATGCAACATGTCACCCATGCTTTGGAACAAAGTTTTCTGCAGAGTTCTCCATGACTTTCGGATTCCTTTCAAAAAGTTAAAGAATTCTATCATGCACCCCAACTGGAATATATGCATGTGAAGATCTTCAACGTTTGTATTTGGTTTTCTTTATTTATTGGAGTAATGAAATGTTCATTATGTTATTTTGCCATTTGCTTTTAAGCATGCATAAAAACTTGCGCTTTATTTGTAGACAGAAAAGAAAACGCAGCATGATGTAAAAGTAATAGTGTTTTTTATATCTTTTTTAGTTCTTTTTTTCTTTTTCTTTTTCTTTTTTTTTTCACCTGGCTTTGATTGTATTCATGTCAACGTTTCTGAATTATGCTTGTTATTGTGTAGTTTGTTGTTTAATTACTGGTACTTCTTGTGACTAATAATAAACTCGTTTTCAATTCAAGATGTTCATCATCTTTATCTTTCAAGAAGTTTGATATTTGCCATAGAAGACATCAAATGACCATATTAACTGTTTTGTTTTTTGTTCTTTTACATTTGCTTGAAGTTTTCCTTTTAATTCCACATATTCAAAATTTCAAAGACATATATTAACTTTATTAAAAATTTATTAATTTAAACTTTTAAACAACTTCAAACCATTAGTTATATTTTTAAAATATGTAATGTATTTAAATATTTATTTTCTATTAGGGTCCCATGCCCCGAATACCTATTTTATTACCCATTCCGAATAATATGAGTTTTTTGTTTTCTTATGGTTTGGATTCTTTTATCATCTTTATGTGACACGCCATCCTGATTAGGGATTACAGTGGGGCGAATTTGGATAATTCTAACCCCACACCAAATTATAAAAATTTGCCCCATAGCTAGCCTAAAACTCGTTAGGTAATCTACCTGGTCAGTATATTCAAGTATTCGTAGGTTTTGGGTATCCGTTGTAGCCTATTAAAGATACTCGTCGGGTATACCCTTGGTTTAAAAAAAGCGAGCTTTAAGCGCGCTTGAAGCATAAGCGCTAAAACGTTTGGAATAACGTTTTTTTTGCCTAAAGTGACGATTTACGTGAAGCGTTTTGAAGGGTCACTTTAAGCTCCAAGACGAAGTGTTTGAAGCGACACACCAACCCAATCAGGTTAGATTTGGGTTTTTATTTAGGCCAATAGTCTCCAATAGAGTTTAATTGAGGTCCAACAGCTTCTATTGATATACCCGTTACTTCTTTACCCTAAAAAGAAGAACGTTAGCTTTGTTCAGCCGCTCTCTCCTTCTTCTCCATCTATTCTTCTATTTTATTTGTTAAGTGTGTTTTATAATCATGTTTTTGTGTTTATTATTGATTAACAAGTAGAATATGTCGTATTGTGTACAAATATTTTTTTATATTTTGAGCGCTTCGCATAAGTGAAGCTCTTTCGTGCTTGAAGCGTTGCTTAAAGCATTTGGAACCAAAACGCTTCTGAGCGCCTCACACTTTTTTAAACCAAAGGTATACTCTACCTAGGGTTGTTCACGAGCAGAGCCGAACCAAGCGAACCTTTGCTTGTGCTTGGCTCGTTTACAAACCGAACCGAAAAGAGCGGCTCATTTAAAACCGAGCCTCAAATCAAGCTAGCATTTTATGAGCAGTAAATATTCTAAGTAAGCGTCGAGCGAACTTCGAGCGATTTGGACAATCGTGTCGAGTGATTTAAATTTGCTGAGAGAGTGTGACAATGTTGAGTTTCAAGTATGTCTTTTAAAAACAGACACATTTCATGGCATGATATTTTTCTTATGAATAACAATGTTGTGGCTGACGAGGCGATAATCATATTGCACGGACAATGATGTTGAGAGCAGGAGACGATCGACTTAGGGTAACGACATGAAACATTGAGGCGATAAGCAGACTGTCATTTATCGGTTTTGGGTTTAACTTTTAAATTTGATATTATATTTTATTGGCGCGATCGGGCTAGTTTGTATAGATATAGTTGTAAATTTGTATATAGTGGACCAAAATCTAATAGAGTGGTATATATAAAATTATAAAATTAATTTATATTTAAATATATATGTATGTGTGTGTATATGTATACTTTATATTTGTGTATATATATGTAAATGTACATGTTTATATATGTATGTGTATGTGTATGTGTATATGTATATGTATATGTGTATATATATACTAATTAAAAATAATAATTCGAGCCGAATTGAGCAGAGCGGACCTTTGCTCATGCTTGGCTCGTTTACAAACCGAACCGAGCAGAGCGACTCGTTTACAAGCAAGCGTCAAATCGAACGATCATGAGCAATTTCCGCACGAGCGTCGAGCGAGCGGCAAGCGGTTTGAACGACCCTAACTCTACCCAAAACTCGTCGTATCGGGTAACTACTATTAATCGATTACAATTTCAATTTGGATGTTACGAAAATATTACAAATAAAGTTTATGGCAATCTTTAAGAATAATCGTAAAAAAGTTGAAAGGCACTAAAAAATTCCAAAGGCACTTGTGATCTTCTAAGAAGTAGGGATATTGGGTACTACACGACGATTCGGTGCAAATAAAAAGGGAAAGAAAAAAAAAAGAAAACTATGTAATGTAAGGATACATCACATACGAAATAATTAAAATTAATGAAAAAACGAACTATTTCGGGTTTATAATCAGGTAAACAAGTATATCAACAAATTACTATACAAATCCATACTCGCGAAAAAAATAATAATCCCTACCCGATTATCCTACACTATACCCATCCCAAATGTTCTAGGGTTCAAGTTTACCCATCTTGTTCTAGTTTGATTTCCATACCTAATCCATATTCATAACTATTGAGTTTACAAGCTAGACTAATGCTTGCCTAAAAATAACTCCTTATTATTCAAATGACTTTGAAGATCACAATGCAGTAACCAAGTCTTTATTAATACTAAACTTTCTAATCAACCGAAGTTTCGGAAGAACAAACTAAAGTTTCGGAAGCATAAATTGAAGTTTCAGTAGAGCAATTATACTTTTGTATGAACAAAGATTGAATTTTGTCATAGAGTTGAGAAAGTCAAAGTGTTCTTAACTAGAGGCGACTAATTGAAGAACTTTAAACTCTATAAATTGGACATTTAGGGGCTGTTTAGAAACTTCTAAATGGTTAAGTGCTGAATTAGTAAGAGATGTGAATCATTAAGTGTTGAGCTAATAAGAGGAGGTCTGAACCAATAAGATCCAAAATAATCTTAACCGTTTAGAGGCAAATGTCTGACGAATTAAGATTAGAGGTCTTAACCATTAAGACTCAGTATAATGCTTAACCATTCAAAGGCAAATGTCTGAACCATTTAGACATCTGCTCGTGAAACAAATAGTCTGAACCATTAAGTGCTGAACCAGTAAGAGGTCTGAACCATTAAGAGCTAAATAAACAACCCCTTAGTCTTCAAGTCTATGTCTGGTTGATGTATATTGTGAGTCCCCTTCCCTAGAAAGAGCTCTCCTAAGGTTGGATCAAAGCTTAAACTGAGTGTATGTATGTATGATTTAAATATGTGATGATTGTTTCTATCAATAAAATCATACAACTGTTAGACATGATTATGCCACAGGCTCGAGAATCAAATGGTTGTGAAATAAAGAACACGATGAAGATCAAAATAAATAATCAATGTAACAGCGATTTGACAAACATGTTTCATATATGCATCGAAATTGATCGGTCAACGGGGATTAGTATTAGTACGATGGAAGGTATTTATACATATAGAAGTTTACAACTTTAATGATGCGACGATTCACTAAGTGTCCCAACTCTAATCTATAATTACCATGCTTAGGATAAAAAATACATAATACCAAGTTTCAAACCATAAGTTCTAGATAAGAAAAAAAGCAGACCCATAAATATAATATAACTTGATTTTTGTTTAAACATGAAAACTCCAATTTTGTTTAGTAGAGATCTTCAACATCGAGCTTGAAACTTCAACCTGCCATGAAAGCATCATTCATCTTTGTGTCTTCTTCTAGAGTTCCGCCCATACGTCACAAGCTTTCTTTCTAACAAAGAATTATTTCCCTTACTCGTACATTCAAGTCTTCGTTATATCCCAATGCCTTGGTGACTTCAACCCACTTTTCATCTTGGCTAACCTTTACATAACCCATAGCTTGAACGATCGATCACACACACACACACACACACACACATATATATATATCTCAAAAAATCATCAACTTGTCCGGGTTGGAGGCATAATCCGTTTATGAAGAAATGAAATTCTTGGATAAGTTTTTCTTTGTGAGATGAGACTACTTAATGGATTTGAAGCAAATCAAGGAAAGTGATACACCATCTTATCTTGTTCGGCGTGTGGGGTATTAGGAGGCTTCAAAGATCTACTGTTTCAAAATATGTTAGTCAGTCCTCAAAATAGAAATTGTTTTCACTCATTTTTTTTAATTTTTAAGAAGATCCGTGAACATACAAATAAAAGATAAATTTATACACATACCCGATGAGGGCTCTCCCCATCACATAAGGGAGAGAGAAAATCTATTATTACAACATTAATTCCCAAATCCGACCTCACGCCCTTAAGCACTTGATTGAAGACAATCTAGAAAAGATAGAGAGGGAACTACAGATTGAAATCTAAATAACCGACGCCTAATTAACACGTAAGCAAATTCAAATAAATAAGCTACTGTTTCGAATGTTCCCGACTAACCAAGTATTCAGTTGTCATGAATCCTGACAACGGCCTCATCTTTTTGTGGCTTTTTATTATAGACTCTAAGACCATAAGCACAATGAATAGAAAGTGTCACTTCCCGAATTGAAGAATAACTATTTGATAAGATCGCTGACATGTACATTCTGAACCATTCAAGGCGTGATTTCCTCGTGAATTACTCAAATCGGGGCAATGTGCCCAGCACTTTGAGTTGCAATGCGGGAAGACACAAATGGCTACCAAACAATCTAGAAAACACTTTGCTCCCGATTGATGATATTCTAACCTTTTCTGGCATTTTATTATCTAGAAATTATTGCTATTGTAACTAAGATCACAAGGCCTAACATGAGAAAAAAGAGCCTGTCAAGTTAACGAAGGAGTGACTGCCTTTCAAATCAGAAAGGTGGTTATAACTTTCTATCACCTTGTGTTAATACAAGGCAAGTCATCCTTGGCTATCAAACAAGACTCTTCTCTTCATGTAAGAACCTCTGTTCGATTATCAGTTGTGCATGCATTAGTTATCCTAGGAAAAGTCTATTTATAGAGAATACTTTATCGTTGCTCCTAAAGCCACGTTTAGTAGAATATATAAAGTTTCTTTCTATAGTAAATGAACCCAATTCTATACATTTACAACCCAAACAAATACAGAGTAAAAAGAATACCATTCTTCAAACAGTACCCACAATCTTGAATCAGAGTTGACCTCAGCTAGTTGATGCCTTCTTTTAAGATTATGGCTATTCAATCCACAAATTGTTTTTTACATGTGATCCCATTAAATAGTTTATTTTATCATTCGTTCTTGGAATAAACTTAGCCTTCATGAAGCATTATTATTATTTGTAAAAACCTTAGTCTATGATTATGTCTTAATCGTATAGGTCAACATATGTCACACGTAGGCTACATGACAATTATGGCAGTTACTTTTCCCGTTTGGTTGTTAGTTGTGTCAGCGATTTGGGTAATGAACGTATATTAGTGTTGTAATATTACTGCACATACAATTGATTTTTGTGTGTTTTTGTCAAATCTCATACTACGTTAGATCCTTCTTGCCAACACTACCTTTTAATGTCATGGTTCATCTAATTAGTTCATCTATTTAGTTGTAATGACATGGTTCATTAGATGCTTCTTGCAAACTTTTATGACGTAATTTAATTTTCTGACAACTTTTTATTTTAATAATGCATTTGACTAGTAAACACGTTATATCTCAGATGTTTAGCATTTGAATACATGGAAATCGGCTATGAAACTTGTAAAGGAGTATGATCAGTACGTTCAAGGGGCCTGTTAATAAGTATACGTTGCATATCCATCTTGATCATTTTAATTATTATAGCTATACATTCTTAAGAATTTAAAAGAATGCTTTGAGATTCATGTAAGTGTATGCCTATTTTTATATATCACATCCATCTTGTAGCTAATTTCACTTTCAAAATCAAATATACAACACGCCACAAACACCTTTAAACATATCTTATTGAAGATTTGATGATGATGCTGCTTGCATTCCTTTTAAAGTCAAAGCATCTGATCGTGCACATGGTGGGCTGGAATATATGCACTTCAAATACCTCAATGTTTGCCTTCTTCCTTGAATATTAGCCATGCATTTATGTTGGCATGTTGCACTAAAAGATGTCTTTTCTATCATCTCTAATTGCTTTGAGCGCATAGCTATGATAGTCCAACAACTAAGTTGTATGTGCTACACTCTAATAATAGTTGCAACAAATTTTAGAAAACGTCCTAGGTTGCAAAGTATGTCACTGACCTTTAAAAATTACAGAAAACGTACTTGCAATGGTTTCAGTTATTATAATCACGCTGGTTCATATAGTTTCCACCTTTCCAACCTTTGCAATCCTTCTCCAACAGTTTTAACGGTCAGAAAATCGACCATAACTTGCCAATAGGTGCCGCGATCTAAGATGGTGTGCATGTCCATGGTTTCAAATTGATTTTAATTCCTAAATAACAAAGAACAATGCATTTCCAAAATAACAAAGGTGGTTGTTTATCGACAAGTCGTTGTGAGGTGCAATGTATGCCACAAAACACCACTTCATTTTCATTACCAAGTCACATTCATAGCGCATGTGTAAGGACGAATTATAAACCCATTTTGCTTTTATTTTTCTTCTATGTAATATACTAAAGTCTTCTAAACCCACTAAAACATTTCCTCTTGTTCACAAGACTCAAACCATACATAGATTTCATTTAGAAAAATTCTCAAAATATGGTCTAGAAATGGATATATTCCCCCGAGGATCTATATGGTATAAAATTGGATAGCCATAACGACAATTATGGTTACTTGGGATATAAATAGGAAGTTCCCTAAATAAGCAATGCACACATAAACTAACAAAATAAATTGAAGAGAAGTTCTTACATGAAGAGAAAAGTGCTCTTTTTAGTAGCCAAGGATTCATTACACCTCAAGCTGTTCGTAACTAATACCATGTTTGGTTCATTAGGCAGTCACTCCTTTGCTAACTTCACAGACTCTTCTTGTTCATGTTAGCCCTTCTCTTTTTCCCTATCATAAAGGAGGCACAAATAAGAACTTAATATGTGAATGGTTCTAAGGTGAAGAGAATAACGCTTGTAATTTGGTAGTCAATGATGACTTGCCAAATCCCTGTTCAAGGTGGTAGAGACCAACACCCTTATTAGGTTAAATGGCAGTCAAATCTTGGATAACTAGACAAACTCTTTTTTTTTTTTTTGACAAACTCTTATTTTTCATGATAAAACTTCTCTTGTTTTTAGGGATGTCAACATTAACATATCGCTCTTAATTTGTGTATCTACTCTTTTTTCTTTTTTGCTTCACTTCGTTCTTCTAGAAGTGATCGATGGAGAGGTGAAAAATATCTTTGTAACATAAGGCGTTTTCTTTATCATTGTGAAATGTAAATTAAGAGCAGAAGCAAAACAAAAGGTTACCTCATGCATCAACTTTTTGTTAATTTAGGTGCTCAATAATGTTATGGTGTATACTTTCTCCATAAAAGTTGAAGCCTGTATCTCAACACAGGATTATCCGTCATGGATACATTGGTAGGATGCATTCTTTCATAATATTGTAGAACATTTTTTTAACCCAACGTGATAGTAGCACAGCCTTTTAGAGGGAAGTTTTCATTTTAAATCTGGGTAATGGAGTACTTTAAAATTATTGATGTAAAGTAGAACTAACCCTTAAAAAAACAAACAAACATCTAACATCCTAGAGAAATACAATAAAGCTAATTACAATTGTTAGGGAGATGATGTCAGCTTCAGTTGTTCTTCTAGTGGTGGTTAAAAGGTGAAAAGATCTTTGTAACTTTCATTAACATAAATATTAAATAAACTTTATCGTATTCTTTGATATTGTGATTTGTTGATTAAGAGTAGAAGCAAACCATAGTGATTTGTTGATATTGCGATGACAGCACCTTTACCGGCGACATATGGCCCAATAGGGATAGTGAAGACGTGTCGCTGCTATTGCTTTTATCGGCGACAAACGTCACCCCTAAAGCCGGGTTTAGTTTTAGCTATTTCAAGTGCTCGATAATAATTGTCATGCATACTTCTCTAATCTCTACTACTGCTAAGCCTATCGCTCAACACGTAACTATCAAATCATTTATGATGTCAAGGTTGCGTAGAGTGATCTTTATCACCAATTAATGGTCATATGTACGTAGGTTATGTGCTATCATTTTCTGCTTATTTCCATACAAAAGTTTTACTATGCATCTGGTGATCTAGATTGGTTGAATGTTGTAGAATGTTTTTTCACATGACAAATTGGGTAATCAAAACATCTTTTTTAAGAAGTTCATAGGGAAATTTTATGAAACTAACTGCAAGGGTAGGGAGATGATGTTAGTTTCAATATGTTCTTCTAGTGGTGGTGGTGGTGGTGATGGTGGAGAGATGTACACGATATTGGTAACTATTAAGCATTTTGATAAAAGTGTATAATTTTTTTCGAAGAAGGATCTTCTATTAAAATATAGCAAACTTGTCCAGTTACATAAACACAAAAGGTAGACGGACAATAAGCTGCGCCGCCACCCCTTTCTGAATTATATTGTTATATTTATATATATTTATTTTTTAATTATTTGGATGTAATCTCTCTATAGTGATATTCTTGAGAGCTTTATTCAATATATGAAAAATATATTTTTTCAGTATTGGTTAGATCTCTCTTTAATTATTATTTTTCTTTTTTATATATTAGGCAACAACTTAAAATCCGAACAACAAATGCACCATGATCCGCACGATTTAGGCATCAACCTAAACTTTAAAAACAAAACAAAATTCTAATGCAAGCAAAAGTATAAAACGAAGAAAAGAACACAGAATGAATCTTGAAAGTGATGATAATTGACCAAGATTTTTTATATACTCAATTTGCTAAATTGTGTAAGCTACACGATGCCATGAACGTCTAGCTTATAAGGGCATACGAGATATATTTGCTACAAGTGCATTTATTATATTTATTAATTTATGAGTTAATTACAGGGCATACGAGATATATTTGTTACGAGTGCATTTATTATATTTATTAGTTTATGAGTTAATTATACAGATTAACCCTGTGGTTTATGCCTAGTTTTACCTTTGGGTACTAACTTTTTTTAACATGTTTAGGTTTCGTGGTTTAGATTTGGTCACATGTTTAAGTATTAAGCCTAACGGTTGTTTAAAACTAACAGAAAGCCCCTCACGTGCTGATCACGTGAGGGCATTTATGTCATTTCCATCTTTTTATTTAATTCACTTATTAAAACCTCATAACCATCATAATTAAATCCCCTGACCCTTCGCATTTTGATCAAAACTTCACTCGTTCAGTTTACAAGGTGCAGGCGATTGAAACTCCCCACAATTCTAGGGTTTAATAACGATTTGGATTACGATGATAGTCAAATGGCATATCAGACAGGAAGACGGTGATTATGAACTGGATGTCTATAGTAAGTTTCGTGTAGTTTTGTTATGTCGGTGATAGTGACTTAGGTTTATAAAAACGATTGATTTTGATTAAAAATCCTTGCTTTATTGTGTTTTAGGTCTGTACAAAGAACTTTTTTGTCTAAAAGTTCACCATGGAAGATGGTTTACACCGTTTCCAGATAGGATATACAACAATGGTCAGATTGCTTAAGTTGACTTGCTCAACAAGGAAAAGTTATGTGTTTCGGACGTTGAAGATATTTCTAAAGAACTAGGTTACGAAGGTATGAATCTGCATTATCACGGTTGTGCAGGTGAGGATTTAGATTTTGGTTTGAGGCCAATAGCCCACCATCATGATGTAGTGAGTATGTTAAGAGACTTGCCTGAAAGTAGAGAGATAAAAGCAATGTAGATTTTTGTGCTATGACTGACAATTTAAAAAGTGATTGTGGGCTCATGTGAAGAAGTGGGTAGTGTTGTAGGAAATGTTGAAATTATAGATGCAGTGTTTGAGGGTATGTTTGCTGATGTAATGAACCCATTAAATAGTTACCAAGGGAATGTAGGCAATGAAAGTAATGAAGACATAGCATTAAAAGCAGATACTTATGTAGAGGGTGAAAACAAAGTTCAAGCAGGGGGTGAATCCGATGATGACATTGTTGATCCTACAAACATCATTGATGAGGGTGAAGTTGATATGAAAGGATTTAGGGTGAACCTATATGTTAATGTTGATGATTTGCAAGAAACAACCCATAGAAGCAATCATGTAGTAGAAGGAGAGGATGAAATAAACAGACTCTTTTGGGAGTTCTTCATCTGGTGAAGACATGGAGAAAGATAGGAAAAGAAAGCTTAGAAGGATTAGGAAAAAAACATCAATTGAGAGTCTCTTGTTTTATGTTGGACAAGATTTTTCAAATAAGAAGATGGTTTAATAGTTGATTAAGAAGCATGCTGTGGAAACAAGGAGAGAGATTCGCTTCTATAGGAATGATCAGCATAGGGTAAGGGTTGTTTGTAGGGTGCAATTCCAACTTTTGAGGCAAAAACAGAGGGTAACAGAAAAACAAAAGGAAAACAAAGGTGGTGAATCCAACTGAAGGCCCAAGTCAAGGCCCAACTAAAGGTCCAACTGAAGACTCATATAAAAAAGAGGGTGGCAGGAAGACAGTGCAGGATGAAAGGAAATGTCCATGGATTTTGTATGTGTCTAAGCTAAAGAAAGAGCCTACCTGGGTTGTAAAAACTTACAATCCTGAACACGAATGTTTACAGAGTAGATCTGTTAGGGCTTTCATTTTAGATTGGTTACCAAAACAACTTTTGTTTCAAATAGAGACAAATCCTTGTATCCCACTAAAATCTATTCAAGAACAGATGGAGAGAAAGTATGAGATGGGTGTCTAAAAAATGAAGGCTTTCAGGGCAAAATCTAGTGCTACAAAAGAGGTAATGGGGGATTACATCCATCAATATGCTAGATTGAGAGACTATATATTAGAATTGCAAAGGGTGATTCAGCAAAGTCAAAAGGGAAGTCAACAGCAAAGTCAAAAGGGAAGTCACCTGCTAAGTCAAAAGGGAAGCCAACTACAAAGTCAACTGTGAAGTCAACTATGAAGTCAACTATGGAGTCAAAGGGAAAGGCAGTTGGAAAGTCTAAATAAGTTGTTTTATGTTAATCTTTTGAATTGGAACCTGTTTTATGTTAATGTTAATGTTTTGATTTGAAACCTATGTAATGTTTTGGAATTGGTGATTATGGTTGTTAACTTAGCAGGGGTATTTTGGTTATTTGTCTTGGTTATTTGTACATTGATGCTTTTTTAATGCATAATGTGTTTTGGTTAATTGTACACTAGCAGGGATATTTTGGTTAATGTGTTTTTGTTAATGGTACTTATGGTATGAAGTTCTACACATGGTCATTTGGTAACTAGTCTTTACATGAAACATATTACGTGCACATTTCAGTTATCAAACACATTACTTGAACAATGACTATAACGCCAAAATCTAGTCAAGTAGACATATTTTCATTTATATTCAGAAAGCACATTACAACCAATAGCAGTTTTATACTTAAACATTACCAACATACAACCCAATCAAACATAATATAACTACAAAACTTAAAACTAGTTGTTTCTTCTTCCACTGTGCAAAGCCCTAACGGTTTCTTCAACCTCATTCCTTGATCTCGGCAGCCAAGGTATTATTTCAACACAACCACGACACATTGGGGGATCTAGCCAAGCAAAGAAACCACACCGTCGTTCTTGCTGTAATTGATAACAAGAATTTAGGGATATCGATTGATATCAAGAAATTAGGGATATCGATGGGGGAAAATATTACCGGCCAGGGACAACAACAGAATCGACGACTGGGATATACTCCGTCCATGAGGTTTGTATTGTAGCAACCATCCCACAAGCACACAATACCATTGTCGATTGAAAGAGATGATGAAGCTTTGAAGGGTCTGCGATTTTAAAAGGAGAAGAACGTTGGGGATTTAATTACGAAGGTTATGAGGTTTTAATAAGTGAATTAAATAAAAAGATGGAAATGACATAAATGCCCTCACGTGATCAGCACGTGAGGGGCTTTTTTGTTAGTTTTTAAAAGCCGTTAGGCTTAATACCTAAACATGTGACAAAATCTAAACCACGAAACCTGAACCTGTTAAAAAAGTTAGTACCCAAAGACGAAATTAAGCATAAACCACAGGGTCCATCTGTGTAATTAACTCTTAATATATATATTTTTATTTTCATAATTATGTAGTTATATTATAATCTCTCTATAAAGATATCCTTAGCAGATGTTTAATATACAAAAAGTAGTAGATGTCAACATCGTTAAATTTTGTTTATATATTTTTTCAGAAACTTTCATTAACATTAAAATGTCCATGTCGTTTTCTTTGCTGCCGTGATTTGATGATCTACTCAAATTATCCCCCGTGCGTCATATCGGAGGATAATCAAATATGAATGGCTCATAACTACAGTTTCCGATTGCTTATCTGAAGCCATCTGAGCAATCATATGAAAAATATTCATTTAGAAGAACAAAAGACAAACATCAATGTAACTCAACATCCCAACAGAAGACATAATCTAAACGAAAACAAAAATACATTGAAGTAATACAAAAATCGCAACAGATCACTACGTTAGCCTCAAACAACCGTCAATAGAACAAAAGACAACCATCAATTGAACTCAATGTCCCACAGGAATTAAATAATGCTATCAAAGCACAAAATACATTTAAAGCACAAAGTACAAACTCAAACTAAAAAAATCACAAAATGCTTTCAAAGCACAAATTTCTACCAATTGTAACACCCCGACCATGTAAAACAACAAACCCGGCGGAAACGTTGGGGGAGTCATGTTACAAGAATTGTTTCAAACACATGGTATTCAAGATTTTGTTTTATTGAATTAATAATTTACATTGTCTTTGGATAACACAAACAAAATACAAACAATTGTCTTTAAGTTTTAAAGTAAACTAAGGCCTGAGTCCATCCTATGTGCAGCATGCGTACATAATCGTCAAACATTAGCACCTGAAACATATGTGAAAAAACGGTCAACAAAGAATGTTGGTGAGTAACATAGGTTTTATGTGTCAAATTCATGGCTTTGTATTAGTATTTGCAATACCTCGTCCGTATTAAAATGTTTGGTATTGTAATATGTTTAACCAACTATAAAAGTTGGTATGAGTTATAAACCTTGTAGCCATGAATCTTGACAAAAGTGTTTCTTTTGTAAAACCGTATAAGAAATCGATTCAGAAGAAATCTTTGTATGGTTTATATATCTTTAATTGAAAACCGTTCGTGACTTGTCTAAAACCATTCGTCCTTGTTTTAATTGTGTAAACTGTTGTCGTTTTGGTGAATGCATCCAAGCCTGTTTGACTCGTCTCGACTAACAGACCACCAAAGGGTCTATTAAAATATTCGACTAACAAATAACCAAAGGGTTTATTAAAATACAGCTTGTGTCGTTCCCCAAACTTTCCCACAAACACCGAGAATTTTGGTAAAGGGATTGTCAGTCCTATGCCACCATAACGTACTACTGGTCGGCTTGGCCTAAGTTAATGAATGTCATTCGTGTTATGGATAACGCACCAACAAGTTTCCCACATTATTGAAAACATATTGTTATATATAAACCATATACTCGTTTTGAAAACTTGAAAATAGTTTAGTACATATGAGTCACCCCAAAACATTTAGAAAACATAAAAGAGGGGAGCTATGTATTCACTTGGATTGTGTAGATGTCTTGTGTAAACAAAGCTCAAGTGTTTCCTAATATGTCGGATAACTAAGGTTAGTGTATAATGTGACTTAATTGGTGGAATGGATAGAATAAGGTTCATAAACCAAATGAGTGGTGGATCTCATGTAATATGGTCCATAATGCCTTACATTCTGATTTGGAAGTATCCAGGAGTGTTTTAACTTGTTACGACTTGTTAAAGTGGTTTACGCCACTTTAATGGGTCGTATGCGTAACTATGGTTTCGTATAGTTAACCAAGTCCTATGACAGGTCTACCATGTCAAAACTAGTTTAATTATGTTGTATGATCAGTTTATAAGTTAAAAATAATGACCATACATGTTTAAAACTATTTTTGTGCCAAAAAGGCATATTCGACATTTTAAAAATATATATAGTTGACTTGTCATTTCACTAACCAAACGACATGGCCATAAGATATAACCTCAGAGGGTTATTCCCTATATTACTATGGTTATATAAATGGGTTTGATCGGATCCTAAAGTTGACCAAACGGGTCAGATTGGAAAGTCAAAGCGGAAGTCAAACCGCTCGACTTTCGATTAAGGAAAAAGCGCTAAACTAGAAATGACGAGTTAGACATGTTAGAACATATCTAATAATGTTATAAAACTGATTTGGTGTTAAAAGTTTAAGTTCTAATACTCGAAAACACTTTCGTCGTAAAATGCATTTTTATGCACTTTTGACTTTTATTTCGTAAAAGTTTGACTCGTCATTTCGCCTACTAAATGTGATGATCATAAGGTGTAATCGCGAGGGATTATTACCTTCAAGATTACGATCACGTTGCAAAGTTCAATTTGAACTTTGACTTGACCAAAATGGTCAGAATAGTCAAACAAAAAGTCAATTTGTTTGACTTTTGCCTCATAACTAGCCAACATAATGAAAAAGAGACTAAGGAGAACACTTACTTGTGTTCTAGGAAGATTATGAACTCAGTAGGAGGCCTCTAAATAGAAGCAAGCTCCAGAAATGAGTGATTTAGGGAGGAAAGATGGAAATGAGCAAGGAAAGTGGTTCAACATGGTGGCTATTTATACCTGCAATGTGATCACAAGATCATGCCATGTGTTGGCCATCATTTCCAGATGTTAACTAGTGTGCTATGAGGTGTTAGAACCAGGAAAAAGGTGGCAAATACATGCTAGGTGGCATGAAATGTGAATGGTTGGCAGAACTTGGAGGCCAAGCAAAAATTCTGCAACTGGGGTCCCTTACAGACCGTATGGGTGTGGGTCTTACGGTTTGTAAGGCCCCTGGCGGGCAGAACTTTTACTTTTGACAGTTTTGGCCCCTAGACTTGTATTATCGCAGTTTTGTCATTTCTAACCCCTCTAACCTAATATTTAAACTTCATGAAGGGTATTAAGGCATATGAAATTTGGATCTTGTTCTGAATATGTCGTGAATATCATTCCGCTTGATCATACAATTTCGTACTTCGTAAATAAAATATAACATTTTATTGAATACAAAAATGATCGAAATTGTATAATGTTCAAAAATTGTAAATGTCACAACCTCCCATACTTTAAGAAATTTCATCCCGAAATTTAATCAGAGGAGACTTGTGAGAAAAGATGTGGGTATTTCGCTTTCATTTGATCCTCTCATTCGCAGGTAAATTGTAGGCCACGTTTGGATTCCTAGCGAACTTTAACAATCGGTATTCGTCTACGCTTGAGTTTCTTAACTTCACTGTCCATAATCTCCACAGGTTTCTCGACAAAGTTCATAGTGTTATCAATGCGGATTTCGTCAAGAGGAATGTGGAGGTTTCATCAGTTAAACACTTATTCAAGTTGGATACGTGGAAAGTTGGATGAACGTTCCCAAGTTCGGAGGTAGTTCGAGTTTGTAGGCTCCCTTTCCGATCCTTTCAACGATCCTAAAAGGTCCCACACATCGAGGTGCAAGTTTTCCTTTCTTTCTAAATCTAACCACACCTTTCCAAGGGGATACCTTGAGAAGGACATGATCACCAATTTGGAATTCCAAAGGCTTGCGTCGTTTGTCAGCGTAACTCTTTTGACGACTTCTAGCTGTCAAAAGGTTATTGCGAATTTTCATTATTTTGTCTGTTGTTTCTTGAATGAATTCAGGTCCGGTGATTTGAGCTTCACCAACTTCATTACAACAGATAGGCGAACACATTTTTTATCTTATAGAGCCTCGAATGGAGCCATGTTGATGCTGGAATGATAACTATTGTTGTAGGATAATTCGATCAAAGGCAGATGTGAATCCCAACTACCACCAAAGTCGATCACACAGGATCTAAGCATATCCTCAAAGATTTGGATTATCCTTTCGGTTTGTCCATCCATTTGAGGATGATAAGCCGTGCTCAAATTTAATTTGGTTCCCACGGCTGATTGCATGGTCTTCCAAAAACGAGATGAGAAACGAGCATCATGACCCGATATGATGGTCAAAGGAAGACCATGATGAGATACAATCTCATCGATATAGATCTTAGCAAGTTTGTCAGTAGAAAAATCCTCACGAATCGGCAAAAAGTGTGCTGACTCAGTCAGACTGTCAATGACTACCCAAATGGCATCATGACCTCTAGAAGTGCGTGGTAATTTAGAGATGAGATCCATAGCAATGTTCTCCCACTTTCATACCTGAATTTCTGGTTGTTCAAGCAAACCAGAAGGACGTTGATGTTCTGCCTTGACCTTAAGACAAGTAAGGCATTTGGTAACGTACAAGGCTATGTCCTTCTTCATACTCGGCCACCAATATTGGGTACGAAGATCCATGTACATTTTGTTTGCACCAGGATGAGTAGAATAACGATACTTGTGAGCCACGTTGAACTCGAACATAGTGGAGCTTGACACGTTCTTTACGACTAAGTGCGTTGGCTATGATATTCGCTTTACCAGGATGGTAGCCTCATGTTTAGTTCCTTCTTATTGAATATATGTTAGAGACTTTTGTGGTCAGTGAAAACCACATATTTGGTACCATAAAGGTAGTGTCTCCAAACCTTGAGAGCGAAAACAACAGCACCTAACTCAAGATCATGAGTTATGTAGTTCTTTACGATGAGTCATGTACAAGAAACCGTGTATTTGAATAATGGAGTGAGTAATCGCATGACAAGGACTCGTGAATTTTTCGTTGAGTTAAACGAGCGAATAGTCAGAAGGGTGAGATTTGGAGATGGGTCGTGTGTAAAACTCAAGGGAAAAGGCTCGATTTTGTTCGAAGGCAAAAGTGGCGAACAAAATTATTAACTGAAATTTACTATATTTCGGATCTTTGAAGTAACGTATTAGCCTGGGTCAGCAACTGAATCAGGATCGGAAGTTCGAATGAAAGATGATTTTCTGACTATGCATGATAGTGGTTGAAGATTGCTAATGAAGATCACCTCAAATCGGCTTTATAAAATTAAGCTCAAGATTGGTAGTCCAGCTTGTCTATAGGCGAAAATTGATAAAGAGTCTTGGTTGTGGCATGCCCGTCTTGGCAACATAAGTTTCGGTTCAGTCAATATGATGCACAAGCTAGCCGAAGGTGTTCCCGTGATAAAGCAGCAGAATCAAATGTTCGAGTTTTGCTTGGTCGACAAACAAATGAGAAATTCATTCCCAAAAAGGCGAGTTTTCGAGCTTTAGCGAAACTTGAATTAGTTCATGGCGATCCCTGTGGTCTAATCTCTCCACCTAATCCGGTAGGTAACATTTATATTTTGGTTCTTATTGACGAGTACTCATGGTATATGTGGTCTTTACTATTGAACAGTAAAAGTGACACATTCAAGTTCATCAAAAGATTCAAAACCAAAATTGAAAAGTAAACCGATATGACAATTAAAACATTCCATACCGATAGAGGTGGTGAATTTACTTCGCATGAATTTAATTGATTTTGCGATGAAGATGGAATGGCTCGCATGCTAATGGCTCCGTATGCTCCTCAGCAAAATAGTATAGTGGAAAGGTGAAACCGAACATTGCTAAACATGGTGTGAAGTATGATGAAAGCTAGAGCGGTTCTAAATTATTTTTGGGGTGAAGCGGTTCGTTATGAAACTTATATCATAAATTGGACTCCCACGCGCGCACCTGTCAGAGGTACACCGTTTGAAAATTTTTATGGTCTGAAACCGAACCTTGAAAATTCAAAAGTATTTGGTTGCATAGCCTATGAACACATTGTTAATAAGCATCTAAGAAAGTTAGAAGATGGATCAAAACCCCTAGTTCATCTTGGTTCGGGTGGTTACCGGCTATAAGACCGGTGTGAAAGAAAAATTATTATAAGTATACATGTGGAATTTGATTAAAAAAAGGGTGGAAATGGAACGATGTGAAACAAGATTATGGTGATCCGGGTTCATTTAAAGTTACGTGGGGTAACATAGTTGATGTGGGTTTTGGGTTATTAGGAGGTGGGCCACATAATTCATCAACATCAACGGCTGATCCTAATCAGTCCGTTAATGAGAATACTAGCAGCTTAGAAAGTAGGCATCATGGCAGCGATGTGGGCCATGATGCGCGCCCAATAACCAACAACAATAGTGATAGTTTTGGCAGCGCAGTAGCGAGCCACGTAGCAGCTTCTCTCACGACAAATGAGGTTTCGACCCATTCTGGCTCTGTAGGAGCTATGTCAGATGGTCAGAATGAATCAAACCAGGTCAGACGTTCTAAGTTAAAATATTACGAATTAAATTCAAACAAAACATGTGAAGAATTAATGTTAACTTTTGACGAGGAACCAAGAAATTTTACTGAAGCGAAAACGAAACCTGAATGGGTAAAAGCTATGAAAATTGAAATCGAGTCGCTTGAGGAAAATAACACATAGATGCAAACTTTTCTATCAAAAGGCGTAAAACCCATTGGGTTGAAGTGGGTGTTTAAGATGAAGAGAAACGTGGATGGTTCAATTAATAAACACAAGGCGCGATTGGTGGCAAAAGAATATGTTTAGCAACCAGGTATTGATTTTGATGAAGTATTCGCACTAGTAGCTCGACTCGAGACAATACGATTATTGATTGCTCTCGCGGCCAGGAAGGGATGGAAGATTCATCATTTAGATGTAAAAACGATGTTTCTTCATGGGGATTTAAAGGAAGATGTGTACGTGTGTCAACTAGAGGGATTCGAAAAACTAGGTGACAACCATAAAGTGTACGAATTGGCGAAGGCTTTATACCGTCTCATGCAAGCCCCGAGCGTGGAATATAAAGCTTGATGGTATTTTGAAGAATATGGGTTTTCATCGATGCATGCAAGAAAGTGTGGTTTATCGAAAAATGATTGATACTAATTATTTAATTGTTGCGGTTTATGTGGATATCTGTTCGTGACAGGAAACAATGTGGTTTTCATAAACGAGTTCAAGAAAATGATGGTGTTACGGTTTGAAATGTCAGATCTTGGTGAGCTAACTTATTACTTAGGTATCGAAGTTTCTCAAGATAAAGATTGTGTTAAAATCAAACAAGAAAGCTACGCCTTGAAGATTCTAAAAGAAGTCGACATGAAAGACTATAATCCAACTTTGTGTCCGATGGAACTTGGACTCAAGTTGTCTAAAGCCGAAGACGAATCGGAAGTGCCAGCGACTGATTTTCATAAGATTATGGGTTATCTTCGTAACTTATTACATACACGTCCAGATTTGTCCTATTAAGTCGGGTGCTTCGTTGAGACATGCAGAGCCCGAGATAATCAAATGCGATTTCTATTAAGCAAATTCTACGTTATCTTTGGGGAACAGTTTCCTTTGGGATAAAGTATGAGCAAAGTAAAAATCTGAAACTGGTCTGTTACAGTGATAGAAGTCATAATGTGGACAAGGATGAGGGACGAAGTACTACTGGTCATGTATTTTATCTTGGATCTTCACCAATCACGTGGTGTTCGCAAAAGCAAGCTACCGTGGCCCTATCTTCGTGTGAGGTTGAATTTATGGCAGCTACTGTAGCTGCATGTCAGGTAATTTGGCTCCGAGAGTTACTCGTAGAACTGATGGGATGGGAAAAACAGAAAGTACGGATTCGGGTTGATAATAAATCAACAATTGCATTATCAAATAATCCGGTTTTTCATGGTAGAAGCAAACATATCCAAAACCGTAATCACTTTATTCGCGAATGTGTGGAAAATGAACAAGTGGTGGTTGAGCATGTTTCTTGAGAAGAGCAGAAAGCAAATCCATTGACGAAAGCCTTGGCGTGAATCCGGTTCAAGGAGATGAGACAGTTACTCGGTGTACAAGAATTACCCTATGGGACTTGAAAATTTAAGGGGTGATTGTTGGCGAATTCTTGGTCGATTATGGCTATTTGCATGAAGATCGACCTAGGGGGTGGTGTTTGAGTGGATGTCAAATAATTAAACAATGGATAATTATCAACTTTCCTACGTGAGTAGAATAGGAATTGTTTAGATAATTATTGTGAGTTTAGTTAAATAGAATCCTAGTTATAGTCTAACACGAATAGGTTAGATTATATATACTAAACTGATAGTCTAACACGAATAGGTTAGATTATATATACCAAATCAGTTTGGTAGGGATGATGTATGAAGTTTTAAGTTAAGTTTTGTCATAATAAACATTGTTTGGGTGTTAGCCATCAATTGTGTGTTTCAATTGTTCTTGTATCTGGTACCAATTTTATAAGCCATCTGAGAAGTCATCTGTGTAGCCATATGAAAATATTCATCATAGCCAAGTAATACATTTCCAAAGAACACCTCATATTAGCCATGCATCATCATCATCGGCCCAACCACAACAAACCATCAAAGGAAACTTCTGACAACAACAGTAAACTAAACACTGAGAAAGAAGGAACCCCCAGACCTCAAATGAGCATAGACTCTTCATCATCAGTGTTGGAACTAATCTTGTCATAACTCAAAAGTTAGAGGATGCTAAAATTTTATTTTATTTTAGGTAGAATATCAGTAATTTTGGTAGCTTTATTTTATTTGGTTTCCTTATAGGAGTATGTTATTTGTTCTCCAAGAGGGTTGTTTAGTATAAAGATCATATGTTTAGGGTTTATGTACCTTGAATTTTAATTAAGGAGTTTTTTCTTGTTCAAACCATTGTTTTATTAAGTTAAAGAATGCTTGGTTTCCAATAATCAGAACATCTTAGATGATGTGACCATCATAGTGAAGAAAGCGTCTCAAATCGGTTATCTTCGACGGCCAGCATGGAAGTCAGCCGGAGAGAAAGAGCAAAACGGTTGAGATCTGCCAGAGAACACAATAAAGCTGTAATGCCTCGCTTTTTCGTACTTTCCTTAATTAGAAAGTGTAATTATATTTCTATTTATGGAAACTTGTATTCATATCGCATCCGTATTTCATTTCCCAATCTTATAATCCGACACTTTGATCGTAATAAAATTCATACCTGATACATACTTGTCTTACATGCATTTAATTGTTAAATACATGTTTACATACAAACCGATACTTGTTATACGTGCAAATACTTATACATTCATACTTGATACCTAAAATATACTTACATAAACATTATACACTTGAAAACATGCGAATATATCAAGTTTTACCATGACATGAAAGAAAAACGAAGTTCGGGGACTAAAAGTGACAAAAATCAAAGAAGTTTATGGAATATCACTTCTCGCGCCCTGCGACCGTCTTTTCTTGTGTCTCTTGTGGCCTGCGAAAGGGCATAATCCGCAGATTCTTGTTTCTAGCTCATGGAGGGCAAAAGTATGTTTGTTGGATTGTGTTTCTTGCATTTAATACTCACCTAACTCAACCCCCAAACCTCAACTATAAATACTCACCTCCTCCCACACTCATTTCACACCTCAAACACTTCTCTCTCTCTCTCTAAAGCTCTCTCTCAATCAAGAAAGTTCAAGACTTTCAAGATAACTCGGTGTTCCTCCAACTCTCCAAACCCTTCACGGAATACTCAAGTGGAAGCTTGCAAAAGCGTGAGTACACTTGACCCATTTTCCCTTTTTACACAACTTGGCTTGTAACATATTAACTTACAAAAATACACGAATACACACTACATGCTTTATACACTCGATCCGTTATACATGCTTATGGTTATGCTTAGGTCATGCTAAATTCATACATGCTTATTGTCATTAACTTAGCTAGCCCCAACTTAACATATATAGCGCTGTGGGAGCAGCACACCCCCCGTCGGGGTAATGTTAAGCTTAAGCTGGTACTTATTCTTATTCATACTTTAGTCTCGTTACTTCGTGTGACGAGGGACACTTAATACTTGTGGACACTTGGGTTTGACAATTAGTATTGCATGCTAGCCTACGTTGTATACAATTGCCATGTGGATTTGAGTAAACTCTTTTATACTTATGCTATATACTTAAACTTGTGTACTCGCCAATACCTTTGTATTGAACTATACTTTTAAAAGTTACAGGTTGATGTTGATGCTATGACGAATCTAGTAGGGACGACATAGAAACGCACCTAGAATGTTAGGCTTTTATGTTGTAATTTTGTTGAAAATGTTGTATTTCGATTTATGTTGTATTTGACAATCGATCTATGAAATGAAATGAATTTTGATTTAAATATTGTCGCAAGTAGTGTTATGATGCATTGAGCAATCTATAACTATAGGGAATTAGGTAGAATATCTATGTTCGACCTAGTCTATAGTTTAAGTGACCAAACTTGACCATTCTTGATTCATGTTTAAAATGCTAATTCATCCTATTTGCTCCTTCCTATTTCCGTTGGTCTTAATATATGCAATATGTCTTTCCTAAGAAATTTATACAATATACACGCTTGAAGACTTGAAGACACCCATACTATAAACGAGACGATCTCACCAAAATAGGGGTGAAACCTGCACTTTGGTGATCACTCTCAATCCGCGTAATCGACTTTTTCACGAAATTACTCCATCAAGTTAGGAGTGATATCCATACCTTGATGGAAAATTTCCATTTCATACTCTAGTGGACCCTTATCAACGAGTCAGAATTTGCTCATCGTTTGGTAAGTACTAACCACGCTTAGGGTACGATGTTGTCAAGTTAGGAGTGAAACCCACACCTTGTCAACTAGTCCCACTCCTCGATTTTTGGATCTCGCCAAGGTTTCGATTTTTCGATCAATTAGAGACGTGTATTTACTTGAAGTGTAAAATGTCGTTAATCGCTTCTCAACAAGAGCATTTTACCTATAGGCCAGAGCACGTTCCTCTAATTTGAAAGGATCTTTGATTCACTTTGGAATAGTCGACGCTTCTCAACCCAAAGCACTCCAATATTTTACTAAGCCTATCTTTTATGCTATCTCAATTTCTATGTGTTTTAATACTTATTACCTCATTCATTTCGAACACGATCCACAATTCGCACATCTTTCGCAATAAAAAACAATTTTAATTCTCGCAAACCAACTAAATTTATACTCCTTATGCAATCATATGTGTTTATACTTTTGAATACTTGTTATGCTTATGACATCTATGTGAACACATACGTATTACTTACATGCTCAAACGTGAATTTATTGTCGACCACTTATGTATGTTTTTCGCGAAACTCAAGCCGGAGAAATAAGTCAAGTCCAACTCCAACTCGACTATTTTCGTAACAATACTATATCAAAACTTATACTCAAACCTTTTATCATTGTTTCAATTTTTCTCATCTACCGTTGGTTGAATTTTCGTACAACAATAGTTATCATTCAAGCATCGGTATGGCTCCTTTTGAAGCTTTATATGGTCGTAAATGCCGATCTCCTGTATGTTGGCATGAAATTGGGGAAGCGCAAATCACTGGACCTGAGCTAATTAAAGAAACGACTGACAAAATTCTCTTGATTAGCGATAATCTTCTAGCAACTCAAAGTCGTCAAAAGAGTTACGCTGATAAGCGACGAAAACCTTTGGATTGGTGATCGAGTACTTTTGAAAGTATCACCGTGGAAAGGAGTAGTTCGCTTTGGTCAAAAGGGTAAGCTAGCACCACGTTACGTGGGACCATTCAAGATACTCGAAAGGGTAGGTCCTGTGGCTTACAAGCTTGACTTACCAGAAGAACTCAACAGAATTCATCCTACATTTCACGTATCAAACCTGAAAAAGTGTGTCGCTCTCGAAAATCTCCACATTCCTTTAGAAGATATTCAAATCGATGAATCAATGCACTTCGTTGAAAGACCTGTTGAAATTATGGACTTTGGTGAAAAGCATTTGAGACGAAGTCGTATCCCAATAGTCAGGGTGCGTTGGGAGTCAAAGCGAGGGCCTGAGTTTACTTGGGAACGTGAAGACTCAATGCGCGAAAAATACCCGCAACTTTTCCCAGTTACGACCGCTACTTAAATTTCGGGACGAAATTTCCAAAAGTAGGGAATACTATAACAATCGTGTAATTCGGGTTTCAAAACCCGCCTCGTAGGAATATTTCTTTTATTATTATAAGATATGGATTTTAGACAAATGAATAATAATAACAAACTTAAATATCTTATTTCTTTTGAATTCATGTGATATATATATATATAATAAATAAACAAATATATATATATATAGTGTTAAAAAAATCTGTTAAAAAGGGTTCAACCAGAATCGAACCCGGGTCACTTGTGACCACACCCACCACCCACACCGCTACACTGCACACACACATGTGATGAATCAAGGAAACAGTTAATATATATATATATATATATATATATATATATATATATGTTAGAACCAAACACATCCGTTTGATTTTGATCTGCGCGTATGAATCTGTAACAGTCCCTGAAATTACGGTCAATCAACGATTGCACCGTTTTTCTTTCCGAATCAACAACCATAACTCACCATAATCTCCATTAAAGATAGCAGCTTCGATGAATCAGTGAATGTGTTTTCGGTTGAAACTGAAAATCGAATCATGAGCTTTGAAGGTTGAGTGATTGAAACTGAAAACGGTTAATCTTGTCACTCTATATATACTCTGGGTTTTCTCTCCAATAATCGCTCACTCTCACTTAGTTTTCACTCACTCTTACACCGGAGGCTGTCGGAAAAATATCTTGGCGTCGTCGAAATTCTTCAGTTCAACGCCAAAATCAACAAGAAATCTTAACATCTCCGTTTGTTTCGGTACGAATATACACATTTTATTTACGTATTCAAATAAACTCAGGGAATTCAGTCGGGCAGTGGGTTTATGGGAAGAATATGAAGTGTAATAAGTACATATATGTAATAAAAATTGGTATCTACTCGGGTTAGACACCCAACCTAGTTGGATGGGCTGGGTGCACACAAGAGCCGAGGTCGCGGGTTCGAAACGTAGGAAGGGTGCTCGTCCGTTGAATTTTAAAAACCTTTTTAAACTTCAGAAATCCAGAATTAACTTAAAGAGTGAATAAGAATAATAAAAATCTTGTTTATAAACGGGTTAGACACGTAGCTCAGTTGGAAGAGCTGCGTGCACGTGAACAAGAGGTAGTGAGTTCGAATCGCGTCCCACGCAGTCAAGAAGTCAACAAACCGGTCAGGTTGTCAGACCTGACAATATTTTTATTTCTATTTTTATTCTTATTTTTTATTATTTCTTTATTTTAATTATTTATCGGTTACTTTTAAACCAATTAATATATATATATATATGTATGTATATATAATTACTAAGGATTTAATTATCAATAAAAAACATTACAAGCAACCATAAAATCTAACAAAAAGTAGTGAGTAAAATACTCATCTGGTTATATTTATCGAATTATCGTATTATTGTTTTAGGTTAGTATTTGGTTCGTCGTTTAAAATCCTCAGTTCGTGCGCAACTTTCATCAATCAAGAAAACGCACCCACGGTGAGTGAATCCTTACGAATTCCCCTTTTTATTCATGTTTTGGGGTGTATCATGTGTCGTACGTGTTTTATTTATTTTAACTCTTGTGCTAACATAATCCTGTGATCAAAAGTGTATATTTTTTTGTAAGGTTATGTGTGGTTACATTTTATCATTTCAGTGCAATCATTCATTAGGCCCATCAGTTCCTCGTGGGATACGAGTTGAGCATCAGGTGCCTCGTTAGATCGGCTCCGTTTGATTGAGCCTTGATCTCAAGTTCATCATTCATCATGTCATGTGTTCATTATGGATATTATTTGGTTTGTGATGGTTTGGATATACATACTTATGCTCACCTATGATTCATGCACAAATTTTTATTTAAACAACTAATATAACAATTGTTCAAATGTTTTACTTAGATTCACTCGCCAACCTTTGTTGATCCAAATCTTTTGGTTTACGCATGATACAAGTGAACAAGCTTAGGGAGAGAAACACATAGGGATAGCCTTAGAAGAATAAATCAATCAATTATGTTATGAACAATGTTTTGATTTTAATGGTGCTTGTATGACTCGTTGTGTTTGAATTTTTGAATTTAATTTCAATTAAATAAAAATGAAACTTATTAGTAAATGTCATGAGATTTGGTGATAACCCAATTATGCCCCGACTTTTATTAATGCTGCGGGTCGGGGTGTGAAAGATTGGTATCAAAGCTTGTGACTATAGGGATATAGGATAGATCATTAGACCCTGAGAGCCTATACTATAGTTGATTGGATTGTTTATGTGTTATATGCGAAACTCATGATGTTTATATGTTTTATGTTTATTTTTCACACACCAATACATGCAAGCACTCTCATTAATACATGCTAATATGTGGTGTTCAAATATAGTTTATATGTTGATAACATACGTGACTACGCAAGCACACACATCATGATTTCAAATTTTTGTGATTCTTCTCAAATATTTTGCAATGTTTTCATGATTTTCAATCACTTCAAAGTGAGTTCTACGACGGGCATGTAGTAACTGGAAGGATGCAAGTACCGGTAGTCGGGACATCCTGTCTAGGCCTGGCATTAGTATAGATCCAAATAATGGACCAGTTTGCCTACCTGGGGACTAACGATGAGAGTACAAAGGACCTATTAGGCCAAAGCATGCCCCACCAAACGTCGTATGAACTAACCCCACTTTGAGTCGTCATCGTGTCTATACCTGGACACATTCTGACCTTATACCTAACCATTATGTTTTATGATTTTCATTCGGGTAATGCTAGCATTAGCAGGCCAACGCCAATGTGAACCCTACCACGCCCAGTAGTCATGGGGGCCAAGGCTGACGTATGGGAGACATTTGGAGGCCAATCTAAAGCAAACCCAAGACATCCTATGGATGTAGCTGCATTTTTATCATTATTTTATGTTGTTTTCATTTTTTACGACACATGACGCCTAAGAACGTTCAATTCGTAATCTCGCTTCGTATTTTCCTGTAGATGTCTGCTAGACACTCTCGAGGCTGTAGAAGGTCGGGAAGATCTAGCGAGCGTATTGCCATTCACATTGCTCAACAGATGGCTGCTGTACTACCTGATATCGTCGTGCAAGTTCAACAAGCACTCGCCGCCAATCCCACTAACCCCACCAACCAAGGTGGGCAAAACATCGCCAACCCTCCTCCCAACACCACCAAATGTACCTACAAGCATTTCAAGTCGTGGATTCCCCAAAATATGAAGGGACTGAAGGTGTCACTGCTCTCCTCCGTTGGTTTGAGGAGATGGAAAGCACTTTCCTCAACTGTGATTGTCCCGATGATCGCAAGGTGCGCTATGCTACCGGTCAGCTGTTTGGAGTAGCACTTACCTGGTGGAACACCGAAAAGGGTAAGCGAGGTGCTGAAACTGCTATGGCCTTGACTTGGGATGAGTTGAGGGAAATTATGACAAGACGCTCTGTCCAAGGAGCGATATCAAGAAACTGGAAGACGAGTTTTATTCATTAAAACAAAAGGAGGGAGACCACACTACTTACAACAAGAGATTCCTCGAGTTGAATCAGATTGTCCCTAACCTGTTCACTCCTCTCTATCGTCTAATCGAGCATTACATTTGAGGTCTTCCCTCGAAAATTCAAGATTCGGTGTTAAGTACTTCACCTGCAACACTCGAAGCTGCCATGGAACTAGCTACCGAGCTAACGGAAAATCGCATTCGAAATGGCGATTTTAAGGATGAGAAGAAAAAAGAAAAGACACCTGCTAAACCCCAAACCCAACACCAGCTGGTTCATCTTCCAAATTTGCTGGAAAGAGGAAGCGTAATGGGAAAAATTTCGCCGTTACTCAAACCAATCCCCCCATCACTGCTGCCCCAATCACACAAGTTGCTCCTCAAGCCACCCCATTCAAGAAGCCATATACTAGTTCACATCCAAAATGTAGCCGATGACAGTACCATCATTCCCCTGAAAACCCTTGCCAATACTGCACAAGTTGTGGCCGCGCTGGTCACACGATTCAAACTTGCCGTATCCTCCAAAAACCAAATCGCAACTCACCACAAGCCCAAACCAATAATCAAGTGGTGGGCCAAGCCCCAAATCAACAACCCTTACTTTTACCACCTGCGCAACCTATGGCTCAATCCTACTACCAACCCAACTACCCAATGATGCAACCTGTCAGGGCATGCTTCAACTGTGGCGATCCCACCCATTTTCGTAACACCTGTCCATGCCTGGTGAACATCATTAATGCTCAAGCTCAAGCCAATCCGGTGAACCAAGCCAATCAAGCTAATCCACCTGCTAGAGGAAGAGCTTTCAATATCAACGCCAACCAAGCTAGGGCTGATAACAACGTGGTCAATGGTACGTTCCTTATTAACGGTATTTATGAATCCATACTATTTGATACTGGTGCGGATAAGAGTTTTGTATCCTTAGAATTCGAATCTATTCTTGATTTATCTCGCGTTAGTCTCGCTGAACTATTCACGATGGAAGTTGCTGATGGTGAACCGATTGTGTTAGACTCGATCATTCGTGGTTGTACTCTTACTCTTAACAACCACGACTTTTCAATTGATCTTATTCCAATGAAGTTGGGTAGTTTCGACGTTATTATCGGCATGGACTGGCTTAGTCAGCATCATGCAGAAGTTGTGTGCTATGAAAAACTTATTCGAATTCCTCTCGCTAACGGTCAAACTTTACGCATTTTCGGTGAAACTCCTTCTAAAGGGTTTAAATTAATGTCATGCCTCCAAGCTTGTAGATATCTTCGCAAAGACTATATCGCGTTTCTAGCTCATATCGTCAAGAAGGAAGGCAAGGAAAGGAAGCTCGAAGATATTCCCAAGGTTAAAGAATTTCCTCAAGTTTTCCCTGATGACATTTCAGGACTTCCTCCTGTGCGAGAAGTCGAGTTTCGAATTGATCTTGTACCTGGTGTACACCAATCGTAAAATCCCCCTATAGGTTGGCCCCATCTGAGATGCAAGAATTGGCTAGTCAGCTACAAGAGTTGACTGACAAAGGATTCATACGTCCTAGCTCATCACCATGGGGTGCGCCTGTTCTCTTTGTAAAGAAGAAAGATGGAACTTTTCGTATGTGCATCGGTTATAGAGAGCTCAACAAGCTGACCATTAAAAATCGCTATCCATTACCTCGTATTGATGACCTCCTTGATCAACTGCAAGGTGCCACCTGTTTTTCAAAGATCGACCTTCGCTCTGGTTATCACCAACTTAGAGTGCGTGAAGAAGATATTCCCAAGACTGCTTTTCGAACTCGTTATGGTCATTATGAATTCATGGTTATGCCTTTTGGGTTAACCAATGCTCCTACTGTCTTCATGGATTTGATGAATAGAGTGTGCAAACCCTATCTCAATCGTTTCGTCATAGTTTTTATTGATGATATTCTTATCTACTCCAAGACCAAAACCGATCATGAGCGACATCTTCGACTTATCCTAACACTCTTGAGAACCGAAAAACTCTATGCTAAGTTCTGGAAATGTGAGTTTTGGTTGAAAGAAGTGCAATTTCTTAGTCATGTCGTGAATAACAAAGGGATTCATGTTGACCCTGCGAAGATCAAAGCGGTGCAAGAATGGCAAGCGCCACGTACTCCTACTGAAGTTAGGTCATTTCTTGGTCTAGCTGGTTATTATCGATGTTTTATTGCAAATTTCTCTTGTATCGCTGTTCCGCTCACAGCCTTGACTCACAAGGACAAACCATTTATTTGGGGACCCAAACAAGAAGAGGCTTTCCAAACTTTGAAGCAAAAACTTTGTGATGCACCTATACTTACACTCCCTGATGGTTGCGAAGACTTTGTGGTTTATTGTGACGCGTCAGGGCAAGGGTTAGGTTGTGTTCTAATGCAAAGAGGAAAGGTGATAGCCTACGCCTCAAGGAAACTCAGAGTGCATGAGAAGAATTATACCACTCACGACCTAGAAGTTGGAACAGTTGTGCTCGCCCTTAAGATATGGAGACATTACCTCTATGGTACCAAGTGTGAAATCTACACTGACCACAAGAGTCTTCAGCATATCTTTAATCAAAAGGAATTGAACATGGGGCAACAACGATGGGTTGAATTTCTAAACGACTATGATTGCAAAATTCGATATCATCCTGTCAAGGCTAATGTTGTGGCTGACGCCCTCAGTCAAAAAGAATATGCAAACTCAATTCGTCTTTTGTGTTTTCAAATTGTGACCGATCTTAAAAACCGAATTAGAGCAGCTCAACATATTTCCGTCACGGAAAATGATGTACGAGATGAACTGTCTTGTGGAGTTGAAACTCAGTTAGAGTCCAAATCGGATGGTATTCTCTATTACTTAAATCGTATATGGGTACCTGATCATGATGATCTTCGTGTTTTTCTCATGAATGAGGTGCACAAAACTCGATACTCTATACATCCAGGAGCCGATAAAATGTATCAAGATCTACGATACTCCTACTGGTGGCCTGGCATGAAGAAAGATATTGCTATATTTGTTTCCAAGTGCCTTACATGTTCCGAAGTGTAAGCTGAACATCAAAGACCTTCAGGACTTCTTATCAATCCGAGATACCTGTATGGTAGTGGGAAACATAACCATGGATTTCATTACCGGGTTACCTCGCACCTCCAGTGGGTATGACACCATTTGGGTTATCATTGATCGTCTCACTAAGTCAGCTCATTTCATCCCTATCCGTGAAGACTTCAAAAATGAGAAATTAGCTCGTATCTATATCAATGAAATTGTAAGCCGTCATAATGTACCCTTAATTATCATATCAGATCGAGATGTCGTTTTACCTCACAGACATGGCAAGCTGTACAGTCTGCTATGGGTACACGTTTAGATCTTAGTACTGCCTTCCATCCTCAAACTGATTGCCAATCTGAGCGCACCATACAAACCCTTGAAGACATGTTGCGAGCATGTGTCATAGTCTTCAAAGGTAATTGGGACACTCATCTACCATTGGTTGAATTTTCGTACAACAATAGTTATCATTCAAGCAACAGTATGGCTCCTTTTGAAGCTTTATATGGTCGTAAATGCCGATCTCCTGTATGTTGGCACGAAATTGGGGAAGAGCAAATCACTGGACCTGAGCTAATTCAAGAAACGACTGACAAAATTCTCCTGATTAGTGATAATCTTCTAGCAGCTCAAAGTCGTCAAAAGAATTACGCTGATAAGCGACGAAACCTTTGGAGTTTTGTGTTGGTGATCGAGTACTTTTGAAAGTATCACCGTGGAAAGGAGTAGTTCGCTTTGGTCAAAAGGGTAAGCTAGCACCACGTTACGTGGGACCATTCAAGATACTCGAAAGGGTAGATCCTGTGGCTTACAAGCTTGACTTACCATAAGAACTCAACAGAATTCATCCTACCTTTCACGTGTCAAACCTGAAAAAGTGTGTCGCAGACAAAAATCTCCACATTCCTTTAGAAGATATTCAAATCGATGAATCAATGCACACCGTTGAAAGACCTGTTGAAATTATGGACTTTGGTGAAAAGCATTTGAGACGAAGTCGTATCCCAATAGTCAGGGTGCGTTGGGAGTCAAAGCGAGGGCCTGATTTTACTTGGGAACGAGAAGACTCAATGCGCGAAAAATACCCGCATCTTTTCCCAGTTACGACCGCTACTTAAATTTCGGGATGAAATTTCCAAAAGTAGGGGATACTATAACAATCGTGTAATTCGGGTTTCAAAACCCGCCTCGTATTGAAAGGAATATTTCTTTTATTATTATAAGATATGGATTTTAGACAAATGAATAATAATAACAAACTTAAATATCTTATTTCTTTTGAATTCATGTGATATATATATATATAAATATATATATATATATATATAGTGTTAAAAAAATATGTTAAAAAGGGGTTCAACTAGAATCGAACCCGGGTCACTTATGACCACACCCACCACCCACACCGCTACACTGCACACACACATGTGATGAATCAAGGAAACAGTTAATATATATATATATATATATATATATATATATATATATGTATATATATATATACATATGTTAGAACCAAACACATCCGTTTGATTTTGATCTGCGCGTATGAATCTGTAACAGTCCCTAAAATTACGGTCAATCAACGATTGCACCGTTTTTCTTTCCGAATCAACAACCATAACTCACCATAATCTCCATTAAAGATAGCAGCTTCGATGAATCAGTGATTGTGTTTTCGGTTGAAACTGAAAATCGAATCATGAGCTTTGAAGGTTGAGTGATTGAAACTGAAAACGGTTAATCTTGTCACTCTATATATACTCTGGGTTTTCTCTCCAAAAATCTCTCACTCTCACTTAGTTTTCACTCACTCTTACACCGGAGGCTGTCGGAAAAATATCTTGGCGTCGTCAGAATTCTTCGGCTCAACGCCAAAATCAACAAGAAATCTTAACATCTCCGTTTGTTTCGGTACGATATACACATTTTATTTACGTATGATGTTTCGTCAATTGATTCAAATAAACTCAGGGAATTCAGTCGGGCAGTGGGTTTATGTGAAGAAGGTGAAGTGTAATAAGTACATATATGTAATAAAAATTGGTATCTACTCGGGTTAGACACCCAACCCAGTTGGATGGGCTGGGTGCACACAAGAGCCGAGGTCGCGGGTTCGAAACGTAGGAAGGGTGCCAGTCCGTTGAATTTTAAAAACCTTTTTAAACTTCAGAAATCCAGAATTAACTTAAAGAGTGAATAAGAATAATAAAAATCTTGTTTATAACGGGTTAGACACGTAGCTCAGTTGGAAGAGCTGCGTGCACGTGAACGAGAGGTAGTGAGTTCGAATCCCGCCCCACGCAGTCAAGAAGTTAACAAACCGGTCAGGTTGTCAGACCTGACAATATTTTTATTTCTATTTTTATTCTTATTTTTTATTATTTCTTTTTTTAATTATTTATCGGTTACTTTTAAACAATTATATATATATATATATATATATATATATATATATAATTACTAAGGATTTAATTATCAATAAAAACATTACAAGCAACCATAAAATCTAACATAAAGTGGTGAGTAAAATACTCATCTGGTTATATTTATCGAATTATCGTATTATTATTTTAGGTTAGTATTTGGTTCGTCGTTTAAAATCCTCAATTCGTGCGCAACTTTCATCAATCAAGAAAACGCACCCACGGTGAGTGAATCCTTACGAATTCCCCTTTATATTAATGTTTTGGGGTGTATCATGTGTCGTACGTGTTTTATTTATTTAAACATTTGTGCTAACATCATCTTGTGATCAAAAGTGTATATTTGTTTGTAAGGTTATGTGTGGTTACATTTTATCATTTCAGTGCAATCATCATTAGGCCCATCAGTTCCTCGTGGGATACGAGTTGAGCATCAGGTGCCTCATTAGATCGGCTCCGTTTGATTGAGCCTTGATCTCAAGTTCATCATTCATCATGTCATGTGTTCATTATGGATATTATTTGGTTTGTGATGGTTTGGATATACATACTTATGCTCACCTATGATTCATGCACAAATTTTTATTTAAACAACTAATATAACAATTGTTCAAATGTTTTACTTAGATTCACTCGCCAACCTTTGTTGATCCAAATCTTTTGGTTTACGCATGATACAGGTGAACAAGCTGAGGAGAGAAACACATAGGGATGGTCTTAGAAGAATAAATCAATCATGTTATGAACAATGTTTTGATTTTAATGGTGCTTGTATGACTCATTGTGTTTGAATTTTTGAATTTAATTTCAATTAAATAAAAATGAAACTTATTAGTAAATGCCATGAGCTTTGGTGATAACCCAATTATGCCCCGACTTTTATTTCCGCTGCAGGTCGGGGTGTGACACGTGCCATGAGAAATTCGGTGTTTTCCCGCACCTTGTTAAATACATTTGATTCATAACAAACTTTGGTGACTCCACTTCAAAATGATTAGTACTCGATTACCCATGACAAAGTTTCATTCTCAAAATCATTAGCTTTAGCCGCCACAACTATCTCTAGCATCTCTCAACAATCCATGTCGCGTTTTATCCGATATTCATACCATTTTACACCTCACATACACCTCCCGAATCATTCACTACCATACCATGATTTTTCCAATTTTTCCCTTAACCTTTCATCCAACTTTATTTACAGCAAATCAGCCTAAACGTTCAATCCATTTAAAAAAACGTCCCCACCGGCTCAATCTTTTAAAATGTTCCTTTTCTTTAAAACCATTTTCACTCTTATCTACGCACAAACTTCAACTAGTCGATCTATTACCGCCAAAACCTTTTAGAAACCGTAAATACTTACCATCCTAGTTCTCTCCAATAAATATTTTCTACAACAAGTGATTTTACTAATACGGCTTAGAACTGAAAAAACTTTTCTTACAACTTATGGTGCGTACCGCTCATTTTAATCAAAATACATCCTTAGTCATACTAAAACCTTCCTCTTAGGTCGCACTCTTATAAAATACTCCTTACAATGAGTTGTCCAGACCCAATAAAACTCACTTGCTTACACACACACATACACGTTTTTACTTATTCTGTACACATTTACGATTGGTGTCTCAAAAACACCTTAGTCAAACAAATTACTTTCGCGAACCTACCATTTTTTTCCTTGAAGATTTTGATACATATTGACACACTTATACATGAACTCCCAAAAACTTTAAACTTCAAAATCTTGATTTTGGCCAAACATTTTCACCAAAATGACATCTTTTCCAAAGTCTTCCTCTTGAAAAAATTTCGGGACCAAATTTCCTAAAGAGGGGAGACTGTAACGCCTCGCTTCTTCGTACTTTCCTTAATTAGAAAATGTAATCGTATTTCTATTTATGGAAACTTGTATTCGTATCGCATTCGTATTTCATTTCCCAATCTTATAATCTGACATTTTGATCGTAATAAAATTCATACCTGATACATACTTGTCTTACATGCATTTAATTGTTAAATACGTGTTTACATACAAACCGATACTTGTTATACGTGCAAATACTCATACATTCATACTTGATACCTAAAATATACTTACATATACATTATACACTTGAAAACATGCGAATATATCAAGTTTTACCATGACATGAAAGAAAAACGAAGTTTGGAGACTAAAAGTGACAAAAATCAAAGAAGTTTATGGAACATCACTCTCGCGCCCTGCGACCGTCTTCTCTTGTGTTTCTCGTGGCCTGCGAAAGGGCATAATCCGCAGATTCTTGTTTCTAGCTCATGGATTGGGCAAAAGTGTGTTTGTTGGATTGTGTTTCTTGCATTTAATACTCACCTAACTCAACCCCCAAACCTCAACTATAAATACTCACCTCCTCCCATACTCATTTCACACCTCAAACACTTCTCTCTCTCTCTCTCTCTCTCTAAAGCTCTCTCTCAATCAAGAAAGTTCAAGACTTTCAAGGTAACTCGGTGTTCCTCCAACTCTCCAAACCCTTCACGGAATACTCAAGTGAAAGCTTGCAAAAACGGGAGTACACTTAACCCATTTTCCCTTTTTACACAACTTGGGTTGTAACATGTTAACTTACAAAAATACAAAAATACACACTACATGCTTTATACACTCGATCTGTTATACATGCTTATTGTTATGCTTAGGTTCATGCTGAATTCATACATGCTTATTGTCATTAACTTAGCTAGCCCCAACTTAACATATATAGCGCTGTGGGAGTAGCACACCCCCCGTCGGGGTAATGTTAAGCTTAAGCTGGTACTTATTCTTATTCATACTTTAGCCTCGTTACTTCATGTGACTAGGGACACTTAATACTTGTGGACACTTGGGTTTGACAATTAGCATTGCATGCTAGCCTACGTTGTATACAATTGCCATGTGGATTTGAGTAAACTCTTTTATACTTATGCTATATACTTAAACTTGTGTACTCGCCAATACCTTTGTATTGAACTATACTTTTAACATGTTACAGGTTGATGTTGATGCTATGACGAATCTATTAGGGACGACATAGAAAAGCACGTAGAATGTTAGGCTTTTATGTTGTAATTTTGTTGAAAATGTTGTATTACGATTTATGTTGTATTTGACAATTGATCTATGAAATGAAATGAATTTTGATTTAAATATTGTCGCAAATAGTGTTATGATGCATTGAGCAATCTATTTCGTCTCACTCCGATGTTTCCGCCATTGGTTGGGGTGTGACAAAAGCAACCCAGAAAGTAAAGCAACTTTTGATTGGTCGGGAATCCAAGATTGGATTTGGTATGGATAATCAGAAAGAAGGGGTCATAAAACTCAAATCAACACCCCATAGAGACGGCTCAAACCTAACGTCTCTGGTCGCCAGAGAAGCAAGTGAATCAACCCCTGAGTGAAAGCAACGGTGGTGGGTTATAAAACCCTACCAAAAGCACAGATAAAGAAGCATATAGTAAACTAAAAAAGCACAAAATGCTCTCAAAGCACAAAGTACAAACACTAACGCATTAGAAAGTTGCAAGTTAATACTATATAAATTCTAGGAGTAAATCTAAAGGTTAGTGCATGCATCAAATTTGTTTTGTTAACCAAAGATGTTTGCCTAATGCGGAAGCCATTAGCTCAATACGAAAGTTAGTTTAGGTGAGACAGATCCTTTTGGAATGTAGTATTATATATTTTTCACCAAACAAACATCCCGAAAGACATTTGATATCACTCTCTAGAGATGTCATTGCACTTGGAGAAGACAAACACAATTTCAACCGGTTTTCAATATTCAATACTACTATGTGACCTAAATTTTCAAACCATAATGTTTGAAAATCTTCTTTTTTGGTAAACTAAGACCATCTACAATAAGAAGCTCTAAATAATTCATAAACATGCCTAGTCAGTTATCACATCAGAAAACTCAATTTCAAAAATCATCCAAAACTCTTTCAATAAAGAATCCTAAAAACATCAAAATTAAAACATTGTCAAATCATAGGTAAAGTTATCCTACAAAGTCTTTTAAAAATATTAAGTGTACAAAGACAAAATGGATCACAAAATATAACATATTGTCCAGCAAAACATAACACAATGCCGAAAAATACAACACAATGTCGAGAAAAATACACAAGATTAGTCGCAAAAAAATACAATGAAGCAAAAACAATGATAACTAAAAGGACACAATGATCCAAACAAAATTTATTAAATCTACAAGCTAAACATCCAAAAGTTAAAACATAAAATCTCATATGACATAAAATCTCATATCGTAGAGTTCGATGAGATCAGACAGTTTTAATGCCACTTGAATGGATGAATCGTAGTTTGTTTCATAACCTTCTTACGACTTCTTATTTTTAGAATAACTTGTTTTTGCTTAACCGTCACATCATAACCACCTTTTACATTTACTTATCTTTTAGTTACCAATATTTTCATTAACCACCTTTTACATTTACTTATCTTTTAATCTTTTAGTCACCAATCTTTTCATTAGAATTAACTATATTAAGATTTGGAAATATAAATTATACATTATATAACTTAATATAACAAAATTATTAGAACTTTACTTTTTATAATTCTATAATTTTAAAATGTCTTTTAACATACAACTTTTGAGAATTTATTTAATAGTACTGTAAAGTAAAGTGTATTCTTTATCTCTCGTTTTCCCAGTTTTTACACAAAACACATGGACTGAAAATGGAGACAAAAAACACAGAAGCTAAGGAAAAATAGCCTCGTGGCCCAATAACACATGCTAAAAAAGGGCATGTTCTAATGTTTTTACTTTGTTTACGAAAACGTGCCTGCTCATAATATTCTGTTCCATTGTTTAACTTCATAATATATTTGAATCCCAACAATGGTTTCTCCTGATATATTGTGCATGCTCACAATATTATTGCACAATTCTCGTTAGTGCATGGTAAATTGATCACACGAAGGTTCTGATGTTTACATTCAAAAAAGAATTAAAAGGCTAACCACATCCGCTTAACCTATCTAGATCAATCAAGCAAAAGAAGGGCATGTTTGGCTTACTTGCTTTATCTAGGGTCTATATTCTGTCCGGCCATGTGCATGGAAAACATAATAAAATGCTTTGACTTTAATTCTAAAGGAATCTAAGAACCTATACTAAATCTGCAAAGATGTTTGTTCCAAAGTATGGGTACTGACATGTTTGCGTTCATTTCTAAAAAAAAGACTAACAAGGAGATAATCAAGGATAAAAAAGAAAAATAAAAAATGAAAAAAGATAATAGTATCAAAATTAAGGGGGTGTGAAAATTATATAAATTAACCTTACAAATAAAAAAAGAAAACTAAATCAATTTCCTAAATTTTCTGAAAAAGTTTGAAGATTTTGGGTTTTGATCAAATCAATGTATTAGTTGGAATATGTAGTGACAATTTCCTAACAAAGTAGAAGTTACTCACAGGGTAAAAGAGAGATCAAACAAAGTAGAAGTTACTCACAGGGTAAAAAGAGATCAAATTAATTTAGGGTGTGCATATTGGCACACCAATATGCCTATTTGCACATCATACCCTACCTACCTTATACGCTGCGTACAGGTCTATACACAGCGTAGGTACACAACCAGACAGTCAACCTCGTATCATGTCAAATCTGTCTAACATATGCTGCGTATAGCTCTATACGCAACGTAGGTACAGAGTACATATACGCTGCGTAAAGAGCTACACGCAGCGTATGGCACACAGATTTGACATTGATACGATGTTGTCTAGGCACATGTATAAAGTTATACGCCGAGTATTGAGCTATATGAGGCCGATAATTGTGAATTCAAATCAGTATTTAGACATCAATCTCTGCCTACGAATTCGAAACCGTATTCTTCACATACTAAGTTATTTACTTTATTGGTGGAGCTAAAATGTCACCATTTTGGGACGGGAATTATTTCTTTAATCGCTATTCTAATGACGCATGGGGGTGTAAATAATGCTTACGAGGAGGAGGAGGTTGTGTCTGGCGTCCCTGTTGATCAAAACATACAATTGCCAGACCTGAACGAGGCTCCGACTCCACCTGTTGATGAACCATATTACCCGGCGTATCAAGTGTATCCGAATTACGAATACAGGTATGAATCTCCGTATGTGCAACAAGGTAATCCAGATGGATACGTAGAATACGGTGCCGAGAATGCCCCTGTTGATGAACCATATTACTCGGTACAGCAATCGTATCCAGATTATAGATACGGGTGTGATGTTTCTTACGTGCAACAAGATAGTTCGGATAGATACAGAGGATACGGTGATGAGCCTTCGAACGCACCAATGATGATGATTATCAACCCTCTAACCCGGGCAATCCGTTTCAAATTGCTCGAGTATCACATTAATATTTGTATTATTGTTAAAATTATAATTATTATTGTTATTACTGTTAATATTTGTAATCTTCTACCTTTACGTACACTACGTATAGAGCTATAAGAAGCGTATATAAAGTATGCAAAAGGTCTAATATACCCTTGGATTCTGCTGCATATAGACCCTTTTTAGGGGTAAAAGGGTAATTTTCTATTAAGTCACTGATACTTTGACCATGGAAAATTACCCTTTTACCCCTGAAAGGGGTCTATACGCATCTGAGTCTAGGGGTATATTAGACCTTTTGCATACCTTATATACAATGCGTATAGCTATATACATAGCGGATAGGACTTCGTACAAACCAGCTTCATCCACTACGCAGTTTAGTATACCCCCAAATCAAATACACACACATACGAGCGGGAAAATACGACGATTACATATTGGACCGCATACGAAGCGTATTTGAAGCATAAAACAGGTAATTCTTCAACCCTAGTTCATTAATTTCGGATTTCTTACGTATTTCATCCGTAATTTAGTTGCATTTTAGGTAAATTGTAGAATTTGAAGGTTGTGGATTAGTTGTATTTGTTATGTATTTCATCTGTGGTGTTAGTTTGATCAGTAGGTTGTGGATTAGGTGTATTTGGTATGTACCGAGCGAATACAAACCATATGAAACTGGGTTAGGGTTTATGGTATTTGGTATGTGGGTATGTGGGTCTGCGAATATGAACCGTATGAAATTGAGCGAATACGAGCGTCGAAACTTAGATAGTCGTAAATATATAATATTTTTATTATTTAGTCGAAGTCGTCCGTAACGCGCGTAGGTCCCTAACGAGCGTCGAACTGTAGATAGACGTAATTATATAATATTTTTATTATTTAGTCGAAGTCATCCGTAACGAGCGTAAGTCCAGCGTCGAAACTTGGATAGTCGTAAATATATCATAAGTTTATTATTTAGTTGATGTCATCCGTAATGCGTGTAGATCCCTAACGAGCGTCGAAACTTAGATAGTCGTAAATATATAATAAGTATATTATTTAGTCGAAGTCGCCCGTAACGCACGTAGGTCCCTGACGAGCGTCGAACCATAGATAGTCGTAATTATATAATATTTTATTATTTAGTTGAAGTCGTTCATAAAGAGCGTAGGTCCCTAATGAGTGTCGAACCATAGATAGTTGTAATTATATAATAAGTTTATTATTTAGTCGATGTTGTCCATAACGCGCGTAGGTCCATAACGAGCGTCAAAACTTCGAAAGTCGTAAATAGATAATAAATTTATTATTTAGTCGAAGTCGTCCGTAAAGCGCGTAGGTCCCTAACGAGCGTCGAAACTTAGATTGTCGTAAATATATAATACGTTTATTATTCAGTCGATGTTGTCCGTAACGCGCGTAGGTCCCTAACGAGCGTCGAAACTTATATTGTCATAAATATATAATAAGTTTATTATTTAGTCGATGTTGTCCGTAATGTACATAGGTCCGCAACGAGCGTCAAACCGTATATAGTCGTAATTATATAATACTTTTATTATTTAGTCGAAGTCGTCCATAAAGAGCGTAGGTCCCTAACGAGCGTCGAAACGTAGATAGTCGTAATTATATAATAAGATTATTATTTAGTCGATGTCGTTGTCGTTCGTAACGCACGTAGTTCCGTAAGAGTGTCGAAACTTAGATAGTCGTAAATATATAATAATTTTATTGTTTAGTCAAAGTCGTATGTAACGCGCGTAGATCCCTAACGAGCGTCGAAACTTAGATACTCGTAAAAATATAATAATTTTATTGTTTAGTCAAAGTCGTCCGTAACGCGCGTAGGTCCCTAACGAGTGTCGAAACTTAGATTGTCATAAATATATAATAAGTTTATTATTTAGTCGAAGCCGTCCGTAACGCACGTAGGTCCCTAACGAGCGTCCGTCGTAAATTTATAATAAGTTAATTATTTAGTCGAAGTCGTCCATAGCGCGCGTAGGTCCCTAACGAGCGTCGAAACTTAGATTGTCGTAAATATATAATAAGTTTATTATTTAGTTGATGTCGTCCGTAACGCGCGTAGGTCGGTAACGAGCGTCAAAACTTAGATAGTCATAAATATATAATAAGTTTATTATTTAGTCGAAGTCGTCCGTAACGCGCGTAGGCCCTTACCGAGAGACGAACCTTAGATTGTTGTAAATATATAATAAGTTTATTATAAACGCGGGTCGAAATCCGTAACGACTCAAAAATTTATAATATTTTAATTATTTACTCGATGTCGTCTGTAACGACAGTACGTCCGTAACGAGCGTCGAATCCGTAACTAATAAAAAATTTATGATGCTTTTATTATTTATTCGATGACGTCCATAACAAGCGTACGTCCCTAACGAGCTTCGAATCGTAACAACTGAAAAATATATATTATTTTTTATTATTTAGTCGATGTCATCCGTAACGAGCATACGACCCTTACGCGCGTCGAAGCCGTCATGATTAAAAATATATAATATTTTTATTATATGGTCGATGTCGTCCGTAACGACTGTACATCCGTAACGCGGGTCGAAATCCTTAAAATTTATTATATTTTTATTATTTACTCGATGTATCCGTAACGACCGTACATACGTCCGTAACGAGCATCGAATCTGTAACGACTCAAAAATGTATAATGTTTTTATTATTTAGTCGATGTTGTCCCTAACGCGTGTCGAATCCGCGACGAAGTAAAAAACATATGATATCTTTATTATATCGTCGATGTCGTTCGTAAAGACCGTACGTCCCTAACGAGCATCGAATTCGTAACGACTTAAAAATATGTAATTTTTTTATTATATCGTTGATGTTGTCCGTACGTCCGTTACGCGCATCGAAATCCGTAACGAAAGAAAAATATATTATACTTTTATTATTTAGCCGATGTCGTCCGTAACGATCATATGTCCGTTACGCACGTCGAAATCCGTAACTAGTCAAAAATACATAATGGTTTTATTATTTAGTCGATGTAGTCCTTAACGACCGTATGTCCGTAACGAGTGTCGAATCCGTAACGACTAAAAAATATATAATCTTTTTATTTATCGTTGATGTCATCCGTAACGATCGTACGTCCCTAACGAGCGTTGAATATGTGACGACTCAAAAATATATAATATTTTTATTATATCATCGATGTTGTCCGTAACGAGCGTACGTCCGTTACGCGCGTCGAATGCGGTAACGAGTCAAAAATATATTATATTTTTAGTATTTAGTCAATGTCGTCCGTTGGCACCGTATGTCCGTAACGAACGTCGAATCCGTAACGAGTCAAAAATATATAATTTTATTATTATTTAGTCGATGTCGTCCGTAACGACCATACGTCCCTAATGAGCGTCGAATCCGCAACGACTGAAAATATATAATATTTTTATTATATCGTCGATGTCGTCCGTAACGACCTTACGTCCCTAACGAGCATCGAATCCGTAATGACTCAAAAATATATAATATTTTTATTATATCGTCAATGTTGTCTGTAACGAGCGTACGTCCATTACGTGCGTCGAATTCGTAATGAGTCAAGAATATATTATATTTTTAGTATATAGTCGATGTCGTCCATTGGCACCGTATGTCCGTAACAAGCATCTTGCTTGAATCCATAACGAGTCAAAAATATATAATGTTTTTCTTATTTAGTCGATGTCGTCCGTAATGATTGTACGTCCCTAATGAGCGTCGAATCCGTAACGAGTCAAAAATATATTTTATTTTTATTTTATCTCGAAGTCTGATTATTATTTACTGACTGGTCTCCTTTTGTGTAGGTATCTTCACAAGCTGATCTCCACTTGCATCACCGCTCCAAACAAGAGTCGGGAGTGGTGTACGAGCGCTGATATTTTTTCCTATATTGTCTCTTGTACAAGAGGCCGTGCGTTCTAGCACACGGGTTGGTGCAATACTTCGCCTCCGCGTATCATCGACAGGAGTGCGGATTATTATACGGCGGCACCTACGTCACTCTGATAGCCCTTTCGTTTGGCTATCACCCGGAGAGTGACCCACGTGTAGGCCCGGCGATACAGCCGAAGTGGATGCGGATGAACACGCTATTGGGAATGAAGATAATCAAAAGGTTCCCACCAGGCGGGAAGCGCTTTAAGGGTGCGGATGGCCAGCCTTTCGTGCCAACGCAACTACCGGCACAGTTCGACCCGGTATAACCCCCACGTGATCCGGAGGAGGTGGCAGAGCATGAGCTGGACATGTACATTCCGGAGCTACCACAACCGCGTGGACCACCCGGGGCGCCTCAGTTCCCACGACATGTTGGGCCCGGTCCTGCCCCCTTATACGCGGGGTATCAGCAGCTACGTCGCGACGTTGATAGGCTGACGTGTGTGGTGGAGTGGATGGCTGTGGAGTTGCAGGAGCGTCGACAACGTGAGGGGTTACCTCCACGGCACTTCATTCCTGCTACAGCATGGTAGCAGCAGCAAGAAGACTTTTATCTTTTGTTATGTATTTATTATATAGTTCTATTATATCTTTGTTATGTATGTACAAACTTTTGTTGTATATATCAAACTTATGTTGTATATATTATATTCAGTCGTATTGAACAGTATAGTATTTCAATTTAAACGGTATAGTATGTAAACGGTGTAACATATTCGAACAGTACCCATGTATTTAACGCTATAATATTTTAACGTTATAGTATTCGAACCACACCTATACTTGGTATAGTATTCAAACGGTTTAAAATATTCGAAACGGTACACGAGTATTTAAAAATAATTAACAATATAATATTTAAACGTTTATAGTATTCGAACAGCACTAGACTTGGTATAATAATTTATTTTAAAGGATAACGATATTATATATTCGAACAATATATATGTTTTTTAAAAAGATGTAACTGTATACAATTTTGACGGTATAAAATTAACGGTTATATATTTTAAGCGATTTAACGTTGGAACCGGGTGAGAATTTATACCACAAACACACCAAAATAACTAAACAAAATTCTGATTGGTTATATACACTGCGTATAGCGCTATACGCAGTGTATATAAACCCTTGTTGTCTATGCCTATGAGGCTCTGAAATTCATGCAATCTCTATGCTGCGTATAAACCTATACGCAGCGTGTAACGATAACCCTATACGCTACGTATAGGTCTATATGCAGCGTCTATAAACTCTAAGTGTGCAAATAGGCAACATTAGTGTGGCAATAGTTTTTAGCCTTAATTTATTGGTTGTAACTGATACAGTGTTTGGTGCTGTCTTAGAAGTGGGAAGACTTCAGGCCCAAATCCTGGCCAGACACCAGATACCAGTCTTGCAATTACGGCCTTTAGTTAAAGCCAGAAGGCAAACATTCAACATCGTCAAGGGCATATATTCCATGTGCGTGCGTCAGATTGTTTGACTTTACTATACATGTATTGCAAGTAGCATCACCAAATCCTAACTGATTGGTTACAAAGTGTGTGAGACATCTTCAATGTCTAAAATAAGATGTTTTTGGTAGGATATGTCAATATCTCATGGAAAAAAAATCCCATATAAAAAAAAGTATGGGAAAGCAACTTTTATTGACAAATGAAACTCACGATTTTTGGTAAATCTATTATGCTGATCATACATGATACATATATTAGCGCACTCAAATACACTATTAACTATGCAAAAGTTTACGACCTTAAAGGACTTGGTTATCAGTCAGAAGCCCTTGACAAATAACAAACTAAAGGTGAAAATATGAAAAGAGAAGGAACATCATTCCTTTTACTTTGTATTACTCTCTCTTTTCTTCTTAAATATATACTCTAGCAAGTGGAAATTATTATCCTAAAGGTGAAAATATGAAAAGAAAAGGAAGAATAAGATGATGCAACTTCATTGACCTTGGGTCTAAGATTAGCTATAAATAGATTGCTTCCTCAAAAAGGAAATGCATATAAAAAACACATAAGCGGATAAGAAGCTAGGCTCTTACATGAAGAGAAGAGCGCTCTTGTTGGGTAGCCAAGGATGACTTGCCTCGTCCCAACTCAAGGTGAACGAAAATAACACCTTGGTTGGTTTGTGAGGCAGTCACTACTTGGCTAACTTGACACACTCTTCTTTCTCATGTTAGACCTTATCTTCATAATATATATGCTAGCAGTTACAATAATGTGAATCTTGAAATGGGTGTAGATCTAAGATAAAGAGTACTCTTGTTTGAAAACTAAGGTTGACTTACCATATCGAGCAACTTCACAATGATACCTTTTCTTTGTTTACCAGGCATCAACGCCTTGGCCAACTTCACAAGTTCATCTTTCTCATGACACGCCCTCTCTTGTTTGTTCATCTTTATCTTTAGTAAGTTTAATAACCAACTTATAGAGGCCACAAGGTAATTAGGTTTATTAACTTATAAACTAGGAAGATAGATCTCTTCTAGGCTCGCCAAACATGTAGTTATAGGCATTGTGCACAAGGCAAGCCTACTAGTAGACGTTGTCCATTTAGTATTGTAAGGGCGTGTGTAATGGAACAATGGCAGCCCTGGGGCATGATGGCAGCGTTATACACCGCCCCAAGGGGCTTTATTGGGCATGAAATGGGAGCGTTGACCGACTAACGAGTGTGAAGAGGGAAAAAGGTTGTGTGTTTGTTAAGTGTGTTTGTTCCATAAATGTTTATGTTCACATCACCAATTCCATTTATGAACTTAAACCTTTTATCCTCAGAATTCGTTTCCACCCCAAAACCAGTTTTCATCCCTGTGAACAAAACCCGATTACCACACATGTGAATATGTGATTATGATAATATGTGTTCACGACTTAGACTCGATTCCATGTTTCATGCTCAATACAAGAAACTAAGAGTTCCTTAGTTTCGTTTAATTCAAAGCGCATATTGTTTTGAAACTAATCTAAGGGGCATTCAAATGAAAAGTTCTCATACTCATTACACTTATAACAATTAACTGTTACCTTTTCAGTTGATAAATGACTTCCATTTTCTGGTTCTTCACGGATTTGTCGCACGTGGTTATCAAGTGTAACATTCTGTATTTGTTCCTTTTGTTTCTTCATTGCAGCCTTAAACTTCCTTCTTGTCTTCTTCATATACTGCTTCATGAATTTCTTCCAACCTTGTAAAGAAGACAGTCTTCCCCAATATTCAAACCCAAAAAGTCCGATCATGACGTCCATGTTATGATTAGAATCTTCAACCTGCTTCTCTTCTTGTGTTGCGAATTTTATGCCATCTGCATCTTGAACCACACCGGTTGTAACAATGAACAACCTATCATTCATGGATGGGATTTGCTACACCACGAGGCTGATCCGCACTGCGATATGGTATGGTATCATACAGTTGCTTCTTAAATCACTGATGATTTCTATTTCAACTTCGGATAAAGATTTGGGTTTGAAGGGCCACACTCTCTGATTGAACATCTGATCTTTGTCATTGCACTGTCTGGGGGATTTCAAAACTTCGGAAGTTGATTGTCTTCACTGTGGCTTCCATCCTTCACTTTCAGAATTGAAAAAAAAAACGATTCTTGATTTGAGGATCATCTAAACAATACAAAGGGCTCTGATAGAAATTGTTGGATATCAAGAAGTCTTATTTATTGATTACAAGAGATGGGATTGAGAACATAACACAATGGATATATAACAAATTGCAGGAATGATTTGATGTGGGTTAAACAAGAAAAGTGAACAGATTGAATGTAAAGAATACTAAACTTTGATTAATTAATCACAACGAAATACTTGTTTACAAAATACAACGCAGATATCTATAGTTGATCAATACATCCCTATATATTGAGACATGACCCAGTGTGAGTGAATAAACACGACGCTTCAATACATGGTGTTAAACGCTAAACACCCGTTTACAACCCTAAACACCACACTTAATATTAAGCTATACTTACAGCCCTACTACTAAAACATTACATTTGTGATTACAACTTCAATTTAGTTGCATGCTCCTGCTATATAAGCAGTCATTTTCATTATAAATTAATGAGTGCTGGTTCTTTCGGTATCACAAGTAAACCAACACAACAGACCAACTCGGATGCGTGGCTGCTAGTTCAAAATATGTGAGGATATTTAGGTGTATACATTCTGGTATGTGTTATTGATGTTTAACTAAATATAGGGATCGTTTTGTTATTCGTAGATAGTTTAGATTAGAGTTAGATAAGTTATGAAGTACAAGGACCAAAGATGGAAAGATGAAAGTGTATAACCAACTCATTAAGGGATCGACACATCCCTGGAGTCGCAGCCCTTCATGTGCGACGGTATCAAGGCAGGATCAAGAGACACACCTCTTTAAGATTGATTACATCCACAAGATCAAGAGTCACAACCATTCGTGAAGAGACACGTCTCTACAATCGCACCTATTCGTTTAGTATATATAGGGTTCATGTATGTCAATTGTATTCATCACCTCAATACAAGCAAGATTATTGTTTTGATTCTCAATTATTTATATTCAAACATGTGATTCGCATGTTCGATTACCAACATATGTGGCATGGGCAACCACTAACCAAATCAAAAACTTTGACTTAAACCGGAATGCAAGAATCATCATCAAATCTTTTATTAGATATGTTTTACGGTGCGTGTGGCATGTTGTATATTTCAAACTGAAAGTCAAATTAATATCGAGATGGATGTAAACAAATCAAAATGGGCATATGTGTATGTTCTCATAGCATTATAAATTCTTAAAGATAGAATATTATAATCGATACTTCCATCTAATAGTGAAACAAGTAGGATCGATATATGTAACCCGTATGTTTTTAGTAGATTCATTTAGCTCATATTCAAATGCTAACATGAACACTCCGCAAACATTTGAGATATAAAAGGACTTGTTTACTAGTCAATTATTAAAAGAATAACTAAATACTGAGCAGCTCGTAACCTTAAATAGTGTCGGCGAGAGGTATCTAACAAAACCATGATGTTCCAACTTAGTTTAACGATTGACATGAATGCAACTAATGGAAAATGAAAGAAATTGTTTATTGGGATCACAAGTCAACAATGCAACACTACTTATGTGGATTGGATAGCCAAATAGAATACTAGTGATATCTCAACTAATCTTTCAAGGAGGCATCAAGTGTTGAAGTCAACTCCGATTCAAGATTGTGGCCATGGTTGAAGAATGTAATTTCTTTTATTCCCTATTTTTTTCTTCATATAGAATCTAGAATTGGATTCTTTCAATCTTGAAACCGGATATATTCTGCCAAAGGTGGCATATCTAGTGAGTTGGAAAGAGGAGGAAGATTGACATCATGAAATTTCAAGAACCACTGATAAAAGATAGACTATAAATAGAAGGTTTCCTTGGACACTTAGTGCAGGTAAAATTGATAAGACGATAAGAAGAGAGGTTCTTACATGAAGAGGAGAGTCTTGTTTGGTAGCCAAGGATGACTTGCCTTGTATCAAGACAAGGTGATAGTTATAACACCTTGTTTGGCTTAAAAGGCAGTCACTCCTTGGCTAACTTGACAGGCTCTTTTTCTCATGTTAGGCCTTGTGTTCTTAATTACAATAGCAGCTGTAGATGATAAAAATGCAACAACTGATTATAGTGCAGCAAGTCGAAAGATAAGTGATATCTAGCTTATTTCGTAGCCATTTAGGACTTCCCACGTTGGTAAATTACCACGAAATCAGATACTTTTTGTTAGGTGCTTCTTTAATACGGGGAGTGATTTTTTTTCTATTCAATGTGTATATATACTGATGCTAGCAACGAATTATTTTGAAATGTTCAATTTTGGTTCGGTCTATTCTCCAACAAAGTTGCACATATTTTTCTGTGTTTGGAATTTTATTTGTAGGCTAGACTATACTCTGGTTTGAAAGAGGTCAAATAACAATGATGGATATGGTTACCAATTGAACAAAATATATGTCGAATGTTGGAAAAGTCGACAGTGAACATGAGGCCAGTTATATTAATTAGGCAACTGAAGATCGACTTGGTTTCTTGGGGCTCAAGACTATACCTAAGATTTCTTTATTTGCTTAGGCCTTATATTATGCAATGTTTTCTGGAAATTCAATATGTAATTCCCCTTCTATCTTATTTAAGGTGCGCGTGCGGTTTAGGTGAGGGTCAGAGTCAGAATTGGGACAAAGTTGTAGGACGTGTGATCTGGTAATGTTGTAGGTTCTCTTTGTGATGTTCTTGAAACATGTAGATCTCTCTAATACTTGGAGTGATACTTGCTGGTCATCATAATAAAATGACACTATTAACTGTTTTTTCGTGTGTGTAAAGAGGTATTCAAAAAGCATAACGAAACCAAACTGCAACAAGATTTCTAGCTTTGGAGTTCTAAATAATGACCAAGTAAGAGTAAAGTACATGGATAGTCCCTTGGTCCCTGTGGTTTACCAAAATTTTGGATTTGATCTCTAACTTTTAAAAGTACACAGATGGTCCCTGTGGTTTGCACTTTGTAACGCATTTAGTCTTCAGTTTTTTTAAAAGTATATGTATAGTCCCTGTGGTTTGCACTTTGTAACACATTTAGTCCTTAATTTGGAAATGCTAAAACCTTTAGAATCATTAGTTGGAGACTAAATAGTGCAAACCATAGGGACTATTTTTGTACTTTTGGGCACGCCTTAGTGTGTTTTGAAGTTCTCTGAGTCGTGGAGGAGAACAGGAATCCATTAATTATAAGTAATACTTTCAGATAATTATTTATGTTCAAAATTAGTGAAAACCCATTATTTCACCAGATTTTTCAACAAAATTCTTCATTTGTTAATATGTGTATCATGTATGCTTGAGCATTTTAAGCTTGCACCAGGTACATAAACAATAACAACACCCTAATCTATCTGGTACCTCGCAAAGAACTCAGATTCTAATATTTCATTAGTAATTCAAAGACGAACGTTGCTTCACTTTTGTACAATGTTACGTTCAAAGCTCCTTTCATAGAGCAGAAGTTGCTTAGTAAACAATTATCACTTCACAATCCCATAGCCTCTCATGTAGTGCATATAAATCTACGTAGGCCATGAGGACATAAAAAATAGGAAGAATAGAAAAATAGATAAGTTTGACGTTCAAAGTTGAAGGAATGGACATCCATATTTAGCCCTTGGAATAATAGACAAACCCAAAAACAATCAATTAGAAGATGCCAAATAGGATCTACCAGGTTAGCCGTCGGCTATTGGCCCATGCTTTTTCCCGTGTTTTAATATGATTCGCTATAATGTAGACCCCATTGTATTTCACCCTGAAATTTTGTGCAGGCTAACTTAGTTGGTGGAACTTATTTGGTATCTCCTGATTGGCTCTTTTTTTGTCCATTTTTCCAAAGGCTAAATATGGATATCTATTCCTTCAAATTTCAAGTTCAAATTGTCTATTTTGTAATTTTCCCAATATGTATATTTAGAAATAAGTTCAAGTGAATTTTGAGTGAGGGGTTTCTTTAACGTATTTAGCAACTGAAAAAGGTTCTGAGTCACGTAACTTTGGCAAAAAGGGACTCTCTAAATGCTACAGAAAAATTCCAATCAAATAATCTGATTATTGCATCAGATAAATTAAGCAAAACCAGAACCTCCACTGTGATGCATGGCTTATGGTAGAAGGTAAAAATTGAGGATCATGAGGTATCAAATGTGCATGTAGCAAAAAGATCATATGTTTATCCACTCACTTTAGAGGAAGACAAGAAGCATAAAACCTGAAAAGGTGGTGTTTTATGTTTCTTCCACCTCATCGTTTATTATTATCTCTATTAGGAATAGAGAATATATACTCACTTAATCATTTTCTTTTACTACTATTAACACCTCAAATGTTGGGGAAATTGAGATTGCAACGGATGATCTTAGAGGCGTGTAGTCACTTTCAGATCAAATTATTTGAGTAATTTTCCCGAAAAATTCAATTGGACACAACTAAGATTGAGATCAAGATCGAACTAGTATGCAATTTGGTGTGAAATTCGTGAACCAGATTAGAGTGACCAAAGATGTGATTACGAATATTTCTTGAGATAGGGTCTGTAACTGCCATGAGTAGTTATCTTTTAACTTTCAAATTGCTTCAAAAAAAGGTGCCAATTCTATCTCCAAAATTAAAAGGAATTTTCAAAAAAAATATTTTTAATGCATTTTCAGAAAAAAGAATTCGATCCCTAGCCAGGGCGGCTCTGCTCCTTGGAGCTTGCTCCCAGGGGCGTTGCACCCAGACCCCTGCCAAGGGGGTGCCCCCTTGGAATCTACATTGATTAGAGGCCTCGCCTAAATACTTAGAACTATACCAATTCAAACAAGCGTGCACTTGCGCACCTCCAAATTTGCTTGATGTGTATTACAATTCACTTTGGTCTCTAAGTCAATCTCGAATACACGAAAATATCCAATATCAAACACTAAACAACTGATCATGGACATGAATTATCAAGCGATAAAGGGTCTGCGATCCAACGGAGGCTCATATTATAGTTATAAATCAACTAAGGGTGTAGACAAAAAGGTACACAGAAAAATGTCAACCGGATCAAATGCAAAGTGCAAAATAAATAAGAAGGATTTTAGCCTATTAATCGTAGATTTGGACGGTTGAAATTAGTTTTAGGGCATAAAAGGAATCCTAAACTTTCACTCTCCACATGCAAGACAAATTTCAAATCCCTCGATCAATTTAAAACGTTCATAACATTTTCATATGACATTTTTTTTAAATTTCACCATGATAATGAGCATTTTTATCTTTAAAATGAGTATGATATTGTTATATAAAAATACAATAAAATCTTTTTTATTGGGTTTTCTTTGCATCGTGTTAAAGATTCTGGTCATTGTGTCTTTTTTTCAACTGGTTTTGGTTATTAAGTTTTTACTAGGGTTCTATACATTGTGTTATTATCAAAACTTATAACACAATGTTAATTTAGGTTCTGTCCATTGCGTTTTTATGAGAACCTATAACACAGTGTATGACACAATGAAGATGGTGTTACATTTAGTTTTCTATACATTATGTTATTGTTTCTGTTTTTAACTGGATAGATTTTCTATACATTGTGTTATAGGTTCTGGTCATTGTTTTTAGTCTGTTATCCATTGTGTTTTAATCTGTTGTTCATTGTGTTTAGTTTGTTGTTCTTGTGTTTTTAGTATGTTCTTCATTGTGTTTTTAATATGTTGTTCATTATGCTTTAGTTGGTTATTCATTGTGTTTTAGTTTATTATTCATTATGTTTAAGTCTATTGTCCATTGTGTCTTTTATCTTATTTTGATACTCATTGTATTTTACGTTATGTCCATTGTGTAATAGAAGCTGGGTTTTCCAAAAAAAAATGAAAAGCACAAAAATAGGGTACTCGTATTAAAAATAAAAAGACGCTCGATTTTATTTATGGTAAATTTAAAAAAAAACAAATAAGTTTAAAAAATGGGTTAAATAGCATGTGACATGTATGTGCATGTTTCTACGCATGTGACTTGTGTGTGCATAATTTTTTTTTCTCTTTGACAAAATTAGTCTTCACACTTGATTCCTCATTGGACACTTGTTACTCTATAGTGGTTTTTACCTTTCTTATTTTTAAACCCCTTTGTACTATAACTCAACCCATCAACTAGAACTATTTTTTTCAATGAATAGAAAGAGCATGTGTTAATTAGTGCAAAAGATCAACTTGAAAGCATGACTAATAGTTCAAGGCAGAAGGCAAATATTAAGGAATTTGATGTACATATATTCCAGTCCATGTGCACAATCAGATGCTTTGACTTTAATAGGAATGCAAGAATCATCATCAAATTTGGAAAAAATATATGTTTGGAATGAGATATGTTTAAAGGTGTGTGCGGCATGTTGTGTATTTCAAATTGAAAGTCAAATTAACTACATAATGGATGTGAAAAATCAAAATGTGCGACATATTGCCAACCGAGTTTACTTTACTGAGGGATCACCAACGGCCACGTTTACTAATGGATAACCGTCAACTTCTAAAAATTCATTCAAACTGATAGTTTTCTATTGGTAACAATTATTAATTTGTCAAATAATAAATTAAAATCGCTATTGGCGGTAATTCTGAAAATAAAAAAAAAGAATTCAAAATTAGTGGAAGAAAAACAACAAATATCTAAGATCAAGAAGACTTTTCTTCTAAGAAATAGTTATTATTTAAGTTTGAATTTGTATTTATTGGTTTGTTAATGTATTTAATTGGTTTATGAGTTTCTGTGATGGAGTACGATTAGTTTAATGTTAGTATAAATACAGGGTTATGAAATTGATTTGTTTTTGTTGAGTTTTGTTAATAAAGAAAAGTGTCAAAGCTGTTTTTCCAACAATCGCAGGAAGCAATCAAAATGAAATAACTAGATGAATTATTGACATGAATCTAAGGTTCAAGCAACAGGTATCTAGAAAAAAAATAGGTTCCAACTTGATTAGCTGAACTATTGACTGGATGCAATCAATGAATGTTTGAAGAGATTGGTCAATTGGATCACAAGTCAATAATATATACAGCAATACTTTTGTGGATTGAGTAGCCAAATGGAACCCTGCTATATCTCAGCTAATCTTTCAAGGAGGCATCAATTAGTTGAAGTCAACTCCTGTTCAAGATTGTGGCCACTCGTTGAAGAATGCTATTCCTGTACTCCATATTTTGTTCCCGTATCTACATATAGACGTATAGAATCAGATTCTTTTAATCTAGCAACTCCACGTATTCTTGCAAAGGTGGCATATATCATGGTAACTTGGAAAGATGATAAGAAAAGAAGGTGACAGTAGGAAAAAGTCAAGAACCAATGATCAAGGATATCTATAAATAGCTGGTTTTCTCGGAAAACTAATGCAGGTGAAATCAATAAGACAATAAGAAGAGAGGTTCTTACATGAAGAGAAGAGTCTTGTTTGGTAGCCAAGGATGACTTGCCTCCTCACACCTTACGGTGTTGGAATGTAGTACCTTGTTTATTTACGAGGCAGGTTGCTCCTTGTCTTACTGACATGATCTTCTTGCTCATGTTAGGTCATCTCTTCATGATTTTGTGTTCTAAAAGGATCTTGAAAACATGTGTTTGTAGGTTGAAACAATTTTGAAGTGTACGTACATTAACTACGATATTAGAGTATACTACCGCATATTTCCACTTTAATCCTTGTTCTTCACATTTCTTTTTCTTTACTCTTCTTTTACCTATTAACCACCTAGGCATCCATGCACGTAGCTTTTTATTTCTCTTAATTAATTATTTGTTTCCCCATATAGAGCGAAAAATCTAATCAAAGCATTAGATTGATTAGTTAAGATTACCAGATAGTGCACTTGTATTTGTATTTGTATGCATGTGTTTTAGTTCAAACCAGAAGGCGGATATTGAGAAGGACCTCAAGGTAAACTATTTCCAATCCATGTGCATGTGTCAAATGGTCCAACTTAACTTATCATATTATATCATTTTACCTCAAAGTTCAATTATATGTAAATCATACGTCGCCATTTTGCTCTTAATATGTTCTTTTTAGGGACTGAAAAATTATCTCAACTGCCATGTTATTTTAGTCCCGAATACGTGTTTTTAGAGTCTGAAAATCAGTCTGGAAAGGTGCATAGATCGAGTGCAGGTGCAATGAGTGCAGGAATTACGATGTATGCAAAGATGAAAAACAAGCCAGAAGATGTTCGTGATTGGCCACCAGATAGTGGAACCAAGCGAAGATAAAGTTGTGAAGCAGAAGAAACTTGAAGTTGTGGAGATTGCTGTGAAGAATATGATGAAGTTTAAGCAGTGGAGTAGTAAACTTAAAATTATATATAATGTATATGTATAATTTCTATATTAGTATGGGTCAAGTAACCAAATGGGTCAATAGGAAGTTAGTTGATTACCCGCAACATATATAAGGTAGTTATATGGGTTAAAGTTAGTTATGGCGTAGTTACAGGTTGGTAGTTAAGTAATTAGTTATGTCAGTTAGGTTGGGTAGCCTATAATTAGGTCATTTGTGTCATTGTAATATTGAGTCGAATATATATGTAGTATTTTGTGTGTATATCAAAAAGTTGTCACTGCAAATCTTTGTTAAAAATCTGTGTTTTGCATCCCCTAATTCCAACAAAGAGGACATAAAGAAAATATGTAGTAATAAGTGAAGAATGTATATGCAATATTTTGTGTGCATTTCAAAAAGTTTTTTCACTGCAAATCTCTGTTAAAAAACCTGTGTTTTGCATCCCCTAATTCCAACAAAGAGGACATAAAGAAAATATGTAGTAATGAGTGAAAGTGCACTTTTATTGATGGTTGTATTAGATATATATAAACTTATGACTTAGTTATCATTATTATTGTTCATTATGTAATTAATGTATGTGACATCATAGCACACTTATGTATCGTAGGTAGATAAGATCAAAACGGTGTGACTCTATAGTTGTGTCGGTTAGACTTTGGAGCCAAATAACCATTTGAAGTATGTACATATTGATGATCATGATCGTTGATCATCATCAAGGTATAATAACCTTATTATCCCATCTTTAATCCATCTAATGATCCCTGGATATCATACACTCTACAATAACACACAATCATTAACACACTTCTGATTTCACTCCAACAGGTTCTTTCTAATTTAACGTGGCCAATGACATTTAGCAACTGAAAAAGGTTCAGAGTTACGTTGGCAACAAGAGGCTCGGTAAATCTACAGAAAAATTCAATCAAATAATCTGAGTATTGCATCAGATAAAGTAAGCAAACCAAAACATCCATTGTCATGGATGGCTTATATTTCAAGCCAGAAGGTAAAACTTGAGGATCATGAGGTATCAATGTGCATGTAACAAAAGTATCATATGTTTATTCAGTTACTTCAGAGGAAGACAAGAATCATAAAAACTGAAAAGGTGTTATTTTATGTTTTCTACCTCATCATTTATTATTATATATCTCTATTAGGAATAGAGAATATATATTGACTTAATCCATATTACAGTAATAAATCAACTACCAAAGTGTTCACAAATATTGTCAAAGTCATATTGACATGCATATATCTACACAGAAGTTGCGTAGGTTATGCATAATCGAAGCTAAAATTAAGTGAATAGAGATGATAGAAAGAGCATATTTTTTTTGAACGAAGAGCATTTGCTAATTAGTGCAAAAGGCCAACTATGCATGACTAATAGTTCAAGGCAGAAGACAAACATTGAGGAATTTGAGGTGCATATATTCCAGTTCATGTGCACGATCAGATGCTTTGACTTTAATGGAATGCAATCATGCATCATCAAAGATGGAATAAGATATGTTTAAAGGTGTGTGCGACATGTTGTGTCTTTCAAATTGCAAGTCAAATTAACTTCATAAAGGATGTGAAAAATCAAAATGGCTAATAATATTATTCGCCCAACCGAGTACTGAGCGATCACCAACGGCCACGTCTACAGACAGATAACCGTCAACTTCTGTAATTTGTTCAAACTAATAGTTTTCGAATGGTAACAGTTATTAATTTTGTAAAATAATTAATTTAAGTTTTATTAAAATCGCTGTTGGCGATTATTCTGTAAGAAAAAAAGTGAATTCAAAATTAGTGGAAGAAGAAATAACAAATATTGAAGATCAAGAAGATTTATCTTCTAAGTAATAGTCATTGTACATTAGGTTTGAATTCATGTTTATTGGTTTGTGAATATATTTACTTGGTTTATTAGTTTTTGCGTTGGAGTGCGATTGGTTTAATGTTTAGTATAAATATTGGATTATGTAATTCATTTGTTTGTGTTGAGTTTTGTTAATAAAGAAAAGAGTCGGAGCTTGTTTTTGCTTAAATTCTCCTGCGCTTTTCATCTATTCTCAGTTTGATACAATCAATATTCAAACAGTCACAGGAAACAATCAAACTGTAATAACTAGCTGAACCTATTGACATGAATCCAAGATTTAGGCAACAGGTTATCTTTAAAAGCCAATAGGTTCCAACTTAATAAGCTGAACTATTGACTGGATGCAACCAATGAATGATAAAAGAAACTACTCATTAGGATCACAAGTCAACAATGTATTCAGCAAAACTTATTTGGATTGAATAGCCAAAAGGAACCCTGCTACATCTCAGCTAATCTTTCAAGGAGGCATCAATTAGTTGAAGTCAACTCCTGTTCAAGATTGGGCCACTCGTTGTAGAATGCTATTCCTGTACTCCATATTTTGTTCCTGTATCTTCATATAGACGTATAGAATCGGATTCCTTTTAATCACCAACTCGACATATTCTTCCAAAGGTAGCATATATTGTGGTAAAAGGAAGATGACAATACGAAATTCAAGAAACAATGATAAGGGAAATTTATAAATAGTCGGTATTCTCGGACAACTAATGCAGGTAAAATAGATAAGACAATAAGAAGAGTGGTTCTTACATGAAGAGAAGAGTCTTGTTTGGTAGCCAAGGATGACTTGCCTCATCACACCTCATGGTGTTGGAATGTAACCTTGTTTTACTTACGAGGCAAGTTACTCCTTGTCTAACTGACATGATCGCCTTGCTCATGTTAGGTCATTTCTTCTTGATTTTGAGTTCGGTTGAATTATTTTTCTAGTTTATGTGTACATAAGCTATGAAAATATATACAGTATACTACCTCATATTTCTAGCTTGTCTTTGGTCTTCTCATTAATTCTTCTTTACTCTTCTTTTACTTGTAAACCGCCTAAGCATCCATGCACTTAGCATTTTATTTTTTTCTTAATTTAATTATTTGTTTCCCCCTAAAGAGTGAAAATCTAATCAAAGCATTAGATCAGTTAGTTAAGATTAAGACCAAATAGTGAACTTGTATCTGTATGCATGTGTCTTATAATTAGTTCAAACCAGAGGGTGGATATTGAGAAAGGGCCTCAAGGTAAACTTATTTCCAATCTATGTGCATGTATCATATGGTCCCAATTAACTTATGATATTATTTTGTGTATGTATATCATACTACCTAAAAGTTCAATGATATGTAAATCATAATTACTTACTTTTATCAATTACATTTAAAAAAAAAAAGCTAAGAGGACATTAGACACTTTTAACTTCCAAATAATGTTTGCATGTTGTTAAATATGTAAGTATTTATAAAATAAAATGGCAAGTTGATGAAAATTGAAGGGGTATCACCGGCGATCAATTACTGGCCACGGGTCTTGTCGGTTACACATAACCGACAGATTTCAGGAGGAAATAACCAAAATTAAAAAACATCTTAGAAAAAATTCCCGATATTTCAAAATATTGTGGGTTTGGTTGGGATCGAAGACTTACCAAGGGACTATTCCACACTACTCCATTGGTAATACTAATTAATTAGATATCCATTGTAATACTGTTTAAAACTATCTTTAATAAATTTCTCTATATAGAAAGTTCTAACACCTTGTTTGGCTTTTTTAGCCGGTCACTCCTTGTCTAACTAGAGAGTCTCTTTTTTCTCATGTTAGGCCTTGTGTTCTTAATTACAATAGTGGTTGTAGCAGATAAAAATGCAAGAGATAATTAGAATGTGTTGGACATAATCTTGATGTTTTTGGTCGGTTCGGGTTGAGAACGGGACAGCAATAGCTAACGGATCACAAGTGAAGAATTAGTCTAGTGTTGACCGAGTTTGTTGGAGGTGGACTTCATGGAGAAGTGCACGTTGGGAGTTGTGCTACAAAAAAGGAGTTCATGGTTTATTTTATGCGTGTGTTTATCCATTGTTTTCTTTATACAAATAGTAGTAGCAGTCATATTGTAAATGCAAGCAAGTTTGAAGTTGTAAGGAAACTTAGTATGTAAATTAAAGTTGTGAGTATGTGATCTTGGGTCTGAACCAACAAAATGTTGCTTTTTTTGTAGTTAACATGGAAACTTCTGAAGTTTTATCTTCTTTTTGGTCAAAAATTGCATAAAACAATCTAAGGTGAATCATTATTTGGATTATATGTACAAAAGTATATTAAATGTATTGAGATGGTTTCCAGATACACGTCCCTGATTTTAGGTTTTCTCGTCAGATTCGGGTTTGGGTTCTTTTTTTCATTTATGGTATAAAGGTTGTATCAAATTTTGTTGATGGTGAAAAGTAGATTCCTAAAGAATTGCACAAAAGTAGTTGCCCAGGTGGTTCAAATCATTAATGGTAAGTGCCTCTTTGAACTATGAGTCTATGATCAATTTAGTTTTCTTTCGGTTGAACATGAGTGTAATCAGGGGCGCCTTAAGAGGGGCCGGGGGCGTCCGATCCTCCAAACTTTTCGATCGGTAGTGTTATATATGTAGTTTTCGTATAGAAATTTTGGGTATATACGTTTTCCATCCCCCCCCCTCCCGGTTCGAAAACGTCAAGCTTCGCCACTGATTGTAATCTGTATTACTGGGATATTATGGTTTAAAATATGCTTTTTAACAAAAAAAAAAAATAGGTGTCTACTTGTTATTCCTTTGTTCCATCAACAATACTGAAAACTTTTATATTGATATAGTTCCAGTGAAAATTTAAACGGACTTTGTTTTAAGTTTCCGATATGATTCAAGTGTTTGTAGACTCTTACTTGGACCAACTAGACACGGCATACAAGGCCGAGAGGCTCAATCTCACAACGTTTGTCAAAGATTTTTGTGATTTATTTCCGTTATATGTACAAACAAGTGAATAATTGATTTGAGCAATTCTCATGTTTATATAGGAAGTCAATTTCGTTTTATGCAAGTACTTTCAGTTTGCTATTTTCAGTACGAACTAGACATATTAAGACTCACCCTATCCAAGGAGATATAATGGTTTGGTGTTAAATTTAATATCTATTTTCTTTGTTTGAGATTATTCACTTTCCCATATCAGAGAAGCTTGAACGAGATAGAATATCCATAGTAGTATGGGTGGTATTAAGAGTATACGATATCGGTTTATTAAGCATGGTACATTTGTCAAAAAAGACGAAAATCGTACTTAAGGGATGTTTGGATGTGTAGTTAAATTTATTTAAGTAAATTGGTGATGTAGTTATTAGTTAAACGTGTGACTCTTTAAATAGCTCGGAAATAATTTGCTCGAAAATTGGCTCAAATAATTTCCTATTCTCAACTAGTTTGAGGTGAGATGAGCTAGCTTGTTCGCTCACTTGAACGAGTTTAGTTTTAATTGAAATCAATATCAAAGCTAAGAGGTGAGCTAGATGAACTATTTATTTTACCTAAAAGTTCAATAATGTATTGTTTACATTTTGTTAAATGTTTGAGTATTTATAAAATATGTACGTATAAAAATAAATGACAAGTTAATGAAAATTGAAGGGGTAAGTAATCAAGTTTTTCAATTGTTTTACTAGTCACTCAACGTCTCTAACCTGTATTAGACACACAAATGGGTTTGACCGACGGCCAATTACTATTTACTAACCAAGGGATTTCGGAAGGAAATAACCAAAAAAATTAATATGCTAAAAGAATTGCTCTATATATAAAAAAATTGTTAGTTTGGTATTGGTGTGGATCGAAGCTTACTCCCTTGGTAATACTGATTGGATATAATGCTCACTGAGATCATCTTAAAAAAAAACAAAACAAAACAAACCTGCTCTATATTGAAAGTATAACACCTTGTCGTAGCTTATCAGGCAGTCACCCCTTGGCTAACTTGATAGGCTATTATCTCTCATGTTACACCTTGTGTTTTGAAGGGGTATTGTCTCAAATCATGTGCTGATCATACGAGTTAACCTCAGGTCGAGCGTGGGACCATACCCAAATTAAACCAAAAGGATAACTTTCCCGACCTTCCGCCGACTACATAGATGTTTCCCAAGTCGCGCGTGAGGTCAGGACCAAGATGCAATCAATTCTGCCACTTAGTTCCTTTGGCAAAAGACCTGGCTTTCTTGACCTTGCGCCGACTGCTCGGGATGTATCCAAGTCGCGTGGATGCAAGAAGCGCAGGGCAACATTGGACAAGTACAAAAGGCACAAGTGGCAGAGCAGTTGGCCAATAGGCGCTCAATAGGCTGTAATAGATAATGATGCACGATGAACAATCGTGCAAGGGACAAGAAGTATACAAGGACGCATACGTGGCACCAATCAGCTTGCGCCGACCACTACTCAATGATCTCCACTTAACTGCTGATGACAGTCCAGACAACAAGGACAACCGTCAGAACACGTGGATCCATCTAGCATGCGCCAGCTACCCTCTCGCCTGGAATCACTAACGGTCGTGGCAAAGGAGACAGAATTGATATTACTTGTTGTCGATCTCAGGCCCATCAGTCCATCTCTTTCACAAATCACCTCGGCTATAAATAGAGAACTTCATCTCTAGGTTCAAGGATCACTCTCTTACTTTCTCACTTAATACACACACTTTTATCCTCAAAACCGATACTTATTCTCACACCGGAGGGTGGTTACAAGGAGAAACCCCCCCCCTCCCATTCTGCTCCTTGTAACGAGCTTACGGTGTGTTGATTGTTTTGCAGGATCATCATTGCTATTTAGACGAGAACGAAAGAAGATTAACCTTATTTTGTCGAGGCACAAACCACGAACTAAACCATTGATTAGTTTGGTGTTTCTTCATGTTCATAATTACAATAGTAATTGTAGCTGATAGAAATGCAAGAGATGATCAGATTGTTGTTGTTTTTTGTAGTTAGCATGGAAACTTCCAATAATCAGTTTTCTCAAGGAAACTTCTGAAATCTTTGCTTGTTTTTGGTCAAAATCTGCATAGAATAATCTAAGGTGAATCAGTATTTCGTTAATATATATAAAAAAGTATAGTAAATGTATTGAGATGATTTCCAAATGCACGTCAAGTTCGGGTGTGGGTTCTTTTTTCATCCATGATATAAAGGCTGTATAAAATCTTGTTGACGGTGATAAGTAATTTCCTAAATAATTTGCACAAAAGAAGTTGCCCAGGGGGTTAAAATCATCAAAGGTAAGTGCCTCTTTGAACCATGATTCTATGACCAATTTCCGTTTCCTATAATAGAACTTACTTTTATCTTTTTTTAACGGCGAATTTCTTTTTATTTCTAATTTCTGTGAGACTTGAACCCAAAACCTCCCCCTCCCAAGATGTTTAAAGGCTTTGTCTTTGCTAATAGACCACGACCAGCCAATTTGTTTAAACATGATTAAAATCTGTATTACTTGGATATTATGGTTCAAAACATGCTTTTCTGAACAAAAATATATTAGATGTCTACTTGTTATTCCTTTGTTCCATCAAATTTGAAAACTTTATATTGGTATAGATCCCAGTGGTGGAGTCATGAATTTTTTTTCAAGGGTGTGGAAAAATTTTAAGGATTTTAGGCCCCAATTTATATAATATCTTTTTCGGTTCATACTAGGTCAAATCAGGTTGGGTCATCTTAAAAAAAAGATTAATCAAACCAAAATTCATATAATCATTGGATCGGATCGGGTCATGTTAATATCTAACTAACTTAAACAATATTTCAATTTTTAAACCTAGTTTTCAATCTAAATTCTAATAAAAAATAAACAATATTTTAATTCTAGTTTCTATCACATAACAAACAAACTAATTCTAAATCTCTACATCTCCCTAATCATCATTCATCAAATTAAAAAACAAATAAAAGTATAAAACATGGTGAAGGGTGTGAAAAAAAATCAAACCTTGGTAGGAATATGGTGGCTTGGGTGATTGGAATTGTGGTCGTCGGCGATATGGTGGCAGGGGTGGTTGGATTTTGGCCGATAGGCGACGGGTAGCACTGCAACAGAAAACACCAATGCAAGTTTTGGGTCTGGGCAGCGGGATTTGGGTGGGAATTGAAAAGTCTCCCTATTTTTTATTAAGTTTAAAAAAAAGGAATATGTGGGCTAATGCAATGGGTTTGGACAATAGATTGAAGATTGGATAATGGATTGGGTAATGCCATAATGGGCTAATTGGTAATTTATATTACTGTATAAATTAAGTTAATTAACTAGTGTTTATATTATTTTTAATTTATTTAAATTTATAATATATATAACTTTTCTTAGGAGTCGGTTTTCCAAAGTTTTAGTGGGGAAGAAAATTTTTAAAGGTTGTGGTTGAAAAATTTTAGAGGGTGTGGCAAGGACCACCACCGCCACCCTCCACCATCGACCAATGCTGTCACCCGCCACCGTCGAGGACCACCACCTGTAGATGTTACCACACTCCGCCATCGACCACCGGCACCACCGTCATCCTTCGCCACCACCACCGACCACCGCCACTCTTTGATATTGACCATCGACACCACTGGTTGTCCACCCACTAGCCATCGCCACTGTCGACCACCGTCGCCGCCACCTTCCACTACCGATCCCCAGTGCCCTCGCCGACCACTACCACCGTCGACCACCCGCTGCCGCCACCCACCGTCACACCACCACCACCCACTACCGCCATCCATTGCCGATTTTATTCCTTCCTCTTTTCTAGCCTACCAAACAATACAAGGTAATGATTTCATTCCTACATGGTAACCAAACAAGACTATGGAATGATAATGACATATTTCATTCCATTATCCATTCCATTACATTGTTCATTCCAATACCCCATACCAAACATGAGCGATAATAAGAGTAGAGCTTGTTACGTATCAAGCGGTGCAACAAAACCAAAACATCTGCACAAATGATATAAACATGCAGACAGAAAATAATAATGATGAAATACGAAACCAGTAAGGGCCTACTCGATGGTCTGCAACTATATATGTTTCATTAAGCACAAAGATTACAAGAGATATGATGAATTATATGTAAGATAACAAATAGGGTTTGTGAGTTAGGCCCTAAGAAAATAATATGGTCCAAAACACAGGCCAAGTTCTTCTAAACCTATCAGAGCCTGATATGATTTAATTATAAGATATATTTGTTAAAAATGAAAATTTTGCATAAGGTACTGAGTTCGATAATACTATAATTTTCTTTGAGTTTGATTTCGCGATTCCCAACCTAACCAAACTATTGAATCATTGGTGGAGCTTCTTATGGGTCAGCGGGTCCTCGGCCTCCCCTGTTTTTTGGCATTGTAGTGTTATTTTTTCCGGAAGAAAAAATTGTGGTGTAAATGTTTTATTTTGAGAGCTCGACTTCACCCGATATTAAGTTCAAGATCCGTCAATGTATTGCATTACATTGAGCATTCGATAAAAAAACATGTCTCATCTTGTTAAATATGTGATTTTGAATGTTTTTATGTTTATTTTTCCTCATCTAACAACCTTGGCGGTGCAGTTTTAGTTTTACACTCTATGCCGCAACGCGAAAACTACTAATACTAGCTTCTTATAAAAAAGAAAAAATAGTGTACCAACAAAAATAATTTAATATCTACATCACACCGATAGAACCAACGGTAACCATACATTTCTCATTACCAATTTTTAACCGCCAAAAACCATGCTCTCCGCCGGAGCTCCTCTCGCCGGCGGCAACAACCTCTTCCTCTACCGTAACAACTGCCGATCATTCAAACCAATTGCCACCACTTCCTTTACATTCCGATCGATCTCATCAACCCTAAAAGAACTCGACACTTCATCGTCACCGGCAACAGATGATGATCGGAAACTGAGTCCAACAGTCACCGGTACGGCGTCGTTTCCGCCACTGAAGGTTTCAAAACGAGTGGTTCTGGTGAGGCACGGGCAGAGCACGTGGAATGCAGAAGGTAGAATCCAAGGGAGCTCTGATTTCTCGATACTTACTCAGAAAGGAGAGGCTCAAGCTGAGACTTCCCGCCAAATGCTTATTGATGATTCCTTTGATACATGTTTCTCAAGGTTTATGTTGTTTTGGTTTCTTTGAATTGGATATTGATCGGTTTGTGAAATTAGGGTTTGGTATAGTAACTAATTAGGGGAAATTAGTGTGTTCATCTGTTCCGATATGTTTATCTGGTTTATTCGGTTCGGTATTGAAGTTTTTTTTGGGGTAAACTGATAAACGAAGCGATTCGAATTAGAACTGTGTCTAACTGAACCAAATTCAATCGATTAAATTGATTTATTTGGTTTATTTAGTTCTTGGTTCAGTTATCTGATTAAACCGGTTATTCTTTTATTTGATTGGTTCGGTTTGGTTATCCAAAAAGCAAGATATGTGGAACTGGTAACTGAACCGATAACCGAATTCACAGTTTGGTTCGGTTATTTCCGGTTACAGACACAGTTCGGTTTTCGGTTTTTTTGGACACCCGAGTTAATGGTAACCTTTTATGTCACGTATAAATAGTTGTAGGGTGTGGAGGGCACCTGTCACATCATACGGGTAGTCATAACACTGTCACATTAGTGAATTTTTTGTCAGGTCCAGCTTTCATACGGGTCGTATGATGTGGGCGGAACACCTTCTCATACGGATGTCGTATAAGCATCTGAGCCCTCTCGTACAGCTTTTATGACCCATATCGGCCTTGTTATACGGCCCGTATGAGGAGTCTGGTTAACTTGTCTGTGGTGTACCGATATCAACCGCCTTATTGTATATTCTAAAGCATAAGTTCAGATGCAGAGTTTTAAAATAAATGCTACATACTTGCAGTCCGTTGAAAAGATCGAAAAGAACCGCAGATGTTATATGGGATTCTCGGAAAGCGGAGATCCTTACTGATTATGACTTAAGGGAGATTGACCTGTATTCATTTCAAGTTAGTTTGAGTTTCTTTGAAGATGCAAATATTTGCCATAGTTATTAGATACTTAAATTATAGGGGTTTCTTTAGGGTCTCCTGAAGCATGAAGGTATAGAAAAGTACGGTCCGGCGTTTCGTCAGTGGCAAAAGGATGCTCCAAATTTTAATATAGACGGTCATTATCCTGTAAGGGAATTGTGGGATCGTGCTAGCAGCTGCTGGAAGAAAATATTAGCTCATGACAGCGGTTCTATTCTTGTGGTTGCTCATAATGCTGTTAATCAGGCTCTTGTTGCTACAGCAATGGGTAAGTTTCCTTTCTTTTGTGTGTATGTGAAGTGTAACGGCATGAATTTGTGTATGAGATGGTAAATTTATTTTCAGAGATTGAAATCTTGACAGGTCGAGTAACATGTGAATACGAATCTGGTCAGTTTGACCCGTTAGTTCTTTTTATAGATATCTACATATAACTTATGTGAATACGGGTCTGGTCAATTACAAAAACTGTATTATTAGAATAATATCTAAATAGTTTGAAGAGTAAAATGCCATTTCATCCCTGAGGTTTGGCTACTTTTGCGACTTTGGACTTGTTTTTCTGTTTCTGGATTCGAAAGGTTTGAAATCTTGCCATTTTCATCCAACTCGTTAACTCTCCATTTTTTAACGTTGAGTCAGGGGTATCTTCGTCCTTGCAGACATTTTTGTGATGATTAAAGGGTTTAGGTGTGGAGAAAGTCAACAAAGGTGGATCTTTATTTCTTGTAGTGTTCTTTTATTTTAATAAAAAAATGTCAAAACAGACGGAAATGCCCCTCATTTAACGGAGAAAAATGGATGGAGTTAACGAGTTGATGAAAATGGCAAGATTTCAAACCTTTTGGATCCAGATGTGAAAAACCAAACATTTGGATGAAAGTCACAAAGTGGCCAAACCTCAGGGACAAAAATTGCATTTTACTCTAGTTTGAATATATGAGGCTGAAAGCATTCAAATAACATGTTGGGAGACTTTCTAACCTGCTTGAGCTGTTTCATTTTTTATTTAAACTTGGCCCATTTGACCCGTTGGAGTTAAAACATAATCCAAATTGACACGTCTTTGTGTTTATTTCTGAAAATTTTGCTCATTTCATCTTCAGGCTTCGGAACTGAGTACTTTAGGGTTTTACTTCAAAGTAACTGTGGTGTTAGTGTGCTAGATTTTGTCCCGCGGCCTGATGGTGGATCTCCGTATATATGTCTTAACCGATTAAATCAGGTAAGCTATATCTCATTGGCAGATATTATTTCGAGTTGTTGGTTTAAAGTTGAAAAAAAAAACCTGTGGTTTCATATAGGGCTGTAAATGAACCGAACATTCAGCGAACAGTGTTGAACCGTTCGGCGGGAAGTTCGTTTATGTTCTTTCGTTTAATAAATGAACGAAGACGAACAAGAAATTTCGTTTGTTAAGTTACACGAACGAACATGAACAGAGGCTGCGTTCGTTCGTTTATGTTCATTAACGTTCGATAATGTGTTCATTTATGTTCGCTCGTTTATGTTCATTTGTGTTCGTTCATTTAAAGGTTTTTATATGTTGTATTTTTGTTTTATTGTTTATAGTTTTAAAACATTTGAAACCCTAATTATACTATATGTCGCCCTCAACATCCCTATTTGACCATTTCAATATTAGTTTGTGTTAAAGTAAAACTTATTATTTTATGTTAATCATGTTTATGTAATTATGTCAGTTGTGTTCAGATAATTATGTTAAATGCTTATTTATTTGTTTGTGGATACTTTGTAATCTTTTTGATGAAAAATTTAGATTTTATTCTAAATGAATATATTAGTTGTAGTTCTTTGTGTTTATAAACATTGTTTGTCCTCATTTATGTCCATGAACATTTGTTTGAGTTCATTTGCATTTGTAAGTGTTCATGAACACGTTCATTTCCTTAATGAACGAATACGAACAAGAAATCTCGTTCGGTAAGCGTTCGGGAATAGTTCATGAACGGGCTCATTCATTAATGAACGAACAATCGTTCGGTTCATTTACGACCTAGTTTCATAGACAAAACATTCATATACAGTTTACCTTTCCATTTCCTTTTATTATATGCTTTGCTGCATGCTCATATATAATCACTTAATATTGCATTATTTTGCAAATTTACAGCCATTATTATGGTATTATATATAAAGAGAAAAAGTATATTATGCACAGACTCCAAGCTCTCCTATTGGTGGTGGAAGTTCTGCAGGCAGGACAGCCAGTAAACGGATCATACTAGTCTGTCATGGGTTAACTGAGGTAAATCCTTAAGTATGGTGATTTCAGAAAAGCTCGGACTGAACATTGATAGCTTACCATTATTTTTCTAATGAAAATTTGTTTATACCTTTCGTACACATTGAAGTTCGTTTATAGAGCGGCAAACAAAATCAACATACTTTGATCTAGCGCCACTTGATACCTAACAATTTACACCAAGATACCATTATATTTACTGCAGAGTAAAATGCCATTTTCATCCCCGAGGTTTGGCCAGTTTTGTAACTTCTGTCCAAAGATTTGTTTTTCCGCATATGGATCCAAAAGGTTTGAAATCTTGCCATTTTCATCCAGCTCGTTAACTCCATCCATTTTTCTCTGTTAAGTCAGGAGTATTTTCGTCTTTTTTGTTAACTTAAAGGGCAACCGAAATTTTGTTAACTTAAAGGGCAACCGAATTGCCCTTTAAGTTGATAAAAAAGACGGAGAAAAATGGATGGAGTTAATGAGCCGGATGAAAATGGCAAGATTTCAAACCTTTTGGATCTAGATGCAGAAAAACAAACTTTTGGACGAAAGTCACAAAACGGGCCAAACCTCAGGGATGATAACTTTAGGTTTGATACAGAGTAGAATATGACTAATATACTCTAATTATTCTTGTCAACAGGCTAGCAATTCTGATGCTGGTGACACATCATTGAACATGCTTGGTACCATTCAAGTAAACAGTTTTTCTTATATATTAGTTGATAATATGCAAGAGCGTATACTTTAAAGTCTAAGCCCTTGTTTTTATAAATAACAGTCACAAAAAACAGCAGAACTGCTTCTTGATTTGAATGTGAAATCAATAATTAGCAGCCCTAGAATCGCGCCAATGGAAACTGCTAATGCTATTGCTCGTGTGAGTCTCATACCCCAATTTCTTGTGTTGTTAACCGAATCATTTGATGTGTATATCATTAAATGGCTATTTTCGTAATATTATAGGTTCAAGAAGCTGCCGATTGTCTTGGTGCTGATCGTGTGCCACGATATGTGGAAACAAAGCAGCTGAAAGACCTCGATGTTCATGATATTCTTAATCGTTCAAATAAGGCAAGTGATATCCATTTCATGTTTACCAGGTTATTTTTCCGCGTGTTGCCCGTTATCGCGGGCATTTGATCGATATTGATTTGGTTCGTTACAGTATCGGTACGATATATATTCACTCGATATTGAAATCAACACGTGTTTTACCTCGACCGAAAACGATAAAAACGAACACGGTACCGACAGCGACACCGATGTTGTTCGAACTGTAGTGATCGGTTCAAATCGTCACGATACTGATACCGATATTCATTTATCGTCGCAGACAAAGTTATATGAATGAAAAGTTATCGAAACCAGAAACCATAAAAATGAGCGCCGGTACCGGTACTGATGTTCAGTACGGTAGCAATACAATGTGAGTTTATCGAAAGCAAAAACAATAAAAATAAATCTTCGTACAGAACCGGTGTTGTTCGGTTGGTTTCGGTTTGGTTCATTAAGTAGCGGCACGGTATCCATTATCAGATAGGAAAAAAATCAAATTAAATATTAAATAAAATAATATATAAAACCTAACTTACTAATCATCACAAGTTACAAGTAGTAATTAATATATGTATATAAAATCATGTGAGAAGCACTAGGCTAATTGAGAATCTTGAGAATCATTCTGGACCACACATATGTATAGTTTAAAATTGACTATATACATGTGTGTATAATTCAAGATTTGATGATATACATACATGTATATAGTCAATTTTAAACTATACATATGTGTATAGGGTGGGGTTTAGTTACAAAGTCCATTTTTCCTTCAAATTATACCAAGTCATAAAACATCACAATTTCAGCCATAAAACACACTCAAACCCCACAAATAACATAGTGAAGATCACTAAAACACAATACCTAAACCCTAACAGTCCTTAAAAACTTCAAACACACCATCGTAGAAATATGATTATAAAACACAACATGATAATCAACATAAAACAAATTAATTTTGGTCATTCGATAATCAAAGCCTTATCATCCATAACACAACACAAACCCCACAAATATGTTGTTTTAGTAATCTTCACTATGTTATTTGTGGGTTTTGAGTGTGTTTTATGGTTGGCATTATGCGGTTTTATGACTTTTTACACTTTGTAGGAAAAATTGACTTTGTAGCCAACTCCCACCCTATGTGTATAATACGAAAAGCTTAGGGAAAATGTGGGGTCCAGAATGTGTCTCAAATAGGGTGGACTTCTCTTAGGTTCTCTACCCTATATATATATATATATATATATATATATATATATATATATATATATATATATATAGGTAGAGGTTCATGTGAGAAAATTTAAAAGTGTGAGAAAGATAAGAAAGATTATGGAGGTGACATGTGTCCCATTTTATTTTGGTAGTTTAAGGGTATAAGTGTAATTTAACTAATAAAATCTAATTGTGGAATGAATATATGCAACCCGTTTTTGGCTGTTATTGTAAAGATTTTCGAATTTGAAATAACACCCTAACTCATAAAAACACCACAGCATGTATATTGAAAGCATACATCTTATAAAGAACAGAAATATAACTCATAAAAACACCCTAAGTCATAAACACAACAGCATGTATATTGAAGGCATACATCTTATAAAGAACATAAATATAACAAAAATAACACCATAACTCATAAAAAAACAACAGTTATATTGAAGGCACACATCTTATAAAGAACACCCTAACATTGAATATAACAGAAATAGCACCCTAATATAACACCAGTTAACACTTTAATCAGAATCAAAACAGAAATAACACCCTAAATGTATAAAAACAAAAATAACTTTACATAAGTATATCAATATGGTACTCATATTAAAGATAAAAAAACACTCGTTATTATGGTGTAATTTTTTTTTAAAAAAAAGAGTTACGTATAATATGTTATTGATGTTTAAAAAAGTAGGGGGAACTTTGCATGTGTATTAATGTTAGTTACTTAATTTAAAAATATTAAATTTACCTTTATACCCTTAATCTAGAAAATTAGTTAGTTTAATAGTCAATATTATTTACAATTGCCACTATGATCTCAACCATTAGATTAAATATCTAATAGTTTAGATTCTTTCTTATCCTTCTCACACTTTTAAATTTTCTCGCAATAACCTCACCCTATATATATATATATATATATAGGGTTAGGATCGTGTGAGAAACACTAGGGTAATTGAGAAACTTGAGAAGCCATCTGGACCACACATTTTTTCTAAGCTTTTCATAATATACATATATGTATAGTTTAAAATTGACTATATACATATGTGTATAATTCAAGATTTGACAATATACATATATGTATATAGTGAATTTTAAACTATACATACGCGTATATTACGAAAAGCTTCGGGAAATGTGTAATCAAGAATGTTTCTCAATTTTCTCAAATATGGTGGACTTCTCTTAGGATCCCTACCCTATATATATATATATATATATATGGGAAGGTTCTATGAAGAACACTAAATATTGCCAGAACACACAGAACACAATTAATCACCCATTATTTTAATCCTAAAACCTAAAAAGTAAATAAAAATGTTACAAATGTAAGATTTATTGTTTCTTACACGAGAATTCAGAACAAAATATGGAAAAATTGCACTTTTGTATAACCTACACATATGTAGGTTACGTGTAGGTTAAATTACCAACATGTATGTAGGCTATGTGTGTAAAAATATATGGTTTTTTTATGTATATATAATACACATATGAACGTAAGAAACATAAAATTTGAAAAATATGGACCTTAAATCCCAAAATTTAGTATTTTAGAGTTCTTTTTGTTCTCGCAAAAGTTAGTGTTCTGTGATGATCTATATAATAATAATAATTAATAACTAGTTTTTTTCGTCCATTGTTTGGTGTCAACGAGTGTGCATTATAATAGGCATTTTCAACTCGTGTCGAATTGGGTAATAGTTTATCCTTAACGGGTCAAATAGGTCAAACCAAGAAAGCTGGCTAAAGGGAAGAAACTAGCCAACATGTATTTCTAATGCTTACAACCTCCTTAAGATAATTATTAGTAGCATTGTTGGTCTACATATAACAGACGTATTAGTTGTTTTTGAAGATCTAAGTATCTTTCCGTTTGGTGGATCAAGGCAAAGATTGATAGAGACTAGCCTCCTTGCAAAGGTGCTAGGCTCTATCCTGAACTCACCCGAGTTTTCGTCCCACCGTGTGTTACGCCAGAGAGTTCTGCTCTTGTGGTGGCACAACGGCTGTCAAGTGGCAGCCGGCAGTATGGTTTTCCGGGAGAACGCCCAAGCCAAACTCTGAAGCCAGCGTGAGCCCGGTTAAGACAACATAGTCTGGCCGGAGTGGGGCAATGGGGCTCTTCAATTTGGGGAGTGCGGTAGCCTAATACAATAAAGTCGCCATTCCAAAAAAAAGTATCTTTCCGTTTCATCTAATCATTCTTTCTATTGAACAGGAATCAGTTACTGCATCAAGTCTACAATCCGGGTGGGTGAATGGATTCGAAGATGAATTATTAACAGAAATATGGGACCAATCAAGGAAAGCGTGGAAGTCACTACTAGACGAACTGTCGAACGAATCTGAACCAGACAACATTGTCATTACAGTTGGTCATCCAATCATTAACATCGGATTATTAGCACATTGCTTAAATCTAACAAAGGATTGGATTGGATCATTTCATCTTGATGCTGGTAGCATTACTGTCATTGATTTTCCTGATGGTCCTTTCGGGAGGGGTGTGGTTCGATGCATAAACTATTCGGCACATCTTGGAAGGTGGTCGATCCCCATTACTAAACCAACACAAAGTGATGAAGAGTTTTAGTTCCTGAGTGCGAGGGCCGTACATTATAACTCTGCGTGACACTAGAAAAAAAGTTATATGTTATATAGTATCTAATGCTGTTTTTTTATGTGTTATATATGTATCTAGTGTGTTTTTAAGGAGCGACTAGTCCTGGGTTCGCTGATTGAGTGTGTCCAAGCATTTTCATGTTGTAATCGCGCATACACATACCACTTGACTTGATAATAAATCTATGATAAAAAAAAATCCAGCATAGTTTAAGTGATAATTATTATGATTATCCCTCTTTACCCAATGTTTTCATGGTTAATAATATTATTTAAAAAAATAGGATTATTGGAATTATACACCATGATGATTTGAAAAGAAGAATTGTTAAAGACATTAAATTTTTATTAAACTGGGTTTATTAAATGTTCGCCGCGTTGCGGCGAACATTTTTTTATTTAGTCTGTGTTTACATGTGTTTTGAAATCACTATGAGCGCGTTGCACACAGAACCGCTGAAAAGAATAAAATGAAAATATAGAAAAAAACACTAAAAGATAATCGAAAGGAAATCAACAAAAAATGTTATATGGTAATGATGTTCATATGAAACCCTTGGTCAGAGATGAGCATATGGTACTGAGTACCGGTACCGAATTTCGCGAACAGAAAGATCTTAAGTACCAATTCGATACCGACTTTTGGCGTAGCACACATAAAGAAAATAAATATAAAAAAATTGCCACGTGACAATCGAAACTCATGGTCAGAGATGAGCAAATAGTACAGGGTACCGGTACCGAATTTCCCGAATCGAAAGATGTTAAGTACCAATTCAATACCGACTTTTGGCGTAGCACACATAAAGAAAATAATAATAAAAAAAAAGTTGTCACGTAGCAATTTCTTAATGAACCAACCGTCACGTGGCAACTTTTTAATGAATCTAATACTATTCGTTAGCTTTGTTTTTTAATTATATATATATTATATATATATATATATATATATATATATATATATATATATATATATATATATAGGATTAGGATCATTTGTGAACAACCCCCTTGATAGTGAACTGTGTGAACTAATCCTAGCCCTTGATTATTAAAACACGTTTGTAAATCAATGGTCAGGATTGATTATAAATTATTGATTTGATGATGAAATCCTAGCCATACAAGTGTGTAAATCAATGGTCAAGATTTGTTCACTCAGTTCGCAAGTACACTAGTGTTCACTCTAGAACCCCACCCTATAAGTGTGTGTGTGTGTGTGTATATATATATATATATAGGGTGGGGTTTTAGAGTGAACACTAGGTTGAGAGTGAACTGTGTGAACTAATCTGAGCCATTGGATTATATCATCTAAAGATTTTTAAATAATGACAAGATTGTAATTATAATTTGTAACTTCCCTTTAAATTAATTGACCGAATGGTATTTGCGTCTTTTGTAAATTGCATTTATTGAACAATATAATCAAAATTCCTATATACAAGATACACAGTTGTTAGTGTATACACATGTGTACAGTCTCGATAGTATCAGTTTATACAAGATACACAGTTGTTAGTTTATACACATGTGTACAGTCTCGATAGTATCAGTTTATACAAGATACACAGATGCTAGTTTATACACATGTGGACAGTCTCACTAACTATCAATTTATACAAGATACACCGCTGTTAGTTTATACACATGTGTACAGTCTCGCTAACTATCAGTTTATACAAGATGCATAGTTGTTAGTTTATACAGATGCGTACAGACTTTTGATACATCTGTGTATTTTGTAGTCCACGACCTAGTTCTGTTAGGAGTTTCATATACGGTTTGAATCCCGGATGACAATTGGTGTCCAGTACCTAGTTCCGTTAGGAGTTTCATATACGTTATTAGAAACTGATTCTACACGAATTTAAAATAATTGAGAAGTAATTAAAAATGTGTGAGAGAGAGAGAGAGAGAGAGAAAGAAAGAATTAATAGATGAGAAAATTAAAGGATTTTAATTAAGAGAAAGGGATAGCTAATGTCAATCTTACCCTTTAAAAAAATAATCAATGGTCAAGATTATTTCATTCAGTTCATTTTCAAGAAGTTGTTCACAAATGATCCTAATCCTATATATATATATATATATATATATATATATATATATATATATAATTCTTAATGAATCTAATACTATAAAACGTAGTGAAGAGAAAACACAAAGAAATATGTTTTTTTTCTAAAACGCAATTGATTAAAAACACACAGTAATGCGATTTTTCTAAAACGCAATCAACTAAATGCACACAAAAGATGTGTTTTTTTTACTCGTTTGTAAAACGCAATGATTTAAAAACACACAAAAATGTGTTTTTTCATTGTGTTATAAAATGCAATGGCCTAAAAACACACAAAAATATGTTTTTCATTATGTTATAAAACGTAATAGACTAAAAACACACACAAAAAGCTTTTTCATTGTATTATAAAACGCAATTGAGTAAAATACAAAAGGTGTTTTATCATTGTGTCAAATACTCACAAATTTTTTTATAGAACGGCCATTATGATTTGTTATACATAAACTCAATAAAAAACACAATAAAAAACAAAGACATGTTTAAAAACAAAAACAAAATAACTTAAGTTATAGTTTTGGAAACCGAATGATCTCATTCCACGAAATTGATTTAGTTTATCCAACCAAAAATAGCATATTTGACCTTTGACCATATATATATATATATATATGAATAATTGTTTCATGCCATGTTGTAAAACGCAATATAAAAAGCAGTTTTGTACAACAATTATAAAAAGCACTTGTGCACCAAGTCAAACTAACCTTTGTTTCTTTTGTTTAAATGAATACAGAATACAACGCAATTAATTCAACGATTCTTTTGTTTCAATGCCTTCCAAAAAATCGCAATCCATTTAACAATTTCAATAAAACACAATTCATTCAACGACTTATGTAAAACGCAATCAAATCATCGATGCTCCGGCCATGGTGTCGGCGACGATGAACGGCGCATCATGAGCGAACGTCACCGATGCAGATCTGTTAATCTCTTTTGCAGGTGGGTGTGTCAAGTTTGAATAAAGATTTAGAGATCTTGGGCAAGGGTTCGGGTTGTGATTTGTGGCCGGTGACCATGTGGTAGGAGTGGGGTGAGAGTTGTGGTGGAGGTGGGCGATGGAGTGATGGTGGTGACGACGACAGTGGTTGGTGGAGTCGTGGTGGCGGGATAAACCATAAAGATATGTACTGGTTTTTCATAAATCTAGAGTTATATTAGATTAATTTGTTGTTGACAAAAATACCTTTACTTTTAATTTTTATTCTCTGAGATGTGTCCTTTCTGTTCTTTCTATTCAAAATACACTCTTTATTTGATACTCTCTTTGTATATAATATATAATTATATTATAATTTGTTTTGTACGTACAAGTAAAATTCTCATATTTTAAATTTGAATATTCAAGAATCTTATTATATAATAAATTATTTAGGTCCTTACCTCAAAGTTCTAATCAATACTATTTTAATAATTCTCATTTAAGTAATATGACGTGTTTGTTTTGTCTATCGTATCTATCAGTTTTAATTAATAAGAGTTATTAATCACTCAAACAATTGATTATGTTATTCAAATAACCAATCATTTTTTTAATTAAAAGCTCAAAAAGAAAGTACTTTTACACATTATTTTTTAATAGTATCGATATATTCGTATTGTATGATATCATATATTCGCATTGTATCGTATCATATGAGTTAGTTGTTATTATCATTGGCACATAATCAACTTTAATTCACAAATTCAAACAACCTCTTAATATAAATAGTACATTATTGTAAATCAAGCTAGCATGTTTATTTAAAAAAATCCACAAGTTCCTCATACAATCATCAACTCTTTTGAAAACACAACTAGAATGATTATAAACATTCTTAATTTCTTCATGTTTTTGAACTCGCGTACAATCGAAAATACTTGCGCACCCACACATCAAGCGGTTGGAGGCTTGACTACGACAGCCGGGAAATCAAGAAGCACAATCTTTTCAATCGCGGCTGAGAATGTTTTTGTGTATTCGAGATGGTTTGGGTGGGTTTGAAAAGCATTGAAATCATCTTTGGACCCAAATGTCATCATCAAAGCATGAGTGAACCCTTGCCTTAGCATCTCCATGCTTTCAATATCCTTTCCCCTGTGACATCAAGTGCAAGGATTGGTTACTTATATTATCAAAGCTATTATTTTATGCAATAATGATTAATGACCAATCCAACCACAAGCATTTAGAGTTTCTCAATATTTATATGCTTATTTATTTAAATTATTAATTTTAAACAATTTATTTATATTTAATTAGTACACTATCTTTTAATTGAGTATCACAAACACCCTTAAAATAGTTATTACCCTATAAAAATTTAATAAGCCATAAAAAGAATCAAATTAGAAAGATAAATAAAGAAAAAAACTAAATGTCTTCAAGAAAAAAATATTATGTAATAAACAATTACAAAACCTACTATATTACTTTTCGTTCTTACTTACAACTATCAAATCATCTAACAATTTAAACGACTATCAAATCATCTAAAAATTTAAACCGTTAAATGTACAGTTAGTTATACACTATTTCAGAGACCTCTGAAACCACTTCAGGGACCTCTAGATACTTGACACGACTATGGGTTGTTTGACAACTTCTGAATTGTTAATTGCGGAATTAGAGGTCTGACCATTAAGAGCTAGTATAATTCTTAACCATTCGAAGGTAAATGTTTGCCCAATTCAGATAAGAAATCTTAACTGTTCAGACTCAATATAATGTTTAACCATTCAGAGGCAAATGTGTGAACCATTCAGAGATCTGCTCCCGAAACAAAGAGTCTGAACCATTAAGTCTTAAACCAATAAAAATTCTGAATCATTAAGAGCACGTTAAGAACTGAAACAAAGAGCTCCTAAGCACTTAACTTCATTCAAAGTGAAGAAACTTTCCAAAAACCACGACTTACACTCGTCTATGTTTCGCCGTTTAAAAAAACTTTTTCTCGAACTAGAAAGCTAATCACTATATGATAACTTTCTCTACCTTGGATTTGGCAATTTGATTAAAACAATGACTCTTTAACATCTTACACAACATGTTAAAGTGAGTGCCTCATGCATTAGTACTTGAACATTAAACTTACCAAACAAAGGATTTGACAATATCAACTTCAGAAACAAGCTTTTCCAACCCTTTGATAATATCCTCCACCACCACCTCTTCTTTGAACTTCACCACCACCAAGTGTACGAACTCCGCCATCTGCCACCACACCACCACCCGAAACCAATATGTGTGTGTAATATATATACACACAAACAAAGTTAGGCATTTACATATAGCATGTGACACACACACTGACACACACATATGTAGGTTGAATAATAATAATAATAACGACTAGTCAGCACTTCCGTCGCTGCGTCCCCACAGTCAAACCCACCGACACCATTGTCGGGATTGTGACAAATTTTCAAATTGGGAGCATCTATGGCTCTATGTGCTTTTTGTGTTGTGTTTGTACCACCTTGACTTGGTCAATCTTCATTTTTACCATGCTCCAATTTTTACATTACTATAATTAAAAAAATATTTTGTTAGCTAAATATTATAAAATATAACTTTTTTTTTCTAAGAACATTTTTTACATAAAAATATTACACATGCTACAATCTTAACTCATACCATTGTTATTAGAGAAAATCACAATACTACTAGGTTATGGGTTTTCTTTATATAAATATGCGTACATCTATATCTTACGTTATAAAACGTTAATAATAATAAATGTTTTAAGATTAGATGATTAAAGGAAATCAAGAAAAAAGGAGGTAATATATGACAGCACGAGTCAAACTGTGTTGTAAATTTTGTAATAAGGGGCGGACCTACCTATAACCGTGAGTGGACGGTGCACCCGTTAAAAAAATTAGTGGTAATTTTCGTCGAAAATCCTGACCGCATCCTATGGATTTTTTTTGTCCCGCGATAAACCGATTTTTTTTATATAGCTAGGGATCTAAAACCTTTAAAAATATTCTGCCCTCAGAAAAAAAAATTCATGGATCCGCCACTACTTGTAATCGTTGGGCACACCGTTAGAGGTTAAAGTCAAGCAGGACACTAGATAAATTCGAGATAAATAAGGTGTGTTGGGATTTTAAATGATTATTTGAAAATATATTCTAAAACTAACTTGTAAATTATCGAAGAATTTATCAAGTATAACAAGCTGGTATCCAATTAGATATTCAAGTATCACAACTCTAACAAAAGGTGCACAAATATTTCTAGACAAATGACGATCAACACACGTTCGGATTGTGGCAGGGGCGGACCTACCTTATTAGTAGGGGTAGCCTCCGGTGCCTCTTGGCGCTCCGACGGTAATGTAAATTTTTGAAAAATTTGACATTTTTTTATTTTCGTTACCCCTTTTCTATAAAACGTACCCCTACGAAGATTTTCTGAATCCGCCACTGAATTGTGGTACACTACATTGTCCCTCTCAGTCACTTTTCTAATAACTAGCGTTAACATTTAACGATACTACCACTTGTAAATAAAATCTATGTGCCTTTAAAATATTATGAGTGAATCTAAGTTACTAATGATGTCCATATAGAAGAATTATAGATCTTAGAAAACAAGAGATAAACTAAGTTGTGAGGATATTTTCATATTTAATTATTTGACATATTTTAATTTCATTTTCTTAACATGTTCTCATTTAATAAATAGAAATATATATGTGTGTGGACCAACACCTCCTTAATGTTATTTGTAGGTTTGCATAATGTACTAGGTTTTTATATTCTTTTTGGCTTGAAAGGATATTTATTTGCTTAATAGTATGATTTAGATAAACGTCATTACATATAATACAATTAAACGACACGTTTACATTTGTAGAATGAAACGTTTTGTAACGTTCAACCAAACATCCTACTACCAAACAAATGTGCATATTCGGGTAATTCGAAGAATCTAATAACCTAACCAAACCAGAATAACCTAAACACTAAGAGAAGTTTGGTATTAACTTGTTGTTAGCTAGCCCATACCCAGTGGGGGAACCAGAATATATATTTTCAGGGTGTGTAAACAAGGGGTGCAACCATACTTAAAAGGGGTGTAGTCGGGATTTTTACCTATAAAATACAAAATAATAATAAGGGGTGCACCTGACCACCCTTGCCCCTACTCGGGTCCACCCCTACACATACCTCGTTCCAAGTTCGTGGATTTAGCATAAGTCGCATCCAAGGATCTTTCAATCAACCACATCCGGCAAGAGCCTGAAACGCATGCCGGCCCGATCATGAAATACCTCATTACCAAGTCCTTTGAATCATTTGGTTGAAGGGTGAACTTCACACACACTTCAATTAATAGCTTATGAACAACTTATGTTGTGTTTCGTTTGTTGTTTTGCAAGCATATTACTTAATTCCTGTTTGAACATGAGTTTATAACATAACGTAACTATTCAAATACATAAAATCATTACAAGTTGACACAATATAGAATATGTTTTTTATTATATGTTAAAGGACGAAAGTAAAAGCCCAAATTTGATGAAGTTAAAGTTTATGACGTAATATTTTAAAATAAGATTATAACTCAAAACATATGCAACATTTTTATCTACATTCTATATCAGTTCACAAAGATTAGTTTTGTTGCAACTTGCATGTACGTAGTGAGCAAAAAAGTTTTAAAAATATAGAGCTTTTATAAAAATAATAAAATAATATAATAACAATATAATAATAGAACTTGAATTATTGATTGCACGTGTGGAGCGTCTCTAGCTCTGAAACAATTTAGAACGGGATCATATGTCCATATCCTAATTATAGTTTTTTTTAACAATTCATCTTATTCATACACCCTTGAATTTTATTGATACAATCTTTTTAACTCTATCTCTCTACATATACTTATATATTTATTTATATATATACTAACTCTCTCTATATACAAAGAGATAGAGCTAAACGATGTAACAATATTAACACCTTTATATCACCCACCAACAAAAAGGAACATCTTGTAATAGTGAAAAGGGTATATATTTTTTTCACACGATACCCTGTCAATGTCTATAAATTATATAGCTTACAATGTATATAAATTGCTTTTATAGAATGATGTCGATAACCAAATCTTACGCGTGTGGTCCTGATTCGAGGGAATGATAAACACTTATACAAGACGAAGATCGGGTACAAATTTAACTTTATGTATACACTCTAATCTCTTTGTGCAAAAGTTTTACCAGGCCAAAACTTTGTAATACTAAATTTAAACTTAGACCTCAGGATTAGTCTCATTTAAAAAGTAGAAAAAAATCATAACCGGTAGTGTAAAGCTAAAAAAAAAAAGGTTTAGTGATGTGTTAGTTTACTTTTATAAAAATAACTAAACTCATAACATCATTAATGAGTTTTGACCAAGTTCCGTGGAGAATTTCTCACATTGATTCTCAGAGGTGTGGCAATGTTTGAATATTTGAGTGTAATCAGAGTTAACTTGGTGATAAAATTGAATTATAATACCAACTAGCGGTTTTGTTCGCGTTATGTGACGGAAACTTGGTTGGTATTAGTTCGGTTCGTTCTAATACTGATGTTCGCTATATTAATTGAAAAGGAAAACTAAAAAATAAATTCATGACCAAATGAATATCAACATGTAAGACCCTTGCTTATTTAAATGGAATTCTATAAAAAAAATTACAGTTAAATGTTTAAATGTAAATATACGTCCGTACATAATATCGAGTTTCATAAAACTTAGTGAAAATTTAAAACATTTCTTTGTGTTGTCAATGTTTAGTTATGTAACCGATTAAACATAATGCGGAATCTTAAACTTTGAACGTGTTCGGTTCTTCGTTGAGCTTGATCGCCATCCGGTGCCTTTAAACATTACCTATATTTCACCAAATATAAAATATGTTAGTTATAGAAGTTTATAACATCACAAATCGAATCCGAATATAAAAAACAACACAAAATAACAATTTTGTCAAACACCTGCCATAAGCTACGGCAGGCCACTGTAGCTTAAGGTGGGCTGCTACAGACTTTTCCACCTTGTCGTTTTGGATACGAAAACCTTCGTATCTTCTTGAATACTTATCCGTTTCGCACGAAACTTTTTCCTACGTGTTTGTAAAACATTTGCCCACATTTCTAACTTGTAAATCCATAATCCGGACTCACAAAAAATTGTTTTACGCTAATGCTTCCAATATATGTATTTTACATAATTAACCCATTTGCATGTTTAAGCAAACGATCTCATAGAAGTTACACCATTATGCAAGAACCTTATTTTTACGACAATACCCCATAACCCGGGGTATAATTCTTGCGTTTTTATGCGACCATTATCCGGTTCGCAATTATACCATTGACCAGTTCGCCCTTTCAAAGGCCGAACTTTGATTAATCCGAATACTTTTTAAGAATTCTAAACCTTTCAATCATGACTCTTTAACCGAGTCCTTTCATTTATGATTTGCGTTCCCAATTATGATTTTCATTTATTTATACCGTGAATGGGAAAAATCGTTATATTCCCATTATACCCTTAAGTTGGACATTTTTACGAAAATGACCCATTATGTAGCTTTGAGCCAAAATGGTTTAAGCCTTCTGTTTTATACTACCGTAAGGATTGACCAAATTGTAAAACTTATATTTAAAACTAACCTTAAGGGTCGTTTGCTCGATTTATCAATCGGGGGCGTTTTGGGTCAACTTTAGCCCATTTTATGACAAATGACTTTTAATAGCATATTTTGACCAAGTGTGCACTTTTAACCAAAATCTATTTAAAATCATTATGTTCCTAACAAAATAATGTCTACTATTTAAATCATTGGATTTACCTTACTTTAGGTAATCCGACGTTCACTCACGACTCGTTTAACTCTCATCGGAACTTAAGTCCTTAGTGAGGTTCGACCCATTACACATACCTGTCTCGGGTCATATCATTGACCCGTTCAAATACCTTGCACTATTAATTATTAATTAATAGCAATACATCCATACGCTATTTCCTGTGAGCACAAAAACTCGACAAACAACCATTAGTTATTATTTTCAAATGGTGATGACATCACCATTTGACCCGTTTGGCCTAAATGACCATTTTATCCTTAAGAGATAGTATTTATTCACCATCTCACCATTTAGTTTGTTTCGGTTTACACCTTATGATCATATTACTTAAAGTCGTTTCTTAATCCGTTCGTCCCATTATGGCATACGCCATAGGGTGTCCTTTTTAAAACTCTATATTTATTTGTCAACTCGTGACCGAATTGCCATTTTTACTCTTTTTACCCATTGTGGATTACACCAAAAAGTAACTTTTCAAAACTCCTTGTTTATCCGTCATTACATGACTAAATTTTGTTCTACCCTTTTACCATTAAATATGGTTTATTAACATTTTCACTTATTCTGACCCGTATCGATTCGTGCCGAACATCATATTTGTTAATCTCATTCCGAATAACAAATCGCTTAGTCAAATACATAAGTGGATGTACAATTTTAAAGATGTAAGCTTCACTTACCTTGCATCCGATTATGTTTTCCACGCGTATTCGACCCGTTTGACCTGCTTCCTCCCAAGCTCCCATCTAGCTTGTCAATCGTCAAACAACCTTTTATCATTCGCAAGATGGTTAGATTAGTCATTATTTATCAAGACTATCCCACCTTACAGACTTTATATCAAAATTAACATTTGATAATATTATAGGTCAGTTTAACTTTTTAAAAGTCAACTGCCCATTAACATTTGCAAACACACAGTTAAGTTCAACGAACTCATTTAGGCATTTATCAATTACCCGGCATGCGATATTTTTAGGCTACTGTAATGATTGTGTAAAACGGGTTCCAAAAACCCGCTTTGTTTTTGAAGCTTGTTGTAATTTAAAAAGTTAGCTACATATTTATTAGGGTTATTTAAATTTATGTTACCATTCATAACAAATAAATAGTATATATATTTTAAAGCAATAAATAAAAAGAACAAGTAAATAATTTAAAACCTTGAAATATTAATTTAAAAATAAAAGGGAGAAACCGGGAATCGAACCCGGGTCCTCAAGAAGTGCACACACTCACAACACCACTAGTCTGCACACACATTTGTTCTAAAGTTGGAAACACATTATTCTTATAACAATATTATCGTGAAACCTGCAAAGTTATTAGCAAACTGTAACTGCCATCCGGAGCATTCAAGATCAAATCCGCTTTCAAATTGCAGAAACCTACCCAACCGATGTCGAGCATCAGTTACCAACCTCCAAATTGTAACATCCGATTATCACACCCCGACCCGCAGCGGAAATGGTAGTCGGGGCATGATTGGGTTTTCATCAAAGCTCATGACATTTATTATAAGTTTCATATTTATTATTTCTTTTTAAAGGAGAATCATTACAATCAATAATACAAGTACAACATGTTCTATACATCTTTCAAGACTTCATTATTTTTCTTCTAAGGCAATTTCCTATGTGTCCCTTGCTTCAACCTGTCCACCTGTATCATGTGTAAAAATAGGGTTTTTGGGTCAACAAAAAGTTGGCGAGTGAATCCTATGAAAAACATTTAAACGTGTTTATTGTATCAATTTTAAAATAAAGTGCATAACCACATATGAGTAAACGTAGATGTAAATTTAATCACAAAACACATAATATTGATTTTTGCACACACATACACCAAATGATTGATTTTGAGGCACGCGATGTTCAACTCGTCTCCCACGAGGAACTAATGGGCCTAATGAATGATTTTGAGGCACGCGTTGTTCAACCCGTCTCCAACAAGGAACTGATGGGCCTAATGAATTGATTTGCACGCAACTTGACTAAATGTAAACACACATTACAACAAACAATATTTACATTATAAGTTTAGATCATATAATGGTAATAGCACGAGTTTGAATAAGCGAATTAATTTAAGCGACACATGATACACCCCAAAACATGAATAAAAAGGGGAATTTGTAAGAATTCACTCACAGTGGGTGCGTTTCTTGGATTGATGATGAATGCGCACGAATTTGGATTTAACCACGAGAGAAACTAACCTAAATAATAACATAATAATTCGATAAATAAATAAGCTTTTATTTGAGATTAATATTTTTAATTAGTGTTCTTAATGGGATTGTTAGATTTATTTTTGTGAGTTCAAGGAAATTTTCTAACTTCAAAAATATTATTTTTAAGTGTTTTTAATTGATTTTTAAATAAAATAAATAAATAAAAATAAAATAAAAATTTTGACTTTTTGACTTTTTGACCATTGACCGTTGACCGGTCGGACCGTGTTAATTATGTGCGCTGAGTGAGGTTCGAACTTGTGACCTCCCGTACGCGTGCACGCAGCTCTACCAACTAAGCTACGTGTCTAACCCAAAATAAATCTGATTTTAATTATATTTATATATTAGTTCGATTAATTCATTTCTGTCTCTATTTAAAAAGCTTTGATAATTGCCAGAACCGGTTACAGAAGCAGGATTCGAACTCGGGACCTGTGGTTTAACTTTGCACACAGTCCACCGCTGGACTGTGTGTCTAACCTGGTTAAAATACTGATTTTAATTATATTTAGGTATTATATGTTTTGTTTTACGTTATAAAAATGCTCGGTTAATATAAAGGATTCAGCATTATGAATGGGACTCGAACTCGGTATCTTTGCGTTTCAAATGCACACAGTCCACCACTGGACTGTGTGTTTAACCCGATACAAATACCATTTTTAATTATACTTATAAACTACTCGCTGTTCATCTTCTTCGTTTTTACGAAACCCGGGAATCAACGACTGTTTAATCAATCATTCTTATTGAATTAGTTGATTGATTATTACTAATAACGAAAATAATTTAAACAGAAAAGGAATTAAGGATGTTGTACCGAACAGTTGTGATCTCCGATGAAGTTCCGGTGACTGAAAGAAATTCCGGCGAAGTGTAACTCGCGACAGAGGATCTACAGGAAGTTTGAGGTGAGTGTGGGTGACTTCTGTCGAAGCTCTAGAAGTCCTATTTATAGAGTAAGGCAATACTGGGATAGATTCGGTTTTCCGGCGATAACTTTCGGCAACTTGCAGAGAATTCCGGCGACAAAGGTTTTGATCAGAGAATTTAGAGTGGAACTTAGGAAAGGAATGAGCGAGATTTTTGAGGTAGGAAGCATCGATTTATATAGGGTTGGATATTAAATCCCGAGATTTCGGTTTTTTTGTCAATCATTGAATTTGGTCAGTTTTTGAATGAAGTTAAGGTTGGATTTCGGTTATAACTGACGTTAATCGTCAATTACACTCACTTGATTTCGGAGTCAAAGGAAACGGTCGCAAATCCGCGTATTTTTCGGTGTTTCCGGCGACTGCGGATTTGGGCGCGCTGGTTATCGATTTTGAGTTTCGAGTTTTATGTTAAGCATTATTTATTTCAGTATTATTCCAAACTTGAGTGTGTGGCGGAATGGTGTGTTGGTTGTTTGTTGAACCGGCTGACCCGGGTTCGAAACCCGGCAGCCTCATTTCATTTTTTACTCACTTATTTTTATCATTTATCAATTATAATTTTCAAATTCTAGAATGTTTATTAATTATGTATTGTTTAAAATTAGTTTGAGCCATAAACATGCAACGAAAATTTTAACTGGATGTTCGATTAATAAACGAAGCGGGTTTGGAAAACCCGTTTTTCGACGGATGTTACAGTATCCCCTACTTTTAGAAATTTCGTCCCGAAATTTAAGTAGTAGTGGTATGTTTGATTTGAAGAGGGTGCTTTAATTTTGACAATTACCTAATTAGAAGAGGGTGAGAGTTTGAATTTTTGTTTGAGGCGGTAACGTTCCTAGTAAGGGTTGAATACCCTGCTACAGGAATCGCTTTTTGATGCCTAAGATAAGGAATATTGATAAACAAAGTTGATTGACTAGGTATGATCTCATGCATAAGAGTTTTGAGAGAATTGATACGTTTGGAAAGATAAGGTTATATCATAAAACAAAACTTCAACCATGACATTACTAAAACCTACATGGAACTTCTCATAACCGCCTGACAATGCCTCTGATCCTTTGACAAGAATACTTATATATAGGAAGTACCAGCGGCGTATCCACCATATTCTTGTCAAATTTTCATTGGCTTTATAAGTAAATTATGATTAGTTCTATGTGACTCTAAAACATAAACAAACACAACAACCAAAACTTGAGTCTCAAATCTGAGAGTATACATGATTGAATGATGACAGTACCTCTCTCGTTTGTTATGATGAAGGGGGTTAGTCTATGTAAAAGTGAGACACAACCCAACTTCTTTAAATGATGAGATTGAGATACGTCGAGATGTATGATCATATGAATGTTAAATCAATGAGTATAAAACAAAACTGAAAAATCAATTCGCATTAAAATTCTTGGATACATAAATTTCCAATTTATAATTGAGATACGTAAAGATTGAGATAACATAAAGAAAACATAAAAACTTAGACGGTTGGAGTTGAGTCTTGATTCTTGGTGAGGGAAGACTAGTTGGGTGGTTCGTTTGGGCCGTTATTATCTTCAATAGGATTGGCGTTGATGTTGTAAGCTCTTCCTCTTGCTGTTGGTGGAGCTGGGTTTGCTTGATTTACTTGGTTAACTGGGTTTGCTTGAGCTTGGGCGTTTATGATGTTAACCAATCGAGGGCACGTGATTCTAAAGTGGGTAGGGTCGCCACAATTAAAACAAGCTCGAACATATGGAAACATGGGGTATTGGGGTTGTTGATATGTTTGGATCATGTTTTGAGTAGGGGGTGAGGTTTGGTTTTGAGAGGCGCGGCAAACCTTGCTCAAATGACCATAGCGTCCACAATTCGCACATAGTCGACAAGGTAAGGTAGATGGATGGTGATAAAAACAGGTGTTGCATTGAGGGTGAGGTCCAATGTAAGGTTTCTTATTTGGGTAAGTTGGTGTCACACCCCGACCCGCAGCGGAAAAGGTGATCGGGGCATGATTGGGTTACCATCAAAGCTCATGACATTTATTATAATGTTTCATATTTATTATTTCAATTTAAAAGAGATCATACAATCATATCAAGTAAAAACAACATGTTCTATTCATCCTTCTAAACTTCATTATTTTTCTTCTAAGGCAATTTCCTATGTTTTCCATGCTTCATCCTGTTCACCTGTATCATATGTAAAAATGGTTTTTGGATCAACAAAAAGTTGGCGAGTGAACCTTGTTAGAAAACATTTATTATTTATTTCTGGTTGTATTTAATATGGAAAAATCATGCAATATATATGAATAAATGTAAATAAACATACAATAACAACAATTAGCATACAATAACAAACCACAACAAACAATAACATACATTAACAAACAAACAGCATACAATAACATATCAACTTGCATAAATATATAACATGAATGAAACTGTGCGATCAAGGCTCAATCAAACAGAGCCGATCGTATTGCATTTACTGAAAATGATAAATGTTTGTGCGATCAAGGCTCAATCAAACGGAGCCGATCGTATGTTGGCACGCCAGGTTCACGCTCATAATGTAATGGGGAACATGCTCAACGCTCATAATGTAATGGGGAGCGGCGGCCTATGAAATTGCATGTACTGAAAATAATAAATTAAATCTAAACAATAACCACACAAACAGTTTATACAAGCTGATACACATTTATTCATGATATGATGTATGCACCATGATTTAAATATAATAAATAGTAAGACACATGATACACCCCAAAAACATGATTTAAACGGGGAATTTGTAGAGATTCACTCACAGTGGGTGCGTTCGGTGAATGATGATGAATGCGCACGAGTTTAGAGGATTGATCGTTGAGGTATAACTAACCTAATTAGTAAAGAAAAGTAAGGTAAATAAATGGATTTTATTAACAACTTTAATAGGATTTTTTGATATATTTTTGTGAGTTTTAGGCTATTTTCTAACTTTAAAAATGTTATTTTTAAGTATTTTTAATTGATTTTTAAATAAAATAAATAAATAAAAATAATAAAATAATGTTGACTTTTTGACCGTTGACTTGTTGACCGTGGACCGTTGACTTGTTGACCGGTTTTATTGTGTAATTGTGTGCGCCGGGTGAGGCTCGAACCCGAGACCTCCCGTTCGCGTGCACGCAGCTCTACCAACTGAGCTACGTGTCTAACCCGAAATAATTCTGTTTTTAATTATACTTATATACTATTTAGATTTTTCCAGAAATTATTTATTTTTAAAAAGGATTCTAAATGCATCGAAACGGTGCTGACCACAGGTCTCGAACCCGGGACCTGTGGGTTACAGTGCACACAGTCCACCGCTGGACTGTGTGTCTAACCTGGTTAATAATCCGGTTTTTATTATACTTAACATAATTTTGAGAGTTAACCCGGTTCGGTTAAAAAGGCAATTTTTTTATTTCAAGAGAGTAAGGTTGGGACAGGATTCGAACTAGCGTCGTATGTGTATTTGTTCGCACACAGTCCACCGCTGGACTGTGTGTCTAACCGTTCATAAACTGATTTTAATTAAACTTATATTATAACCCGCCTTCGTCTTCTTCGTTAAACATTACCCAGAAAAACAAAGTCCGACTGTTTTGACTGATTTATGCCTAATTTGATTTTCAAACATTATAAGTAATTGAAAGGTAATGAATGGAGAGAGTTTGGGGGAAAGGAGGTACCGATCCGTGTCTTTCACAAAACTCCGGCAGAGGTCCGTCGGCTCTGATAGTGAACTTCGGCTGTTGGAATTAATTAACAGTTCTGTTCGGTTAGTTATGAAATTGAGGTACTTAAACAAAGATTAACAGAAGTTTGAATGTTCCTACCGGCTCTCAGCGTGATTCTGAAAGTTTCAGAAGTTTTCCGGCGAAGGCAGGAATTCCGACAACGTCGTCTGGTATTGATTCTGGATGGCGGATTTGTGTTAGTAACAGACTAACAATGGATTGAAACAGAAAAAAATCGAGGGAATTACCGTGTGGATGTGAGTCTCGGTTTCCGGCGACTTGCAGATATTTACCGGCGATGATCAGAAAATAATTCCGACGACCAGAAAATAGAATAAACACGAAATTAGAAGCTCTGGGAATGAAATTGAATCGCGAGATGAGTGTTTTGTTGAAGTAATTCCAGAATGAATGTTTTCGGTTATAAAAACCAAACATCATCTGAATTCAAGTTCATTAACGACTGAATTGATTTAAGATGTTAGTTTTATCGGTTATGATCAAGATTCCGCGAGCACTCAAACGTCTTGGTCGGTTTGAAAGCCGATATCGGTTTCAGTTGGCGCAACAGGTTGATTCTCAGTTGAACATATGATTTAATTGCTTCCCAGAACTCACAAAAAGATCAAGTGGCGGAGTGGTTATAAGTGTGTGAGTTAAGGCTTTGCTGGCTCTCGGCTGACCCGGGTTCGAGTCCCGGCTTCAGCATATTATTTTTAATTCACTATGTTTAATACATTTTCAAAAATAAATTTTATATTCTAATATACTTATTAATTATGTATCGTCTAAAATTAATTTGGGCATTAAATACGCAACGAAATTTTAACTGCTTGTTCGGTTAATAAACGAAGCGGGTTTGGTAAATCCGGTTTTTTTTTACGGATGTTACAGTATCCCCTACTTTTAAAAATTTCGTCCTGAAATTTAAGTAGCGGCATATTTGTCTAAAAAAGGATGGTGTTTTAATTTGACAATTACATACTTAGAAGAGAGTAAGTGTTTAAATTTTGTTTGAGGCGGTAACGTTCCTTGTAAGAGTTGAATACCCTGCTACAGGAATCGCTTTTTGTTGCCTAAAGTGTATGAATACGGAACATGGATACATAGAGTTGATTGACTAAGTATGATGTTATGCATATGAGTTTGGGTACGTTTGAAAGATTAGGTTATATCCTAAAACATAACTTTTACTACTAAAACCTACATGGAACTTCTCATAACCGCCTGACAATGCCTCTGATCCTTTGACAAGAATACTTATATATAGGAAGTACCAGCGGCGTATCCACCATATTCTTGTCAAATTTTCATTGGTTTTATCAGTAAGTTATGATTGGTTCTATGATGTGACTCTAGAACATAAATAAACACAACAACCAATATCTGAGTCCTAATTCTGATAGCATACATGTTTGATTGATTACACAATCCAATTCCTTTAAATGATAAGATGATATGAATGCTAAATCAGTGAGTATAACACAAACTTCAATCAAGACAATACCAAATCCTACATGGAACTTCTCATAACCGCATGATAATGCCTCTGATCCTTTGACAAGAATACTTATATATAGGAAGTACCAGCGGCGTATCCACCATATTCTCGTCAAATTTTCATTGGTTTTATCGGTAAGTTATGATTAGTCCTATGTGACTCTAAAACATAAACAAACACAACAACCAAAACTTGAGTCCTTGAATGATGACAATACCTCTCTCGTTTGTTATGATGGAGAGGTTAGTCTATGTAGAAAATGGAACACAATCCAATTTCTTTAAATAATGAGTTGATATGAATATTAAATCAGTGAGTGTAAAACAAATTTCAACCAAACATTACTAAATCCTACATGGAACTTCTCATAACCGCCTGATAATGCCTCTGATCCTTTGACAAGAATACTTATATATAGGAAGTACCAGCGGCGTATCCACCATATTCTCGTCAAATTTTCATTGGTTTTATCAGTAAGCTATGATTAGTCCTATGTGACTCTAAAACATAAATAAACACTACAAACAATGCCTGAGTCATAATCCTGATAGTATACATGTTTGAATGATGACAGTCCTCTCTCGTTTGTTGTGATGGAGAGGTTAGTCTAAGTAGAAGTGAGACACAGCCCAACTTCTTTAAATAATGAGATTGAAATACGTTGAGATGTATGATGGTATGAATGTTAAATCAATGAGTATAAAACAAAACTGAAATAGTAATTCGCATTAAGATCCTTGGATAAATTTCCAATTTAAAATTGAGACACGTGAAAATTGAGATAATCATAAAGAAAAACATAAAACTAAGCGGTTGGAGTTGAATCTTGATTTTCAGTGAAGGGGACTAGTTGGGTGTTTTCGTTTGGGCCGTCATTATCTTCAACCGGATTGGCATTGATGTTGAAAATTCTTCCTTTTGCTGGTGGCCTAGTGGTTGGGTTTTCTTGATTTGCTTGGTTAACTGGGTTTGCTTGAGCTTGGGCGTTTATGATATTAACTAATTGAGGGCACGTGTTTCTAAAATGGGTAGGGTCGCCACAATCGAAACAAGCTCGAACATATGGTAACATGGGGTATTGGGGTTGTTGATATGTTTGGATTATGTTTTGAGTAGGGGGTGAGGTTTGGTTTTGAGGGGTGCGTCAAACCTTGCTCAAATGACCATAGCGTCCACAATTCGTACATAGTCGACAAAGTAAGGTAGATGAATGGTGATAAAAACAGGTGTTACATTGAGGGTGAGGTCCAAGGTAAGGTTTCTTATTTGGGTAGGTTGGGTTGGGTGCTACTTGAGTGATTGGGATAGCTTGGAGGGGTACGGCTTGTAAGGTTGGTTGATTGCGTTGGGTGACAGCGAAAGGTTGCTCATCTCGTTTCCTCTTGGGAATGGGTTGAGAAGGAAAATCGGTTTGGGCGGAGTTGGAAATTTCAGTTGATGCTTTATCCTTTTTCTTCTCCTCCTTGAAGTCTTTGTTCCGGATTCGGTTCTCGGTGAGCTCTGTAGCTATCCCCATTGCTGCTTCCAAAGTTGCAGGTGTAGTACTTATTACAGAGTCTTGAATCTTTGAAGGAAGACCTCGAATGTAGTGCTCGATCAAACGGTAGAGGGGAGTGAACAAGTTGGGAATTATTTGATTTAACTCAAGGAATCTTTTGTTGTACATGGTGTGGTCGCCTTCCTTTTGTTTCAAGGAATAGAACTCATCCTCCAATTTCTTGATTTCGCTCCTTGGGCAAAACCGTCTTGTCATGATTTCTTTCAATTCTTCCCAAGTCAAAGTCATAGTATCTTCAACACCCCGTTTGGCCTTCTCTGTATTCCACCAAGTAAGTGCTATTCCAAATAAACGACCAGTAGCATATCGCACTTTGCGATCATCGGGGCAATCGCAAGTTAGAAAAATGTTTTCCATTTCTTCAAACCAATAGAGAAGAGCGGTGACACCTTCAGTCCCTTCGTATTTTGTAGGGTCGCAGGATTTGAAATGCTTGTAGGTGCATTTAGTGGTATTTAGGGGAGGGATGATAACATTTTGAACTTCTTGATTGACGGAATTAGCGGTAAGGGCTTGTTGGACTTGAACCACAATGTTGGGTATTACGGCAGCCATTTGTTGAGCGATTAGAGCAGCCATGCGCTCGCGAGCTTTTCCTGCTCTCATCTTCCTACGAGCGGAATTAGAAGACATCTATAAGGAATACATATCAAGAGTATGAGTTGGATGCTTTTGGGATCATGTGTCGTATTTAGGAATGAATTCATAAAATAAACATAGCAAAATAAATCTACTACATCCATAGGATGTCTTGGGCCTTGCTCGTAATTGGGCCTTGCATGCCGCCATACTTCACCTTCGTAATCATGTGGGCCCCCATGATTACCGGGTTTTTCATATGGTTCGCATGTGTTTGCCTGGTTACGTACACTAAAACCCGGAGAAAATCGAGAAATATGTAACGTATGATATTCGGAATGTTTCCAGGTGTGGACACGGTGACACCTCAAAGTGGGGTTAGTTCGAACGACGTTTGGTGTGGCATGCTTTGGCCTAATAGGTCCTTCGTACTCTCATCGTTAGTCCCCAGGTAGGCAAACTGGTCCGTTATATTGGATTTATACGAATGCCAACCTAGACAGGACGTTCCGACTACCGGTACTTGTACCCTTACAGTTACTACATGCCCGTCACAGAACTCACTTTGATGAGATTTGAAAAATGAAAAATGCGACAAAATCTTGAATAGCGGAAGTATGAAGATGATTTGAATATGTGAATATTGTAACATGTATGATGAATATGTATGTAAGTATGTATGTTTGACTGTAAGTATAATTCACTATGTATCACAAAATGTAATATTGGAAATGTTTGCATGCATTTGTGTATGTAATAAATATGAGACAAATAAATATCATAAGTTTGCATGTAACCACATAAACAATTAAAATCTAGTCAACTATAGTATAGGCTCTAAGGGTCTAATAACCTATCCTATATCCCTATAGTCAAAAGCTCTGTACCAATCTGTCACACCCCGACCCGCAGCGGAAAAGGTGATCGGGGCATGATTGGGTTATCATCAAAGCTCATGACATTTATTATAATGTTTCATATTTATTATTTCAATTTAAAAGAGATCATACAATCATATCAAGTAAATACACCATGTTCTATTCATCCTTCTAAACTTCATTATTTTTCTTCTAAGGCAATTTCCTATGTTTTCCATGCTTCATCCTGTTCACCTATATCATATGTAAAAATGGTTTTTGAATCAACAAAAAGTTGGCGAGTAAACCTTGTTAGAAAACATTTATTATTTATTTCTGGTTGTATTTAATATGGAAAATTCATGCAATATTCACATATGAACAAATGTAAATAAACATACAATAACAACAATTAGCATACAATAACAAACCACAACAAACAATAACATACATTAACAACAATTAGCATACAATAACAAACCACAACAAACAATAACATACATTAACAAACCAACAGCATACAATAACATATCAACTTGCATAAATATATAACATGAATGAAACTGTGCGATCACGGCTCAATCAAACGGAGCCGATCGTATTGCATGTACTGAAAATGATAAATGTCTGTGCGATCAAGGCTCAATCAAACAGAGCCGATCGTATTGCATGTACTGAAAATGATAAATGACTGTGCGATCAAGGCTCAATCAAACGGAGCCGATCGTATGTTGGCACGCCAGGTTCACGCTCATAATGTAATGGGGAACATGCTCAACGCTCATAATGTAATGGGGAGCAGCGGCCTATGAAATTGCATGTACTGAAAATAATAAACTAAATCTAAACAATAACCACACAAACAGTTTATACAAGCTGATACACATTTATTCATGATATGATGTATGCACCATGATTTAAATATAATAAATAGTAAGACACATGATACACCCCAAAAACGTGATTTAAACGGGGAATTTGTAGAGATTCACTCACAGTGGGTGCGTTCGGTGAATGATGATGAATGCGCACGAGTTTAGAGGATTGATCGTCGAGGTATAACTAACCTAATTAGTAAAGAAAAGTAAGGTAAATAAATGGATTTTATTAACAACTTTAATAGGATTTTTGGATATATTTTTGTGAGTTTTAGGCTATTTTCTAACTTTAAAAATGTTATTTTTAAGTATTTTTAATTGATTTTTAAATAAAATAAATAAATAAAATTAATAAAATAATGTTGACTCTTTGACCGTTGACTTGTTGACCGTGGACCGTTGACTTGTTGACCGGTTTTATTGTGTAATTGTGTGCGCCGGGTGAGGCTCGAACCCGAGACCTCCCGTTTGCGTGCACGCAGCTCTACCAACTGAGCTACGTGTCTAACCCGAAATAATTCTGTTTTTAATTATACTTATATACTATTTAGATTTTTCCAGAAATTATTTATTTTAAAAAAGGATTCTAAATGCATCGAACCGGTGCTGACCACAGGTCTCGAACCCGGGACGTGTGGGTTACAGTGCACACAGTCCACCGCTGGACTGTGTGTCTAACCTGGTTAATAATCCGGTTTTTATTATACTTAACATAATTTTGAGAGTTAACCCGGTTCGGTTAAAAAGGCAATTTTTTTATTTCAAGAGAGTAAGGTTGGTAGAGGGGAATGAACAAGTTGGGGACCATTTGATTTAACTCAAGGAATCTCTTGTTGTATGTGGTGTGGTTGCCCTCCTTCTGTTTCAAAGAATAGAACTCATCTTTCAATTTCTTGATTTCGCTTCTTGGACAGAAACGTCTTGTCATGATTCCCTTCAACTCTTCCCAAGTCAAAGTCATTGCATTCTCAGTACCTCGCTTGGCCTTCTCTGTATTCCACCATGTAAGTGCTACTCCAAACAAACGACCGGTAGCATATCGCACCTTGCGATCATCGGGACAGTCGCAATTGAGAAAAGTGTTTTCCATCTCCTCAAACCAATGGAGGAGAGCGGTGACACCTTCAGTCCCTTCGTATTTTGGAGGATCGCAGGATTTGAATGTTTGTAGGTGCATTTAGTGGCTTTTGGGGAAGGATTAACAATGTTTTGATCTTCTTGGTGGATTGGGTTGACGGGATTAGCGGTAAGGGCCTGTTGTACTTGAATTACGATGTTGGGTATTACGACAGCCATTTGTTGAGCGATTTGGGCAGCCATGCGCTCGCGGGATTTTCCTGCTTTCATTTTTCTACGAGCGAGACTAGAAGACATCTACAAGGAATACGCATCGAGAGTATGAGTTTGACGTTTTAGGTGTCATGTGTCGTATTTAGGAATGAACATTCATAAAATAAATATAGAATAATAAATCTACTACATCCATAGGATATCTTGGGCTTTGCTCGTAGTCGGGCCTTGCATGCCGCCATATCGAGAAATATGTAACGTATGATATTCGGAATGTGTACAGGTATGGACACGGTGACACCTCAAAGTGGGGTTAGTTCGAACGACGTTTGGTGTGGCATGCTTTGGCCTAATAGGTCCTTCGTACTCTCATCGTTAGTCCCCAGGTAGGCAAACTGGTCCGTTATATTGGATTTATATGAATGCCAACCTAGACAGGACGTTCCGACTACCGGTACTTGTACCCTCTACATGCCCGTCGTTGAACTCACTTTGATGAGATTGAAAAAATGAAAATTGCGACAAAGTCTTGAATAAATGAAATACGAGGATGATTTGAATATGTGAACATTGAAATAGGCGTGATGAATGTATATGTAAGCTTGTTATGTTTGACAATAAGTATAACTTATTAAGTATCACACGAATAATAGTGAAAGTGTTTGCATGCATTTGTGTGTGTAATAAATACGAAACAAATAAACATCATGAGTTTGCATGTAACCACATAAGCAATTAAAATCTAATCAACTATAGTATAGACTCTAAGGGTCTAATAACCTATCCTATATCCCTATAGTCAAAAGCTCTGATACCAATCTGTCACACCCCGACCCGCAGCGGAAATGGTAGTCGGGGCATGATTGGGTTTTCATCAAAGCTCGTGACATTTATTATAAAGTTTCATATTTATTATTTCTTTTTAAAGGAGAATCATTACAATCAATAATACAAGTACAACATATTCTATACATCTTTCAAGACTTCATTATTTTTCTTCTAAGGCAATTTCCTATGTGTCCCTTGCTTCAACCTGTCCACCTGTATCATGTGTAAAAATAGGGTTTTTGAGTCAACAAAAAGTTGGCGAGTGAATCCTATGAAAAACATTTAAACGTGTTTTTTGTATCAATTTTAAAATAAAGTGCATAACCACATATGAGTAAACGTAGATGTAAATTTAATCACAAAACACATAATATTGATTTTTGCACACACATACACCAAATGATTGATTTTGAGGCACGCGATGTTCAACTCGTCTCCCACGAGGAACTGATGGGCCTAATGAATGATTTTGAGGCACGCGTTGTTCAACCCGTCTCCAACGAGGAACTGATGGGCCTAATGAATTGATTTGCACGCAACTTGACTAAATGTAAACACACATTACAACAAACAATATTTACATTATAAGTTTAGATCATATAATGGTAATAGCACGAGTTTGAATAAGCGAATTAATTTAAGCGACACATGATACACCCCAAAACATAAATAAAAAGGGGAATTTGTATGAATTCACTCACAGTGGGTGCGTTTCTTGGATTGATGATGAATGCGCACGAATTTGGATTTAACCACGAGAGAAACTAACCTAAATAATAACATAATAATTCGATAAATAAATAAGCTTTTATTTGATATTAATATTTTTAATTAGTATTCTTAATGGAATTATTAGATTTATTTTTGTGAGTTCAAGGAAATTTTCTAACTTCAAAAATATTATTTTTAAGTGTTTTTAATTGATTTTTAAATAAAATAAATAAATAAAAATAAAATAAAAATTTTGACTTTTTGACTTTTTGACCATTGACCGTTGACCGTTGACCGGTCGGACCGTGTTAATTATGTGCGCTGAGTGAGGTTCGAACTTGTGACCTCCCGTACGCGTGCACGCAGCTCTACCAACTAAGCTACGTGTCTAACCCAAAATAAATCTGATTTTAATTATATTTATATATTAGTTCGATTAATTCATTTCTGTCTCTATTTAAAAAGCTTTGATAATTGCCAGAACCGGTTACAGAAGCAGGATTCGAACTCGGGACCTGTGGTTTAACTTTGCACACAGTCCACCGCTGGACTGTGTGTCTAACCTGGTTAAAATACTGATTTTAATTATATTTAGGTATTATATGTTTTGTTTTACGTTATAAAAATGCTCGGTTAATATAAAGGATTCAGCATTATGAATGGGACTCGAACTCGGTATCTTTGCGTTTCAAATGCACACAGTCCACCACTGGACTGTGTGTTTAACCCGATACAAATACCATTTTTAATTATACTTATAAACTACTCGCTGTTCATCTTCTTCGTTTTTACGAAACCCGGGAATCAACGACTGTTTAATCAATCATTCTTATTGAATTAGTTGATTGATTATTACTGATAACGAAAATAATTTAAACAGAAAAGGAATTAAGGATGTTGTACCGAACAGTTGTGATCTCCGATGAAGTTCCGGTGACTGAAAGAAATTCCAGCGAAGTGTAACTCGCGACAGAGGATCTACAGGAAGTTTGAGGTAAGTGTGGGTGACTTCTGTCGAAGCTCTAGAAGTCCTATTTATAGAGTAAGGCAATACTGGGATAGATTCGGTTTTCCGGCGATAACTTTCGGCAACTTGCAGAGAATTCCGGCGACAAAGGTTTTGATCAGAGAATTTAGAGTGGAACTTTGGAAAGAAATGAGCGAGATTTTTGAGGTAGGAAGCATCGATTTATATAGGGTTGGATATTAAATCCCGAGATTTCGGTTTTTTTGTCAATCATTGAATTTGGTCAGTTTTTGAATGAAATTAAGGTTGGATTTCGGTTATAACTGACGTTAATCGTCAATTACACTCACTTGATTTCGGAGTCAAAGGAAACGGCCGCAAATCCGCGTATTTTTCGGTGTTTCCGGCGACTGCGGATTTGGGCGCGCTGGTTATCGATTTTGAGTTTCGAGTTTTATGTTAAGCATTATTTATTTCAGTATTATTCCAAACTTGAGTGTGTGGCGGAGTGGTGTGTTGGTTGTTTGTTGAACCGGCTGACCCGGGTTCGAAACCCGGCAGCCTCATTTCATTTTTTACTCACTTATTTTTATCATTTATCAATTATAATTTTTAAATTCTAGAATGTTTATTAATTATGTATTGTTTAAAATTAGTTTGAGCCATAAACATGCAACGAAAATTTTAACTAGATGTTCGATTAATAAACGAAGCGGGTTTGGAAAACCCGTTTTTTGACGGATTTTACAGTATCCCCTACTTTTAGAAATTTCGTCCCGAAATTTAAGTAGTAGTGGTATGTTTGATTTGAAGAGGGTGCTTTAATTTTGACAATTACCTAATTAGAAGAGGGTGCTTTAATTTTGACAATTACCTAATTAGAAGAGGGTGAGAGTTTGAATTTTTGTTTGAGGCGGTAACGTTCCTAGTAAGGGTTGAATACCCTGCTACAGGAATCACTTTTTGATGCCTAAGATAAGGAATATTGATAAACAAAGTTGATTGACTAGGTATGATCTCATGCATAAGAGTTTTGAGAGAATTGATACGTTTGGAAAGATAAGGTTATATCATAAAACAAAACTTCAACCATGACATTACTAAAACCTACATGGAACTTCTCATAACCGCCTGACAATGCCTCTGATCCTTTGGCAAGAATACTTATATATAGGAAGTACCAGCGGCGTATCCACCATATTCTTGTCAAATTTTCATTGGCTTTATAAGTAAATTATGATTAGTTCTATGTGACTCTAAAACATAAACAAACACAACAACCAAAACTTGAGTCTCAAATCTGAGAGTATACATGATTGAATGATGACAGTACCTCTCTCGTTTGTTATGATGAAGGGGGTTAGTCTATGTAAAAGTGAGACACAACCCAACTTCTTTAAATGATGAGATTGAGATACGTCAAGATGTATGATGATATGAATGTTAAATCAATGAGTATAAAACAAAACTGAAAAATCAATTCGCATTAAAATTCTTGGATACATAAATTTCCAATTTATAATTGAGATACGTAAAGATTGAGATAACATAAAGAAAACATAAAAACTTAGACGGTTGGAGTTGAGTCTTGATTCTTGGTGAGGGAAGACTAGTTGGGTGGTTCGTTTGGGCCGTTATTATCTTCAATAGGATTGGCGTTGATGTTGTAAGCTCTTTCTCTTGCTGGTGGTGGAGCTGGGTTTGCTTGATTTACTTGGTTAACTGAGTTTGCTTGAGCTTGGGCGTTTATGATGTTAACCAATCGAGGGCACGTGTTTCTAAAGTGGGTAGGGTCGCCACAATTAAAACAAGCTCGAACATATGGAAACATGGGGTATTGGGGTTGTTGATATGTTTGGATCATGTTTTGAGTAGGGGGTGAGGTTTGGTTTTGAGAGGCGCGGCAAACCTTGCTCAAATGACCATAGCGTCCACAATTCGCACATAGTCGACAAGGTAAGGTAGATGGATGGTGATAAAAACAGGTGTTGCATTGAGGGTGAGGTCCAATGTAAGGTTTCTTATTTGGGTAAGTTGGGTTGGGTGCTACTTGAGTGATTGGGATAGCTTGGAGGGGTACGGCTTGTGAAGTTGGTTGATTGTGTTGGGTGACAGCGAAAATTTGCCCATCTCGTTTTCTCTTAGAAGTGGGTTGTGAAGTGGATTCGATTTGGGTGGAGTTTGGGGTTTCGGTTGATGCTTTATCCTTCTTCTTCTCCTCCGTGAAGTCTTTATTCCGTATGCGGTTTTCGGTGAGCTCTGTAGCTAACTCCATTGCTGCTTCCAAAGTTGCAGGTGTGGTACTTATCACAGTCCAAACCTCATTCAAATTCAATCATGATCCAACTGTTATGCTAATCATTAATCCAAATTACCGTTTCGAAATTTAAAGCAAATCGTAACCCATGAAGCCTATAAATACCCTATGTTAGATGAATCCAAACTCGTCCATTCACTCAAAATTTCACTCGAAATCCCCTGCTCAAACATCCTGTTCTTGCCAGAAACCCAGTTTCTTGGTCGCCGGAAATACTCACCGGAAAAATCAAAGTTTGTCGCCGTTGGTAATCACATTTTACTTCTTGTTTTTATAAATTGTATATACTTGTGTCAATCGTAAAACAAAATAGTTGATATATATGTTTTCAATTTGGGTGAATTTCTGGGTTTAACCAGAATAACGAAGAAGATGAACGCTAGGATGTGGTTAAGTATATTTAAAATTCTAATATAACCGGGTTAGACACCCACCCAACTGGTTGGGCTGGGTGCACAATAACACAGAGATACCGGGTTCGAGTCTATGTTTCGGCCGGTCCAATTGATTTCCAAAACTTTTTAATTTAAATAAATTTGGATTGATCTAACAAGTATATAAATATAATGAAAATCAGGATTCTACCGGGTTAGACACGTAGCTCAGTTGGAAGAGCTGTGTGCACGTAAGCGAGAGGTCTCCGGTTCGAATCTCACCCACGATGCCAAAATTACTAGAAAATCGGTCAGGCCGCCCCCTTGTTAGATCTGACAAGGGTTTTTATTTTTTTAAATTTTCTAATTTTATTTTTCTTTTAAATAATAATGTTGGAATATTCATTTTATTGAAAGTTTATTTAAAAAACTCAAAAACATTATTTTGGAGGCTAAAAATATATAATAATAATACCTCAAAAATAACCTTAACATTTACCAAAAAGTATTCAATCAAGATAATAATTTGTTTATATTTATTGAATTATCACGATATTATTTTTAGATTAGTATTTTCGCGTCGGTCAAAACCCCCAACTCGTGCCCATTCAATATCGATCAAGGAAATGCACCCACTGTGAGTGAATCCTTACAAATTCCTCTTTTTATTCATGTTTTGGGGTGTATCATGTGTCGTTTCATTTATTTCATTTATACAAACACTTGTGCTATTACCATAATATGATCTAACGTGTGATGTAAATGTTATTTGTTGCATTGTGTACTTACATTTTTGTCAAGTTGCGTGCAAATCATTCATTAGGCCCATCAGTTACTCGTGGGAGACGAGTTGAGCATCAGGTGCCACATTAGATCGGCTCCGTTTGATTGAGCCTTGATCTCATTGTTCATCATTTGATATGAGTGTGTGTGCATTAATTGATATTATGTGGTTTGTGGTTAAGTTTACATATACGTATTCTCATATTTGGTTGTTTACATTTTTTTATTCAAATAATCAATATAACTAATTCGTTCAAATGCTTATATAAGATTCACTCACCAACTTTTGTTGACCCAAAAACCATTTCTACACATGATACAGGTGAACAGGTTGAAGCAAGGAACACATAGGAATTTGCCTTAGAAGAAAAATAAAGAGTTCATAAATGTTGTGTTTAGAACATGTTGTGCTTGTATGTTTGATGTAATTTCTCTTTTAAATTTGAAATAATAAATATGAAACTTATATTAGTAAATGTCATGAGCTTTGATGATAACTCAATTATGCCCCGACTTTTATTTCCGCTGCGGGTCGGGTGTGACAGATTGGTATCAGAGCTTTTGACTATAGGGATATAGGATAGGTTATTAGACCCTTAGAGCCTATACTATAGTCGATTAGATTTTAATTGCTTACGTGGTTATATGCAAAACTTATGATGTTTATTTGTTTCATATTTGCTACACACACAAATGCATGCAAGCACTTCCACTATCATTTTGTGTGATACATAATGAGTTATACATATTGTCAAACATAACATGCTTACATATACATTCATCACGCACGTTTCAATTCTCACATATTCAAATCATTCTCATATTTTCTTTATTCAAGATTTTGTGGTGTTTTCGTTTTTCAATCTCATCAAAGTAAGTTCTATGACGGGCATGTAGTAACTGGAAGGGTACGAGTACCGGTAGTCGAAACGTCCTGTCTAGGTTGGCAATCGTATAAATCCAATATCACGGACTAGTTTTGTCTACCTGGGGACTAACGATGAGAGTACGAAGGACCTATTAGGCCAAAGCATGCCACACCAAACGTCGTTTGAACTAACCCCACTTTGAGTTGTCATTGTGTCTATACCAGGACACCCTCTGACTTTGTACCTTGCAATCATGTTTTTACGATTTTCATTCGCGTAGCGTGAATGTTAACAGGCCAACACCAATATGCACCTACCAGAGCCCAATAGTCATGGGGGCCCACATGACTACCAAGGCCAAGTATGGGGACATATGGGAGCCCAAACATGAGCAAAGCCCAAGACATCCTATGGATGTAGCAAATTTTATTTTTCATTTTTTGGATGTTCATTTTATACGACACATGACACCTATATGTCAAACTCATACTCTCGATACGTATTCCTTGTAGATGTCTTCTAGTCACTGTCGTAGAGGTAGGAGATCAGGAAAATCCCGCGAGCACATGGCTGCCCAAATCGCTCAACAAATGGCCGCCGTAATACCCAACATCGTAGTTCAAGTCCCACAAGCCCCTACCGCTAATCCCATCAACCCAAACAACCAAGAACGTCAAAATGTTGCCAACCCTCCCCCAAATACCACTAAATGCACCTACAAGCATTTCAAATCCTGCGATCCCCCAAAATACGAAGGGACTGAAGGTGTCACCGCTCTACTCCATTGGTTTGAGGAGATGGAAAACACTTTTCTCAATTGCGACTGCCCTGATGATCGCAAGGTGCGATATGCTACCGGTCGTTTGTTCGGAGTAGCGCTTACATGGTGGATGTCACACCCCGGAGTTCTTACCCTGAAATCCATACACCGGTGGGCCCGGGTGGGGAGTATCGTGACAACAGTTGATAACGTCATAGTCAATTAAACGTGGCACAGCGGAAGTCTTGGAGTAAAATTAGTATTACAAACCGAATGTTCGAAAATACAAAATAATATACAAGCTTGTAATAGAAGATCCACAGGGGGATCATAGAATGTACAAGAAAGAATACAAAGCAGACTTTAGGCAGATCTAAGGATTTACAAGAATCCTCTTATTCTCTACCGAGCAGCTTCCGGCTTAATTTCGTGTTGTACCTGCAGATTAGTCTTTGGAGGATACGTCAGCTTACGCTGGTAAATACACCCAACTGACTCATTTTGAAAATATTAAAAATGATTTCAAGTGCAAACGGCACAAAATCTTTTATTATCTTAGGAAGGTTAACCATGCAATAATAATTTACCATATCCCAAGCCCTTATAGGGGAAATAAGTTGAGAGTATTTACCTGAGATTGCTTTCTTCTTTTATTTTTAGATAACTCAGCAGTATACAAAAGTACCCAGTGCAGATAGCTTTTACCGAGAAGGCTCTAGTCTGGATTATGGCATAAACTAGCCAATTAAATACTAACGGTTGTATAAACCGAATAGTGTACATGATCATTACGTATAACGCTTGATTAAACGATGATCAGATAGAATGTAGTTTAAACCCGACAAGTACTTGACTTGTATAATATGGGTAAACTATAAACATTCTGGATTTTGAACTTAAAATGATAAGGTTAAACCCGTTACGGTTGAATTCCGTAAAATAGTCACATATACGTAACTGTGCGCATAATAGCTATATCGGGTAACCGGATAAGTTATGGACAAGTTCTATATGCCATTATACTTTAAATAAGTTAAGATATCAGTAGGATATCAACTTGTATGCCCGTTGAGGTTTTAAAACGAAATTATGCCTTATAGGGGCATTTCGGTAATTTCGTATCGTATAAAAAGAACTTAAATAAAATTTAAGTTTATGATCATGAGTATTCTGGAAAAATAATTTATTTATGATATAATATCAGTAGGATATCAAATATATGTGTATTTTACCTTTTATGACCAAACTATGCACCGAAGGGGCATTTTGGTCATTTTACACATAGTTTATAAATTATTTGGGATTCTGAGTTTATAATAAGTACCTACTATAAATATGTTTAAACTAAGTTTTAAAATCAGTAGGTAACAAGTTTTGGTCCATTAATATGGTTTAAAACCATACTATGCGCCGAAACGGCGCTTATGTCTTAATATGACGTCTTTAAGCGATGTTTATGAAAACTGACATTTGCATCAGATTAAAATGTTTAAAATATGTTATTCAATATAACATATCAGTAGGTAAGTGATTTACCTTGAAAAGATTTGATTAAAACTATTTTATAAGCCACATGGGCTAAAACCGTTATTTATCGACATAGTTTAAAGAATTGTTTAAAAAAAACTCAGTTTATAACTTGGTTTAATATCCCAAATAATCCTACTTATAATATTACATCAGTATAAATTCATTTTCAAGTTCATAAACATTTAAAACCTTATTTTATGCAAAAAGGACATTTTGGTCAAAGATGGCATAATTATGGAACTTGCGCATAAACTTGGATTCTGATTATGATCATGTAATATAACCTCATAGGGTTATGCTATATTATATTATGATCATAATGCAACTTTAGATCAGTGGGTAACTAATCTAAATCGGGTCAGAATCGAAAGTCAAAGCAGAAGTCAAACCTTGCGACTTTCGGTTGCGAACCAACCCTAGAACTGAAATTGACGAGCCGAACATGTTCATACATGTTCTAATAATTATTACCAACTTGTTTAAGTCTCAAAACAGGTTTCATAACATATATAAGATTAATTTATGATTTTTCCGAAAAATGGCCTGTTTGACTTTTTAATATCATAACTTTGACCCGTTAATTGGTCTAGCAAACGTGATCTTCAGGAGGTGCCCTTTATAGGGACTAACACCTACCTTACTATGATCACTTAGCCATGTTCATTTTGAACAATGGCTGGACCATAATGGTCTTAACCGAAAGTCAAAGCGTTTTACGTAAAACGCTTGACTTTAGGCTATAGAATCCTATAAACGAAAATGCACAGGGAAGGAACACTTACCAGTGATTCCTAGATGCAAAAGAACTATGTTGGACTGCTCCTTTTAGTTAATAACTTCCAGAGAAGGGAGAAGAGTGAATAAGAAAGGTGCAAGTTGAAATGGTGAACTTAAGCACCTATTTATAGTTGGAGAGCTCAAAGGAGGTGAAGCCATGTGTCTAGGGGTGTAAGAAGAAGCTTACAAGTGTCCCAAAACGTGGCATAGCTGATTAGGAAGGCCATGGTTTCGATTTAATGGTATTGGAGCTTTGCTTGGGCTCCAAAACAATCTTTCTGCTGCAGGTCTGTTCTCGCGGGGCGCGAGAGACACAGGCCGGGTCTCTCGCGGCCCGCGACCGCCCCTATTTCCGTTTTAAAATTTGACACTTTGGCCCCTAAACTATATAAAGCTTATAAAAACGATTTTAAATACTATTTTGGCACTTTTAGCCCTCCGTAGCCAATACTTGGCATACCCAGGATTATACCCTGGCATTATTGAGCTCTCGGTTCGTTAAAAGGTCACTCAGAGGTATAAATTAACATGTTGACACTTTTAGTCCCTCCAATATCCAACTTTCACATATTTAAATAATTGAACTCTCTCGTTCAACAAACGGTACGTATGAGAGTTAGGACTTCACAAAGGATCACTCAGAGGCTTATTACAAGCATGTTGATTCCGATGTCACTCAGAGGCTGGGCATGTTGACATATCAGTCACTCAGAGGCCAAGTTTCAAGCATGGTATCAGTCACTCAGAGGCTAATGATTTAAGCATGTTACATATCAGTCACTCAGAGGCTATTATTTATGCATGTTTACATCGGTTCGTCACTCAGAGGCTCAACCTTGAGCATGTTGACGCCTTTAGTCCTTATTGGTCTTTAACAGACAATATTAAAATACTACACATTTCACTATACTATTAGACATGATTTTTACAGGGTGTTACATCCTCACCCCCTTAAAAGAAATCTCGACCTCGAGATTTTATTCAAAAAGATGGGGGTATTTTTGTCGCATAGTGGACTCAACCTCCCATGTATATTCAGGACCTCTAAAAGCATCCCATTTAACCTTTACTATAGGTATTATTTTCTTCGGAGCTTCTTAACCTGTCGATCCTCGGTCAAAATTGGTTTCTCAACGAAACTCAGGTTTTCATAAATTTGCACCTCATTGTGCGACATTGCTAGCGACTCATAAGCTAGACATTTCTTAAGATTAGATATGTGGAATACATCATGGATTCCACTAAGCTCCTCTGGCAACCTGAGCTTATAAGCTACAGTGCCGACACGTTCGATTATCTCGAAGGGTCCAATATATCTTGGGCTTAACTTGCCCTTCTTTCCAAAACGCATCACACCTTTCCAGGGTGATACTTTTAACATGATGTGTCCCCTATTTGGAACTGAAGAGGTTTACGCCTCTTGTCAGCATAGCTTTTCTGCCTATCCCTGGCAGCTTTGAGATGATAACGGATTTGCATAATCTTTTCGGTGGTCTCCAGGACAATCTCAGGTCCTAACAGTTGGGCCTCCCCAACTTCTGCCCAACATACGGGCGTTCTACATTTTATCCCATACAAGGCCTCAAAAGGAGCAGCCTTGATGCTTGTATGATAGCTATTATTGTAGGAAAATTCTATTAGTGGTAAGTGGTCATCCCAACTTCCGCCTAAATCAATCACACATGCCCTAAGCATGTCTTCTAGTGTTTGGATGATACGCTCACTCTGACCATCAGTCTGCGGATGGTAAGCCGTACTAATATTTAATCGTGTGCCTAACGATTGTTGGAAACTTTTCCAAAAGTGAGATGTGTATCTAGTATCTCTATCGGATACAATAGATACTGGCACACCGTGTAGGGACACTATCTTGTCCACATACAACTTAGCCACTTTATCCGAATTATATGTCTCTTTAATTGGCAAGAAGTGAGCTGACTTAGTCAGTCTATCCACTATGACCCAAATAGTGTCCTTACCACTTTTGGTCTTTGGTAACTTGGTAATCAAATCCATAGTTACCATTTCCCATTTCCAAGTGGGAATTTCAAGTTGTTGTAGAAGTCCTGACGGTTTCTGATGTTCGGCCTTAACTTGCGAACACGCCAGACACTTAGCTACATATGTGGCTATGGATTTCTTCAAACCCATCCACCAATAATTTTTCTTCAAATCTTGATACATCTTGTCACCACCCGGGTGAACAGAGTATCTTGAATTATGCGCTTCCTGGAGGATTAGATCTCTAAGTCCTCCAAAGATCGGAACCCAAATTCTATCATTAAATCTTAGGATTCCGTCATTAACAGGAGTTAACTGATCCACATTTTCGCCTCATCCCTCATTAGGGATATTAGCCTCTAACAAGGCTTGCTTCTGCGCATCTAATAGCTTCTCACTTAAGCTATTTCTGAGCTCAATGCTCTTAGCGTTAATCCTTATAGGTTTCACCTTTTCCTTGCGACTTAAGGCATCGGCAACTACATTTGCCTTGCCTGGACGGTAGCGAATCTCACAATCATAATCGTTAAGTGTTTCCATCCACCGACGTTGTCGCATGTTCAATTCTTTCTGATTGAACAGGTGTTGGAGACTTTTATGGTCTGTGTATATAACACACTTTGTGCCATACAAGTAATGTCTCCACAGTTTTAGTGCAAATACAACAACACCCAGTTCCAAATTATGGGTGGTGTAATTCCTTTCATGCACCTTTAGTTGTTGTGATGCATAGGCAATTACCTTACCATTTTGCATCAGCACACAGCCCATACCAGTGTGCGAAGCATCACAATAGACAACAAAGTTCTCAAACCCTCGAGTAGAGATAACACAGGAGCGTTGCTCAGCTTGTGTTTAAGAATCTCAAAAGATTCTTGTTGCTTTGGACCCCAATTATACTTAATATTCTTACGGGTCAAGGAAGTTAATGGAGTGGCTATTCTTGAAAAGTTCTCAATGGACCTCCTATAATAACCAACCAATCCCAAGAAACTACGAACCTCCCTTGGGGTCTTGGGTACTTCCCAATTCATTATGGCCTCAATTTTGGCGGGATCCACTTAGATACCATGCTCACTTACCTTGTGTCCAAGAAATTGGACTTTTCTAAGCCAAAATTCGCATTTAGAGAACTTTGCATAACGTTTCTCTTGCCTTAATAATTTTAAGATGCACCAAAGATGTTTCTCGTGATCAGCTTGATTACGGGTATAGATAAGTATGTCGTCTATGAAGACAATGACAAACTTATCCAAATACGGTTTGCAGACTCTATTCATGAGATCCATGAATACTGCTGGTGCATTTGTGAGCCGAAAAGGTATCACTAAAAATTCAAAATGACCATAGCGGGTCCTGAAGGCTGTCTTAGGAACATCTTCACTTCTAACCTTCAGTTGATGATATCCTGATCTTAAATCTATCTTAGAAAAATAACTAGCCCATTGAAGTTGGTTGAATAAATCATCGATCCTGAGCAGAGGATATCTATTCTTAATGGTTAGCTTGTTCAGCTCCCGATAGTCGATGCACATTCGCATCGAACCGTCTTTCTTCTTCACAAAAAGGATAGGAGCTCCCCAAGGCGAGGTACTAGGCTGAATAAAGCCTTTCTCCAAGAGTTCGTCCAATTGAACTCGTAACTCATTCATTTCGGTTGGAGCTAGCCTATATGGAGCTCTAGATACGGGTGCTGCTCTTGGTATGATATCTATTCTGAATTCCACTTGCCTATCTGGGGGTAGGGCTGGTAATTCTTCAGGGAAAACATTGGGATACTCGAGATAACTGGTAAGTCTTCAATGCCTGGTTTAGGCTCATTGACGGTTACTTGTGCCATGTAGACGACACAGCCTCTTCTCAAACACTTGGATGCCTTAAATAACGACACTTTGTCTAGCAGTCCATAATGTGAGTCGCCAAAGATGGTGATCATTTCACCAAATGGGGTCTTAATCTCGATGAGCTTTTTATCGCAGGCAATGCGGGCTTGGTTTTGAGATAACCAATTCATGCCTAAGACAATATCAAACCCACCAATTTCATTGGCAAAAAGAGAGACAGGGATGGAATGATTCTTAATTGATATGGAACATCCATCAAGAATAGAAGAAGCAGTTTCTAAGGTTCCATCAGCAAGTTATATCTCATAAGTCTTATCTAGAGTTCTTACGGGCAGATTTAATAGTTTACTAAACTTATGATAAACAAATGATTTATCTGCACCCGAATCAAATAACACTCTAGCAAAAATATCATTAATGGGGAAAGTACCTGTTATGACGTAATTGTCATTAACGTCTTCCTTAGCAGTTAGCCGAAAGGCGCGTGCATTCCCCTTCTTGGCCTATGCAGGCTTCGGATTATTATTCCTTGAATTCTTAGGGCAGCTACTTGCAATGTGCCCTTTTTCATGGCAGATATAGCATATAGCATATAGCATATAGCATCTTTAAGGTCTCTACAATCTTGGGTCTTATGCCCCCTTCTTTTACATAAACCACAAGGTCTGGCTTGTGGGTCAAGATTACACTGTCCCCAGTGTCTTTGGTTGCAAGTCTTACAGAATGGCATCACAGCCGACTTGCCGTGGTTCACTTTGAACCCGAACCTCCCTTTATTTTTCTTATTAAATCGATGGGAGTTGTCTTCCTCTCTCTTTCTTTTCCAGTCAGTTTCAGGCTTAACTGACTTCTGCCTCACTATATCAAGGGTGAGGGAGAGAGATAGGTCAACAACAGACCTATAGGTGCTTGGCTGAGCAGCCTTTACCATGCCCTTAATCTCGGACGCTAATCCATTTATAAAACGCGCAATGCGTTTGGATTCAGGGGTGATAAGATAGGAAACCAACCTAGATAAGGAATTAAAATCGGAAACGTACTTCCGGCAGTCTAGGTTTTTAATGGACAGACACAAGAAATCTGTCTCTATTTTCTCAACCTCATGGGTTAGACAATAAGTTTCCTTTATTAATTCAACAAACTTGGACCATCCCAAGTTCTACAGGTGTACTTTGCCTGTTGATTGAATCATGGCCTTCCACAATGTCAGGGCATCGCCCTTGAAAGATTGTGATACATACTTGACCACATCTTTTTCAGCACAATTGCTGATATCAACTATAGTCTCCATTTCGTCTAACCATTTAAGGGTTTCTACGGCCTCTTTTTCCCCATTAAAGTCTTGGGGTTTATAGGAGACAAAATATTTGTAGGTACATTCGTTCTTGGAAGAACGGGACCTATCAACATAGTCTATCCTCATAGGTTCACTTCTTGCATTAGACGAGTGAACCGAGCTCTCTTTATGAGCTGAGAATGGTGGAATAGATAGAGGTTTTGAGCGACTGGCACTCGGCTCTCTTAGTCTTTCTATGGCCTTACTCATGGCCCTTTCCACAGCCGCATCAATGCGAGCTTGGAAATCATTATCATTATTTATGGCTATATTTTCGGCGTCTTTGACGTTCCGATGGCTACTCTGTGCCTCATTAGAATTAGCCATTCTTCAAAGCTTTGGTTCTATATACCAAATAAAATTTCTCTTAGCCATTGTATAATAACCATATCGGCTTTTAAACATTAGATATAAGAAAATCCACTGCCTATACTAGTGTGACTAACATCACAAATCTTAGGCTTAACATATCTATATTTGGCCTAGGTCTTAATAGGACCATCATAGGCAATTTACAATTTGGACGAAGTCCATATATTATTAGACAGGGGATCACAATGTCACAATTGTCATTTGTCATACAGACAATTATACATAGGTCATAAGCCTGTCCCTTAATGGACATATTAATTGGGCACATTGGCCGGTCACATTGGACATAATATATGGCACTTAGGCCTGTCACTAATGGACATATAATAGGGAACATATCGCTAATGGATAATTATCATCGCACTGATGATAGTAGCCGGGATCGAATAGATCACATGGGCTTTAAAGAATAGATTTTAACCCGAAAGGGTGTTACATCACTAATGGATGTTTGATTTTCATCACACTGATGATACTAGCCGGGATCACACGGATCACAAAGGCTTTTATGTCGGGATCACACAGATCACAAAGGCTATATAACCAGGATCAAATAGATCACAAAGATTATATTTTAATACATCTCTAATGGATGTTTTATCACGCATTGGTGATACTAGCCGGGATCACACAGATCACAAAGGCTTTTAAGCCGGGACCACACAGGTCACAAAGGCTATATAACCGGGATCAAAATAGATCACAAAGGTTATATTTAATACATCTCTTATAGATGTTTTATCACCATACTGGTGATACTAGCCGGGATCACATAGATCACAAAGGCCTTTAAGCCGGGACCACACAGGTCACAAAGGCTATATAACCAGGATCAAAATAGATCATAAAGGTTATATTTTAATACATCTCTAATGGATGTTTTATCACCGCACTGGTGATACTAGCCGGGATCACACAGATCATTAAGGCTTTTAAGCCGGGACCACACAGGTCACAAAGGCTATATAACCGGGATCAAAATAGATCACAAAGGTTATATTTAATACATCTCTAATGGATGTTTTATCACCACACTGATGATACTAGTCGGGATCACATAGATCACAAAGGCCTTTAAGCCGGGACCACACAAGTCACAAAGGCAATATAACCGGGATCAAAATAGATCACAAAGGTTATATTTTAATACATCTCTAATGGATGTTTTATCACCGCACTGGTGATACTAGTCGGGATCACACAGATCACAAAGGCTATATAACCAGGATCAAATAGATCACAAAGGTTATATTTTAATACATCTCTAATGGATGTTTTATCACCGCACTGGTGATACTAGCCGGGATCACACAGATCACAAAGGCTTTTAAGCCGGGACCACACAGGTCACAAAGGCTATATAACCGGTATCAAAATAGATCACAAAGGTTATATTTTAATACATCTCTAATGGATGTTTTATCACCGCACTGGTGATACTAGTCAGGATCACACAGATCACAAAGGCTTTTAAGCCGAGACCACACAGGTCACAAAGGCTATATAAGGTTAGGACATAGTCCATAACCTTGAAGGCTAGCATGATTTCTCAAGTCACACTACCAAGAGTATGCACATTACTTGAATGTTAACATAAGAGGATCTTAATGGTTGATTATAAGTCCCGGTCGCATTGACCTTAATGACTTTGAGGCTTGAACTTAGTCCACCACCTCTAGATAGAAGGATAACTTCCCTTAACTATCATATATTTGGCTAAATATGTGGTCTGTGCCACTTGGCAATAATCAAAACCATTAAGATCTTTTTGGAATTATATCGCAGAGCATAAATTTCGAATAAAATCGAGACGCTCGTTTTCAAGAGGATGAATATATATATATGTAATTCCAAAGTACTTCATTAAATTTCCATAAGAAATTATAATACTTGAAACAAATAAATGAAACTGATTGTCCATGCAAGGACTAAAGGAAACAAAATGTCCATGCAGGGACTAAAGAAATAATAATGTCCACGCAGGGACTACATATAATAGAAAAAGACTTCACTCATCTTTCTTTCCCTTGACTAGTTTGGAGAGTTTCTTGAAGAACTTATTTGTCTTCTTCTCCGTTTTCTCCGCCTGCTGCTGCTGCATCTCTTTCATTCTTTCTAAGGCCTCATTAATGGCCTCAAGTGGTGGCGGAGGTTGTGGTTGGGGGCATAACCGGATACTGGTACCCATAAGATGGATATCCAGTCGGTGGATAAGTAGGTGGGAAAGGAAACAGGTAAAGTGCGTTGTGCATAACCGCCTGCATGTATGGGTCTTGCGACCATGCTTGATAGTCTACCGGCGAAGACGGATTAAATAGATCATATCCAGACGTGTCTGGGTACGTGGGAATTGGGTTAGTATAACCCGTTGGTGGTGGTTGAACAGTAGGTGTTGGTGTTGGTTCCACTATAGGTGGAACATTAGAGGGTCCACCCATTTGTGGGTCCTCTTGAATGGTGGGGTAAGAACTGGGCAAAGGTGGCAGCGATCCCGACCTTTATCCGGCATGCACCGATATATGTGCTCCACGCTTCCCCCTTGGTGGTTCAGGTGGTGGTTGAGGTTGGTCCACTGGTTCCATGTGGACATCTTCTTGAACCGGAGGTGGTTGAGAGTGGTGAGAAGGAGTGTGGGTGAAAGTGAATTGGTTCCAGTATTGGTCTCACTCATTAGGACCTTGGTAGGGCGATCTGGCATACGAGTTTGAATCGCTCGAATTTCAATGGGATGCACATTTGATCCCGACGGTGGCATCTCCGGGTCGGAGTCCTCGTCCACAGGATGTGGCTCGTCCAACTGATTTTGATCGGCTGGAGGCGTGTTTAAGTAATGGTTGGGGTTAAACTCTTCATGGTAGGAGTGATGAGAATGGGAATGGTGAGAATGATAAGAATGGTGTGAGTGGTAAGAATTTTGGGAATGTGAGGGCGAGTGTCTATTAGAGACGGAACGTCTCGCTGGTAGCCATGGAGACGAATTTCCTGATTCTTGATAATTATCTGAATTATGAGGTTGAGGGGGAATACGCCCTGATGGTCCTCCTCTCATTGGACCTTTTCCTCGTCCACTTTGTCCTCTCACACGTGGCGGCATTTTCCTATTAAAATCAATTCAAAAACATACTATAATTTAATAATGAAATGAGTAATCCTGGGTCAATGCCTAGACTCGAAAGTCTAAGGAATGTGCTCGTGTAAGTTTGAGACTAAACACAAATGGCTAGTGTTTAATTCTCTTAAACGTTGGCCCTGATACCAACCCTGTCACACCCCGGATTTCTCACCCTGAAATCCATACGCCGGTGGGACCGGGTGGGGAGTATCGTGACAACAGTTAATAACGTCATAGTCAATTAAACGTGGCACAGCGGAAGTCTTGGAGTAAAATTACTATTACAAATCGAATTATCGAAAATACAAAATGTAACATCCGTTAAAAACCGGATTTACCAAACCCGCTCCGTTTATTAACCGAACAATCAGTTAAAAATTTCGTTGCGTATTTAATGCCCAAATTAATTTTAAACGATACATAATTAATAAGTATATTGGAATATATAAGTTATATTTGAAAAAGTATTTAAAATAATGAAATAAAAATAAAAGGGCGTAGCCGGGTTTCGAACCCGGGTCAACCGGATTCAGCAAAGTCTTAACACACACACGCTCAACCACTGCGCCAATTGTATTCTTTGGTAATATATCCAGACAATTAATTCAAATAACGAAACAGAAATCAAACCCAGTCAAACTGACGCGCCCAAATCCGTTGACGCCGGAAAATCCGACGATTTCGTCAAACGGCGTCGGTTATCAATGACTTAACGTAAACATTAACCTCAACGTCGGTTATAACCGATGTCCAGTCCGCAACACAAGTTATAACCGCCGGAAAACTTATTGACCGACGAATCAAGACGGAAAACGGACTAAATTCGTCGATGTCCTGCCCTATAAATACCCCCTCTAACCTCTGTTAGCTTTTTCGCTCACAATCACACTCCGTCCCGACGTAATTTCACTCGCCGGAGAACTTCTGCAACTCGCCAGAAAACCGAGCCTTTCACCTCTGAGCCTTACTGAACACCCAGAGCTCATACCGAAGTCACCCACACTCATCTCAAGCTCCCTGAAGACCCTCTGCCGCAGGACACACGTCGCCGAAATCATCTGCTGTCACCGGAGTTTCGCCGGCGAAACAGAGGAGCCACTGCTCGGTATATCTAACACTTAATCTCTCATTCTTTTTATTTATCTCACACGTAATTACTCACAACACACTAAAGAACATGATTAAGTCGTCGAACCAGTCAGACTCCGTTTCTGGTTTAGTCCAACGAAGAAGATGAAGTTTCAGTATTGTATATGTTTAATTAAAATCAAGATATATCTCGGGTTAGACACACAGTCCAGCGGTGGAATGTGTGCAAATAAAACACGCTTACGTCCCGAGTTCGATTCTTGTCCCACGCACACTCGCCTTAATAAAAATGTTCCTTTTTTTAACCGAACCGGATTCACTGCAATAGATGTTAAGCTTAATAAAAACCGGAATAATAACCAAGATTGACACACAGTCCAGTGGTGAACTGTGTGAACGTTTAAATAACATGTCATGAGTTCGAGTCCAGACTACCGCACCGGTCCGGACAATTATCAAACTTTTTATATAAGGCAGAAATAAAATAATTTAGTTTGTATATAAGAATAATAAAAATCAGAGTATTTACCAAGTTAGACACACAGTCCAGCGGTGGACTGTGTGTTAACCTAACCCACAGGTCCCGGGTTCGAGACCTATGGAGAACACCGAGCGAGTCATTTAAATCGTTTTTGAAATAAATGATTTTCGGATTAATTCAATTAAGGTATAAATATAATTAAAAACAGAAATATTTCGGGTTAGACACGTAGCTCAGTTGGTAGAGCTGTGTGCACGCGTACTGGAGGTCTCGGGTTCGAGCCTCACCCAGCGCATACATACACACGTACGAACCGGTCAACAGTCAAAGTCAATGGTCAACAAGTCAACGGTCAAAAAGTCAACATTTTTTTATTATTTTTCTTTATTTATTTTATTAAAAAATCAATTAAAAATACTTAAAAATAACATTTTTAAAGTTAGAAAATAGCTTTAAACTCACAAAAATATATCCAATAATCCTACTAAAATTGATTAATAAAATCCGCTTACTTACCGAACCATTATGCCATTATCTAGGTTAGTTTCACTCGTGGTTAAAACCAACTTCGTGCGCATTCAACATCATCAACCGAACGCCCCAATGTGAGTGAATCTTACAACTCCCCTTTTTAATTACACGTTTTGGGGTGTGTCATGTGTCACTAGAATTAACTCGTTTATTTAAACTTGTGCCATACCATATTGTGATCTAAACTTAGATTGTATATATTGTTTGTAGTTATGTATTTCATATTGTCAAGTTATATGCAATTCATTCATTAGGCCCATCAGTTCCTCGTGGGAGACGAGTTGAGCAACGCGTGCCTCAAAACAAATCCATTATTGTTCGTGTGTGCATTATTTAATATTAAATGATTGGTGAATACGTATACATCTATTTTTACTCATGTGTGGTTGTGCACTTTATTTTATAATCAATTCAATAAACTTGTTCAAATGTTTTTCATAGGATTCACTCGCCAACTTTTTGTTGATCCAAAAACCATTTTTACACATGATACAGGTGAACAGGATGAAGCAAGGAAAACATAGGAAATGCCTTAGAAGAAAACAATGAAGTCTAGAATGATGTTTAGGACATGATGTAATTATGATTGTAAATTTCCCATTAAATTGTATTAATGAATATGAAACGTTATAATAAATGTCATGAGCTTTGATGATAACCCAATCATGCCCCGATCACCTTTTCTGTTGCGGGTCGGGGTGTGGACAGATTGGTATCAGAGCCATGACTATAGGGATATAGGATAGGTTATTAGGCCCTCAGAGCCTATACTATAGTTGCCTAAATTTTAATTGTTTAGGTGGTTACATACAAACTTATGAGTTTATTTGTTTCATATTTGTTTATACTTACAGTCAAACATACATACTTACATACACATTCATCATACATATTTCAATGTTCATATATTCAAATCATTTTCATACTTTCGTTATTCAAAGATTTTGTCGCAATTTTCAAATCCCATCAAAGTGAGTTCTGCGACGGGCATGTAGTAACTGGAAGGGTACAAGTACCGGTAGTCGGAACGTCCTGTCTAGGTTGGCATTCGTATAAATCCAATATACCGGACCAGTTTGCCTACCTGAGGACTAACGATGAGAGTACGAAGGACCTATTAGGCTAAAGCATGCCACACCAAACGTCGTTCGAACTAACCCCACTTTGAGGTGTCACCGTGTCCATACCTGTACACATTCCGAATATCATACGTTATATACATATTTCTCGATTTTCTCTGTGTTTTAGTGTACGTAACCAGGCTAACACATGCGAACCATATGAAAAACCCGGTATTCATGGGGGCCCACATGATTACGAAGGTGAAGTATGGCGCCATGCAAGGCCCAATTACGAGCAAAGCCCAAGACATCCTATGGATGTAGTAGATTTATTTTTCTATATTTATTTTATGAATGTTCATTCCTAAATACGACCTATGATCCCAAAAACATCCAACTCACACTCATGATATGTATTCCTTGTAGATGTCTTCTAGCCTCGCCCGTAGGAAGATGAGAGCTGGAAAAGCCCGCGAGCGCATGGCTGCCCTAATCGCTCAACAAATGGCTGCCGTAATACCCAACATTGTAATTCAAGTCCAACAAGCCCTTACCGCTAATCCTGTCAACCAAGAAGATCAAAACGTTATCAACCCTCCCCCAAATACCACTAAATGCACCTACAAGCATTTCAAATCCTGCGACCCTCCAAAATACGAAGGGACTGAAGGTGTCACCGCTCTCCTCCATTGGTTTAAAGAAATGGAGAACACTTTTCTAAATTGTGATTGCGCCGATGATCGCAAAGTGCGATATGCTACTGGTCGTTTATATGGAATAGCACTTACTTGGTGGAATACAGAGAAGGCCAAACGAGGTGTTGAAGACGCTATGACTTTGACTTGGGAAGAGTTGAAGGAAATCATGACAAGACGGTTTTGCCCAAGGAGCGAAATCAAGAAATTAGAAGATGAGTTTTATTCGTTGAAGCAAAAGGAAGGAGACCACACCACATACAACAAAAGATTCCTCAAGTTAAATCAAATGGTTCCCAACTTGTTCACTCCCCTCTACCGTTTGATCGAGCACTACATTCGAGGTCTTCTGTCAAAGATTCAGGACTCTGTAATAAGTACCACGCCTGCAACTTTGGAAGCAGCAATGGAGTTAGCTACAGAGCTCACCGAGAACCGTATCCGGAATAAAGACTTCAAGGAGGAGAAGAAGAAGGATAAAGCATCAACTGAAACTTCAAACTCCACCCAAACCGAATCCCCTTCTCAACCCATTTCTAAGAGAAAAAGAGACGGGCAACTTTTCGCTACTACCCAACGTAATCAACCAGTTTTACAAGCCATACCAATCCAAGCTATCCCAATCACGCAAATAGCACCCAACTCAACTTACCCAAATAAGAAACCATACCTTGGACCTCACCCTCGATGTAACACCTGTTTTTATCACCATCCATCTACCTTACCTTGTCGACTATGTGCGAATTGTGGACGCTATGGTCATTTGAGCAAGGTTTGCCGCACCCCTCAAAACCAAACCACACCCCTACTCAAAATATGATCCAAACATATCCACAACCCCAATACCTCATGTTCCCATATGTTCGAGCTTGTTTCAATTGTGGCGACCCTACCCACTTTAGAAACACGTGCCCTCGATTGGTTAACATCATAAACGCTCAAGCTCAATCAAACCCAGTTAACCAAGTAAATCAAGAAAACCCAATCGCTAGGCCACCAGCAAGAGGAAGAGTTTTCAACATCAACGCCAATCCTGTCGAAGATAATGACGGCCCAAACGAAACCACCCAACTAGTCCCCTTCACCGAAAATCCAGATTCAACTCCAATCGTTTAGTTTTATGTTTTTCTTTATGTTATCTCCATTTTCCCATATCCAGTTATAAATTGGAATCTTATCCAAGGATCCTAATGCGAATTACTATTTCACTTTGTTTTTGTTTTAAAGTCACATAGAACTAATCATAACTTACGGATAAAGCCAATGAAAATTTGACAAGAATATGGTGGATACGCCGCTGGTACTTCCTATATATAAGTATTCTTGCCAAAGGATCAGAGGCATTATCTGGCGGTTATGAGAAGTTCCATGTGGAATTTAGCATTGTCTTGATTGAAGTTTGTTTTGTAGTTACTGATTTAGCATTTATGGCATCTTATCATTTAAAGAAATTGGATTGTATTCCATTTCTACATAGACTAACCTCTCCATCAAAACAAACGAGAGAGGTATTGTCATCATTCCAACATGTATACTATCAGAATTTAGACCCAAGTTTTGGTTGTTGTGTTTGTTGTAGAGTCACATAGAACTAATCATAACCTGCGGATAAAGTCAATGAAAATTTGACAAGAATATGGTGGATACGCCGCTGGTACTTCCTATATATAAGTATTCTTGTCAAAGGATCGGAGGCATTATCTGGCGGTTATGAGAAGTTCCATGTGGAATTTAGCATTGTATTGATTGAAGTTTGTTTTGTACTTACTGATTTAGCATTTATGGCATCTTATCATTTAAAGAAATTGGATTGTATTCCATTTCTACATAGACTAACCTCTCCATCACAACAAACGAGAGAGGTATTGTCATCATTCCAACATGTATACTATCAGACTTTAGACCCAAGTTTTGGTTGTTGTGTTTGTTGTAGAGTCACATAGAACTAATCATAACCTGCGGATAAAGTCAATGAAAATTTGACAAGAATATGGTGGATACGCCGCTGGTACTTCCTATATATAAGTATTCTTGTCAAAGGATCGGGGCATTATCAGGCGGTTATGAGAGGTTCCATGTAGGATTTAGTATGTTTTGGTCAAAGTTTGTTCATCATACATTTCAGCGTATTTCAATTTCATCATTTAAAGAAGTCGAGCTATGTCTCATTTCCACAATGACTAACCTCTCCATCACAACAAACGAGAGAGGTATTGTCATCATTCAAACATGGATACTATCAGAATTAAGACTCAAGTTTTGGTTGTTGTGTTTGTTGTAGAGTCACATAGAACTAATCATAACCTGCGGATAAAGTTAATGAAAATTTGACAAGAATATGGTGGATACGCCGCTGGTACTTCCTATATATAAGTATTCTTGTCAAAGGATCGGAGGCATTATCAGGCGGTTATGAGAGGTTCCATGTAGGATTTAGTATGTTTTGGTCAAAGTTTGTTCATCATATATTTCAGCGTATTTAAATTTCATAATTTAAAGAAGTTGAGCTATGTCTCACTTCCACAATGACTAACCTCTCCATCACAACAAACGAGAGAGGTATTGTCATCATTCAAACATGGATACTATTAGAATTAAGACTCAAGTTTTGGTTGTTGTGTTTGTTGTAGAGTCACATAGAACTAATCATAACTTGCGGATAAAACCAATGAAAATTTGACGAGAATATGGTGGATACGCCGCTGGTACTTCCTATATATAAGTATTCTCGCCAAAGGATCAGAGGCATTATCAGGCGGTTATGAGAAGTTCCATGTAGGATTTAATATTGTCTTGGTTGAAATTTGTGTTACATTCATATCATCTCGCCATTTAAAGAAATTGGATTGTGTTCTATTTCTACATAAACTAACCTCTCCATCATAACAAACGAGAGAGGAACTGTCACCATTCCAACATGTATGCTATCAGAATTTGGACTCAAATATTGGTTGTTGTGTTTATTTATGTTCTAGAGTTACATCATAGAACCAATCATAACTTACTGATAAAACCAATGAAAATTTGACAAGAATATGGTGGATACGCCGCTGGTACTTCCTATATATAAGTATTCTTGTCAAAGGATCAGAGGCATTGTCAGGCGGTCATGAGAAGTTCTATGTAGGATTTAGTAATTTCTTGATACATTGGTTGTGGCGTTTATTTATGTTTAGAGTCACATCATAGAACCAATCATAACTTACTGATAAAACCAATGAAAATTTGACAAGAATATGGCGGATACGCCGCTGGTACTTCCTATATATAAGTATTCTTGTCAAAGGATCAAAGGCATTATTAGACGGTTATGAGAAGTTCCATGTAGGTTGTAGTATTAGAAATTTTGTTTTAGGATATAACCCTATCCTTCCAAACATATCAAAACTCTTACGCATGATATCATATTTAGTGAATCAACTCTGCTTATCAATATTTTTACCGTAGGCAACAAAAAGCGATTCCTGTAGCAGGGTACTTAACCCTTACAAGGAACGTTACCGCCTCAAACAAAAATTTAAACTCTTACTCTTTTTCTAAGTATGTAACTGTCAAACTAAACACCATCATTTTTAGTCAAATATATCACTACTTAAATTTCGAGACGAAATTTCTAAAAAGCAGGGGATACTGTAACATCCGTCAAAAACCGGATTTACCAAACCCGCTCTGTTTATTAACCGAACAATCAGTTAAAAATTTCGTTGCGTATTTAATGCCCAAATTAATTTTAAACGATACATAATTAATAAGTATATTGGAATATATAAGTTATATTTGAAAAAGTATTTAAAATAATGAAATAAAAATAAAAGGGCGTAGCCGGGTTTCGAACCCGGGTCAACCGGATTCAGCAAAGTCTTAACACACACACGCTCAACCACTGCGCCACTTGTATTCTTTGGTAATATATCCAGACAATTAATTCAAATAACGAAACAGAAATCAAACCCAGTCAAACTGACGCGCCCAAATCCGTTGACGCCGGAAAATCTGACGATTTCGTCAAACGGCGTCGGTTATCAATGACTTAACGTAAACATTAACCTCAATGTCGGTTATAACCGATGTCCAGTCCGCGACACAAGTCATAACCGTCGGAAAACTTATTGACCGACGAATCAAGACGGAAAACGGACTAAATTCGTCGATGTCCTGCCCTATAAATACCCCCTCTAACCTCTGTTAGCTTTTTCGCTCACAATCACACTCCTTCCAGACGTAATTTCACTCGCCGGAGAACTTCTGCAACTCGCCGGAAAACCGAGCCTTTCACCTCTGAGCCTTACTGAACACCCAGAGCTCATACCGAAGTCACCCACACTCATCTCAAGCTCCCTGAAGACCCTCTGCCGCAGGACACACGTCGCCGAAATCATCTGCTGTCACCGGAGTTTCGCCGGCAAAACAGAGGAGCCACTGCTCGGTATATCTAACACTTAATCTCTCATTCTTTTTATTTATCTCACACGTGATTACTCACAACACACTAAAGAACATGATTAAGTCGTCGAACCAGTCAGACTCCGTTTCTGGTTGAGTCCAACGAAGAAGATGAAGTTTCAGTATTGTATATGTTTAATTAAAATCAAGATATATCTCGGGTTAGACACACAGTCCAGCGGTGGACTGTGTGCAAATAAAACACGCTTACGTCCCGAGTTCGATTCTTGTCCCACGCACACTCGCCTTAATAAAAATGTTCCTTTTTTTAACCGAACCGGATTCACTGCAATAGATGTTAAGTTTAATAAAAACCGGAATAATAACCAAGATAGACACACAGTCCAGTAGTGAACTGTGTGAACGTTTAAATCACATGTCACGAGTTCGAGTCCAGACTACCGCACCGGTCCGGACAATTATCAAACTTTTTATATAAGGCCGAAATAAAATAATTTAGTTTGTATATAAGAATAATAAAAATCAGAGTATTTACCAAGTTAGACACACAGTCCAGCGGTGGACTGTGTGTTAACCTAACCCACCGGTCCCGGGTTCGAGACCTGTGGAGAACACCGAGCGAGTCATTTAAATCGTTTTTGAAATAAATGATTTTCGGATTAATTCAATTAAGGTATAAATATAATTAAAAACAGAAATATTTCGGGTTAGACACGTAGCTCAGTTGGTAGAGCTGCGTGCACGCGTACGGGAGGTCTCGGGTTCGAGCCTCACCCAGCACATACATACACACGTACGAACCGGTCAACAGTCAACAGTCAAAGTCAATGGTCAACAAGTCAACGGTCAAAAAGTCAACATTTTTTTTATTATTTTTATTTATTTATTTTATTTAAAAATCAATTAAAAATACTTAAAAATAACATTTTTAAAGTTAGAGAAATAGCTTTAAACTCACAAAAATATATCCAATAATCCTACTAAAATTGATTAATAAAATCCGCTTACTTACCGAACCATTATGCCATTATCTAGGTTAGTTTCACTCGTGGTTAAAACCAACTTCGTGCGCATTCAACATCATCAACCGAACGCACCCAATGTGAGTGAATCTTACAACTCCCCTTTTTAATTACACGTTTTGGGGTGTGTCATGTGTCACTAGAATTAACTCGTTTATTTAAACTTGTGCCATACCATATTGTGATCTAAACTTAGATTGTATATATTGTTTGTAGTTATGTATTTCATATTGTCAAGTTATATGCAACTCATTCATTAGGCCCATCAGTTCCTCGTGGGAGACGAGTTGAGCAACGCGTGCCTCAAAACAAATCCATTATTGTTCGTGTGTGCATTATTTAATATTAAATAATTGGTGAATACGTATACATATATTTTTACTCATGTGTGGTTGTGCACTTTATTTTATAATCAATTCAATAAACTTGTTCAAATGTTTTTCATAGGATTCACTCGCCAACTTTTTGTTGATCCAAAAACCATTTTTACACATGATACAGGTGAACAGGATGAAGCAAGGAAAACATAGGAAATGCCTTAGAAGAAAACAATGAAGTCTAGAATGATGTTTAGGACATGATGTAATTATGATTGTAAATTTCCCATTAAATTGTATTAATGAATATGAAACGTTATAATAAATGTCATGAGCTTTGATGATAACCCAATCATGCCCCGATCACCTTTTCCGCTGCGGGTCGGGGTGTGACACAAAATAATATACAAGCTTGTAATAGAAGATCCATAGGCGGATCATAGAATGTACAAGAAAGAATACAAAACATACTTTAGGCAGATCTAAGGATTTACAAGAATCCTCTTATTCTCTACCGAGCAGCTTCCGGCTTATTTTCGTGTTGCACCTGCAGATTAGTCTTTGGAGGATACGTCAGCTTACCCTGGTAAATACACCCAACTGACTCATTTTGAAAATATTAAAAATGATTTCATGTGCAAACGGCACAAAATCTTTTATTATCTTAGGAAGTTTAACCATGCAATGGACCATGCAATAATAATTTACCATATCCCAAGCCCTTATAGGGGAAATAAGTTGAGAGTATTTACCTGAGATTGCTTTCTTCTTTTATTTTTAAATAACTCAGCCGTATACAAAAGTACCAAGTGCAGATAGCTTTTACCGAGAAGGCTCTAGTCTAGATTAAGGCATAAACTAGCCAATTAAATACTAACGGTTGTATAAACCGAATATTGTACATGATCATTACGTATAACGCTTGATTAAACGATGACCAAATAGAATGTAGTTTAAACCCGACAAGTACTTGACTTGTATAATATGGGTAAACTATAAACATTCTGGATTTTGAACTTAAAATCATAAGGTTAAACCCGTTACGGTTGAATTCCGTAAAATAGTCACATATACGTAACTGTGCGCATAATAGCGATATCGGTAACCGGATAAGTTATGGACAAGTTCTATATGCCATTATACTTCAAATAAGTTAAGAGATCAGTAGGATATCAACTTGTATGCCTGTTGAGGTTTTAAAACGAAATTATGCCTTATAAGGGTATTTCGGTAATTTCGTATCGTATAAAAAGAACTTAAATAAAATTTAAGTTTATGATCATGAGTATTCTGAAAAAATAATTTATTTATGATATAATATCAGTAGGATATCAAATATATGTGTATTTTACCTTTTATGACCAAACTCTGCACCGAAGGGGCATTTTGGTCATTTTACACATAGTTCATAAATTATTTGGGATTCTGAGTTTATAATAAGTACCTACTGTAAATATGTTTAAAATAAGTTTTAAAATCAGTAAGTAACAAGTCTTGGTCCATTAATATGGTTTAAAACCATACTATGCGCCGAAACGGCGCTTATGTCGTAATATGACGTCTTTAAGCGACAATTATTAAAACTGACATTTGGATCAGATTAAAAAAGTTTAAAATATGTTATTTAATATAACATATCAGTAGGTAAGTGATTTACCTTGAAAAGATTTGATTAAAACTATTTTATAAGCCACATGGGCTAAAACAGTCATTTATCGACATAGTTTAAAGACTTGTTTAAAAAAAACTCAGATTATAACTTGGTTTAATATCTCAAATAATCCTGCTTATAATATTACATCAGTAGAAATTCATTTTCAAGTTCATTACCATTTAAAACCTTGTTTTATGCAAAAAGGACATTTTGGTCAAAGATGGCATAATTATGAAACTTGCGCATAAACTTGGATTCTGATTATGATCATGTAATATAACCTCAGAGGGTTATGCTATATTATATTATGATCATAATGCAACTTTAGATCAGTGGGTAACTAATCTAAATCGGGTCAGAATCGAAAGTCAAAGCAGAAGTCAAACCTTGTGACTTTCGGTTGCAAACCGACCCTAGAACTGAAATTGACGAGCCGAACATGTTCATACATGTTCTCATAATTATTACCAACTTGTTTAAGTGTCAAAACAGGTTTCATAACATATATAAGATCAATTTATGATTTTTCTGAAAAATGGCCTGTTTGAATTTTTAATATCATAACTTTGACCCGTCAATTGGTCTAGCAAACGTGATCTTCAGGAGGTGCCCTTTATAGGGACTAAAACCTACCTTACTATAATCACTTAGCCATGTTCATTTTGAACAATGGCTGGACCATATGGTCTTAACCGAAAGTCAAAGCGTTTTACGTGAAACGCTTGACTTTAGGCTATAGAAGCCTATAAACGAAAATGCACAAGGAAGGAACACTTACCAGTGATTCCAAGATGCAAAAGAACTATGTTGGACTGCTCCTATTAGTTAGGAACTTCTAGAGGAGGGAGAAGAGTGAATAAGAAAGGTGCAAGTTGAAATGGTGAACTTAAGCACCTATTTATAGTTGGAGAGCTCAAAGGAGGTGAAGCCAGGTGTCTAGGGGTGTAAGAAGAAGCTTACAAGTGTCTCAAAACGTGGCATAGCTGATTAGGAAGGCCATGGTTTTGATTTAATGGTTTTGGAGCTTTGCTTGGGCTCCAAAACAAACTTCCTGCTGCTGGTCAGTTCTCGCGGGGCGCGATAGACACAAGCTGGGTCTCTCGCGGCCCGCGACCGCCCCTATTTCAGTTTTAAAATTTGACACTTTGGCCCCTAAACTTTATAAAGCTTATAAAAACGATTTTAAATACTATTTTGGCACTTTTAGCCCTCCGTAGCCAATACTTGGCATACCCGGGATTATGCCCGGGCATTATTGAGCTCTCGGTTCGTTAAAAGGTTACTCAGAGGTATAAATTAACATGTTGACACTTTTAATCCCTCCAATATCCAACTTTCACATATTTACAGAATTGAACTCTCTCGTCCAACAAACGGTACGTATGAGAGTTAGGATTTCACAAAGGATCACTCAGAGGCTTATTGCAAGCATGTTGATTCCGATGTCACTCAGAGGCTGGGCATGTTGACATATCAGTCACTCAGAGGCCAATTTTCAAGCATGTTGACGTATCAGTCACTCAGTGGCTAATGATTTAAGCATGTTGACATATTAGTCACTAAGAGGCTATTATTTATGCATGTTGACATCGATTCGTCACTCAGAGGCTCAACCTTGAGCATGTTGACGCCTTTAGTCCTTATTGGTCTTTAACAGACAATATTAAAATACAACACGTGTCACTATACTATTGGACACGATTTTTACAAGGTGTTACAGTGGAACACAGAGAAGGACAAGTGAGGTGCTGAGTATGCTATGACTTTGACTTGGGAAGAGTTGAGGGAGATCATGACAAGACGATTCTGTCCAAGAAGCGAAATCAAGAAATTAGAAGATGAGTTCTACTCTTTGAAACAAAAGGAGGGCGACCACACCACATACAATAAGAGATTCCTTGAGTTAAATCAGATGGTCCCCAACTTGTTCACTCCCCTCTACCGTTAGATCGAGCACTACGTTCGGGGTCTTCCTTCAAATATTCAGGACCCTGTAATAAGTACCACACCTGCAACTTTGGAAGCAGCAATGGAGTTAGCTACAGAGCTCACCGAAAACCACATTAGGAATGGAGACTTCAAGGAGGAATAGAAGAAAGATAAAGCACCAACTGAAACCTCAAACCCAACCCAAACTAAATCCTCTTCCCAACCCACTACTAAGAAAAAACGAGACGGACAAAATTTCGCTGTCACTCAAACCAGTCAACCAGCTCCACAAGCCGTACCCCTCCAAGCTATCCCAATCACTCAAGTAGCACCCAACCCTAATTACCTAAATAAGAAACCTTACATTGGACCTCACCCTCAATGCAACACTTGTTTTTATCACCATCCACCTACCATACCTTGTCGACTGTGTGCTAATTGTGGGCGTTATGGTCATTTGAGCAAAACTTGTCGTACCCCTCAAAACCAAGCTTCACCCCCTACCCAAAACATGATTCAACCCTACCAACAACCCCATAGTTCCATATGTTTGAGCTTGCTTTAATTGTGGCGACCGTACCCATTTTGGAAACGCGTGCCCTAGGTTGGTTAACATCATTAACGCCCAAGCTCAAGCAAACCCAGTTAACCAAGCAAATGAAGCAAACCCAACTCCACCACCAGTGAGAGGAAAAGCTTACAACATCAACGCTAATCCAATTGAAGATAATAACGACACAAACGAACAATCTAACTAGTCTTCCATCACCAAGAGTCAAGACTCAGCTCCAACCGTCTAGTTCTTAACGTTTTTCTCAATCTTTGTATCCTTGTTTTAATTTGGGAATTTATGTATCCAAGAATTCTAAATGCAAATTGATATTACTGTTTTATTTCGTATCTTTACTCATTGATTTAATTTTCATATCATCACACATCACGACGTATCTCGTTCTCATCATTTAAAGAAGTTGGGCCGTGTCTCACTTTTTCAAAGACTGACCCCTTCATCATAACAAACGAGAGAAGTACCGTCGTCATTCAGTCATGTATCCTTTCAGATTTGAGACTCAAGCTTTGGTTGTTGTGTTTGTTTATGTTTTGTAGATTTTAGAGTCACATAGAACTAATCATAACTTACTGACAAAGTCAATGAAAATTTGACAAGAATATGGTGGATACGCCGCTGGTACTTCCTATATATAAGATTCTTGTCAAAGGATCAAAAGCATTGTCAGGCAGTTATGAGAAGTTCCGTGTAGGTTTTAATATCGTCATGGTTGAAGTTTTTTTGTCTTGTGATATAACTTTATCTTTTCAACGCATCGATTTTCTCAAAACTCTTATGCATATGATCTAATCTAGTCAACCAACTCTGAGTATCAACGCTCATCATCTCAGGCATCAAAAAGCGATTCCTGTAGCAGGGTATTCAACCCTTACTAGGAACGTTACCGCCTCAATTAAAATCCAAACCTTCACACTCCTTTGGTCGTGTAATCATCAAATCCAAACATCACCCCTCACATTTCTGCTAAGAGATATTTAAATCCAAGTCAAAATACGTTGGGAGTTAAAGCGAGAACCTGAGTTCACTTGGGAACACGAAAACTCAATACGCGAAAGATACCTGTATCTTTTCCCCGTTACAACTTCTACTTAAATTTCGGGACGAAATTTCTAAAAGTAGGGGATACTGTAACATTTGTATAAAACGGGTTTAAAAAACCAGCTCAGTTTGAAAATTCAAGTATTCAATGTTTTTGTTATACATTTATTAGTATTTACCAATCTATTTTAATAATCTTTATTAATAAAAAATGTACATTTAAAATAATATTCATTAAGAGATAAATAAATTAAATCATTATATAGTAATAGAATAAAATAATTTAATAAAAAATATATAAGAGTAACCGGGAATCGAACCCGGGTCACTCACATGGAAGAGACATCAAAACACCGCTACACCACACACACTTATTGTGTAGTTTTGGAATCAATTAATACATATAGTGAATACGCGGTCATCTGCAAATTCAAAATCATCAAGAAAGTAACCGCCCCACTGATTCAGCGCTTAACTTCTAATCATCAGTTTTGGTTCTCCATTTGAGCGAATATAACTGTTAATCACAGTGGAAACCTCAATCAAATTCAATCATGATCCAACTGTTATGCTAATCATTAATCCAAATTACCGTTTCGAAATTTAAAGCAAATCGTAACTCATGAAGCCTATAAATACCCTATGTTAGATGAATCGAAACTCGTCCATTCACTAAAAATTTCACTCGAAATCCCCTGTTCAAACATCCTGTTCTTGCCGGAAACCCAGTTGCTTGGTCACCGGAAATACTCACTGGAAAAATCGAAGTTTGTTGCCGTTGGTAATCATCTTTTACCTCTTGTTTTTATAAATTGTATATACTTGTGTCAATCGTAAAACAAAATAGTTGATATATATGTTTTCAACTTGGGTGAATGTTCTGGGTTTAACCAGAATAACGAAGAAGATGAACGCTAAGATGTGGTTAAGTATATTTAAAATTCTAATATAACCGGGTTAGACACCCACCCAACTGGTTGAGCTGGGTGCACAACAACACAGAGATACCGGGTTCGAGTCTATGTTCCTCGCCGGTCCAATTGATTTCCAAAACTTTTTAATTTAAATAATTTTGGATTGATCTAACAAGTATATAAATATAATGAAATCAGGATTCTACCGGGTTAGACACGTAGCTCAGTTGGAAGAGCTGCGTGCACGTAAGCGAGAGGTCTCCGGTTCAAATCTCACCCACGATGCCAAAATTACTAGAAAATCGGTCAGGCCGCCCCTTGTCAGATCTGACAAGGGTTTTATTTTTTTAAATTTTCTAATTTTATTTTAAATAATAATGTTGGAATATTCATTTTATTGAAAGTTTATTTAAAAACACTCAAAAACATGATTTTGGAGGCTAAAAAAAATATAATAATACCTCAAAAATAACCTTAACATTTACCAAAAAGTATTCAATCAAGATAATGATTTGTTTATATTTATTGAATTATCGCAATTATTTTTAGGTTAGTATTCTCGCGTCGGTCAAAACCCTCAACTCGTGCGTATTCAATATCAATCAAGGAAACACACCCACTGTGAGTGAATCCTTACAAATTCCCCTTTTTATTCATGTTTTGGGGTGTATCATGTGTCGTTTCATTTATTTCGTTTATACAAACACTTGTGCTATTACCATAATATGATCTAACGTGTGATGTAAATGTTATTTGTTGTATTGTGTGCTTACCTTTTTGACAAGTTGCGTGCAAATCATTCATTAGGCCCATCAGTTCCACGTGGGAGACGAGTTGAGCATCAAGTGTCTCATTAGATCGGCTCCGTTTGATTGAGCCTTGATCTCATTGTTCATCATTTGATATGAGTGTGTGCATTAACTGATATTATGTGGTTTGTGGTTAAGATTACATATACGTATTCTCATATTTGGTTATGCACATTTTTTTATTCAAATAATCAATATAACTAATTCGTTCAAATGCTTATATAAGATTCACATGCCAACTTTTGTTGACCCAAAAACCATTTTTACACATGATACAGGTGAACATGTTGAAGCAAGGAACACATAGGAATTTACCTTAGAAGAAAAATAAAGAGTTCATAAATTTTGTGTTTAGAACATGTTATGCTTGTATGTTTGATGTAATTTCTCTTTTAAATTTGAAATAATAAATATGAAACTTATATTAGTATATGTCATGAGCTTTGATGATAACCCAGTTATGCCCCGACTTTTATTTCCGCTGCGGGTCGGGGTGTGACAGAACGATGGTCACGAGTTCGATGCGAGCAGTATGCAACGGTTCAAAGGATTTTAAAACCCTTTAAAATAATTATTTTCTTAAATATTCTAATTAGTATATAAAGAAAATAAAAATCAGATATCTTTCGGGTTAGACACGAAGTTCAGTTGGTAGAGCTGTGTGCACGTATACGGGAGGTCACGAGTTCGAACCTCACACGATGCCAATAATTTAATCAGTTGAACCGGCCGTTGACCAGTCAACCCTGAGGAAAAGGGTAATTTTTTTAAAATTAAAATCCTTTTTATTTCTTTAAAAATTTGTTAAAAATACCTAAAAATAAGGTTTTAAACTTTAAAAATTTGTATTAATTACCACAAAAATAATCTAGCGATCTAATAAAAAGCATTAATATAAAATATTAATTACCACTAGAATTTATTTATTTATCGATTTATCGCGTTATTATTTTAGGTTAGTTTTTCTTTCGTCGGTTAAATGCCAAACTCGTGCTCGTTCGTCTTCAATCAAGGAAACGCACCCACTGTGAGTGAATCCTTACAAATTCCCCTTTTTATCTACGTTTTGGGGTGTATCATGTGTCGTTATTTATTTATTGAGTGAATCCTTACAAATTCCCCTTTTTATCTACGTTTTGGGTGTATCATGTGTCGTTATTTATTTATTTTTTATTATCTATACAAATACATGTGCTACTACCATTATGTGATCTAATGTGTATATTTGCTTGTGGTGGTTATATGTGATTACATCTTATCCTTTCGGTGAAATCATTCATTTAAAGGCCCATCAGTTCCTCGTGGGATACGAGTTGAGCATCAGGTGCCTCATTAGATCGGTTTCGTTTGATTGAGCCTTGATCTCAAGTTCATCATGCATCATGTTCATATGTTCATTATTGGTATTATGTGGTTTGTGATTTACTTACATATACATAAGTTCATATATGGTCCATGCACATTTTTATTGAAACAACCAATATATTAAACTGTTTAATTGTTAAATTTAGATTCACTCGCCAACTTTTGTTAACCCAAAATCTTGTTTTACACATGATACATGTGGACAGACTGAGGAGAGGAACACATAGGATTGGGCTTAGAAGATGAATAAAATATATCTTGTTTAGAACAATGTTTTCTTGTGCTTGTATGTTTCTTTGTGTTTGGATATTTGTTCTTAAATTTCAAATTAATAGATATGAAACTTAATTTTAGTAAATGTCATGAGCTTTGATGATAACCCAATTATGCCCCGACTTCTATTTCCGCTGCGGGTCAGGGTGTGACAGATTGGTATTAGAGCTTTTGACTATAGGGATATAGGATAGGTTATTAGACCCATAGAGCTTATACTATAGTTGTTTAGATTAGAATTGTTTATGTGTTACATGCAAAACTCATGATGTTTATTTGTTTCATGTTTATTTCACACACAAATGAATGCAAGCACTTTCACTATTACATGTTAATGTGTGATGTTCATTATGGCCTATATATTATTAACATATCATGCCTACGTAAGCACATACATCACCATTTCACAATTTTCTCGATTTCTTTCTCAAAGATTTTGTAAAGTTTTCATGTTTTCAATCTCATCAAAGTGAGTTCTACGACGGGCATGTAGTAACTGGAAGGGTACGAGTATCGGTAGTTGGGACGTCCTGTCTAAGATTGGCATTCGTATAAATCCAATATAATGGACCATTTTGCCTACCTGGGGACTAACGATGAGAGTACGAAGGACCTATTAGGCCAAAGCATGCCACACCAAACGTCGTGTGAACTAACCCCACTTTGAGTTGTCATTGTGTCTACACCTGGACACCCTCTGACCTTATACCTTGCAATCATGTTTTACGATTTTCATTCGGGTGATGCAAGCATTAACAGGACAACACCAATGTGAACCCTATAAAGCCCAGTAGTCATGGGGCCCACATAACTACCTAGGCCGAAGTATGGGAGACATTTGAGGCCCAAACATGAGCAAGCCCAAGACATCCTATGGATGTAGTTAATTTCTTGTTTTCATTTATTTTGAATATTGTTTTCACTTTTTACGACACATGACACCTAAAAACATTCAATTCATAATCTCGTTACGTATTTCCTGTAGATGTCTGCTAGACACTCTCGAGGTGGTAGAAGGTCAGGAAGATCGAGCGAGCGCATGGCCACTCAAATCGCTCAACAGATGGCTGCCGTACTTCCTGACATCGTCGTTCAAGTTCAACAAGCTCTTGCCGCCAATCCATCAACCCCACCAATCAAGAAGGTCAAAATATCGCCAACCTTCTCCCTAATACCACCAAGTGCACCTACAAGCATTTCAAATCCTGCGATCCTCCAAAATACGAAGGGACCGAAGGTGTCACCGCCCTCCTCTGTTGGTTTGAGGAGATGGAAAGCACTTTTCTCAATTGCAATTGTCCCGATGATCGGAAGGTGCGATATGCTACCGGTCGTTTGTACGGGGTAGCACTTACATGGTGGAACACAGAGAAGGGCAAGTGAGGTGTTGAAGCTGCTATGGCCTTGACTTTGGAAGAGTTAAGGGAAATCATGACAAGACGCTTCTGTCCAAGAAGCGAAATCAAGAAATTGGAGGATGAGTTTTACTCTTTGAAACAAAAGGAGGGAGACCACACCACATACAATAAGAGATTCCTCGAATTGAATCAGATGGTCCCCATCTTGTTCACTCCGAAGAGTTAAGGGAAATCATGACAAGACGCTTCTGTCCAAGAAGCGAATTCAAGAAATTGGAGGATGAGTTCTACTCTTTGAAACAAAAGGAGGGAGACCACACCACATACAATAAGAGATTCCTCGAATTGAATCAGATGGTCCCCAACTTGTTAACTCCGCTCTATCGTCTAATTGAGCATTATATCCCTCACAAATTCAAGATTCTGTGTTAAGTACTACACCTGCAACCCTTGAAGCTGCAATGGAGCTAGCCACTGAGCTCACAGAAAATCGCATCCGAAATGGTGATTTTAAAGATGAGGAGAAGAAAGACAAAACATACGCTGAAACCTCAAACCCGACTCAAGCAGGTTCGTCTTCTAAGTTTGCTGGTAAAAGGAAACACAATGGGAAGAATTTCGCCATTACCCAAACCAATTCCCCTATCACTGCTGCCCCAATCACACAAGTCGCTCCTCCTGTTGCTCCATTTAAGAAACCATACACAGGACCCCACCCAAAATGCAACCGATGCCAATATCACCACCTACCTGAGAACCCATGTCAATATTGCACAAGTTGTGGCCGTGCAGGTAATACAATCCAAACTTGTCGCATTCTTCAAAGCCAAACCGCAATCAACCCCAAGCCCAAACCAACAATCAAGTGGTAGGCCAAGCCCAATACCAATAACCTCTACTCTTACCACCTGCACAACCCACTGCTTAACCGTATTACCAAACCAACTATCCCATGATGCAGCCAGTTAGAGCATGTTTCAAGTATGGTGATCCAACCCATTTTTGAAACACTTGCCCACGCTTGGTGAACATCATAAATGCCCAAGCCCAAACTAATCTGGTGAATCAAGCCAACCAAGAAAATCCACCTGCAAGAGGAAGAGCATTCAACGTCAATGCCAATCAAGCTAGGGCTGATAATAACATGGTCAACGGTACGTTTCTTATTAATGGTAGTTATGCATCAATTCTATTTGACACTGGTGCGGATAAGAGTTTCGTGTCTTTAGAGTTCGAATCTATTCTTGATTTATCTCGCGTTAGTTTAGCCGAATCTTTCACGATGGAAGTTGCTGATGGTGAACCTATTACGTTAGACTCAATTATTCGAGATTGCACTCTCACCCTTAATGATCACGATTTCCCAATTGATCTTATCCCTATGAAATTGGGTAGTTTCGACGTTATCATTGGTATGGACTGGCTTAGTCAGTATCACGCTGAAGTTGTTTGCTACGAGAAATTTATTCGAATTCCTCTCGCTGACGGTCAAACTTTACGTATCTTTGGTGAAACTCCTTCCAAAGGTCTCAAACTGATGTCACGCCTCCAAGCTCGAAGATACCTTCGCAAACATTATATCACGTTTTTAGCTCACATCGTCAAGAAGGAAGGCAATGAAAGGAAGCTCGAAGACATTCCAATCGTTAAAGAATTTCCTCAAGTATTTCCCGAAGACGTTTCAGGACTTCCTCCTGTGCGAGAAGTCGAATTCCGAATCGATCTCGTACCTAGTGCTACACCAGTCGCAAAATCTCCATATCGGTTAGCCCCATCAGAGATGCAAGAATTAGCTAGTCAGCTGCAAGAATTGACTGACAAGGGATTTATACGTCCTAGCTTATCACCTTGGGGTGCGCCGGTTCTTTTCGTAAAGAAGAAAGATGGAACTTTTCGTATGTGTATCGACTGTAGAGAGCTCAACAAGCTGACCATCAAGAATTGCTATCCATTACCTCGAATCAATAATCTTCTAGATCAACTTCAAGGTGCCACCTGTTTTTTCAAAAATCGATCTTCGTTCTGGTTATCATCAACTTAGAGTGCGTGAAGAAGATATTCCAAAGACTGCTTTTCAAACTCGTTACGGCCACTATGAATTCATGGTTATGCCTTTTGGTTTGACCAATGCTCCTGCTGTTTTCATGGATTTGATGAATAGGGTGTGTAAACCTACCTCGATTGTTTTGTCATAGTCTTCATTGATGATATTCTTATCTATTCTAAGACCAAATCCGATCATGAGCGACATCTTCGACTTATCCTAACACTTTTGAGGACCGAAAGGCTTTATGCTAAGTTCTCGAAGTGTGAGTTTTGGTTAAAAGAAGTACAATTTCTTGGTCATGTCGTTAACGACAAAGGGATTCATGTCGACCCTGCAAAGATCAAAGCGGTGCAAGAATGGCAAGCGCCACGCACTGTAACATTTGTCAAAAACGGGTTTCCAAAACCCGCTCCGTTTTGTAACCGAATATCAAGTTATAAATGTCACGTTGTATATTTATGGTTATTTTGATTTTTAATGATACATAATTAATAAACAAACTAAACTATAAAAATTATATTCGATAAAAAGTGAAAACAAAATAAATAAAAATAAAATGTTGCTGCCGGGGCTCGAACCCGGGTCAGCCGGAAAGTGAGATCCAAAGACTTAACACGCACACACACATCACCACTCCGCCACTTGTTTGTTTTCTGTCAACTCTAGGAAACAAATGATTCTTATATACAAACCTAGATAAACCGGTTACGCCAACTGAAAAACTGAAATCGGCTATTCAACCGTCTAAACGTTTGAATAATCGCGATTTCAGGTTTATAACCGATGCACCGACGATTTTAATCAATTCAGATTTGAATGAACTTCAATTTTGATCATAATCGGTTTTTATAACCGAAAATAATCAATGTCTGAATTACTTCAATCAAGACCCCTCTCACGACTCAGAAACATCATACAAACATTCCATTTCACTTTCGTCACACATTCGGTCCATCAGAAAGCTTAAATCAACTCGCCGGAAAATTCTGCAAGTTCGCCGGAAAACCGTATTTTTCCTCAAATCGGTAAGTTCTTCAATACCATCGTAGTCTAACAGTTGTTAAGCTATTTCTAACTCAAACCTTCCACTTGAGATCGAATTCAGGCACTGTTATCAGATAATTCCAGTTCGCCGAAAAATTTCTGGAAATCTTTATCTTCGTCTGTGAAACGGTAAGGACCTTCAAACACACTGATAACGTTTGTTTAGCACTTCAATTTCATGATTAGCTAATCAAAACGATTAATTGATTTGCTCAGTTGAAGTTCTTAAAAACAGAGACCGACGCCTTGCCGGAACTCTGTAATCAATCGTTCACCGGTATGTTTTCCTCTAATTATCATCTCTGCTATCTCATATTAGTCTGTGCAATGTTTAACAATCGAATTAACAAGATTGAATGGTGTAATCTACTGTCGGTAAAATTCAACGAAGAAGATGAACTGTGATAACACTATAAGTATAATTAAAATTGGTATTTTAAACGGGTTAGACACACAGTCCAGCGGTGGACTGTGTGCAAATAATACGCACACGTCACGAGTTCGATCCCTGATACACGCACCCTCTATGTAATAAAATTCTTTTTTTTGATTTAAGCTGAATCGGGTTAACTCCGTTAGTTGTTAAGTATAATAAAAACCGAAATATTAACCAGGTTAGACACACAGTCCAGCGGTGGACTGTGTGCAACACTAAGTCGCACGTCACGCGTTCGAGTCTGGTTAACGGCACCGGTTCGATGATTTAAAATCTTCTTTTTAAAACAAATGAATTTTGAATAAATCGAATTAGTATATAAATATAATTAAAAACAAGATTATTTCGGGTTAGACACGTAGCTCAGTTGGTAGAGCTGCGTGCACGCGTACGGGAGGTCTCGGGTTCGAGTCTCACCCAGCGCATACATGCACACTGACCGAACCGGTCAACAAGTCAACGGTCAACGGTCAACGGTCAACGCAAAAATAAACAATTTTTTTATATTTTTATTTATTTAATTTAATTTAAAAATCAATTAAAAATACTTAAAAATAATATTTTTAAAGATAGAAAATAGCCTTAAACTCACAAAAAATATATCTAAAAAATCCATTAAAATCCTTAATAAAATCCACTCATTTACTATATTTTTCCGTCATTATTTAGGTTAGTAATTCTCGTTGTTCAACTCTCCCGACTCGTGCGCATCTCATCATCTCCATTCAAACGCACCCAATGTGAGTGAATCTTTACAAATTCCCCGTTTTAATCACGTTTTGGGGTGTATCATGTGTCTTGCTATATATTATATTTAAACCATTGTGCATACATCATATCATGAACTTGTGTATTCAGCTTGTTACAACTGTTTGTGTGGTTATTGTTAGATTCAATTTATTATTTCAGTACATGCAATTTCATAGGCCGCCGCTCCCCATTACATTATGAGCGTTGAGCATGTTCCCCATTACATTATGAGCGTGAACCTGGCGTGCCCACATACGATCGGCTCCGTTTGATTGAGCCTTGATCGCACAGACATTTATCATTTTCAGTACATGCAATACGATCGGCTCCGTTTGATTGAGCCTTGATCGCACAGTTTCATTCATGTTATTTATCGTATGATGTTGGTATGTTAATGTATGCTATCATGTGTTATTGTATGTTATAGTTGTGATTGCTATTGCTACTGCTTGGTTATTTACATTTGCTCATTTATGATTATGCACAATTTTTCATTGATAAACTAACAAGAAAATCAATAACAAATGTTTATCTAACAAGGTTCACTCGCCAACTTATGTTGACCCAAAAACCCCCATTTTTTACACATGATGCAGGTGAACCAGCTGCAGCAAGAAACACTTAGGATTGGACTAGAAGAATAAAATGATTTAGAGTTTAGGATTGTTTTGTTTGGTTAATTCTCCTTGGAATGTATGGACATGTTTGGATATTTGGGAATGTAATTTTGACTTTAGTAAATATAAAACATATTAGTAAATATCATGAGCTTTGGTGATAACCCAATTATGCCCTGACTCTTATTCCGCTGCGGGTCGGGGTGTGACACGCACTCCTACCGAAGTTAGGTCATTTCTTGGGTTAGCTGGTTATTATCGACGTTTCATCACAAATTTCTCTTGTATCGCCGTTCCACTCACATCCTTGACTCACAAAGGTAAACCCTTTATTTGGGGGCCCAAGCAAGAAGAGGCGTTCCAATCATTGAAGAAAAAGCTTTGTGATGCACCTATCCTTACACTTCCTGATGGCTGTGAAGACTCGTGGTTTATTGTGACGCATCAGGGCAAGGTTTGGGTTGTGTTCTAATGCAAAGAGGAAAGGTGATAGCCTTTACCTCAAGGCAACTCAAAGTGCATGAAAAGAACTATACCACTCACGACCTCGAACTTGGAGCAGTCGTGTTCGCTCTAAAGATTTGGAGTCACTATCTTTATGGTACTAAGTGTGAAATTTACACCGACCACAAAAGTCTTCAACAAATCTTCAATCAAAAAGAGTTGAACATGAGGCAAAGACGTTGGGTCGAATTGCTAAATGATTATGATTGTGAAATTTGATATCATCCTAGCAAGGCCAATGTTGTGGCTGACGCCCTCAGTCGAAAAGAGTATGCAAACTCCATCCGTCCGTTGTGTTCTCAAATTGTGACCGATCTTTAAAACCGAATTTACTTGGGAACGCGAAGACTCTATGCGCGAAAAATACCCGCATCTTTTCCCATTTACAACTTCTACTTAAATTTCGGGACGAAATTTTTAAAAGTAGGGGATACTATAACGATTGTGTAAAACGGATTCCAAAAACCCGCTCTGTTTTTTAAGCTTGTTGTAATTTAAAAAGTTAGCTACATATTTATTAGGGTTATTTAAATTTATGTTACCATTCATAACAAATAAATAGTATATATATTAAAGCAATAAATAAAAAGAACAAGTAAATAATTTAAAACCTTAAAATATTAATTTAAAAATTAAAGGGAGAAACCGGGAATCGAACCCGGGTCCTCAAGAAGTGCACACACTCAAAACACCACTAGTCTGCACACACATTTGTTCTAAAGTTGGAAACACATTATTCTTATAACAATATTATCATGAAACCTGCAAAGTTATTAGCAAACTGTAATTGCCATCCGGAGCATTCAAGATCAAATCCGTTTTCAAATTGCAGAAACCTACCTAACCTATGTCGAGCATCAGTTACCAACCTCCAAATTGTAACAGCCGATAATCATTCTAAATCAAAATCACTGACCCATGATTCGGGTCTTGAAACCGAAAATTTTGAATGATTGTTACCCTATAAATATCGACGGAATTACAATTCCACATCTCGCCCATTCTTTCACTCCAAAATAATTGAAGCATATCTTTGTTCTCGTTTCAACGTCCGCTGGAAGTATCTGCACTTGCCGGAAATTATCGCCAGAAAACCGAGATCAGCATTCTGTCGGTAAATTCCTTGTTTATTCCTTTGTAATTCGCATTACCCTGCTTAAACCTTTAATCGAATAACAGCAATCATTGATGTTATCATGGCAATCGAAAATCAGTACTGGGTTTTAATTATATGATGAAGATGAATTGCAATCAGTTTTTAAATGAAATAAAAACCGAGTTTATAATCGGGTTAGACACACAGTCCAGTGGTGGACTGTGTGCAAGCACAATGTACACGCCCCGAGTTCGAATCCTGATCATGTCCGTTTCGTTGTAATAAACCAGTTTTTTTTTAAAATCCATTATACTATCTCTCAGTAAGGTAATAAGTTTAATATAAATCCAAACATAAACGGGTTAGACACCCAGCCCAGTTGGTTAGGCTGGGTGCAAAGCTGAACGATGGTCACGGGTTCGATGCGAGCAGTATGCAACAGTTCAAAGGATTTTAAAACCCTTTAAAATAATTATTTTCTGAAATATTCTAATTAGTATATAAAGATAATAAAAATCAGATATCTTTCGGGTTAGACACGTAGCTTAGTTGGTAGAGCTGCGTGCACGTATACGGGAGGTCACGAGTTCGAACCCCACATGATGCCAATAATTAAATCAGTTGAACCGGCCGTTGACCAGTCAACCCTGAGGAAAAGGGTAATTTTTTTTAAAATTAAAATCCTTTTTATTTCTTTAAAAATTTGTTAAAAATACCTAAAAATAAGGTTTTAAACTTTAAAAATTTGTATTAATTACCACAAAAATAATCTAGCGATCTAATAAAAAGCATTAATATAAAATATTAATTACCACTAGAATCTATTTATTTATCGATTTATCGCGTTATTATTTTAGGTTAGTTTTTCTTTCGTCGGTTAAATGCCAAACTCGTACGCGTTCGTCTTCAATCAAGGAACACACTCACTGTGAGTGAATCCTTACAAATTCCCCTTTTTATCTACGTTTTGGGGTGTATCATGTGTCGTTATTTATTTTTTTTATTATATATACAAATACATGTGCTACTACCATTATGTGATCTAATGTGTATATTTGCTTGTGGTGGTTATATGTGATTACATCTTATCGTTTCAGTGCAATCATTCATTTAAAGGCCCATCAGTTCCTCGTGGGATACGAGTTGAGCATCAGGTGCCTCATTAGATCGGCTTCGTTTGATTGAGCCTTGATCTCAAGTTCATCATGCATCATGTTCATATGTTCATTGTTGGTATTATGTGGTTTGTGATTTAATTACATATACATAAGTTCATATATGGTCCATGCACATTTTTATTGAAACAACCAATATATTAAACTGTTTAATTGTTAAATTTAGATTCACTCGCCAACTTTTGTTAACCCAAACTCTTGTTTTACACATGATACATGTGGACAGACTGAGGAGAGGAACACATAGGATTGGGCTTAGAAGATGAATAAAATATATCTTGTTTAGAACAATGTTTTCTTGTGCTTGTATGTTTCTTTGTGTTTGGATATTTGTTCTTAAATTTCAAATTAATAGATATGAAACTTAATTTTAGTAAATGTCATGAGCTTTGATGATAACCCAATTATGCCCCGACTTCTATTTCCACTGCGGGTCAGGGTGTGACAGCTACCCTCTTATCTAAATTCCTAACCATGTTCATGTCATTTCTTTCACTTAAACAAGTTCGAGCGATTATTAACATCAAGTTAACTTAGCTTTCGATTATCAATGCTAATATCCATTCATTATGATAGAATTAAGGGTTTTAATTTCTATGTAAAACCCATTTCATCATATTACTAGACATTCATCCGAATACCTAATATAATCAAGTTCTACATGCAAACTAGTAGACAACATAATTTTATACATTTATCAACATTAACATAACATCAATTTATCATAACATACAAAACACAATTCAAGTCATGTATGAACACTTATTCAAATATCTAATTTGTTCAAGTGTCTTACACATACGCACAAGTATGATGCTCATATATCATCAATTTCATCATATAATCAAAACCCACTTCATGTCATAAATGAACACTTATTCAAATTACAAAATTGTTAAAGTATTTCACATATACTTGCAAGTAGGATGATCACACACATAATTTCATTATAAATTTCACCATACTATCAAAATGTTGAACTCAAGGTTATCACCTTCAAGTTCATCCACATACTTATCATCACCAAAACATAATTTACAACATATTTCATGATTTCCAGGCTTAGATGATCACAATTCTATGTTCACACATACGATTTAGCCCTAACTCACCATTCAATTTTGATGATTCTTGATAAACAAGGGTTTTGCTCTTTGTCTTTCTCCTGGTCGCTACACGCCCACACACTTTTTGTGTGTGTTGTGCTTTGTTTTTTAATTTTATATATTCAAGTTTCAACTTTTCCCCTTTTGGTCCCTCATGTTTGAGGTTTTATTTATAAAGAGTTAAAACTCATTGTTTTATTACTATTTCCATGTTACTAACTAGGTTAATTTGTTACTAGTTATTAACTTTTACCACAAACGGTATTTTTAACCTCTCGTCCTCGATTAATTTGGTTTAGTTAATAACCTGTTTTCGGGGTGTTACAGGACTTGTGTTGTTCGGTCGACATCGATTAGGTTCGTCACGTATTGATACTCAAATAGTTTACAAAAAAATATGTTGTTTATGTTTTTTTCGATATTGTTACCGACACTTATGTAGTTTACGATAAAATTTTTTGTTGTTCTTAAATAAAAAAGAGAGAAGTTAGATTTTTGGAAAAAGTTAACGTAGGCAACTTATTAGAAAATCAAACTAAATGATAAATGATATATTATTAAAAAATAGAAAAATATTATTAAAAAATTTCGATAAAAAGTTACAAAGAATACTTAAAATTGTTTTGTTACTATTCATCAACTATTAAAATTAATATGTATATGTATAAATATGTATAAATAATAAATAACATATTATTAAAAAATAAAAAAATTTATTTAAAAAATTTAGATAAAAAGTTACAAAGAATACTTAAAATTTTTTTGTTACCATTCATCAACTATTAAGATTAATATGTATAATAATATGTATAATGTATAATATGTATAATAATAATGGGTCCGAAGGGAGCACTACCCCTTGGATGGGTCCGGGGGCAACGCCCCTAACAGCAGGGTCCAAGGGATGGCAACCCTTAACCGGGTTTAAGGGGCAGAGCCGCTGGCTAGGGTCAAGCTAAAGGAAAATGACATTGAAATTGAATTAGAAAACTAATTTTATAAAAATACCCTCTAACTTTTCAAGATAAAAATCGGTTTTTTTAAAGAAATTTTAATTCAAAAAGGATAACTGCCATCAGGCAGTTACGACTCCCAATCCCTAAATTCATAATCAAAATTTTGGTCACATCTTTTGATTCATTCGAATTCATCCCTAATTCACATACTAGTTTTGTTTTCAAATTCGAAAGAATCATCGAAATAATTTGATCCGAAAATGATTATACGCCTCTCAAATCATCATTGCATTCTAAATTCCCCAACAAGCAATGACCACCAATCTCATCCTACGAACACGGAAATTATCAAGTACGTTTTAAAAATGTGGTGAGAAAAAGAATGAAATATGGTAAGTTTCAGAATTGTGCAAAATAAGGTTATTGGTTTTTCTTTAAAAAAATTACTTATTAACTTAAAAAGAAACTAAACCCAAACAATCCTTGAACAGAAAGCTAAATAGGCTAGTTGTTTAAGAGATAACGACTAGGGCTCAAACATTTACTTTGACAAGACGTCTACATAGTCGTTTTCTCTTAAAAATATATCCTCGTATTTCCTAACTATTAACTTAAAATCTTGTCTGAATCCAAATATTGTTCATATAAACATATATTTAAAACAATTAGTCTAGTGATTTTGCTATAACTTTATTCAATAATTGATACTCTAATAGGGGATGTATGTGGAAAGTGTGCCTCTATTTCCTCACAGGCATGATGTTGATATGTTTTTTCGAGACATGTGGGGTTTCTGTGGATATGATGGAGATAACCTCTTTAACAATGTGTATTGTTCTGTTCGTGAGCTATCGACTTTCCAATCTTGATAAGATATGGATCCGAGGGAATATCTTGTCTAGTTAACTTTTTTTCCATCTTTATCGCATATGTATTGTTTGTATACTTAGGACTATACAACATAATACGGATAAAATATCAATTTAAACATATCCAAAAACATGGTAGCGTGTTACTTGTGTGGTGTTAATGAATTAAAAATGAATAGCAACTTACTCTATGTGTTATAGTTTCACGCTCCAGTGACATGGCTAGATTTTGGGTGTGATGGGGCGTGACACACCGCCCCACCCTGGGGGGCGTTGTGGTTTCCCGGGTATGAGAAGATTTGAGGTTTGTGGGATGATGTTTCAGCAATTCACATGTCACCACTTTTTTTTAATTATTTTTATTACTTACATACACTAGTGAAAAAAAAAATGAGTGAAAACCTTAAGGTGACATGGCAATCATTTTTTGACATAACAGTGAAAAAATGATAACATAGATAGCGCTAGGGTTATAAACTCTTTAGGCGTTGGTGCAAGCCTGATGATGATGATTATAGTGTTGGGTATTTTAGAACCCTAATCGACTACAAAAAAATGTGAGTAATAGAGGAATGGTACCACACAACTCCAACGATACACCACGAATTGCTATCAACCATTGGAGCTAGCCTGGCGATGAAGGTTGTGGAAACTATGTTCAGATGTGTTCTCTTCGTTCTTCCTTCCTTAAGAAGGTTCCTAGCCACTACTTGCGTCAACTATTGAGCATTCGTCCAGAAGACACCGTGCAAATCAACCAAACCCTAAATTGTTTAGGTACCAAGATGATTTTAACTCTTAAAACTATAAATTAGAGAAATTTTAATTTTCATAATTAGATTTCAATTCTTGAACCTGTTTCGATTTTAATGTCCTTAACCCATTCCAAGAAATGGTTGCAAACAAATTGTTGATTCAGGTGTGTTGTATTTGCAAAAGCTTGTAGAAATGGAGGTTAAAGGTGCAAATGGGAAGCTATGGGGTGTTTTTGCAAGCCAGTAATGATGAGTAATCCTTCTCAAAATATGTATTTAATTATGGTTTGTTCATAATTTCTTGTTGGTAATCTTTAGTTAAGAAGTCAATGCATTCTTATTGGTTTATAGTCTACCAAGACATCAATATGTCTTTAGAAAGTTTCTAAATGTGTGTTTGGTGACCTACCTTGGGTTAAAGTTGTAATATTTTCAATCAAAACCTCAATAATTCAATAAATATAGTAATGAAATTGACTTTTCTTTTGATTTTTATAATGTTATGTACTTATTAAACTTTTGTTTCTTTAATATTTCTGTTTGTGGGTATTGTCACGCTTGTTTTGACTATTGTATGAATATTAAAATGACTGAGGTGGTTGAGTAACCCTTCCTTATTGTGATTGTTGTAAATTTTACCATAATACCCTATATGCTCGGATAGGGTAGGGTAGGGTATGGAATCAGGCCAAGTTTGATTGGGTATTGCAACCGCGTATTAATAGCCGGTTTTTAAAAAGTTTATTTATTTAAACTTTAATTTGCATTATACTTTGTAAAAATAATTAAAATAAATTGCAATAAAAATTAACTCATTTAAGCAAAACTATATAATTTATACTATGTATTAAAAAATTGCAAAGATATAAAAAGTGTAAAGTAAAACATAAAAACATATGTACCCTATCCACATCCCACGCGTATTTGGAAACCCAGTTTCGCGTATAAAAAATCAGGTCGGATATTGAAAATAATGGGTATGGGTAATGATTGGGACGAGTTTCGAGTATGATATTGGGCTTAAAATGTGTCTTTATCTATAACTTACGGGTAGGATCATGTTCGATATCGAGTATGAAATAACCAGGTATAAAATAGCCAAATACGGGCATTTCGGACAGGTTCGACTTCCATGGCCGGTTTTTAGGTCACCTCAACCTGACACAACCCCATTTCCCTAGCAAGCTTATAGACACACTTATTTTTTTTTTTAAATGGCTGTTTTAGTTTCTTAGGGCCTGTAGCCCTGGTTTTTTGCTAATGGGCCAGACCTGTGTGGGACTACAAGAGTATTTAGTGACCATAGATGGAGTGTTTGGAAACAAGCTAAGAAAGGTATTAAAACATGAGCGAACTAGTTATGCCGATTTGGAATTTTGTTCCCCCCGAGCACTCGGTGGTACCAATCGAAATGCCTTATTTGTCTTTTTCGAAGAAAATGAATATCTCCAGATTAGATTATCAGTTTAATTTTTTTCGCTTTTTCCTTCACTCGGACCAATCCATCTACCCAGCTTCTTCTATTTAAAGTGATTTGTTTATCTACCCCAATGATACTATTGTGTTGTACCATTATGGAAGAAGATTCGGCCAAAATATGGACTTCCACAAGAACAAAAAAATGTATTGACTTCCTTTTGATATTTTAGCCAAAATACCCAAAACATTATAGAAAAGACCGAAAATGAACCAAAATAACTGAAGAAATGAGAGATCGATGGTTTGGTTATAAGTTTTTAACAACCAACATTTTTAATATGATATCTGTATGCATTTATATAATCAAATTTTATCAAATTGATCCGTTGTTGTAAAGCAAAGAAATTGAATAGAAAAACCCGTATATTATTTATGAAAAAAAATGACTTGCATTTTTGTTTTCTTTGTTGTAAATCAAACCCTCCATAAAAAATGCCTATGCCTCATCGTTATTTCGAAGTCACTCCATTGTATAATGTGTGCCTTATCTTAGTTATCTACTTTTGCTCATTAATGTATGATAAATATTGAATCTTATGGTTATCTTAAATATATTTTTTATTTAAGTGCATTGAGTTGAAATTGATATTTTTTTATTACTACAAATATATAAGTCAACTTAGGGTTCATCAATTTCAAATGTGGAACCAGACAAAATGTCACTTTTTAAAGGACGTTAAACAAATAATGTTTTTTGAATTGTTGTAATAAGTTCTATGTTATAAAACAGGTCAAACTTTTTCTCTACTCCATTTTAGATTTTTTCAACATTTAGGAAGGAAACCAAACCATGAAAAAAAAACCACATTGGTTACCGAACCATGCCCGATTTGAAAACCAGTTTGGACTAGAACCAAACCGTAGTGTTGCAATCGGTTTGTAACCATATACTATGAAACCAGTCAAACCCGAATTGAACCGACTTAAACATAGTACAAACTACAAACCAAACAAACCCGATCTTTTCCTCTTCAAAAACCGGTAACCGAACCAACCCTTTTTTTTCAACTGAACCGGTTCCGGTTTGGCCTGGAACCCGCCTCTAACCAAAACTACTCATAATGTTTCAAACCATTCAACTTTTTTCTAGAAAAACAATTTTAGAATTTAGACTAGTGAAACGGGTGGATCCGAAAGCCCAAGCCCATTAATCAAAGCCCAAAAGTTCACCCCCAAATTCGACCGATTCAGTCGTCTCTTTGAACCCTCGTCTCCTCTGCTGGGTTATCGATTCTCCATTTCTGATTTTGCTCGATTACCTTCAGACTTTTATCAAATCTCAGGTAAATCATTTCGGCTTAGTTTGATAACAATCGCATCGTATGAATTTTATACAATTATTACAGGCTTGTTGATTTCAACCGTTATATACCTAGATTGTAGTATCACATGCGATTTGCGTCGTCTCGATTCAGTTTCTAGGGTTTCATAGCGCATCTAGAATGATGTTTCGTTGAATCAGTGTTTCCATATCAATCTTACACAATATGTTGATTACGAATCTTTGGATGTTTGGTGAGATCTATTAGTATGATGATTTGTTTGATGTTATTGACCTAAAATTGAAAGAATATTAAATTTGTGTATGCTATGGTTAGGGATGTGTTATTGTTGACGTGATTTGTGTTCATTAAGGTTTTAAGTTTTGTGGTGATTGTGATTGTTGTTGACTGTTAGCTGTGTTGAATGATTTATGTTGAGTGTGTGTAGATGTTTGTACAACAGTTAGACGTTTGTTGATCGTCGATTGTTGGTTTGTTTATGCAGCTTTTTTAATAGATTTTCTTAATAGCAATGCGTTTGATACAAATGGATTTGTTTTTTCAATTAATCGGTGCTATGAGCTGATTCATTACTGGTTCTACAGTCTTTAATAATATAAGGTAACTCAATATGCATTATGCAAAAGATAATTGTTAACAAAGTTACTCTTGGTAGAAAATGATACACAATGTCACCATCTTTGAGTTTTATATGTTTATATTATTTTAGCCCTGCAAAATGGTGGATCTTTTTTCATTTTTTAGAAATCCATGATTGATTCATATACTTATACAAGTTTATCATCTTTCTTACGCTGGTAAGTGTGTAGAACTAATAGATCACTTATTGGTCTAATTCAAGGCATAATATTCGATAGCTTGTTCTTGGTTTATTTTGTTTACTTTTTTTTCTGTGTGACAAACTTGAAAATCTTGATATTGAGATTAAATTTGGTTCAAATTTATCGTCATTGTTTCGTAATCTGTATAGCTCGGTCGTTGAATTGTGGTACACAACACTACAAAAGTAAACTTACCTTAGTTGTGTGTTGAACTGTATAAAATCATACCATTAGTTTTCAGTGTTTTTTTTATTATATGCAAAATCTATTTTTGACTGTTTTCACTGCACGTTAAAATTTTAATCGTTTGTGTGATATAAACATATTTTTTCATCACCTCTTATGGAGATATATCTGACAATAAAAACTAAAAAGTGTAATCATTTGAAAAGTTGTTCTGAAGTTCAAGCTCGGTACTAATTTGTTCAATTTACAACATACCCAACATACATATTGCTATTATAACACCTGTTTGCTTTAATAGAATCTAAACTCTTATTGGTTTTACTTCTTTGATTCAAACAGAAGTTCAAAATTGTGATATATGTTATATATATATATATATATATATATATATATATATATATATATATATATATATATATATATATATATATATATATATATATATATTGTAATGCTTTATATTGCAGGATGGCGGAGGAAGCACCTTTTAGACCAAGAGAGCAGCTTATTGAGAAGCAAAGATTGTTTCAAAGCATCCACAAACACACTCATTTGAAAAGTCCAACGGACAAGATCACCTCGGTTGCGATCCCTCTTGCTTTAGCGGGTTCTTGCCTGTTTCTCATTGTGAGTATTACTTTTTGTTAAAATTGGAGCTGCCAAAACAAGCAGGTCGGAGGGTTGGGTCACGAAAAACGTGCTGGGTTGACTCTGAAACAATTTATGCCCATAATTTTAAAATTTTCATTAAACAAGCAGCTTGCAAGATATCATCAAACGAAGTATATCATTTCAAGAATAATCTACTTATTGAATATAAGTATTTAAGAGAAATTATGCTTAAAAAACACACATCGGCTCACTTTTATTCATTTATAAAACACATCCCATGTCGACTCATTTATAAGTAACTTTTGATTTACACATTTGTACAGGGACGAGGAATCTATAACATGTCTCATGGGATTGGAAAGAAGGAATGAGAATACGAATCATGAAGCGTCTAATTGAAGGCGCATGAACGGTTTTCTACTTTTGAAATTTCTATTCATTTTTAGACCCTCATGTTGTTTCAAGTTTCTGTTTTTATAAATCTTGAATAATTACTTGGTAACCGACATGTTGCTAACATTTGCGGTTTGATACTTTGATATCAGCTTTCAGCAATCAATTATCTGTTTGCATCTTGTTAAACCACTGCATCAGTATATGTTTGCATAGAGCATGAGTCTGCTCAAAATGATCAAAGTTGTTGGTTCGTTGGTTTTACAAACTGTTCAGTTTTCATACCAGTTCGGTTATTATTGGTTGACTAATTCAGGTATAAACCAAATATAGTCTACTTGTGACATATTTTTCAGTTCATTTATTTATATGTAGCATGGATTACAGGGGACTAGCCATAATTAGCAGGGGTCTGGTTGTAGTAATTGCTAGTCGGCCGGTGCGGTGGGACTAACGATTAAATTTTGGATTAATTGGAACCAAAAAGATTAACTTTGATTAATCGAGATTAATGGGTGATTAATCGGCGTCTACTAGGGATTTTTAACCATTGCAGCGGTTTCAGATTTTTCGTTTTTAAATACTAAGAGTAAAATAAACCAATTTAACAAAATCTAACACAACATTTAAAAATATATTGCGGCTTAACAAACAGTTAAATCATAAATGTAAATTTTAGAAAGCCATTGCCAAAACCTCAAAACCATTATTTATACCAACCAAACCAGATGCACCATTCACCTTATTAACTCTCGTTATTAATATCTATAAAATGATCAAACCATCCCAAAACTTAAATTTAAATCAGCATAAAACGATAATCAAGTCTAATGAATAATAAATCAATGGTCAATCATTCAATCTCATCCTAATAATAAGTTTTTTTTACCGGTGAAGATGCACTCTCTACCAAGCTCCTAACATCACCACATCTACACTTTGTAGGATTTGAACCTACAATCACCTATGAAACACACTACTTTATCACCTTGAGACTAATAAGTATCATTAGGGCTGCAAACGAACTAAACGTTCGGCAAACAGTTCGTGAACCGTTCAGTGGGAAGTTCGTTTGTGTTTGTTTGTTTATTAAACAAACGAACACGGACAAGAAATTTCGTTCATTTAGTTAAATGAACGAACATGAACATAGGTCACGTTCGTTTGTTTATGTTCGTGAACGTTCGGTAAGGTGTTCGTTTGTGTTCGATTGTTTATTGGTGTTTTTATTTTTTATAATTTATTTAAATACTTAAAAGTTACAACAATCAAAGTATTTAATAAGTGACAACATATTATATATTCTGTTCATGAACGCTTGTTTGTGTTCGTTTGTTTCCATTTATGTTCATTAACACTAGTTTGTGCTCATTTGTGTTCATCATCGTTGGTTTCCGTTCGTTGCCTAAAATTAACAAACAAACACGAACAAGTTCATTTCCTTATCAAACGAACACGAACATAAAATCTCGTTCGGTAAGTGTTCGTAAACAATTCGTGAACACGCATATTTCTTAACAAACGAACACGAACAAGGTTTTGTCCGTGTTTTCGGTTCGTTTGCAACCCTAAGTGTCATAGTCTAAAAGTTGCAAACAAGTGAAACTACAGGGACCAAAAGTTCAAAAACACCGAAAAATACTCAACTTCCTCTCAAACCCAAACAACAGTCATCACATGACATCCGCCATTTTCACACAGCAACCGAGCTCTCAACAGCTATGAAAAACCCTCATCAATGGCGGTTTTAACCTCCGCTACCCAGACCTCACTCGTTTCTATCTAAAAAGCTTCGTTTCTATCTCGATAACATGCGGTCAAAAGACAGAATTTCATACTTCTACGATGGTAACTTTCTCCTCTTCCACTTTCACCATCTGCTTTCACACACAATTACCGATTAACTGTTCTTACAACATCCTAATTCAGTTGTTCTATATTTATATATATGTTGTAGCTTAATTTAGTTGTGGCTGTCTGTGTAAATAATCTCAAACCCTAGAAGTACCTTGTGTAGTGTTAAGATAGGTGTGTCTTTTAATAGGAGAAATGAATGAAGTAGATTATATTTATTGTTAGTATAAATTATGTAATTATTTTGTTAATAAATGGTTTATAAAATTGAGAAATGATTTTGTAAATTGGAGTAGTGAACTTTTGTGTTGGGATATATTATAATTTAGGGTTTATTGGAATGAGCACACGCCCGGTTTATGTTTCTAGGGTTCTTTATTATCTCTATATGTTGTAAGACAACTTTCGGTAATCATTATCAATTCAGTCTTTCATAATCTAACATGTTGCAGGGGATGTTGGTAATGTTTACTTTGGACCGAATCATCCGATGAAGCCGCATCGGTTATGTATGACTCATCATTTGGTTCTTTCGTATGATCTTCACAAGAAGACGGAAATTTATGTTAGTTTTTTTTTTCTGTCTTTTTATATATGGTTCTTGGTCATGAGGTTGATATGTTGTCTTGATGATATGAAACATGTGGTTATTGAATACAGAGGCCGCATAAGGCGTATCCAGTTGAGGTAGCGCAATTTCACTCGGCTGATTATGTCGAGTTCTTGCAGCGGATAAATCCGGACACACAACATTTGTTTCCAGAAGAAATAGCAAAGTGTAAGAAATTTACAACACCCGATTTAAAGGGTATTTAACGTTTTTATACCATTGAGTTTTATCTAACACTTGTTTGATATCTAGTTAAGCTTGGAGAAGATTGCCCCGTCTTTGATGACATGTTTGAGTTTTGCCAAATATACGCTGGGGGAACAATTGGTAAGCTTCATCGTAAACAATAGAGTTAAATGCTTGGTTGGTCCCTGTGGTTTGCAAATCTTGCAGACTTGGTCCCAGTGGTTCACTAATTACACACTTGGTCCCAGTAGTTTCAAATTTTGCACTCGGGTGGTCCTTACCACTAACCTTTGTTAGATTTCTCAGTTAAGTATATGCAAAATTACTATATTACCCTTGAAATAATAAAAATAAAAAAATAAAAAAAGAGGGGCCCACTACTCATCTTCTTCCTCACTCCATCTCTCTCTTTCAAAAACTCAGCCACCACCTCTCCTTCACAAACCTGCAACCTCCACCTCCACCTTAAACCCACCACCACCTCCACCGTCAACTGACCACCACCACTGCAACAATCACCGGAAAGCCTTAAAAACCCGTGCGACCATTTTGGTTTCAAACCTGGTTACTAGACATGATATCCTTTATCGGTTGCAAGCATCTGTTTCGATCGATCTGGTTGTTTTTGGAATTTGTTTGATTTGAAACTTGATCGATTGTTTTGATTTCAAAGGTGTTTCGGCTGATCTTCATATCTGCGTTGGGTACATGATTTGGATCGAAAGCTGTTTTTGACGTCATCGACCGCTTTTGATTTTGGAATCTGTTTGCTGTGTTATTGATAGATAATTTTGGTTTCAAACCTGGTTGCTAGACCAGATCTATATGATATTCTTTATTGGTTGCAAGCATCTGTTTCGGTTGATCTGGTTGTTGTTTGGGAGTTCATGATAACCGGTGTTAGGTTTTCTTGTAGGCTTATGTATTTTATCTTCTGTCCTAGATAGTAATTTCAAAATCACTTGCAAGACTGCTGAAGTTGCAGGTCAATCAGTTAGTTGCTGGAAATCGTTATTGTATTGTTATTATCTGCAGAGTTTTTGGTAATGAATTACACTCTTGTTTCATATTGTTTTCTTTCAGTATGGTAAAAGAACATATTTTACATAATTACAAGAATTTGTTGTCCGTGGTACTTATGTTGGGTTGATCATAATACGATTGTATATCAGTTTGATTGACGTTGATCTGGCCTTTCTCTGTTTTTCGAAATTATACCTTTGCTTTTTCATTAGAGTAAACTGGGGGAAAGGGGAGCTTGAAGTAATGGTCGCACGGGTTTTTAAGGCTTTCCGGTGATTGTTGCAGTGGTGGTGGTCAGTTGACGGTGGAGGTGGTGGTGGGTTTAAGGTGGAGGTGGAGGTTGCAGGTTTGTGAAGGAGAGGTGGTGGCTGAGTTTTTGAAAGAGAGAGATGGAGTGAGGAAGAAGATGAGTAGTGGGCCCATCTTTTTATATTTTTTTATTTTTATTATTTCAAGGGTAATATAGTAATTTTGCATATACTTAACTGAGAAATCTAACAAAGGTTAGTGGTAAGGACCACCCGAGTGCAAAATTTGAAACTACTGGGACCAAGTGTGTAATTAGTGAACCACTGGGACCAAGTCTGCAAGATTTGCAAACCACAGGGACCAACCAAGCATTTAACTCTAAACAATATTTTAGTTGAAATTTAGGTTTAACGCATACATTGTATCATTGCTTGCTAGCAGATGCTGCACGCAGATTAAACAACCAACTTTGTGACATTGCGATAAATTGGGCTGGTGGGCTACACCATGCTAAAAGGTGCGAGGCTTCCGGATTTTGTTATATCAATGATTTGGTTTTGGGCATTTTGGAGCTTCTTAAGTATCATGCACGAGTTCTGTATATCGATATCGATGTTCATCAGGTGATGGTGTAGAAGAAGCCTTTTACTTCACTGACAGGTAGCATCATTCTTCTATTCTGTAATTTTAATTTTTCCTATAAAATTAGAAAATAGATATGCACGGACGTTATTCACCATTGCTTACAAAATAATATGAAAATTCGGATAATTAGCTTTGGCAACCTTGTAACATCATCTGGTTTACCTAAGTCAAACCACCTACTGACCTACACTCCTAATTTTTCAAACAATTTTTTGTTGGGTTTTGTTTTGTTTTTTAATGTGATTATTTTAGAAACATATTACTGTGTCCGTGGCACAAACTTTGACCTTATGGTGCTTTGACTTTTCAGGGTGATGACGGTTAGTTTTCACAAGTATGGAAATGTGTTCTTTCCTGGATCCGGTGATGTTAAGGTACTATACACTCTATACATAAGTATGCCTACTACTATATGCCTCCTTATTTATTTGTATTGTATTGTTTACATATTCTCTCTTTTTGTCCTGAATTTCTACTGAGATCATTAGAGGTCCATTTGTTTATACCATTCCTTTTGGTTCTATGTAATTTTGTGGTCATTGTCTTTAGTAAATGTCACGTTCAGTAAATGGGGCCCAGTCACATTCATTATTTTTGTAGGAAATTGGGGAACGAGAAGGTAAATTCTACGCAATTAATATCCCTTTAAAGGATGGCATAGACGACACGAGCTTTACTCGTTTGTTTAAAACAGTAAGCTTCAAAATTAAATATCTCTTTCTTTCAAAATATTGATAGTGTGCGGACCAGATTTCATTTTTTTTAATTTTGTAGATAATTTCGAAGGTTGTTGAAACGTATCAATCGGGTGTGATAGTTCTCCAGTGTGGAGCCGATTCACTCGCTGGGGACCGCTTGGGCTGCTTCAATCTCTCAATAGACGGTGCTAATCTTATTGTAATCTATTTGCAAATAAAATAATAGATGCATTGACTAATGTTGGAATACTTGTATTCTGTTGCTTTTGACTTATTACAGGGCATGCTGAATGTGTTCGGTTCATAAAAAAATTTGGTTTGCCCCTGCTGGTAGGTTTGTTCTAATGTTTTTATATTAAATCTTCTTTGTGTTATTATTATATGTTGTCTACGTAGACGCTAATTTGCAGGGTTTTGATGCAGGTAACTGGAGGTGGAGGATATACCAAGAAAATGTTGCTCGGTGTTGGACTGTTGAAACGGGAGTTCTTTTAAACACAGAGCTTCCTAATGGTATTTATCTTGATTGTCTCAACTTGTATAGTTCTGCAAAATTACTCGCTTGATTAAGAAAGATTAAAACATTTTTGGAACTTATATATTTGCCATATAAATGTGTGATTGATGCAGAAATTCCCGATAATGAATATATCAAGTATTTTGCTCCTGAGTGTTCATTAAGGATTCCAACTGCTCATATTGTATGTCATCTCTTTTTCTTTTTTTTAAAAAGAAAATTTGTTAGGTTTTCTTGAATTTAGCTAGAGGTGACACTTTCAACCCATTTACTTATAAATGGTCAGTTTGGGTTATGTTTGATCTCCATCGGGTCAAATGGTTCAAACGGGTTCATGAGTCGCCCAAAGTGTGTTTCTACTAGTGCAGTGTATGCAAAAAAAAAAAGAACAATATTTCGATAGTGTAGTTTTGTATTCACATATATAATACATCAACTATTCTTTGAAAACTAAAAAATATATGTGACAAAATGGATTTCTGGTCAACTCGACTCGACCCGTACCGAAATACTTGTTTTGACACATAATCTGATTTTGCATCGATCTCATACTAGTATGCTGATAAATCGTTACTATTTTTTGTTGGCTGGACAGGAAAATTTCAATAGCAAGTCATACCTAGGCACTATAAAGATGCAAGTTCTAGAAAACCTTCGTTGCATTCAACATGCCCCAAGTGTACAGATGCAGGAGGTAATTAAGGTTCATAAAAGTATACTCAAGTGCCAAAATAGTTTAGTTGTTGTTTTTCTTTAATTATCTTTATCCGAAGGGTTTGTTAGATTGTTGACTAAATTGTCATCATGTTTTTCTTCAACAATGTGCCAATTAAAGCAATACTTTTTTTTTATTTGGATTCACATCACAGATTGAATAAGGTATGTTCTTAATTGGCTAATTGCAGGTTCCACCTGATTTCTATATTCCTGATTTTGATGAAGACGAGAAGAACCCTGATGAACGTATAGATCGTAAGTACACAAAACCCCTAAACAGAAAAACTTGTGTTGTTTATTAGAGTAGATGATATGGGTTGGGTGCAATAATAGTCTCATCTATATAAAATAATTCTTGTGTTAAATAAAGTTACAAAAATTACATTGGTGCAATAATGATCTAATTTTGTTAATAAAACGGTTTTATGGAGTTCTATACATTTTGGATGCAATTTAGGTGACTCCTTCATGCCAAGTTTTCTAAGTTCATCGTTAAATCAAACCCGTTGACCCGTAATTGTTGGAGGTTTGTTTAGTTCTTATAGTTACTTTTCTCTACAGAACACACGCAAGACAAACATATTCAACGTGATGATGAATACTATGAAGGAGACAACGAAACGATCATAACATTGATGATGCTTAAAAACGCAGACCAACATTTTCATTTTGTTTCAAGGTAGATATTAGAAAAATAGGGTTCATTTGAACTGGTTGAATTACAAAGAAGCGAACGGCACAAAATCTGGGTCATGTTGTGAATTAGATTAGAACTTCTACAACAAATGTGGGTTTCTTGTCCAAGTAACTGTAAAGTGTCAAGGATATGGTTGATAGAATTTTTTTGTTCTTTTTGCTTTGTTAGAAAATACTAACTTATGTAAAAGGGCCTTTAATTCATGTTTTAGGGTATGCTTTTCTTGTATTACCTCTCTGATTTTATCAGATAAATGCTCATTGAAGTTGAATTCAAAATTAAGTTTAATTATATTTATTATAATCATATGCACATAATACATGGGTGTATATGAATTGAAATGATGATTAAATGACACGTATTCTAATTTTGTTTAGCAAATTAAAAAAAACTGAAAGTTAAAACTTCTATTTTCTTATTTTTTTTTGTTCCCAAATTATGTAAAAAATAATAGAACAGTTAATATTTTAATTAAGATAAAAAATTTATTTTTGTATTTTCTTACTTTAGAATCAAAATACAAACAATTATCCAACAGTTTCTAATTCAAGATCACCATGTCATGTAAAACTGTAAACAATTTCCCACTTCATATTTCAAGTTTGATGCATATTTGAAGATAATATTTGTACAATGTAATAGGCATCAAGTTCAAAATTATCCTAAAATGTTTTGATTAGCTTGTGAAAGTGATTACAAGTACAATGAAGCTACCAATGTAGCAATTGCATCTTAACAATGTTTTAAGTTTTTCAATAAACAATCATATTCCATGGGTGCTATTTATACAACCTCAACAGAAAATGCAAACGGGCCCACTGATGATAGATGGGAGAAAATTTGCATTCTTCTATGAATCTGGGATATTGCTGTTTTCAGCCAAAATGCTATCCAAAAGTGATTCACAGGCATCCTCAAGCAAATCCAGCACCTGCCACAACAATACCAACAGTCAAAAGCTTGCACAAGAAAAATGGTGCAATTCGCAGGTCCCATTTCGGCATAGGATCTAGGGTTAGGGTGTACACGCATTGTCGAATCGAGCTGAATAAACAATCCCAAATGAGCCAATAATGTATATAACTATATCTATACACTAATGTTACTTAAGGTAGGAGTTGGCTACAAAGTCCATTTTTTCTACAAAGTATAAAAAGTCATAAAACACCATAATGTTAACCATAAAATATACTCAAAACCCACAAATAACATAGTGGAAGTTACTAAAACACCATATTTGTGAGTTTTGTGTTGTGTTTTGGATGATAAGGCTTTGATTATCGAATGACTAAGATTAGTGTGTTTTATGTTAATTATCATGTTGTGTTTTATATTCATAGTTGTATGATGGTGTGTTTGAAGTTTTTAAGGATTGTTAGGGTTTGGATATTGTGTTTTAGTTATCTTCAATATGTTATTTGTGGGTTTTGAGTGTGTTTTATGGCTGAAATTGTGGTGTTTTATGACTTTGTAGGAAAAATGGACTTTGTAGCCGAACCCCACCCGGTTACTTAGTATAATGGATATATATTACATAAAAATTGTTTATACATAAGATTATACAAAATATATGTACAGAAATAAAATGACTAAATAATAAACGAGCCGAGCTTAAGCCTGCAAAATTTCTCATGAGCCGAGCTTGAGCTTTGAATATAGAGCTCGAAACAAGTGGAGCTTAAGTTTAGGCCAGCTTGAGCTCAGCTCCAATTGTTTACACCCATGATTATGAATATGTTGGCTCATTCATCCATTGGCTCATATTTTGGACTCGCTATAGTGTATGAAGAATGAAGAATGTTGGGATCCTTAATCTTTTTCGAAAGTACCGGTTTTAGGACAACCAAGTCTTATGACCTATGGGGTGTTTGGGATTGTTCATTAAAACTGTTTATCAGCGTATTGCATTATTGATACGACAAAAAATCAATATAATGTATGGGATTCCCTATCCAAACTGCTTATGCGCTTATTTGTAAACTGAATAAGTTGTTCTGAATAAGCAGTTCCAATAAGCAACTCACAAATGCCCCTTTAACATTCATGTTATGTAACATGTCTAAAATACCCTTCAAAATCAACTTTGTCAACGACCTTCAAATGATATAAATAGGCAAACACATAATGTAGCATAAAAATGTATCAAAAATAGGAAGCTTAGCAACTAATATACGTAAGCTAAAGATGCCTATTTGATCATAATCAACGATAAAACCTAACAACTGATGTAATTTTTGCCAACACTGAAGGGCAATCAAGACACTTAACCAATAATCAAACACCTGGTATACACTATATTCCTTATTTAGACGTAAATAGGTCAAATCATAATTTATATTAATTACTTAAGTACTTTTTGTTAGTTTTATCTTTGGGCTTCAAGTTCTCAAGAATCTTAGAATTGTGGGACCCTCAAAACAGAAGAGCAAAAACGGAAGGGGTTAAACACTTCAAGAAAAAGGTTACCTTCTCAAACCCTTGTTGTCCACCATAGTAAGGATCAGGGACTTCGGTTTCATCATGTTTTTTGCAGTAAGAGCACATCAACTTAACCTGCATACACATATTCAAAATCCGATTATATAAATAAAAGATTTGAAAATGCATCCGATGAATATTCTTTCAATCTTTTTTCTACATACCTTATCGGCTCCATCAGCTGGTAAAGTCTCCCTAAACCTCCATCTCTCGAAAGCTGAAAGTATATCCTCTGCAATCCACATGAAAATTCAACTCATGTAGACAAATTGAGTCAACAGTGAATGTATGATATTAAATTATTAGTTTCTAGTAAATTTTTTAGGGTAAGACAAGACAACACGGGCTTTTATATCCAACATACAATCCTCTTAACAACTTATTGTTGTATCAAATGCAATAAGAAGATAAGTGGTTTTTAATATGCAATCCCAAACACAACCTTAATGAATGAACTTATACTTAGCAAGGACTTGGAGTAAAGTACACGTATGGTCCCTATGGTTAACCAAATTTTGGTTTTGGTCCCTAGCTTACCAAAAGTACACAGATGGTCCTTGTGGTTTGCACTTTGTAACGCATTTAGACTTCGGCTAACAAATCTAAAGGTTTCATCAGGTCCAACTTAGAGACTAAATGCATTACAAAGTGCAAACCACAGGGACCATCCATGTACTTTTGGTAAAAGTTGGGGACTAGATGCGTTACAAAGTGGAGATCACAGGGAACACCGTGTACTTTTAAAAAGCTAGGGACCAAATCCAAAATTTTGGTCAACCACAGGGACCAGACGTGTACTTTACTCCAAGGACTTATTAGGAACTTATGGTTCTGAATCACTACCAATGTGGCACACAAGGTTAAAAATTCAAATAAAAATCATGTTTTTGACCTCTTTGTAACTAGAAAGCGCACACAAAATCTCTTCGAGAGTTTGAGGGCATGTCTATACGCGTTTTCGAAGTGATTATTGCAACGTCAAGAATCCGAAGAATATAATAAGATAGATTAGATCTAAGGATAGTTAGGTAATCTTATATTTATCCCCAAATATGATTAGTTTATCCCCAAACAATAAGAACATCGTATTTAAAATACTGAATATTGCAAGTTGAACCAACATCTTTATGCAATTTATTTTAAACAAATCTCACCTCTGTTTTGCTTATCCATGGCAAGAATGAGATCAAATTCTTTAAAATCGTTAGGCCTTATTGGCCTTGATATCGACGTGATTTCGATGCCCCTTCTTTTAGAGGTAGCTCTCATTCGCGAGTCTGCTGGACCCCCCTTTAAGTAATCAAGAAAAACATAATTTTCACAAATCAGCATTCAGAAAGATATCTGTGAAAATTGAAGACAAAAAAAAATAAAAAAATTGGGTACTCTAAATCCTTCTAAACGCATAACTTATTTACCAAACAAATATAACAAGCCAATTCAAAAATGGAGGAAACCCAATAACCCATGATGTAATTATCCACAAACCTCATGATAATTGATGTTATAGGCAGAATCAATAAGAAATTTGAGAAATTGAAGATCAAATCACAAATGGGTACATTTAAATTCTCTTAAAAATCAAAACTTTTCTACCCAAACAAAGATAACAAACACCATCAAAAGTAAATTTAATTCCAAAATCAAGAACATATTGAGGAAACCCATGATGTAATCATCCACAAACCTCATTACAATTGATGTCACAGGCAGAATCAATAAAAAAATTTGAAAAATTGAAGATCAAATCACAAATGGGTACACTTAAATTCTTCTAAAAATAAAAACTTTACTACCCAAATAAAGATAACAAACCCCATCAAGCCAACTTTAAATCCAAAATCAAGAACAAATAAAGAAAACCCATGATGCAATCCATCACAAACCTCATGATAATTGATGGTACCAGCAGAATCAATGACAAATTTATCAGAAAGATTCCTCTTTTTAAGCAAATCAGTGAACACACCCTCAGCCGCTGGGCTTCTGCAAATGTTACCCAAACATACAAAGAGAACAGAGAAGGGTTTTTCTGTAATTTTATCTCCCTGAGCTGTGGAAGCCATTGATGATGTGATTATGGCAATTGGGTTTTGTTTAATTTTTGATCTTTGATGAAAAAGATTTGAACTTTGAGAAAGTGGGTGTGGGTTCAGAGGAAGAACTAGGGTTGCAAGAAAGGGAGATTTGGGTGGCAAAATGGTAATAAGTTGGGTATTGTTGGGAGGCTACTGGTGTATAGTGTCCTCATGACTTGATGCTAGTTTGAGAGAATAGAAGGGGTGAGTCATGAGTGAGAATGTAAAAGTTTTCTTTAAAGATTTTTTCTTTCTTAGATTTTTATTGGTATGGTTATATTTTCACCACAAATTATATATATTCTTAGGTTGTTACAAAGAAGTAAAGATCAAGATTGGATAACTCGTTAGTCGTTAGTCGACTAATGAGGTGAAGACTAGTGACTACTCGGAATTACTCGGATCAAAATTTTTATATGTATGTTTTATTATTTTTGTAAATATGTATGTATACTAAAGACATAAAATAATTAAAAATATGTAATATTTGTTCATGGGATGAAAAATGCGTTATGATATGTGATGAAAAATGCGTTATGATATGTGATGAAAAATGCGTTATGACTTACTTGTCTTTTGCTTAAAGTTTGTTCTTTTTAAATTATGCATTATGTAGTGTAGATTACCAGTAACTCTGAATTTAATATGGTCAAATACATAGCATTCCATTCTTCATATTCATTGAATTCTTAAAATTTAAGAAAATGATCTAAAACATCAGTCTATTTCATTTTTTTTTCTTACATGTTATTCATATAGATATAAATGAATTCTCATATTTAAGGAAAATTAAAGTAAAATCTTATATTTTTATGAATAAAGAATGAAATGAATGAGGGTTTTAAAACATAAGAGATAAATTTATGGAATAGTGATTTTTTTTGTTAAATTATATGGTTAAGAATAAAGAATGAGATGTGAATAGTCTTATTATTTGAGATTCTATTGATACTTGAAAATTAAAAGGCTTGTAATACAGTGATATCAAAGTGTGTAAGAAAGGTTGAGTGTTCAAATCGTATGTTGTATATATATATAGCTTTAGGAGAATAATTAGTGAGTGTGCAAGTTAGGCATTAAAAAAAATAAAAATAAAACACATAGAAACCGATATTAATTATCCAATCCAAACAATTTGGTTTTAGTAGTAAAGTGAAATCTTGACAATTAAATGCTTACAAGGCAAGATAAACAAATATCGATCCGAAACCTAGGCACAAATGATATAATCTTTTCCTTATATAATGAAATTTATATAACATGGTTTGAAGTGGCGACATGAGTTTAGAACTCGATGGCAACAAACCTTGTTCCATTGTCATGCCACATGGTTTTTTTTTTCAAACATATGTAAAAAAAACTAATGATAATAATTAAAAGTTAACTATATGAGTGAGAAAAACATGAATAGACATTAGAACTGAACTTTCACACTAACACCGACATTCTTATTCTTAGTTATAACAGACTTAACATTAAACTTAATTAACACATTCTGAAAAGGATGTTTCTAAGCTATTAAATCTCCATAAATAAAAAATAAATAAAAAGTGAAGATATAAATACAATAACATGATAATTTTCAATAAAGTATCCTTTCCCTAATATGTTCAAATTTTTTGTTTCGAACTCGTGTGCCCACATCTTGTATGCATGAATGTCTTACAAAATCTCTAGCTTGCACGTAAGTCATCTATTGCTCTAGCCTACTATATCTTTTCAACCGAGTTTTGGTTCTCTAAACTGTTATGATTCTATGTTTTTGTAACTAACTCAAAGTTAAAATCGTAAAGTCATTTTAACTCCACACCCCCCTCCCCGGGCGTATTTTCATTCTTTAGCTTAAAAGAAAAAAAAAACTTTTTTCCCACTTGGTTATTTTTATGTATATGTCAGTATAATTCATGTTTTGACGTAAAAAAATTTTCAGAAACGAGTCGAGTAAAATATAATGCGTTTTCATGCTTATTTTTATATATCTTTTCAATTGGTCTACGTATTGACGGAATAAAAAAATATTATTATCCCACATGTTTAATTTAATGTATGTGTTGGTATAAATTCATGTTTCAACATAAACGATATAAATTCACATTTCAACATAATTTTTTCTTTCAGAAACGAGTATGGTCAAATATAATATATTTTTGGTTGGTCTAGGCTTTGACATAAACTGTGTTTGAAAACAAGTCAATAAAATATTATACATTTTCGTTAGATGGTACAAATTCGAGTTATTGTACGTTTTGACGCTGCTAAGCATTGATGCAAAGGTAATAGTGGTGTAGTGGTTAGGTGGAACCCTCACTAAACGAACCAACATGTGTTTGATTCCATTTATTTTGTAACTACAATGCTTATATATGTTACACGAAGTTAGATTGGATTAATCAATACACACGTTTTCATATGATTAGTGCATCATATAGTGTATCGCCAACTATAAACAACTAAGGCGGCGACTGCTTCAACAGGTCATAAAATAAGAATAATAATAAGATAAATTACAAAAATCGTCCTTTGTGTTGACACTAGATTGCAAATTATATCATTTACCCTCAAAAGTATAAAAACATACTTGATGTTTGCAAACCCCTTACAAGTAACGTCCTTTGACCCTAACTCAGTTTTAAGTCTGAACAAGTGGACCTCAGATTTCAGTATAAGGCTTGAGCAGTTTCATCCATTTTTATATGAAAAGGGAGACAATTTTGAATATATTTTATAATAACAACTCAAAATGGAGAATGCGCCAAACGGTTTAAAACTTGCTCAAAATATACACCCAGGTAATTAATACTAAGGAGTCATTTTGTGTAGGTTACTTCAACTTAAAACTTTTATAGTTAGTTTTCTTGTTAACTTTCTTGCACGTACTTATATGTGGTTCATATTGTGAACTATCAAAGATCAACCGTGCCATGTAAACAGGGGTGGACCTATGCAGTCCTGACCGGGATAATCTGCACACATGAACTCTTTTTTAGTTTATTTATGATCTATTCCCAGCCAAGGAGGGGGGGGGGGGGGGGAGTTGAAAACGTATATACCCAAATATTTCTATACGAAAGCTACATATATAACACTACTGAGCGAAAAATTCGGGAGGCCGGGCGCCCCCGGCCCCTCTTAAGTTGCGCCCCTGAGAAGAAGGAAATAGAACCTCCGGAGTTGGAGTTTTCTCCAACAGCCGGCGCCAATGAACCCTTCCAAAATGCGAAGAAGAAGACGTGTTAATAGAATGCCAAAAGTTTTGTGTTAAAAAGATTAATTAAAGTCTATTACTGGATTCTAGACTCCGTCTTATATTTAATTATTTTCTTTTCTTTTTTATTACTATTCACGAGAAAGGGATGGAAAACTAGACTAGTCAATGGTCATGTACCTCGTGTTTTAAAAAAAATACAAATTTAAGAATGTAGGCAAACTAGTTGATGTTAACCCGCATGTTATGATGGGAACTTGGTTGATATGTGTTTGGTTCATCACGGTATCACAATCGGAAAGGAATTGAAAAATAAAGTCCAAACAAAAGAGAAAATATTTTAGCATATGAAATTAATAAAAAATTAGTAGAGATTATTTGATGATTGATTATTAGTAGAGTACTTACAATTAAGTTGAGCGTGTGTAGCGTATGAAATTAATAAAAATCAAGTTAATATAAATAACTCAATAACTAATTATTAGCAGAATACTTGTAAACTAAAGCTCAAGGGGGTGTAATTGAAAATACGAAGTAAAAGACGATATGCAAGGGTAGCTAACAGTTGTGTTTTAATACAATTATTATATTATATAAATTCTATTAGATAGTATTATCAGACGAGGGTTTATTAGTACGAGCTCATTGGCTTATTATGTTAGTTAGGGTTTTGTTATAATGTCTATATATTGTAACTTAACTGTCTAATAGAATCTCCAAAAAAAAAAACATTTTTTGTAAGAAGTGTGAGAAGACATAAGAATTGATATGTAGGCATCATGTTTTGGAATTTGGCATGATGTTTTCGGTTGTTTTGGCAAGAAAAAAACCAAACATAACAATTTAAACACCATGCAATGTATTATAGGCATGAACATTTAAAACATAACTAAAACACATTGCTTAATACTTAAAATACCGTACTTAACGTTCTTGGCATGATGTTTTAAGTTTTAAGCCTAGAATTCATTGCATTGTGTCTTAAATTATTATGTTTGGTGTTTTTCTTGCCCAAAATATCATGTCTAAGTCCAAAACATGATGCCTACATGTCAATTCCTATGCATTCTCACACTTCTAGGAAAAATGTCTTTTTTACAGGAACCTAAACGACAAGGAATAGAATCTGAATTCCAATTTCATCTGGATTCTATTCCATTATATGAAACAAACACGATTCAAAATCCAATTGCCTCATTGACATATCTATATTTGCATACGCAAGGAGTCAACTAAACCATTTTAGGAGGCATTTCCAGAAGTATAAATGAGATGAGTCGCTCATTAGCTCGATCGGGCTCAATACAACTTGTATACATCCCAAAAAAAGTTGTAAGTTTGATATATAGATACAAGAACAAATTGTTGTTTAGAAGATCCAAAGTAAGATATATGTAAATTTTCAAAAGTGACTTTATATGATATCAAACCGAAATCACATTAACAGCAATCGGACTTCTAACCAAATGAACTTCGTTTCTCCATGTCAATGATCCAAACTCGAAGCTGCCATTGCTGCTTTTATAAGGTACGAAATCGATCCTGTATGTCATCTTCTCCCCCGATTTCGAAAACCTAAGGACATTAGGATAAACTGAAGTTCTTACTCCTGTAATTGCTTCTAGTTTTGAATAATAAACAGTTGGGCCTTCACCGACATATGTAACAGTCCTGTAAACCGATAATTTTCTGGACATATTAGCGACACTGATAGAAGGATAGTTGAAGTTATAGGAGGGTGTGGGAGGATTCTTGCAGTAAACCGGTGTTCCGGTCAAGTTCTTGAGTTGTGCAACGCTTGCTCCATAGCTGCAAAGAAAATCGATGAGATTGTTGGTGTCATAATCATAAATGAGCCCGGGATCTATTGCTGCAGCTGGATTTATGTGTCCTGATCCGTAATCAAAAGGCGTCGCATTTGTAGAATCGTCGTTTCTTATAAAATTCTTGGTGTTATCAGTGGTGGTTGCTGTAAGAAAATTGATAATATCTGGTTAATAGATGGCGGGTTATTGGTTATAAGAATTAAGAAATATGGTCTTTATGACACAACACAACTTTGTTGCCAAAAGACCTGTCAGTTCAGCCGAGTTTGACGAAAATTCTTGGCTAAATACGGTATTGGTGAATGACAAACCAAACTGATATGGTGCCATGGTGGGCTGGTCCTCCAGACTGCCCGGTGTTACCGGATTGTACTGTTTGATTTTGGCCATTTGAACCAATCTATTTAATATTTTTCAGGACTGTTTGTTTGTACTAAAACTTTTAAAGCTGAACCGGACCTTTAGACTTCCAAAGTGTGAAAACTGAATTGTTGGTATCTTAAACCGGCCGACTTGCTTCGGTTTGGACATGTAGGTCAGTTTTGACAGTTTTTAAATATCCTAGTTGCATTGGTAGTTACAGAACAAGGCGTCAAAGGAAGCAGTTTGTCTAACTTACAAAGAGATTCACCGTACATTTTCTACTATAATAGGTCACAAAATTAATTGGGACTGATTTTTGGTCGGCCTAGGAAACAATCGTTTTGTCATACTTACTAGGGAAAGGGCTAACCTGTGGTCATTATTGCAGACTTTATTGCGGCTGGGCTCCAATAAGGATGAACCGATTTCAATAGTGCAGCCACCGCAGATACATGTGGACACGACATAGAGGTTCCAGAGGCAATGTTATAGTTGATCTTGTTGCCAGCGGTTCTTGCTGTCGATACAGGAGACCATGCGGCCAAAATGTTCACTCCTGGTGCGGTTATATCCGGCTGCATTCATTTTCGTTGCATGAATTAGAATTCAGAGTTTCATTTGGTAAATTAATACATATTGGAAAGACACCGACTTTAATGATGTCGGGAGTTATAACGTTTGGTCCCTTCGAGGAGAAGACCGCCATCGCTGGTGCTGGTTTAATTCCGACATTTGTTACCGTTAGGTAGATCCTAGCCGTCGGATTCCTAGAATTACGATGAAACTATTCCAGTTAGATGATAATTATGTTTTTAAACCATGAATTGTCTAGAGAATGTATTCATGATTTAGTGACTTACTCTTCGGTTTTCATGTACTTTTGAAGCTCTTCAGCTTCCGCTTCCCCGATTAAAACGCTTTGAATGATTGACTGACGCAATATATATTTCGCAAGGGGATCGACGAGGATCATCCCGACACCACCGCCTTCTTCTACTGCAGTCAACTTCTCGTACCTGTCATCACTAAGCTCCTCGAGAATACATACCACGATTTTCCCCTTGATTGAGTTTGAATCCAATGTATTTTTCTTGCAGAAACTAGAGGAGATAAAACAACAAATATTTGTTTAGTTTGGAAAATAAGCGTCGCTAATGTCACGCGCGACAAATATTTGTGACAATTTTGGTTGAAAAACCACTATTGATGTCATGCATATCTTCAAATTCAGTTGGGGACATTTTTTGCACTATTTTTCACCTATTACGTATTGTATTCTTTTGTCTAATTAGGGGCTTATTAGGTTTTCTAATATAGCGTTGTCTTAAAAATGTAGAATATGGACAGGCACAAATGAGCTTAGAAAAGGCTCACCTTAAAAAGGCATAACTTATTATACATACGGTGTTACGGGCCCGTAGGCAGTTTGTTGGATCCGAATTCCATCATTGAGTCCCGATTTCAGACTCAAAACGGTTTTTCTTCAATCTTGTGAGTTTCAATTTATTTCATATTCTATGTATGTAAGTTTATGCGTTTACGATAAAAAGCCATTTCAAAATCAGGCCGTCAATTTTACCCTATAAAAGAGAACTTGACATAATGGTTTAATCATTCATTTTTATATCGATTTTCCTAAGAGTAGTCTATTTATTATTATTATTATTATTATTATTTCTGCTTCTGCTATGCGTCAGCTTCTTAAGAATACCTTGCATTTCTAGAGGGGATTCCTGACGCTGGAGCAGCGCTCCCGTATATAAAACTATACTGTTTCCCTTGATCTGGTTTTGTGTTTACCCCGAAAGCCTTCAACTGTTTAAGATTCCCAAGAAGTAGGTACGACGGAAACTCACGATCCAAGGTGCTAGCACCGACGGTAAGGATCCATGGAGCCACATTCGTAGCTGTTTCTGCAAAGAAGCTGTTACCAGCCGATGCACTCACAACAATACCTTTCTGAAACGCGTGAAATGAACCAATAGAAATTGCTTCTTCAAAGTAAATTTGTTGGGGCGGATCTTGACCAAGAGATATGGAAATAATATCGACCCCATCGTGAATAGCGTCGCTAAATGCTGCAAGAATGTCGGCATCTGTACATTCATCGAACCAACAAGGTTTGTATACAGACAGTCTAGCGCTTGGCACGCCCCCTCTTGCGGTGCCTGAGCCTAGCCCGTACAGGCTAACATTGGAAACCTTTGATCCAACAATAGTAGATGATGTGTGTGTCCCGTGGCCGTCGCTATCTCGTGCTGATCTGAAGAAAGTTTGGTTAAAACTCTCAAGAGGACCATTTACCGCTTCGAACCCTTTGGAGTAGTATCGAGCTCCTATAAGCTTCCTGAAAAACACCAATTGAAGTAGACAAAATCGGCAACTAAGATCTCATGGCTTTGCACAAAAGACTCATATGACGCAAAATAAATATAGTGACAAAAATATGTATTTGTTACGCACTTACGGTATACTAATACATATTTTTAGTTATTATTGCAATAATGGTTACATAGTGCTTATTGGGTTTTGTTTCAACTCAATGGAAAAGCTTACAAATGTGTCCCAATACACAAGACAAGTCCCTTTAGCGAACCCGTGATAAAAGAGTAACAACATGAACAAACTTTTAGCGACAAAAGTTATACCTATCATTTAAGTTGGTTAATCTTATACTAGTTCACATCTTAATGTGAAATTCTGCACATAAAGACAAGCGTCACATCGATTACCTGTTGCAGTTGTATCGTGTGAAATTCTGCCCCGACACACATTCTCCCTTGAACCTTGTCGGCACAGGCCCTAATCCATAGTCATTGTAGCTTTGTGACTCGGGCCATACACCTAAATCAAGTATATTGTTTTTCATTAGGACACTAATCATGAGTTGTGGATTTATGTCACAACGGGGCGTCGCTAAAAACAAGTTTATACGAAACTAGTATCTGTAACAAGTACCTGAATCAATGACACCAATAATAACATCTGATTGTATATCTGTAGGAAGCTTGTTATATTGAGAATTAGAATCTATTCCTAAAAATTTCCATGAATTGGTTGTATGCAATCGATTCATCCTGCTCTCGAAGACCGAAACAACTTCTTTATTTTCTGCAATGCAAACCAGAATGTAACCGTTAAAAACGATCACAACTATGACGATCTAAAACGTTAAGATGTAGACAGTAATAGTTAGAGATGATATATTTGCAACAAAAATAAATTTTGTCACTATTTTTGCGACTGAAATAACTTTCGTTGCTATATTTGCGAACGTTTGTGACAAAATTAATTTTTAGATATAAAACTAGCGACTGTATTTGTGATATATTGTTTCTTTTGCTATATTGGCGACCAAAATTTGTATTTGCGACCGAATATGTTTGGTCACTACATTGGCTACTGTCTACAACCGAATAAAACCCGCTCGCTAATTTGCGACAAATTTTTGGTCCTAAAATTGCGACGGATTTGTTTTGGTCGTTAATTCTGCAACTGTTTTGATTTCGGACGCAAATATGGTCGCTAAATTTGTGACTGTTTTCGGCAGTTTTTCTCATTTGTGTAGTATTGCTTGTGTTTATATTCCAAGCTTGTACTTGAATCAAACTTAGGCTCCAGTCATTTATTTTTTATCAATCAATTTTTTTATGTAATCATTTTATGTATATTTATAGTTATTTGTATATATATGATAATATATGTTAATTAATTGTTTTATCATAATTATATAATAAACAAATATTCATAATTATATATATATATATAATAACATTTGTATAAATTATGTGTTTGTTTAGGTTCGCGAACTTTAGTCAAGCTGTGTATATGAAGCTTGCGCTCATTTATCAAACAAAGCCTAATTTAGGCTTAACCTCGTTCAAACTCGACCTCCTTTAAGCTCAGCTTGATTCATGTTTTTTGCCAGCCGATTTTAAGTGTCTCATGAACCGTTTGGCTCATTTACAGATTTAATCTATATTGATATAACCTTAGCACATTATACATACTTTCTTATCTTGTTCTATAACTTGTCACATCCAGCGATATATAATCCCTTTGTGCCAGTAAAGCTTTAGGCTAGATTTTTTTTCTACATTTGTGTCACTAAAGCTCTAGATTAGAATGTTTTCTAGAGTTGTGTCACTATAGGTTGATTAAAATTTAAATCTACTTAATTTGAATTTTAATCTTTTTATTTTGTTGCCTATTTTGTGAAGATTAATATTTCCTAGTTATTCTCTTTTTTATTCATTATAACTTAGGATCTAGGGGTTTATATTTTAGTTGGTTTTTTGGTTGATTAATATTTGAAGAACATTATTCTTGAACCCTTTTGGTTCTTTTTATCGTCATTGGTTACTAATCGTTCTTGAGCCATTTAATTGCACATTTCATGGCTGCTTTATGAAAAATAACAAAAAGTGACAATGAACAAGAGAGGGTCCAATGCCCCATTCGACCCAGGTGGTACAAGTCTAGAGGCAGGTGAGACGAAATATGAAGTTGAACTATCTAAGCGGGTCAAATTAATAGTAAACAAGACATGATTCGATGTTCCTTTTGATCCAGGTGGCTTTAGTCCAAAAGCAAAACTTGAGGACGAGGTTTTTCGAAGATGGAGAGTATGATGCAGGATTATCTACAATTGGATTGAAGATTATATGAAGATTTGAATAATATCTTCTTCCTTTATTATCGAGTCTATTATTAGTAATCGTATATGTTTTTTTATTTGGTTTAGTCATGTTTATCTTTTAGCTTCTAGTATAAATAAGGTTCTACGGTTCATTGTTAGTTAGTTTTTTGTTTGATTATTATAAAAAAGAACTTTGTTCTTGAAACATTTGGTTCGATTTATCGTCTTTGATTATCATTAGTTTCTTGAGCCATTTGATTGCACGTGAAACGACATCCATGCCAGAAAAGAAACTAGTTTAATTTTAATCTATTTTCTTGTAGTAAGGTGATCACCTGAAAGTTTTGTTGCTTGATCAGGTGTAAGCATTGCCGAGAAGCCTCTAAAACTTTTAGTATAATGGTGGATTGTTGCTTCTATTGCTCCGCTATAACTGCAAAATAAAGAATCGGTTTGTCATAAGGGTTTTGTTCGAGGTCCCATCTAATATTCAGATGGGACCAACAAGATATAGTTGTACGCATAACGAATCAAACGAATGTCTATATTTTAGTCCTGTAGACTAGCTTGCCTCTCGAGAACCGATGCAAGCATGTCATGGTTAGCCGAGATGACAGACTCTGAGCCCGGGTGCGAGTGTTGTCCCATGTAGACTATGTAATGCTACCACATTGAAAACATAAGTTAGAAAACAAATCCAATGTTTTTGGAAGGAAATATTGTTCATAAAGATATTAATGTAATAAGAACTTTTTAACCATAGGGGGGTTACAAAAGTACATTTTATTCTGTTTCATTCAAGTATTCCATCAATGACAACTTAGCATGGAAAACTATAAAAAAAATTAACGATGATGGATAATCGTACCTTTCTATCAGTGTCTGCATGGCCAACCGCAAGCGTTGCAAGTAATATAAAACTGAAAATTCTTACTATTTTCATACTTGAGGAACCAAAGGATTGCCTCTTTCAGAAAGTTAGATTTAGCAACGTTGCAATTGAATTTGTACGCTTTATATAGATGATGTCACTGAGGATGTGAGAGCTACAAAAAAATTTAACTTAAATATATTAAATTAATTTGAGATGAAGGATAGCATCAATGAGCCGGCTAGTAATGTAGTTTCCATAGCCGGCTTTTGTTTTTATGTTTTTGTTCCATGAATATTATATAATTATCAAGAATATAACTTGATTACTAATATTGTATTTGTACTAAACTAATTAGTATAGAATCTTTTAGATATTGATGAGATCTTGGGGCGCAAGTGGGATCATGATTGGATGAAGACTCTTCAACATGGCATAAACTTAAGGTGTTCATTGGTTGCTACCTTACCTAGACATGGATAATATTAACAAACAATGCTCATGATGATGTTCTTTCTGATGATATTGAAATGACACAATATTGTACTCTTTTTCTAGTGCCTATGTGGGACTGCAATGACATGTAATGAGGTTTAAATATAATTAGTATTCTTTTGCTTCGACCGTTGTACTCTTCCCCATGGCATGTCCTATGTCCTTTGTGGGGTACGGTCCATTGTTTCTAACAAAACAAATCAGTAGGATAAGTTTCACATGAACAGGTGCATGGAACTCACCATTCTTTTAACATTCTTCTCCAAACTTTTTTGTGAATCTCTTGTGAACCTGGAGGTCACTTTTTTACAAGTTAGTATTCGAAAATCTTTGAAAATTTGTGGGCCTGGGCAAATTGAAAATACGGGCCCCTAAAATATAATTTTTTTAAAAAAAGAATATATAAAAAAGTTTTAAATATGTGAAAAGGAATTAAAAACTTGTGGGAATCACCTGCATGTTGTGGCGGGCCACTTTTTATGTGGAAACGTAGATCAAACACACATCACACATGCATTTGCACATCGAAACGTAGAAAGAACACACGTTGTAAGGGTGTATTCAGAACATCCTATTTTTAAAAGTCGTAATTTACAATCATGCAAAACCACCATAAGCTATCCAATTTTATTTAGAAAATACATGAGAGTTGAAAGAAAAACAACATAAAACTTTTCTGATTAAAAACCTTTTTTTAAACATGCAAAGATAATTGTAGACTGATTAATAATTTAAGAACTATTATATATATATATTAAATAACATCATGTTAGCTGCATTGGAACTTTAATTGTTTTAATTGTTTACCACAACTTTTTATGGGTTTTTTTTTATTTTGGCTATATTCCCTCTTTTAATTTTTATGCTTTCTTAATTTAAAACTAAAATTTAATATATCATCCTATTTTATATTAACAAGTTCAATGATATAAGTATTAAACATGGTTGCAAAAGTCGCTAGGCGCTCCCTAGTCGGTCGACGGAGGAGTTGAGAGTACTCGCCCTAAGCGGAGAGTACTGGGGGAGTACTCAGACATGTTAAATTATAAAGAAATTAGTTTTCGGAAATTAAATATTTGTCAAATAATATAAACTTACTAATATTAATAACAAAATACGTGAAAGATGATTTTTATTCTTAAATATGATAGGCATAGAAATTATGTTTTATTCCTTTTAAAGTCAAACTCGATCTGAGTTGACCCACTAGATCCGATTCTGGCCGAGGTTGATCGCGTTTGATCGGATCGGAGTAATTAGGCGGAGTTGAAGAAAGTCGCCTCAGCAGCCTACATTGTAACGACTACTCGGGGAGTACTCGGTCTTGGATACCTTGTTTTACAACCATGATATTAAATATTCTTTTATTATTATAATAAATTTTGAACATATTTTATTTTTTCTTGAAACTTTTTAAAATACTGAAAATTGGAATATGCCGTTACAATGTTTTATTTTTATCTACGTCTCGATTTTAATTTTACTCGAATTCAAGTTGTGAACAGTTATATACAACTATACAAGTGATCAGAACTCAAACATATACGTACTTAAAGTTGTCTCACGGCTTAGTTTTTTATATATAAATTGACGCAATTGACTCTTATTCATTATTTTAAAAGTATAGTTGAATGCATTATAAATATTCCAATATACCATTACGACGTGCTTACTTTTATTTACGCTTCGCTAAAAGTTGATTTTTTTACATAATTTGACGCGGTTTACTTTTTCGTTATTTTAATAATAGAGTTAGATGCTTTATGAACCAAATCAACGACGTCCAGTGTCACACAACCAAATCAGACATCAGGTGCGGTATCAGTGTTATCCGAACTGGCACTGTTATTCATTTTTATGGTTTTCGATCGTTATATAACATGTGTAATATCACCTTGGGCGTATCCTTTTTGGTTGTTATACCAAGTGTTGATATTGTACATGCGTTGTTGTAACAAGCCAAGCCAAAACGATAACTACTGAACGTCCGCTACAACGTGTGGCGAATCTCACTAGTTAATTTAAATAATCATTTTTGAACTAAATTTGAGAAATAACTTTTCATTTAATGTATTAGCCATTTAATACCATTTGCATTTAAGGAGTAGGAAACAAATTAGTCAATTACTGTCATTTACATTTAATGAATAGGTAATAAAAAAACCCTCAACAAAACAAGAGGACACCAAGATTAGAACCCGGATCTTCTTGTTATTAAAGCAACATACAAACCACCTAACCAGAGCCGTCGTCCACCCCGCTCTCCTCTCCAGGCTTTTTGATAAGGAGCTAATTCAAGAGTTATCGGACTCTTACATGGGCCAACTTGATAGGGAGGGGGGGGGGGTGGCAGAAAAAACTCAAACTTTAAACGAGCAAAACTTAGGCTACTATTGGAGTTAAAGGGTCCATGAGCAACAGATTGTTATGTCTAGATGGCCCAGAGCCTAATTTTCTAAATTAAATGATATGATTTCATCAATCAAATTTTTCCTCCAATTTTACTAATCTTCGGTACTTTCCTTTTATAGTTTAAATCATGTGAATATTTTATGCACTTAATTTCAGCTTTTTCATTTTAAATTTGTAATTTTGAAAAATTGACAAACCTTGTCAGTTTATCCTTTTAGACGGGCACCTATTGTAAACGAAGAAATCATTCAGAAATTACACTTTGAGAGTTTACCGTGTGTTTTATTGCTTCCCCTCTGCATCACTTTTTCTCATGATTGGCCTATGCTTCGCAAGAACCTTGTCAAAGTTGGGATCGTATGATGGGCAGTGGACTAATATGCAATAATTTTCATTTTATTCATTATCTTTTTTACTAATCAGATTTTTCCAAACACTCAAATAATTACAATTTTTTTGATCTTACAGTTCTAAACTATAAACTATGTAGCACGGTAACGGGTACGGGATAGGGGCGGACCCACCCCCAGCCCAAGGTGTGCGGGCGCACCCCCGGGAAAAAAAATTTAATCCTATTTTCCGTCGAAAATCCCGTCCACCCCTTGGAATTTTCATCCGCACACCTTAGGTAAAAAATGTTATCGATTTATATTTTAATTTTTTTTAGTAAACTCTGAATTTTTAAAAAAAAATCTACCTAAATTATATAAACTTATACTACCCAACTTAAACCAAATACCCAATACCTTAACCCACTATTTCATTAAACATAACTAGCCCACTAATTCCTAGCCCATTAACCAAACCCATCCTAGGTTCAAACTATAATAATTAAAATAAGCCCAGTAGTCCCTTGGACTTCCTCCTCCCCCCCTCTCCCCTCTCGCGTCGTCTGCCAGCGATCAGCGAACACAGCAGCAGCCACAAAAGCACTTCATCAGCGGCCGTGAACCACCGCCGTCCGACACCAAACCAACCGGAATCCGATAAAGGGTAAATTTTTATGTTTTGTTGATAATTTTAGTTGATATTATTGGAGAAAAAAGGTAATAAAATTCTTAAATAGGGTTAAAATTTCGTAAGTTTTGACATTGTTTAAGGTTGTTTAGATGATTTTTAGGGTGATTATGTTGTTTAGATGATTTTTAGGATGATTACACACGATTTCTAGTGCTTAAAATATGTTTTTCGACAATGAAGAATGTGAAGACTGACTTGCGTAATCGGATTGGCGATAAGAATTTAAGTGTTAGTTGTAGATGTTATATAGAGAAAGACTTGCTTAAGAAAGTAGTTTTAGATGATGTTTTGGATAGATTTCAAAAAAACGAAAACTCGTAGGACGTTTTAGTTATGTTTGTAACAAGGTTTGACGTGTTTTTGATGATTATATAATTTAGTTTGATATTCTTTTGTTTTACATGACCCGGCCCGACCTGATACGAACCGATTTTTTTACTTATATACCTAGGGGCCTAAAATTTTTAAAAATGTTCCACACCCCCATGGAAAAATTCATGGGTCCGCCACTGGTACGAGATTGGGGTACGAGGACGATACGAGTACGAGGAATGACAAAACTCAAAAATCCACGATACGGGTACGGCAAAGTACGGCAAAAAATATAAAAAATAGCTATTTATAATTTATATTTATACATATAATGTTAGTTTTATACTTTCTATGTAATAATTTATAAACTTAAAGACCAGATATAAACTAGTAAAAATAAAGAGGGTTAAATGTTAAAATGCATAACCTAATTTTACACTTTTTATGTAAAATTTTACAAGTTTTAAGTTATAAACAACACCACCTCATCTCATCTTGGTTAATCAATTTCACCAAAAATGATGATGAGTTGTTTTTGTAAGAATTTGGATACGAGTTAGTGCTACTAGCTCGTATTCATTTATAATTATTAGATTTACCGGTTTAACCCTTATCGATAGCATATCTTGAAATGACTTGTTTGTATGTATATTGGTTGAAGTTGCTAACAAAATTCCATGATTGATTAACCATTTTAATCCAAACAAATTGTTACCTTTGCAGCCAACCCTTTCGCTGCAAGCTCCTGCATGGTAGTTTAGACAGCCCCACGTTGTTTTTCACATAAGACCACAAACTGTCATGTGTGTTAATAAAAAAACATGGCATCCTGAGTTTTACTACCGGTTCAAATAAAACATCCTCAACCTACAAAACTCACATATATATATATATTATATATATATATATATATAGAGGATTAGAATCATTTGTGAACAACTTCTTAAAAGTGAACTGAGTGAACTAATCTTGCCTTTGATCATTTTTTAGATCAAAAGGGTAAGATTGATATTAGTTAAATACTTTTAATTAAAATCACTTAATTTTCTCATCTCTTAACTCTCTCTTTCTCATTTTTTGTTATTTCTCTATCATTTTAATTATAGGAGATTAAAAAGCTAATGTTTATTTTAAATAAACTCTTATGTTCTTTTTAAAATTAAATATTAAAACTAATTAAATTATGTTTTTTTACGTATGTGTATACAGGTCAGTATATACAAGACTTATACACTTGTGTACTATTACATCTTGTTCCCACATGTCGGTATAAACCGGATTTATACACATATGTATTATTCAAGTACATATGTGTATAAACTAACAACTGTGTATCTTGTGTATATTGATAGTTAGCGAGACTGTACACATGTGTATAAACTAACATCTGTGTATCTTGTATACACTAACAACCGTGCATCTTGTATATACGGAAACTAGCAAGATTTTAGGAATTTTGATTATATTGTTTAACAAATGCAATTTACAAAAGACGCAAATACCCTCTGGTCAATTAAATTAAAGGAGAGTTACAACATTATAATTACAATCTTGCCATTAGTTAAAAATCTCTAGATGATATAATTCAATGGCTCAGATTAGTTCACACAGTTCACTCTCAACCTAGTGTTCACTCTAGAACCCTATATATATATATATGTATATACATATATGATTAGGATCATTTGTAAACAACTTCTTGAGAGTGAACTGAGTGAACTAATTTTGGCCTTTAATCATTTTTTAGATTAAAATGGTAAGATTGATATTAGTCAAGTACATTTAATTAAAATCCTTTAATTTTCTCATCTCTTAACACACACACTCTCTCTCTCATTTTTAATTATTTCTCTATTATTTTAATTATAAAGAGATTAAAAGTCTAATATTTATTTTTAAATAAACTCTTATGTTCTTTTTAAAATTAAATATTAAACCTAATTAAATTATGTTTTCTTTACATACGTGTATATAGGTCAGTATATACAAGACTTATACACTTGTGTATAATTCATCTTGTTCCCACAGGTCGTTATAAACCAGATTCATACACATGTATATTATTCAAGTACATATATGTATAAACTAACAGTTGTGTTTCTTGTATAAATTGATAGTTAGCGAGACTGTACACATGTGTATAAACTAACAGTTGTTTATCTTGTATAAATTGATAGTTAGCAAGACTGTACACATGTGTATACACTTACAACTGTGTATCTTGTATACGGAAACTAGCAAGATTTTAAGAATTTTGATTATATTGTTTAATAACTGCAATTTACAAAAGACGCAAATACCCTTCTGATAATTAATTTAAAGGGAAGTTACAACATTATAGTTACAATCTTGCCATTGTTTAAAAATCTTTAGATGATATAATCTAATGGCTCAGATTAGTTCACACAGTTCACTCTAATCTAGTGTTCACTCTAAAACCTTACCCTATATATATATATATATATATATATATATATATATATATATATATATATATATTAGTAGACCTCGCAAATATGATATGTATTCCAACATGCTATTTTGGAATCTTTGCAGTAAACCTAAGGCTACTAGGTGTGGGAGAGGGTAATCCTCGCCACGTAGGATGAATGTGAGGATGAGTCTAAAGGGAATGGATATAGGAAAATGAAGGATGTGGCTATATATATATTGTATGTATATGTGTGTGTGAGAAGGGGGAGGCCCGGCTTCAAAGTCCTCTGGACGACGGTCCGACGGAAATGGTGTGCAACCCTGGCGATGGGCCTTGACGTCCCCCACACCGAGTGGCCTAAAAGTCACATTTACACAAACAACAAAAATAGAACCGGAAAATGCTTCAGTCTTACGCGACAAGGCTTCAAAGTCGCTTTTAGTTAATTTATATGGGTATCTCCTAAATGCACCTGCATATCAAATCACATGTTATGTTATACAATGTTTTCACAGTTTCACTTTTCATAAACTTGAAAATACAGGTGGGGGGTATCAATTTTGGCCCATTATTTATGTCTGGTGTAATTTTGGTTATGTTCTACCCCTTGGGCAATTTCAAAAGACTTGGCTAAATGGAAAAACACTAAATTGGGATGAACGCGTAACCACTTGCATCATCTTATTTTAATTCTTGTACTCGCAATAGACGTACTACTAAGTCTTTTTTCTTGAAAAAACAAGAGAAAGTGTATCAAAGTCGACCAAATTAGACCCAACCCAACAATAAATAGACATTTTGAGAAAAAATCATTTTGACTTGCTACCCAACCCGAATGACTAGCTCATTATTGAGATACTAGAATCCAAATTTTATGGAAAAACATATATTATATCAAACAAGTACTCAAACAAAATTTGCTTCAAAAATTGAATTTATTTGTGACAATAATGTTGCAATATCTATAGCAGCAAATCTAGTTTTTCTTGATCAATTGCTTTGGGTTAGATATGGAAGTTATGTGAATCGTGTTTGGTCAGGAAACAAACACGGCAACTATTTCCACAAATGATATCATTTAGGGTGACTTGGGACCTAGAATTAGTTCACGGAGATTTATAAGGACCAATTACCCCTCCAATAATAGTGGGTAACAAGTACGTCTTTGTATTAACTAACGACTACTCACGGTTTATGTGGACTTGTTCGTGAAAGGCCGAAGGTAAAGCATTTGATACCTTCAAGAAGTTTGAGAAGGTGATCGAGAAGAAAACCAGCAAAGTAATCAAGACTCTACGAACCGATCATAGGGATGAATTTACGTCACGTGAGTTCAACGGTTCTATGAGGATGAAGGTATAACTTGACACTTGACTGGTACGTACACACCACAATAAAACGGTGTCGTGGAGCCTTGAAATTGTACATTTATGGAGATGACCTGGAGTATACTAAAAGCTCGAAACGTTCCTATCTACATGTGGGGCGAGGCGGTCATGCATTATACATACATAATAAATCGAGTTACTACACAAGCATTGAAAGAAACGACACCTTATGAGATGTTCAAGAAAAAACCTTGACTTGCAATATCTCAAGGTATCCGGGTGTCTGGCTTATGCAAAAACAAATAGTCCCAATGTGACGAAACTTAATGGTCGATCAAAATGCTTGGTTTATTAGGGAAGTGAGCCCGGATTTAGGAAGTAAGCCCGAATCTGGTGCATACTAGTTATATAAGACCCAAGTTTTCGATGAAAAGCCTAAGGAGGGGGATGAATCAAGTGAAGCTGAAGCGAAACTTACATCAGGTTTATTTTGGTTGGTTGGAATGGGTTAATGATATTGGGGTTGGGTAAGTTGTAACCGAGACAATAGGAGGCAACAATATCAGCAACAAAGATTCTTGGTCACAAAATTTGTCACCAGCTTCAGCGATGGAAATTGATAATCATGTCGCTAATTCATATAGCCCAGCGATAACTTATACAACTGGTCCAAAAACAGCAACAACAAGAGTGACCATCTCGTCGCAAAGCGTGCCGCGATCACTAGCATAATCTAAACCGAAGTGGGGGTGGAACTTGAATCCTTTAAATAGTATGATACATGGAGTTTAACCGAGTTACCAAACAGGGCTAAAGCAATCAGGTTGAAGTGGGTATTCAAAATTAAATGGCACGCAGATGGTTCACTTAGTACATGTAAAGCAAGACTCGTGGCAAAGGGTTACATGCAACAACCCAAAGTCGAATTTGACTAGGTCTTTGCTCCGGTGGCGAGGCTTGAGAGCGTTTGATTGTTCATTGGTAAAGTCTTTGTTTCTCAAGCAGATGGGTTTTAAATCCAAGCAACAAAATAAACAAGCTATCGAAGGCACAATATGGTTGAGACAAGCACCGCAGGTATGGAAAACTAAGGTTTACGTTAGTCTGAGAAACATGAAATTTGTGAAGTTCTCGCAAGAACACGTGGTATACTGAAGGATGATTGGGATCAACATTACTATTGATGTATATGTTGAGGACTTGGTTGTTACTTGATCAAATATCAATCAAATTAAAGAGTTCAAACTTGTGATATCCAAAAAGTTTGAAATGTACGAGAGGTAAACTCACTTAATATGTGCTTATGCTCAACGGGTGTTGAAGAGGCTGGGATAGATAAATACTATCCCAAAGGTGTACCCATGGATCCTAATATGAAGTTGTCTAGGGTCGAGGATGATGATGTTGAGGCATACGCAATGTTGAGGCATACGAAATTATGAGTCCTTGGTCTAAATATGAATTTCTTTTTCTTTTTCCATTTCCAAGAATGTTGACATTTACATACAAGGAAATATAGATGTTTAGAAGATCGAAACTCAATAAATATAAACTACAAATGTGACTTCATATGGCATTAAACCGAAACCACATTAACTGCAATAGGACTCCTAACCATGTGAGCATCATTTCTCCATGTCAATGATCCAAACTCAAAGCTTCCATTGCTACTCTTATAAGGTACAAAATCAATCCTGTAAGTGCTCTTCTCCCCCAATTTCGAAAACCTAAGAATATTAGGATAAACCGAAGTTTTTACTCCTGTAATTGCTTCTAGTTTTGAATAATAAACTGTCGGGCCATCACCAACATATGTAACAGTCCTGTAAACTGATACATTTCCAGCCATATTAGCAACACTGATTGACGGATAGTTGAAGTTATAGGAGAGTGTGGGAGGTTTCTTGCAGTAAACCGGTGTTCCGGTCAAGTTCTTGAGTTGTGCAACGCTTGCTCCATAGCTGCAAAGGAGATCGAGGAGATTATTGGTGTCATAATCATAAATGAGTCCGGGATCTATTGCTGCAGCTGGATTTATGTGTCCTGATCCGTAGTCGAAAGGAGTCGCATTTGTAGAGTCGTCGTTTCTTATGAAATTTCGGGTGTTATCAGTGGTGGTTGCTGTAAGAAAATTGATAGTATCTGGTAAGTAGATGGGGGATTACTTGTTTCTGATTTATTATTTTTTCAAATCCACAGTTTGTATTAAGTTTTCTAAACTAATAAAGATAGTTAATCATTTTAAATACATATACATAACTACATATTCTAACCACAGTTTGCATTAAGTTTTCTAAAATAGTAAAGATAGTTGAATGAAAAAAATATACAAATTAATAATAAAAGTCAAACAAACCGTTCGGTTTACATGGTTGGTTTCAAGTTTTAAACCGAACTAAATCCTTAGACCATCAAACCATGGAAACTGAATCATTTGAATCTCAAACCAGACAACTTGCTTCGGTTTGGATAAGTCGATCGGTATCAATAGGTTTTGAACATTTTTGGTCATAAATGAGGCATAAGGAAATATACGTTTGTCTAACTTACTAATCAAAGGGCTAACCTGTGGTCATTATTGCAGACTTTATCGCGGCTGGGCTCCAATAAGGATGAGCCGATTTCAATAGTGCAGCCACTGCAGATACATGTTGACACGACATAGAGGTGCCAGAAATAATGTTGTAGTCGATGTTGTGCCAGCAGTTTTTCCGTCGCTACAGGTGACCATGCGGCCAAAATGTTCACTCCTGGTGCGGTTATATCCGGCTGCATTCAAATTCACAACATGAATTAGAATTCAGATTTCTGTTTAGTAAAAGAATATAGTTTGGAAAGATACTGACTTTGATGATGTTGGGAGTTATAACGTTTGGTCCCTTGGAGGAGAAGATCGCCATCATTGGTGCTGGTTTGATCCCGACATTTGTTACGGTTTGGTAGATCCTAGCCATCGGATTCCTAGAATCAAGATGAAACGACTGTGGTTAGATCATAATAATGTTTTAAACCGTTGATTGTTTAGAGAATATATTCATGATTTAGTGACTTTTATTTGAACGGCGAATTTCTTTTTAATCTCTGTTATCTGTGGGACTTGAACCCAAGCCTTCCCCCTCCCAAACCCAGGTGTTTAAAGGCTTTTTCTTTGCCAATGGACTACCACCCAATTGGTTATGATTTAGCGACTTACTTTTCAGTTTTCATATACGTTTGAAGCTCTTCAGCTTCTGCTTCCCCAATTAAAACGCTTTGAATTACTGACTGACCCAATACGTATTTCGCAACAGGATCGATGAGGATCATCCCGGCACCACCGCCTTCTTCTATTGCAGTCACCTTCTCGAACCTGTCATCGGACAGCTTCTCGAGCATACAGACCATGATTCTCCCCTTGATTAAGTTTGAATCCAAGTTATTTTTCTTGCAGAAACTAGAGGAGCCAAAACAACAAATATTTGTTTAGTTCAAAAAACAAAGGTTGCTAATGTCACATGCGACATTTTTATATGTATTTTCTTAAGTAGACATGTTTTAACACCTTCTTCGACCCATATTTTCAACTAGATATGATTAATTGCCAAAATTTACGGGTTTTGGTTAAGATTCTGGCCAGAATTGCTAGACTGCCACTGATTTTTGGCCAATTAGGATTGGATTTGACCACTGTTGAACACCTGCTGATTAATTGGCCAATTAGATAAAAATTAATCGGTGAACCTCTGACTATCGATTAATCGACTACTAATCGGAGGCTAGTCAGGATTTTTACAACCATGCTAAAAAGAGCCTAACTTGGTGTGCATATGGACATACTGGCCGATAGGCGGTTCTTGGGCCTGATATCCATCATCTAGAGCTAGACTCTAGTTTTTTCTTTAGTTTTAAGAGTTTTATTTATTTCTGTTTTAAGTAGAAAAACAATTGATTTTGGTAACTTATATCTTGAATTTTGATTTTCAAATTTTGGCTCGACCACATATATAGAGCTACCAAAAAAAGAGAGATCGATAAAATGTTCGATCTTTAGATCTTATATCAACTTTTCTCAAGAGCATAATCTTTATTATTATTTATGTTTCCGCTATGCGTCAATTTGTTAAGCATACCTTGCATTACTAGAGGGGATTCCGGACGCTGCAGCAACGCCCCCGAATATTATACTGTATTGTTTCCCTTGATCTGGCTTTGTGTTTACCCCAAAACCCTTCAGCTGTTTCAAATTCCCGAGAAGTACGTATGATGGAAACTCGCGATCCAGTGTGCTAGCACCGACAGTGAGGATCCATGGAGCCACATTCGTCGCTGACTGTGGCAAGAAGTTGTTACCAGCCGATGCGCATACAACCATACCTTTCTGAAACGCGTGAAATGATGCAATAGAAATGACATCTTCAAAGTAAACTGGTTGAGGCGGATTTGGACCAAGAGATAGAGAAATAATGTCGACTCCATCTTGAATAGTGTCGCTAAATGCTGCAAGAAGATCGGCATCTTCACAAGCATCGAACCAGCAAGCTTTGTGTATCGACAGTCTAGCGCTTGGCACGCCTCCTCTTGCGGTGCCTGAGGCTAGACCGTATAGGCTAACATTGGAAACCTTTGATCCGGCAATAGTAGATGATGTGTGGGTCCCGTGGCCATCATTGTCTCGTGCTGATCGAAAGAAAGTCTTGTTAGTGTTCTCAAGAGGACCATTTACCGCTTCGAATCCTTTCGAGTAGTATCGAGCTCCTATAAGCTTCCTGGAAAACACCAAATGAAATGGGTGAAATCGGGAAATTATAGCAGTTTTGGCTTCACACAGAAAATCAATCATATGATTGCTAGCTAGGGGTGGCCGATTCAAAACCTTAGAGCCCCTAAACATCAACACATATATAGCGACACAAAAACGCGTAAAGGGTCATCTTATTCCCACACCTTTGTATCTTATTCGCACACCCTTTTGCACTATGTCTCTCTCTCTATATCTATGCGTATATATAGAGAGGAGGGATGTGTGAATATTAACACCCGTTTAAAACAAGACCCTTTAGCAACTCCCAAAAACAAAATGCCAGAACTAACAATTTTTAGCGACTAATATCCATTACTAAAGACGGTTAATTAATCTTTCTCTAGTGTAAATCTTAATGGGTATTGCTAGACGTGACCCCCTCTCTCACAAAGTTGGGATGGGACCCACCGTTAAAAACTATCTTCTACGTTCAGTAGAGGAGTGGGTACGTTTAGACACACCAATCTTAATGTGAAATTCGGCGTACAAAGACAAGCTTCGCATACATTTCCTGTTGCAGTTCGACGGTGTGAACTTTTGTCCCGACACACATTCTCCGTTGAACCTCGTCGGCACAGGCCCTAATCCATAGTCATTGAAGCTTTGTGACTCCGGCCACACGCCTAAATTTGAGTATCGTTTCATGAGTTTGTGGCGTCGCTAAAAGAAGTTTATAAGGAACAAATATTTGTAACAAGTACCTGAATCAATGACACCAACAATAACATCCAATTGTGTATCTATAGGAAGCTTGTTATATTGAGGAATAGAATCTATTCCTAGAAATTTCCATGAATTGGTCGTATGCAAGTGACTCATCTTGCTCTCAAAGACTGAAACAACATCTTCATTTTCTGCGACACAAACCAAAACCTTACAACTTTTAGAAACAATTACATTAATTGTGACGAACTAACAAGTTTTTAATTTGTAGACAGTAATAGTTAGAGATGATTTTTAGCAGCAATTTAGATACATAAAATAATATATATTATTTTATCATAAATATACATAAAACAATATTCATAATTGTTTACATATTTACATGTTATATTAAATAAAAGAATTATATTTGTATAAATTATATGTTGGCTTAGGCTCGCAAACTTTGGTCAAACTTGGTATATTAAGCTCGAGCTCATTTAGCAAACGAATCATGCCAGCCAGTTTTAGTTTATTCTTTTGTAGTAAGGAGACCTGTAAGGTTTTGTTGCTTGAACGGGTGTTAAGCATTGCGGAGAGGCCTCTAAAGCTTTTAGTATAGTGGTGGACCGTTGCTTCTTTTGCTCCATTATAACTGCAAAACTAAGAAACGGTTTGTCACATACCTTAGTTTTGGTTCGAGGTCCCATCTAACATAAATATGGGACCTATAGAATGTAGTATATGTGCTTGCCTTTTGAGAATCGATGCAAGCGTGTCATGGTTAGCCGAGATGACAGACTCTGAGCTTGGGTGCGAGTGTTGTCCCATGTAGACTATGTAATGCTATACATTAAAAACTAAGTTAGCAAACAATTATAATGTTTTTGGAAGGAAATACATTTCAACTGAGGTTTTATATTAGGTTCATTTAACTATTCTACCGATGACAATTTGATGAGTTAAACTACAAAAAAGTTACAACGATGAATACCCCCATCATAGATATCTTGTGAAAAGAAAACCGCGCGTTACCTTTTTATCGGTGTCTCCATGTCCAGCCGCAAGCGTAGCAAGCAAAATAAAAGTGAAAATTGTTACTAGTCTCATACTTCTTTTAGAAAGTTATATAAAAACTTTGCTTAGTAGATTTAGCAACTTTGCAATTAAATTTGTACACTTTATATAGATGAAGTCATTGAGAATTTGAGAGTTAATATTTTAAATTTATTTAATTAATTAATGAAAAAAAGTGAGTTTAAAGGTAGCATCTATGAGCCGGCTGGTAATGTAGCTTCCATTGCCGGCTTTTGTTTTTTGTTTTTGTTTTAAGAAAATTGTGATGGGATTAGAGTATTTTTCTAATGATGTTAAAACAAAATAAGTGGCAATATACAAATAAGATGTATTTGTGTCTGAAACTTGTTATATAAGATGCTAGTATTAAGCCACTGCGTTGTAATGGTTGTAGTAAAATTGTGTCAAGTAGTATGAATGCTATACCACTGTCAGCAACCACCAACACCGGAAAAGCACGTAAAAACAAAATAAATAAAAACGGAAAACATAACGCCGAGCGAAAATCAGACGTAAAATCTTTGAACAACGCACGCTCGTTGCATAGAAATTAAACCGAAACGTAAAACATAGAAATATAACTAAGTCAGTCCAGTACCCAGGCGTTGCGACAAACTTGTCAAAGGGAGAAACATAGATGTGTTGCAACGGGCCAGTCAAACGGGAAAAAATATGCGACAAAATTTTGAACCCCACACGCATGTTGCGCTACATTAACTCACAAAATTTAGAACGAAACAGAAAGGTGAGAAAGATGAAAAGTATGATGAACCAAAATTGAAAATAAAAAAGAGTTGGGGTTAAATTGCAAAAGATGAAAAATGTTTGGGTTAAAAGTAAAAAAAACAAATGGTCTACATTGCAAAAAAAAAAAAAAAGAAAGAAAGAAAAATTTTGGATTAGAATTAAAAAAAGAAAAAAAACCTACATGCGTGAGGTATAACACCATAAATTACAAAAAAGTTAAAAATTTTATTTTTGGAAAATTTGAATATACTATAATATAAATATATTAATAGAGTAAACTCTAGTTGATGGTTAAATGCTTATTTATTATCTCCATAATACACGATATGATTACTATTTATTTTGTATTCTTTGATTAGTTTAATATTTGTGAATTAATTTTTTTCATATTAGTTCAAAAGATATTAATAATTTATTAGATATTAATAATTTATTAAAATGTTGAAAGAGAAAATGTTGTTTGTCATTAACTGAAGTTATTTACTAATCTTAGATAAAGATAAGTCATATCTATATATTAGTTTCTAATTTTAAAAGAAATATATTAAATAAATTTAAATAAAGATTTTTGAGATTGAAAGAGAATGTGTCATGTGCAATTATTGGAATCTTTTATTATAAGTTAGATTAGATACAAATAAGATAAGATGTTTTTGTGTCTTAAACTTGTGATATTTATTATTTAGATCAAATAAAAATTAGTCTTTTAGCGTTAAAATTTAGAAGTAAAGAGAAGTGATTTGTATGACCCTTAACAATTTAGCATGTGTCATAGTATCATCAAAGAGAAGTGATTTGTATGACCCTCAACAATTTAGCATGTGTTATAGTATCATCCGTATTGATATTAAATGATATGGTATGTTAACTAATGTGTTTAGCTTCTCGTTAGCTACTTTAAATTGGTTCGTCAAAAAACTAGAATTAAACCGAGCTTAAACGAACTCGAGTTCTGCTGAAGCTCATGTAATAAGTGAGCTCAAACCTAAGTTTTATATACCGAATTTGATTAGACTTGAAAGTTTAAATGAGTTTATTAATACAATAAACATATACTTGCACAATAATTATTATTGTATACATCAAAAAAAATTTAGCTAATGACCCTCTTATTCAAGAAACACGATATGAAACTGCTTTTTTTTTTTTTCATTTTCCAGTACAGAGAACTTGATATGAAACTGTATTTTTTTTTTCATTTTCCAGTACAGAAAAAAGGTTCAAAGAAAACTAAAGGGAAAGCAAAATATAAGACACCAAGAGTCCATTTGGCATCTTCTGCGAATTTATAATTACATATTTTTACATGGCCAAAACAGACAAATGAAAAACATAATAACACCTTGATTTTTCATTTGTTAAGTATCAAGAAAACACGATATTTTTGTGGATTTTTCACCTTGAAAAAGCTTGAACATGCTCAAACTTATACAATAATCCAACAACACAAATTAGTAAGATAAATTTCACATGAACAGGTGCATGCAAATGCAACTTCAACTCACCGTTCTTTTAACCTTCTTCCCCAAATTCTTTTGTGAATCTCTCGTGAACCTCGAGGTCACTTTTGCTTACAGTTGGCCTCTGCCTCGCAAGAACCTTGTCAAAGTCGACCCGCATGATGGGTGGCGGACTAATCTGCAATAAATTGCATTTTGGTTATTAAATTTTTAAATAACTATTAAACTAATGTTGACCGGATGGAGGGGGGTAGATTGATGAGATTTAGAAACGTCGGGGACTCAAAGTGACTTTTTTCTATAAATAGGGACTCAAAGTGTCAGTTGAAGTAAACCATAGGGACTCAACCTGACGTTTACTCAAATTTACATAAAAAAAGCTTCTTCATGTCCGTTTATGTTTGGTCATTTATGTTCATTTTTGTTGTTTTATGTTTGTTAAATTATGTCCGTTTAAGTTTGTTAGTTTACGTTCATGAATTGTTCGTTTAGGTTTTAAATGAACAAACATGCCCATTTCTTATCAAAAAAAAAATACTAACAAAAAAACTTGTTCGACTATATGTTCGTGTTTGTGTTTGGTTAAAGTTAAATTAAAAAAATATGAACATGCCTCTGTTCGTGTTCATTCGGTTCATTTACTGGCCTAAATTTACCTTTGCAGCCAACCCTTTTGCTGCAAGCTCCTGCATGGTGGTTTGGACAGCCCCACGTTGTTTTGGACCACATGGGACCCACAAATCTTCATGTGTGTTAACAAAAAACATGGCGTCCTGAGTTTTTCGTACAGGTTCAAATAAAACATCCTTAACCTACAGAAGCCATAAATATTAATAGACTTGGTAGATATAAATATGTACTCCAACATGTTATTTTGAAATCTTTGCCGTAACCCTAAAAGCTGCACTTACACAAACAGCAATATCAGAACCGGAAAATCCTTCGGTCTTTCGATCCAAGGCTTCAAAGTCGCTTTCAGTTAAGTTATTTGGGGTATCTCCTAAATGCACCTGCATAACAAAACATATTTATATCAAACAAAATGAGCTGCAAAAATTGAATATATTTGTAGAGGGCCTTCATTACTAAGGATAAAATTGTAAATTAAATGTACCAATAAGGAAAGTGTCAAATAGCTGCCTAGCACTATTCCCACAACTTAATTTTGTATGTATAGTAAATAAATAAATAAATAAATGTATTCTTGCTGGACATAGAAAACAACAAGGAAAGTAATAGTAAATGAATTGGTTGTTGGACTCAGCTTAGCCTATGGGCTATGGTGGCCTAAAAAAAAGTCTGTGGAGTTGTGATGATTTAAAAAGCAAAAGGTGTCTTCATGGTTGTAAAAATCCCGACTAACATCTGATAAATCGATGACGCTAGTCGGAGATTCACCGATTAATCTTCATCTAATCTGCCAAAAATCATCGGTTCTAGACAAATTTCGGCCAACTAACGGTTAAATTCCGGCCATTTTCCGGTCAAACCTTGTAAATTTAAGTGATTAATCTTGTCTACTTAAAAAAGGTAGCCGATGAAGGGTTAAAACTTCTCGTACTAAAAATACTACACGTAAAAATGTGTGTGTACATATATAAAACGAAAGATTATTTATAAAAATTTCAATCTAATTAATTTCAATCAATTGCTAGTCCGTACCCCACCAACTGACTAGCAACTAACTATTCTTACATAACTAGGTGTCACACGGAAAAAAGAGAAAAAAGCATTGGATGCCAATTCACAAGATGTTGTCGCCTCTTTTTAGGGTAGTGGCGGCGCACAAAAGGAGATGAGAGGCAATTCACAAAAAGGAGCCACTTTGGATGTTGTGCACAAAAATCAACGCAGAATAACGAACAAAGATGCGAGGCTAACTTCTATGATCATCTCCATGTATAAGGTTCATATATGTTAAATACAAAGTTTTGTTTGTTTTCAGATTGTTCGATTGTTTTCTTATTTACGCTTTGAGAACACTTGTGGTTCTATTGATTTAAACGAGCTTTGCTGTGCAAAACATTTTCGGTACCAATACTCATATTTGATGATTTTCGTTATCTGTACCGATACCGAGCTCATCCCCAGCTGTACTTTTTTACCCTATTGTAACTTTAAAATACATGGACAAATGGCAACCTATCATAAATACAGGACTCAATATGTGCAACTACTATGAAACTTCAAGGGGGGAAACCAAAAGCACCGAGAAACCATTCGTCTAACAAACTTTTAAAACCCTTGCACCACTCCCTTCTCTACTGTGACCATATCAGATTTGTAACAGGCTTTCAATCAATTCATAATTACTTTCAATACACTATATTACATTGTTGATTGCTGATCATTAGGGTTAATTTCGTATGAATTACGTGGCATTTGCTTTTACTTTTAGGGATTTTGTCAGCACTCTTATTTCTTTGTGGATAGTTTCTGTTACACCCTCAAAATCCACTTTCGGGGTTTTATCTCGAGGCACGTGACAAACCAGGATCCAAGACACTAGTCACATAGAATAACTCTATATGTAAAAACACATTTAAACAAGTTTAACCATGCAGTTAAAGAAATGCAGAAGCGTAAGTAAACGTAAGTAAAGTGTGCGTAAAAACAAACTCCCAAACCAAAGAATTAAAAAGTAAAGATGCAAATGTTTAAACAAAATAGTTTTCATGCTCGTGATGTGTTCCTACTCTGGAAGATACCTTAACAACCTGAGAAAACATGTAAAAACCAAGTGTTAACAATTAATGAAGAGTGAGTTCACAGGTTTTAGTTTACAATTTTTAAAGATAAGATGTTTCCACTGGTTCAGCCTCGAATATAGATTGACCATATAGTATCTTATCTGTTAAGGAATACAGATTAACACTTGACTTGGCCGGTGAGTGTAGGTTACTGTATCCCTCTTCTTGTTTAATCACTTAACGGACCTATATCTCATTTCGTGTGAACTTGACCTTCAACCAACATGCAATGCATTGTATAGTCTTACACACTTATTTATAGAACTTGTAAGCAACACTAAAAGCATTCTTCTACCTCTCCTATCCAATTGTCCATTATTGAAGAGCTTGACTTTGGTAAGTTCTACTTCTTGTATAATTATAATATTGATCCTTATGAGCTTTCATTATTTACCTTACTATTGTAAGTTGGTGCACAATAGTGACCATGTTCAAGGTACTGATGAATTCACTATTACAAATTTGTTCGAGTGCTTCCCTATGGTTGAAAATCTAGCTACTTGGCTCTTGGTAATAATTTCATCTACATTGTATTATAATATTACTAATTTTACTGGCGATCTTTTTTGCTAATAATTAATCATTGTTTTGGCTATGGTTCAAGTGTTTCGCTCAACGTGGAGTTCCACAATGTGCTTCCAACTGCATTAATTCACCTCAAATATGTATATATTGATCATATGAGTTTATTAGACAAATATGGGTTACCTTCCCTTCTTTTCTTGATTAGAAGCTCTCTAAACCTAGAGAAACTTAAGGTACAAGTGAACAATGTTTTGTATTCTATTTGACTTTTGTTCTTATGTGATAATACTTTCATACAGTAGTTCTAACACTTTGTATAGATTTTTGATCATCCATGGTTTGTTGAGCCCCAGAAATGCCCTTCTATTTGAACGTTTTAGAGATTTTCAATTTGAGCAACGAGAAGCTTGAGTTGCATTTCGTGAAGTATATTGGTCAAGTCACCCATGCTAAAGAAAGTCAGAATGGTCCTTTGGGAGGACGTTGACAAGGATGAAGAGTTGTTGATTACATGATTTCTCTTATCATCACAACGTGCATCACCCGTGGTAGATTTCTTTGTTGGAAAAGGAATTTAGCTACATATAGGCCTTTTAAATGCAATTAGATTCAAATGAATGCTATCCACTTAATGTCAACACTCAGGTAGAAAGATTGGCATGGGCTTTGTATAAGTTCGCTATTAAGGGTACATTTGTTTGTTGCAACAATAAATTTTGTGCCGTTAGTTTTGTTTTTTTTCTTGAGTTTTAGGTATTGTAATCATGGCATAAGAGAGAGGATGTTGGTATGATGATACTTCTCATTTTATGGAATAAGTTTTATGGTGTATAGGTCAATTGTTAGCAGGGGTGAGCTGAAAACCGACATAACTGAACCAAAACCAAATTAACCGACATAACCGAATCAAAATGAAGAAATCTGAACAATAATGCAATCTTCTTGTGAAGGATGCCACATCATTGCCATCTTTGTCCTTTAGTTATCCTTCTGAGATGCTCTTTAAGAGTATCTTTGATGTATGTTGAATATAGTAAGAATGGTTGTGTTCAGTGTTGTCTTGTATCACTTACATTCTAGTATTCCAACAAGTGTTTTTGCTCATTTGAAGGGCAGGTTGAGTGTTAGGTTTTTCATCATGCTTTAGCATGTGAATGTAACTCGAGGCGAAACCAAGGGGTTCACTTAATAAAATGATGCTTATTAAAAAGGTTCTGAGATCCATCATTGAAAGTTAATATCAAGTGTAACTAACTGTCCCGATGAAAAAAAATATTCTTAGATGGGTCTGTCACTAAATAAAGATGTTAGAAAAAATGTGTATTATATTTGTTAAGAGTTAGATGAAAAATAAACAAAGAGGCGGATGAGAGGCTAACAATGAACTTCAATTTGTCACACTTAAACAAATCACGCTAACGTGAATGCAACTAAAGGGCCGAACAAAGAGGCAGCTTGAGTTTGATACTAGTTCGACTTATTTATTATTTACTAGGTTAAAATTATGTGTTTTACACGGCTTTAATTAGTAAAACTTGATTTTATTATTGTAAGTTTATAATGTAAGTTTATGTATGTGGGATCATAAAATCCAAAAGAAAAATATAAGAATCACACTTTTAAATTTAGAAAATAGAAACCAAACAATGGTAAATAAAGTTTTATTATAAAAAACGGTAAAATTTAAATAATAAAAACGTGCTAGTTTGACGAAAACAAAATAAAATGGTTGAAGGTGTTGACTTTTCATTAATATATATTTTTGTTAAACTTTAAAGAAATTTCTCTCTTTGTACATGTACACAATACGAACTTATGCAGGTAGTGCAGTTTAGTTTAGATAAACAATAAAATGCCAGTCGTTTCACCTTTCTTTCAAGTTTCTTAATAAGAATTTCGTTTAGCAAGCTTTAGCTTTTCCATGTAAATAAAGTTTATTTGAGATAGTGGATTTTACACCATAAATCAACAAAAAAAAAATACCAATAATAATACCAAACTACCAATAACAAAAAAACACAAACTTTCAACCATAAAATTAAAAAGGTTATAATGTATTTAATAAAATAATGTACGCATGTATTTTGGTTACTTGTACATACTACTTATAAAACGATCTCAAAAAAAAAAAATACATCGAGTCAACCAATTGAACCAAAACACGTTATGCTAAAAAAACTAAAATAATGGCAAGCTTGCAATTTTGAGCAGAGAGGCAAAATAGTAATTTGTCAGGACTAATGAGTGAGTGCTAGACAGTTGCTTGACACACTACTATAGTTTTGAAAAAGAAAACTACAATTTTTTTATTTGGGACCAAAATCATAACTTTTAATATGGGGGCAAAATCACAATTTAAAACTACGGGCAAATTTGTAATTTTTAGCTGGCGGCAAAACCATAATTTTGTTTTGAACTGAGGGCAAAACCATAATTTTGAAGTCAGGGCGAAACCATAATTTTTGAATTTCATAATTTTTAGCTGGGATAAAACCATAATTTTGTTTTGAACCGGTGGCAAAATCGTAATTTTGAGTTGGGGGCAAAATCATAATTTTATTTTGAACTTGTGCAAAAACGTAATTTGAACTTAGTACGAATCGTAATGTTTGAAATGTAGTAAAATCATATTTTTTAACTTAGGGCAAATTCTTAATTTTAAGACGGGGGTACAAACATAATTTTATTTTGAACTGAGGGCAAATGACAAATTCGTAACTTTTAGCCGGGGGCTAAACCATAATATTGTTTTGAATTGGGAAAAAATCATTATTTTGAGCTGGGCAAAAACATAATTCGCTTTTGAACTTGAGGCAAAAAAGTTATTTTGAACTCGTGACGAAATCGTAATTTTTGAAATGGGGCAAATCTTTTTTGTGAGCTGAGGACAAATTTATAATTTTAAGCCAGTGCCAAAAACATAATTTTATTTTGAACTTGGTCCAAAAATGTAATTTTGAACTAAGGGCGAAATCATAACTTTTTGAAACGGGGCAACATCTTTTTTTTGTGAATTGAAGGCAAATTCGTAATTTTAAGCCAGGGGCAAAAACATATTTTTATTTTGAACTGAGGGCAAAAACATAATTTTAAACTTGAGGGGCGATATCGTAATTTTAAACTAGGGGTAAAATCGTAAATTAAATGGACCAATGGGGAAGTGACAGGCAGCTACCTGGCATTATTCCCCCAACTTACTTTTTTTTATTTTGAAGTTGGGGCAAAAACGTAATTTTGAACTCCAACCGTAATCGTAATTTTTGAAATGGGGCAAAATCTTTTTTTGTGAACGTAGGGCAAATTCGTAATTCTAAGCCATATGTAAAAACATAATTTTATTTTGAACCGAGAGGAAAAATATAATTTTAAACGAAGTGATGAAATCGTAATTTTAAACTGAGGATAAAATCATAAATTAAATATACCAATGAGAAATTGCATGTCACTATTTCCCCAACTTAGTTTTGTATGTATAGTAAAAGTAAATAAATAAATAAATGTATTCTTGCATGGCATAGAAAACAACAAGGAAAGTAATAGTAAATGAATTGGTTGTTGGAGTCAGCTTAGCCTACGGGCTATGGTGGCCAAAAAAAAGTCGGTGGAGTTGTGATGATTTAAAAAGCAAAAGAAGGCGTTTCTATATTGTAAAAATCCTGACTAGCATCTGATAAATTGATTAATCGCTAGTCAGAGAGTCACTTATTAATCTTCCTCTAATCGGCCAAAAATCGTCGGTTGGCCAATTACTGGCTAAATTCCGACCATTTTCCGATCAAACCTTGTAAATTTAAGTGATTAATCTTGTCTACTTAAAAAAGGGAGCCAACGAGGGGTTAAAATTTTCTTATTAAAAATACTACACGCAAAAATGTGTGCGTGTATATATAAAACGAAATATTATAGATAAAAATTTCAATCTAATTAATCTCGATTAATTGCTAGTCCATACCCCCACCAACTGACTAGCAACTAACTATTCTTACAACACTAGGTGTCACACGAAAAAGAGAAAAAAAAATTGGATGCCAATTCACAAGATGTTGTCGCCTCTTTTTACGGTAGTGGCGGCGCACAAAAGGAGATGTGAGGCAATTCACAAAAAGGAGCCACATTTAATGTTGTGCGCAAAAATCAATGCAGAAAAACGAACAAAGATGCGAGGCTAATTTCTATGATCATCTCCCTGTATAAGGTTTATATATGTTAAATACAAATTTTTTTAATTGATTGTTTTCTTATTTATGCTTTGAGAACACTTGTGGTTCTATTGATTTAAACGAGCTTTGCTGTACAAAGCATTTTCGGAACCAATACTCATATTTGATGATTTTCGGTACCTGTACCGATACCAAGCTCATCCCCAGCTCTACTTGTATGACACTTTTTACCCTATTGTAACTTTAAAATACATGGACAAATGGGCAACCTATCATAAATACAGGAATCAATATGCGCAACTACTATGAAACTTCAAGGGGGAAACCAAAAGCACCGAGAAACCATTCGTCTAACAAACTTTTAAAACCCTTGCACCACTCCCTTCTCTACTGTGACCATATCGGATTTGTAACAGGCTTTCAATCAATTCATAATTACTTTCAATACACTATATTACATTGTTGATTGCTGATCATTAGGGTTAATTTCGTATGAATTACGTGGCATTAGCTTTTACTTTTAGGAATTTTGTCAGCACTCTTATTTCTTTGTGGATAGTTTCTGTTACACCCTCAAAATCCACTTTCGGGGTTATATCGCGAGGCACGTGACAAACCAGGATCCAAGACACTAGTCACATAGAATGACTCTATATGTAAAAACACGTTTAAACATGTTTAACCATGCAGTTAAAGAAATGCAGAAGCGTAAGTAAACATAAGTAAAGTGTGCGTAAAAACAAACGCCCAAACCAAAGAATTTAAAAGTAAAGATGAAAATGTTTAAACAAAATAGTTTTCATGCTCGTGATGTGCTCCTACTCTGGAAGATACCTTAACAACCTGAGAAAACATGTAAAAATCAAGTGTTAACAATTAATGAAGAGTGAGTTCACAGGTTTTAGTTCACAATTTTTAAAGATAAGATGTTTCCACTGGTTCAGCCTCGAATATAGATTGACCATATAGTATCTTATCTGTTAAGGAATACAGATTAACACTTGACTTGGCCGGTGAGTGTAGGTTACTGTATCCCTCTTCTTGTTTAATCACTTAACGGACCTATATCTCATTTCGTGTGAACTTGACCTTCAACCAACATGCAATGGATTGTATAGTCTTACACACTTATTTATAGAACTTGTAAGCAACACTAAAAGCATTCTTCTACATCTCCTATCCAATTGTCCATTATTGAAGAGCTTGACTTTGGTAAGTTCTACTTCTTGTATAATTATATTATTGATCCTTATGAGCTTTCATTATTTACCTTACTATTGTAAGTTGGTGCAGAATAGTGACCATGTTCAAGGTATTGATGAATTCACTATTACAAATTTGTTCGAGTGCTTCCCTATGGTTGAAAATCTAGCTACTTGGCTCTTGGTAATAATTTCATCTACATGGTATTATAATATCACTAATTTTACTGGCGATCTTTTTTGCTAATAATTAATCATTGTTTTGGCTATGGTTCAAGTGTTTCGCTCAATGTGGAGTTCCACAATGTGCTTCCAACTGCATTAATTCACCTCAAATACATATATATTGATCATATGAGTTTATTAGACAAATATGGGTTACCTTCCCTTCTTTTCTTGATTAGAAGCTCTCTAAACCTAGAGAAACTTAAGTTACAAGTGAACAATGTTTTGTATTCTATTTGACTTTTGTTCTTATGTGATAATACTTTCATATAGTAGTTCTAACACTTTGTATAGAATTTTGATCATCCATGGTTTGTCGAGCCCCGTTTTAGAGATTTTCAATTTAAGCAACGAGAAGCTTGAGTTGCATTTCGTGAAGTATATTGGTCAAGTCACCCATGCTAAAGAAAGTCAGAATGGTCCTTTGGGGGGACGTTGACAAGGATGAAGATTTGTTGATTACTTGATTTCTCTTATCATCACAACGTGCATCACCCGTGGTAGATTTCTTTGTTGGAAATGGAATTTAGCTACATATAGGCCTTTTAAATGCAATTAGATTCAAATGAATGCTATCCACTTAATGTCAACACTCAGGTAGAAAGATTTGCATGGGCTTTGTATAATGTTCGCTATTAAGGGTACATCTGTTTGTTGCAACAATAAATTTTGTGCCGTTGGTTTTGTTTTTTTTCTTGAGTTTTAGGTATTGTAATCATGGCATAAGAGAGAGGATGTTGGTATGATGATACTTCTCATTTTATGGAATAAGTTTTATGGTGTACAGGTCAATTGTTAGTAGGGGTGAGTTGAAAACCGACATAACTGAACCAAAACCAAATTAACCGACATAACCGAATCAAAATGAAATCTGAACAATAATGCAATCTTGCAACCTTGTGAAGGATGCCACATCCTTGCCATCTTTGTACTTTAGTTATCCATCTGAGATGCTCTTTTAAGAGTTTCTTTGATGGATGTTGAATATAGTAAGAATGGTTGTGTTCAGTGTTGTCTTGTATCACTTACATTCTAGTATTCCAACAAGTGTTTTTGCTCATTTGAAGGGCAGGTTGAGTGTTAGGTTTTTCATCATGCTTTAGCATGTGAATGTAACTCGAGACGAAACCAAGGGGTTCACTTAATAAAATGATACTTATTAAAAAGGTTATGAGATCCATCATTGAAAGTTAATCAAGTGTAACTAACTGTCCCGATGAAAAAAAATATTCTTAGATAGGTCTGTCACTAAATAAAAATGTTAGAAAAAATGTGTATTATATTTGTTAAGAGTTAGATGAAAAATAAACAAAGAGGCGGATGATAGGCTAACAATGAACTTCAATTTGTCACACTTAAACAAATCACGCTAACGTGAATGCAACTCAAGGGCCGAACCAACAGGCAGCTTGAGTTTGATACTAGGTCGACTTATTTATTATTTACTAGGTTAAAATTATGTGTTTTACACGGCTTTAATTAGTAAAACTTGATTTTATTATTGTAAGTTTATAATGTAAGTTTATGTATGTGGGATCACAAAATCCAAAAGAAAAATATAAGAATCACAACTTTTAAATTTAGAAAACAGAAACCAAACAATGGTAAATAAATTTTATTATAAAAACGGTAAAATTTAAATAATAAAAACGTGCTAGTTTGACGAAAACAAAATAAAATGGTTGAAGGTGTTGACTTTTCATTAATATATATTTTTGTTAAACTTTAAAGAAATTTCTTTGTCTTTGTACATGTTACACAATACGAACTTATGCAGGTAGTGCAGTTTAGTTTAGATAAACAATAAAATGCCAGTCGTTTCACCTTTCTTTCAAGTTTCTTAATAAGAATTTCATTTAGCAAGCTTTAGCTTTTCCAATGTAAATAAAGTTTATTTGAGATAGTGGATTTTACACCATAAATCAACAAAAAAACAATACCAATAGTAATACCAAACTACCAAAAACAAAAAAACACAAACTTTCAACCATAAAATTAAAAAGGTTATAATGTATTTAATATAAATAATGCTTCAAAAGAGTAGCAAGTAAAAGAATTGTAAAAATACTATATGAATTGAGGAAATATTGTAATTGATTGATGATAATAGAAAGGGGAAATATGTAAATATTCATTATATTAGTTCATTATGGGTATAATAGTCATTCTAATAGTAATTTTAATGAAAAGGAAAAATATGTAATATATATGGGTTAGGGAAGGGAAATACGTAGTTGTTTTTCTGTTTAAGGAAATACGTAATAAGCCAGCTTAGCAGGGATAAATATGTAAAAAAACTAAAGCTTAAACATGTATATTCGTATAACATAGGAATTCAAAAATTAATATTTAAATTAAAGTTAATGTAAAGGATAACTGTGGGAGAGTGATAAATGATAGTGACATATAGCATTCTTTAAAAGCATTTATTATAAGTGGATGGTTCAAATAACAAAATTCTTTATAAGAAAAAAAACAAGAAATCTTAACCAATAAGAATAAGAATGACTCATTTTGTTTGTTATTAATATTTGTATTTAATGTTATTATAAGGGTATATTTGTAAACTTACATATATTATTAATAGCTAACTACATTAAATCTATAACTTACATACATGTGTAGGAGAAATATCAATATGTATAGGATATGATAAAATTTGTTGTGTGTAGCCAAAAAGAATTAATGTGGTGAATGATAATTTTTATAACTAATTACTTAGTCAAACATAATAATAAATAGAAAAATAGAAAAACTGTTTAATGTTTTACAATTTTAACATTTGTTCTTTATCTTCTTATTTAAATTATCTTCTTAAACGAACCTCCCCATTTTGATATTTAATTCTATATGTGGTTATAATTTTAATAATATGTATCAGCCTTCACTAGTAAAATTTTTAGTGCGTTGCGGTGGAATTTCGTTTGGCTACTCACATTTCAGCCGCTGGTTTTTCTTTACCAGCACCACCTCCACCGTCTCTCTTTCACACACAGACACAAACACATACACACACTTTCTCTACTTCACCCATATCAGTTTTTTCAACTCTTTGCCGTCGCCAACCACCACACAACACATGACCAAGGGGATTCTACCACCGCAACACCGTTACATAAACATTGTCATTGCTGGCCACCCAAACAGTCTATGTACTCTGTTATTACATCTAAGAACTACTCAACCAATAACAACCTTCATTCACCGGTTGCCACCCCGCCCCGCCGACTGCCACAATTATGTTTCCACCAATGCTATAACGCGCAACCTCTCTCTGTCTCTATCTGGCAAAAAGTACCCACCGCAACTGAAACCATCACCGCCACCTAACACCTACATTTTCTTATTAGATGTGTCCCTGGGTTGTTTTTGGTCAATCAATGGTTTTGTTTTTTGTTAAAAGGAAAACGAAAAAAGGAGGCGTGGACCAATGACACTACCCCAACTCTAAAAACGGAGTAACCCTTCGGTAGCGACATACAATTTAGTGAATTTACACATACTAACATACATGTGAAGGTTCGATCAACTTTGTCCAGTGGTAGCAGCCTCAATCGATTGAAAAACCCGCAATTTCCCAATATTCGGTTGTTGCCTTGTTGCGCTTGGCAAGTTATTATATATACATCTAACCTAGTTATAACAATGCCTCAAAGTTTTCAAAGTAGTGTGAGACATGAATAAATTATAGGAATATAATGGTCTATCCAAGTTGTTGTGACTTTGCATCTAAAAGTCAATTGTAATTTGGCGACACATATATTCTTTTCTTAAAATACATGAGTCGCATTGTGGATAGTTCTTACGCTTTATACACGCAAAAATCACTTAATAGATTTTTCACTTCACATATATCATATCCTCTTCAAGATAATTTCACATACAATGTATAATATAAATCGCACCATTCAAATACAATTTATAATTTCATAATTCTAATTTTAACATGCTATACTTTCCTTTTAATAACGATTCATACTAATGATTAAAATTCCTATGTTTAAGGGATTATTGTTTGTCTTTTATATAAAGAAAAAAAAATGTAACTATAAGATTTAACAATTTGTGTAAGATACATACATGCATTAATTAGCACCTTATGAACACTAAGATTCAAGTCAGATGAAGTTTGTAATGTGCATTATCAAAGTTTGTTTCCAACAAGAAGGGAACACAATTTGCTGAATGATCATTAGTCTCGTGTGAATGTGATGTAGTAATTTATTTAAGATACATGCATAAAATGGTAATAAAGTATTGAAACATAAATTTTCAAATTTTGTTTCCATTAAAGATGTAACAATTCAATGAACAATAACCGGTATTTTTTAAATTTACGTGGGAAGACATTTGAATAACCAAAAATGATTTTAAGAAAATATATTTTAGGCTCTTCATCTAAATTTCTATTCCTATATAAAGGGTATACACATTGCATAATGCATCTAAACACATACAATACTCACTACCAAAAACCAATCTAAGAGCTTGAGAAAATGAAACAAGAAACCATTGTTGTGATAGTTGGAGCAGGACCTGCTGGCATTGCAACATCAGCATGTCTCAATCTTCTTTCAATCCCAAATATTGTTCTTGAAAGGGAAAATTGTTATGCATCTTTATGGCAAAAGATGGCTTATGATCGTTTAAAGCTTCACTTAGCCAAAAACTTTTGCCATCTTCCTCATATGCCATTTTCTTTGTCCGCACCCACATTTATACCAAAAAAATATGTTTGTCGAATACTTGAAAAACTATGTTTATCATTTTAATGTAGACCCGTTGTACCAACTTAGTGTCGAGAGTGCATGGTATGACAAGAGTGCACAAAAATGGGTGGTTACCGTCAAAAATAATGTTTCGGGTTTCGTTGAGGAGTATGTAATTGAGTTTCTTGTGGTGGCAACCGGTGAAAATAGCGAAGGCTTTATTCCTAATGTTTATGGCTTAGATACCTTCAAAGGGTTAGTCATCCACTCCGGTGAGTATGAAAATGGAAAGAAATTTGGAGACAAGGATGTGCTTGTTGTTGGTGCCGGAAATTCTGGGATGGAAATTGCATATGATTTGTGCAATTGGGGTGCTCAAACATCAGTTGTTGTTCGTAGCCCGGTAAACAACTAAATGTTCTCCCGCATGCTGTTTGAATTTGAAAAAGTGGTGTATTAAATTAAGAAAAACATATTTGGTATATTTTAACATTCTGTTTTTTTATGTTGTGGCAGATACATGTGCTTACCAAGGAGTTAGTGCAACTTAGAATGTATTTTTTAAAATATATTAGGTGCACTTTTGTGAATAAGATGGTTTTAATGTTAAGTAAGTTTTATATGGAGATCTTGCTTAAAAAAGAAACTGGAAGATCACCTGTCATTGATGTTGGAACAATTTCAAAGATTAAAAAAGGAGACATTAAGGTAAACATTGTGATAATGTTTTCATATCAAATCAAATGACTTCTAAACAACAAATACTAATTGCATAATCTTCTTTGTGTGTCTTAAGGTTATGACGTCAATTAAAGATATACAAGGTGATATTATCAAATTTACAAATGGTCAAGAGAGGCAATTTGATGCGATTGTCTTTGCTACTGGTTTTAAAAGCACCGTACGGAAATGGCTTAAGGTAATTGAAGTTACTACATTTTATGTCGTAGCTCAACCTTTTGTATTTTTTATTAATCTTAATATTCTTTTTTTTTGTTTGTCTAATTTAGGAGGATGGATGTCTGTTTAACAAGAAAGGAATGCCAAAACACAAAAGCCCTAATCATTGGAAAGGAGAAAATGGTCTTTATTGTGTTGGATTTGCTAATGCTGGATTATTTGGCATATCAAATGATGCAAAGAATATTGCTAATGATATCTCTAATATTGTTGATGGGAACTAAGCTTGTATCAAAAAATATGTGATAGTTTAGTGGCTTTATGATCTAAATACTTATTTCCTTTTAATCATGCATTAATATCATTGGATGCTTTTTTTTATTTATTACATTTATTGATCTTAAGTTTTTTTTTCCATATTTACATACACGGTCTATTGATATTAAGTTTTTTTCCATACTTACTTACACGGTCAAGGATATGATCTATTCATTCAAATTTATTATCACTTATTGAATGATCCATGATCAATTATATTTAGTGTTCACATTTCCAATACTAGTATTGGGCTACCCGCGCGTTACGGCGAAGTCCATAAATTAAATAGTTGTACTTGGTTGATTGTCTTGTTTTATGTTAGGTTATAATAACAATTTACAACATTGTTCTTGTTTTCCTTTAGTTTATCTCTAAAGTTGCAAATCAATGAGATACAACGCTTATGTGATAATCAAAAACTGGTTATACAACCGAAACCGGTTTTTTATAATCGGTTCGGTTACAAACCGGTTTGACCGGTTACAGGGCGGTTATACATGTCGTTGATCAGGCGTTTATGAAACCGGTTATAAAAAAGGGTTAAAAACCGATTTACAAAAAAAACCGGTTACAAAACTGGTTAACCAGTAACGTATTAAAAATGGTTTAAAAACCGGTTTAACGGGTTAAAAATTGCCCAACGTGTACAACGGTCATATGACCGTTTGGATCATGTTGTTGCCCTTTTTTGGGTTTTTTTTCCTAGAAACCATCTCCAACTAGTATAAAAGAGTGGTGGGTGTTTAGGTTCAATCGTACCACTCTCTAAATCTCCAAAAACACTTAAAAACGCTCACCATCTTGTTCGATAACTCTTAAAAAAGTATGGCAATCTTTAGTACTCATAATTCGGTCAATGTTGGCGAGTCTACAACCGACACGGTGGTTCGTGTTCTTCCAATGAAGCGCAACCCCGAAATTTGTCACATTTCGATTTGTGCGAGATGGCAAATGGGAGAAAAGTGTTATGTCATCATTGTCATGGTTTTTACGCCGAAAGAGCAAACACTATCTTGAGACAACACATTGAAAAACCATTTTGTAAGGCGTTGAAACAACAACCCACTAATGATCAAGCTTCCATAGCAAGTGGAGGCGCTTCTTTGTTCGCCTACAATTACGATATGGCTAGGATGGAAATGGCGAAGTTTGTAATACAAGAAAGTTTGTCGTTCAACCATTTCGAAAACCAACGTTACACAAAGATGGTTCAAAGAACTCTCCAACCACGATACACCCATGTAAGTCGTGCTACTCTTAGGAGGGATTGTTTAAAATTGTGGAAAAATGCTAAACAAGAATTAATTTCTTATTTTGAACAATTAGAAACCGGTGTTAACTTGACTAGCGACGTTTGGTCCGTACGGTTCACCCGACTCGTATATTTGTGTCACCTCCCATTGGATTGAACCGGCGTTACGTGACAAATGATGAAACACACGATTTTGTTTAAATTATTTGATTACCCTCACACCGGTGAAGCTATATATAAAGCAATCGACAAATGTATTACAACATACAAATTGGAAAAAAAAAATATTTTTTCAATATCTTTTGACAACGCCTCAAACAATATGGTTTCGGTAATGCATTTAAAATTAAAATACAAACCGATTTGTGAGGGTATTTTTCTCCATAGTCGATGTATTGCACACATCATAAATTTGGCCGTTCAAGATGGCTTAAAGGTTATTGAAACAGAAAAATAAGCTTTCAAAAAAATGTTACGTCATATATATAGTCACACACATAGACATTCAAAATATATAAAAATGTGTAAGGAAGCGGGTCGAATATGCTTAGGACCCAATTGGGACGTTGCTCATAGATGGAACTCGACTTGCACCATGTCTGAAAAAGCTATTTTGCAAAAAGAAAGTTTAATAGAATTTCATAACACTTTTTCTAGTCGTAGAAAGGTTTCGTCTTACCACCCATCGGGTTGGGCTACTATTGAAACGGTTACACAATTGCTTCAAGTTTTCAAAACATCAACAAAAACTTTATCGGGGGTTTATTATCCAACAAGTTCATTGGTGCTTCACAATTTGTTTAAAATATGTTTAAAATTAAACGAGATGTTGGTTAGAGGTAGACCATAGTGTACGAGGACAAGGTCGAAGCCGAATTGACAACCCCAATGATCGACGAAGGAGCCACATTAGATGACTTCCTACGCAATAGTTCAAGTTCGGGTCCAAGCGAAGAAGATTAAACGAGACTATTCAAGATATATATTAGCCCCACTAAAAAATATATATTAGTGGACATTCTTGCGGCATAACCTTATAACTTTATGTATTTCGTTTGTAACGTTTAGTGTTCGTATTTTCATTGGTATTTAACCGTTTGTTTCAACTTAATGATATTATCACATAACTGGTTTATTGTTAAGTTTTTATATAAAAAAATACGTTTCAGCGAAAAAAAGCTGCAAACATTAACAAAAACACATTTTGTGCTAATTTCTGCAGAACCTGTTTTTTCACCCGTTTTTTTACCGGTTTTTATTCCGGTTATTATTAATTAAAAAACCGGTTATTTTCACCCGGTTTTTTAACCGGTTTTTCCTTAAAACCGGTTTATAACCGGTTCCATATAATTTTAATCCCAAACAATTACATAATAAGAAATTTAATTAACTAGCGTAAAACGTATACAAGACAGATTTAAGTATATACGTTCACCTCATGTAATACAAGACAATTTTCAGGTTTATTTTAGTGAGAGACATGATAATTTATCAAATCTTAATTTCTTGTGCTAATAAATAATAAACAATAATGTTAAGACTCGTAGCCGAGAAACCACAAATAAAGAAACAATTTTTCAGATCGATTTCATCTTTGAATATGTACTCTTGATCCCTTTAATATTCAACATAATGCAATGAACCGAAGTAATAACATCATCGGTTGAGAAAGTCATAGAGAGTACTGTGAAGATGTCAGTAGTTCACAACACAAAAGGAGAAAATATATAATACACGATGGCAAAAGATATAATGATAAGAGTTTTAGGAGACATTTTCATATGAGCCTAGTTTATTTCTAAAAATAGGAAAAGATTTAGAAAGTAAATATGAACTTTTCTAACAAAAATCTGATGCGTGTGGTCGTATGAGATTTAGCACGTTGCAAAAAGTCACGACCGTAATTAGACAATTGGCTTATGGCACTAGTTCTGACATAATAGATGACTACTTAAAAATGTCTGAACGAGTGGTGAGGGTAAATTTTCAGTATTTGTGAGTATGTTAACTATACTTATACATATATTTGAGAAAACCCACGTTTAGTGAGATACAACAAATTTTGGAGTTTCATAATGATAGACATGGTTTTCCCGAGATGATCGGTAGTATAAATTGTATGAAATGGGAGTGGGAAGTTTGTCCAACTACGTAGCACGGCCAACACACAAGTGCGTATCATAAAAAACGGGCTATGATACATTAAACGGTTGTATTACAAGATCTTTGGTTTTGGCATGTATTCTTTGGTAAGCCCATTTTCAACAATTGTATAAACGATGCCGGACCACATGCCTCTTTTATGTAAACGACGTGGAGTACAAATACGCGTATTATCTAGGGGATGGAATTTACTTGAATATGATGTGTTTGTAAAAGCATTTACACGAGATACAACATTAGATGAAAAGAGAAAACAAAATAGTGTTGCTCAAATGGCGGCAAGAAAAGACGTCAAACGCGCTTTTGGTGTTTTGAAGAAAAGATTACACATTTTGAGCATGTTGTGTAGGATTATGAAAAAATACAGTTAGAAATGTGATGTACGGGTAAAAAGAGAAAAAAAACTTAACGTTGCTCAAATAGCGGCAAAAAAAAGACGTCAAACGAGCTTTTGGTGTTTTGTAAAAAAAGATGACGCATTTTGAGCATGATGTGTAGGATTATTAAAAAAATAGTGTTAGAAATGTAATGTACACGTGCATTAGTTTATACCATGACTTTGAACGATGAAGGACACACAATTTGCAAAGAATTACAATAAAAAATAACAAAGACAAAAAAACGTCCATAACACCTTGCTCACTATCACATAGTTTTGAGGTTTTGGAAGGCGTCACCTTCTCCACCTACATGGCAGATATGTGGTGAAAATCTGTCATCTCCATCTCCACCACCACATCAAGTAGTCTAAGTGGAATGACTCAAATTTTAGTGAGACAAAACCAAAATATAACAATAACAATGTAATAGAAAAAAAAAAACTTACTTTAATTGTTAATCTATACCGTATTATAATACATTCCACAATGACTTTTTATAATTTTAAGTAATACAACATGTGAGGCATATAAAAGATTTGATGGATAAATCTGTGTTTTAAACAATACTTACAATTTTAACTCCTTAATTTCACTAAAATTTTCATTATTTAAAAATGATTACACTTTTTCCCCATATTTTAAACTAAATACCTCTACGATTTTTGAACGGCTATAATTTTTCCATACGATAGTATATTTAAAAAAAATACACCAGATAAATCAGCACTATATTCTCTTTAAGTTGAGTATAGTATTCCTATAATTTTTTTAACTTAAGAAAAATTTATTGTTACGTGATTAATAGTGTCCATTGATCAGCAATAACCAAACTATTAACAGAAACCGAACTGAAAATCTAATTAACCAAAAATTGATTAACCTGAAATCGTTTATCCACACTTTTTTGTAACCCAGTTAACCAGAATAAACCGAACTAAACAATTCAGATTTTCATATATTGCATTTATTTCATGTTCTATACCTTCGTTTCATGTATTTGTACCTACATTTTATGTATGTTTCTAAGCAATAATATTAGCCCATGTTTGGTTTTAGTTATTAAGCGAAATAAATCCAACCGAACCGAAAACCGACAATCTAGCCGAATAAAGTGAACTGTTAAACCAAAAACTGATTGGTTAATAAATCATAATAATAGATGACTTCGGTTTCGGTTGATGCTAATAACCGAACCTAACTGAATCGTGCACATCTCCGTCAAAGTTTTTGTTTCCCGTCGCATCATGCAGGTCTCCTAGCTTTTGTTATAAGACGAAAGAAAATTAGAGTCATAAATAAATAAGGTGATCCGAATTAAATTATTTTGATTTTTATAAAAATCTTATTTATGAAATACAATGATTTATTCTCCCCATTGAGATTCCTTTTTAATTTCCATCTTATATTTGTTTCCTTTCCCCCCGATTTAATTACCCTACTGTGGGGATCACGAATCCTTCATTCTAATGTGCTGATCCAACCCATTAACCCTATTCGAGCCCAGATCGCGACCCACATTACTCTCTCTTTCTGGTTCCACTGTATATGTCTTTGGCCCTGATGATCCGTTAGTTTTACAAAGATTAACGGCATTTTTTTAACGCAACAAATCAATCTCGAGCACTCTCGGGGAACCCACTGGACAAACGAAGTACTCCGAGAGTAACCCGAGTCATCCACCACCACTTCCGGGGAAAACCCGGTAAACACACCCGCTCGTAGGCACGATGATGAAATTAGTGGTAAAACCCGTTTGGCTCAAGGATCGAACCCAGGTTTTCCTGGGTCTCCTATCATTACCCACCAGTGCCTCACTCCTTTTTTGCACCAAATGGGAATTGAACTTGAGTCTTCACAGAGAACTCAAGTCCTCTACCACTTGAACTCAAGTTCGGATATGATAAACAAGCTTCCGTCACCCATAATAGAAACCATTTAAAGAGGCTGCAAGGACAAGTATCATGTGTATAATACAGTACATGAGAGCTTATTTAGGAGCTAAGTATGCGAACGTATCACAATAGTATCAAAATTAGTAATAACAAAATATTCACAGCAATCATGCCAATAATATTGAACTATATTATCAGTTAACAGGTTGTCCATTTGGTCCTTGTTTACCACCACTATTAACGGTTTTACCATCCTAAATATGCTTCCTGAACCTTCCAGCAAAGTTTAAAATCAGCATTACTAATAAGGGTGTTAAACAAGTTGTATTTGTGGGTTGGTGGGCTGAACTCGAACATGACACAAACCAAAAAGCGTGTGGGACACAAGAATCCGAACACGGCACAAATATTTGGGTTGACACCAAAACGACATTATTTTGCATATTAATACTCCAAAATTAGTAATTAAAAGAACAAAAAGGAACTATATGAAAAAATTCCTTTTAAATGATGTCATTTTCTTTTTAGTTTTAAAAATTTGACAAAAATGGCCAGCAATCTTAAGTTACGACATAAAAACATTAAACTAGGTTTAGAGGGTCAACCCGTGAACCCAACATGTCAAGCCGAAACCGACCGAAATCGTTTAGACTAAACCCAAAGCCATGGTTTGTATTATGTTCGTGATGTATTCGAGATTTACACCCTAATTATTAATAAAACTTAGAAATCTTTAATCTTGGGTTAGATATAATAATGTTGATACCTACATGGCTTATAACTAGAGATGCTGATCTTAAATAGTCTGCAATGTTTTAGGAGAAGGTAAAGTAATCCATCTTAAAAATTACGTTAAAGCGTAGACAAACTCGAATTATACCGATACTTACATAAAAAATAAAAAACCTAAGAAATTAGTGGTAAACTCGAAACTTTAGAAACTTGAGTGGGTCAAAATAACAGTTACAAAGTTAAAGGGTTACATTTGACATTATAGCAAAGTTGGGGGTGTCAAAGCTAACGTTGGAGTAGAATGGGATAGTGACAAAGCCACCCCCATTGTTTTTAAAATGACATTTACAAAGTTAAAAGATACTTTTGACATTATAGCAAAAGTTAAGGTGCCAAAGCTAAAGTTTTACTACAGACCTTTGTTTTTTAAGTTAATATATAAAATTAATTGAGATGAATTTGTATCATACTAGGGTTATCCGTCGCTCGTGTTGCGAGACGTTAAACCGAATATTTCATAGTTTCGAAACATGTACGCATGTATTTTGGTTACTTGTACATACTATTTATAACACGATCTCCAAAAAATACATGGAGTCAACCAATTGAACCAAAACACTATCGTCGTTACGCTAAAAACTAAAATAATGGCAAGCCTGCAATTTTGAGCAGAGAGGCAAAATAGTAATTTGTCAGGACTAATGAGCCAGTGCTAGGCAGTTGCTTGACACACAACTATAGTTTTGAAACAGAAATTTTTTTTTAACTGGGACCAAAATCATAATTTTTAATATGGGGCAAAATCATAATTTTAAACTACGGGCAAATTTGTAACTTTTAGCTGGCGGCAAAACCATAATTTTGTTTTGAACTGATGGCAAAATCATAATATTGAAGTCAGGGCGAAACCGTAATTTTTGAAATTCATAACTTTTAGCTGGGGTAAAACCATAATTTTGTTTTGAACTTGTGCAAAAACGTAATTTTGAACTTAGTACGAATCGTAACGTTTGAAATGGGGTAAAATCATATTTTTTTAATTTAGGGCAAATTCTTAATTTTAAGACGGGGTACAAACATAATTTTATTTTGAACTGAAAGCAAATGGCAAATTCGTAACTTTTAGCCGGGGGCAAAACCATAATTTTGTTTTGAATTGGGGAAAAAAATCATTATTTTGAGCCAGGCAAAAACATAATTTGATTTTGAACTTGAGGCAAAAAAAGAGCAATTTTGAACTCAGGACGAAATCGTAATTTTTAAAATGGGGCAAATCTTTTTTGTGAGCTGAGGGCAAATTTGTAATTTTAAGCCAGTGGCAAAAACATAATTTTATTTTGAACTTGGTCCAAAAACGTAATTTTGAACTCAGGGCGAAATCATAACTTTTTGAAATGGGGCAACATCTTTTTTTGTGAATTGAAGGCAAATTCGTAATTTTAAGCCAGGGGCAAAAACATTTTTTATTTTGAAGTGAGGGCAAAAACATTATTTTAAACTTGAGGGGCGATATCGTAATTTTAAATTAGGGGTAAAATCGTAAATTAAATGGACCAATGGGTAAGTGACAGGCAGCTACCTGACATTATTCCCCCAACTTACTTTTTTTTTATTTTGAAGTTGGGGCAAAAACGTAATTTTGAACTCCGAACGTAATCGTAATTTTTGAAATGGGGCAAAATCTTTTTTTGTGAACCGAGAGCAAATTCGTAATTCTAAGACATGGGTAAAAACATAATTTTATTTTGAACCGAGAGAAAAACATAATTTTAAACAGAAAGGACGAAATCGTAATTTTAAACTGAGAATAAAATCATAAATTAAATATACCAATGAGAAACTGCCTGTCATTATTCCCCAACTTAGTTTTGTACGTATAGTAAATAAATAAATAAATGTATTCTTGCTTGGCATAGAAAACAAGGAAAGTAATAGTAAATGAATTGGTTGTTGGACTCAACTTAGCCTATGGGCTATGGTGGCCCAAAAAAGAAGTCGGTGGAGTTGTGATGATTTAAAAAGCAAAAGAAGGCGTTTCTATGGTTGTAAAAATCTCGACTAGCATCTGATAAATTGATTAATCGCTAGTCAGAGTTCACTGATTAATCTTCCTCTAATCAGCCAAAAATCGTCAGTTCTGAACAAATTTCGGCTAATTACCGGCTAAATTGCGACCATTTTCTGATCAAACCTTGTAAATTTAAGTGATTAATCTTGTCTCTTAAAAAGGGAGCCGATGAGGGGTTAAAATTTTCTTACTAAAAATACTACACGCAAAAATATGTACGTATATATATAAAACGGAAGATTATATATAAAAATTTCAATCTAATTAATCTCGATTAATTGTAAATCCATACCCCTACCAACTGACTAGCAACTAACTATTCTTACACACTATGTATCACAATTCACAAGATGTTTCGCCTCCTTTTACGGTAGTGGCGGCGCACAAAAGGACATGTGAGGCAATACACAAAAAGGAGCCACTTTGGATGTTGTGCGCAAAAATCAATGCAGAAAAACGAACAAAGATGCGAGGCTAATTTCTATGATCATCTCCATGTATAAAGTTCATATATGTTAAATACAAAAAAAAAATATTTGATTATTTTCTTATTTACGCTTTGAGAACACTTGTGGTTCTATTGATTTAAACGAGCTTTGCTGTACAAAACATTTTCGTTACCAATTGTCATATTTGATGATTTTCGGTACCTGTACCGGTACCCAGCTCATCCCCAGCTCTACTTGTATGATACTTTTTACCCTATTGTAACTTTAAAATACATTGGCAAATGGGCAACCTATCATAAATACAGGACTGAATATGCGCAATTATTATGAAACTTCAAGGGGGAACCAAAAGCACCGACAAACCATTCGTCTAACAAAACTTTTAAAACCCTTACACCACTCCCTTCTCTACTATAACCATATCAGATCTGTAACAGGCTTTCAATCAATTCATAATTACTTTCAATACACTATATTACATTGTTGATTGCTGATCATTAGGGTTAATTTCGTATGAATTATGTGGCATTTGCTTTTACTTTTGGGATTTTGTCAACACTCTTATTGCTTTGTGGATAGTTTCTGTCACACCCTCAAAATCCACTTTTGAGGTTTTACCGTGAGGCGCGTGACAAACCAGGATTCAAGACACTACTCTATATGTAAAAATACGTTTAAACAAGTTTAACCATGTTGTTAAAGAAATGCAGAAGCGTAAGTAAAGATCAAGTGTCAACAATTAATGAAGAGTGAGTTCACAGGTTTTAGTTCACAATTTTTGAAGATAAGTTGTTTTTTCCACTGGTTCAACCCCGAACCAGTGTGTTATAAAGTTTCCCTGATCCCACTCGAATCAGATTATCGTAAATTTCCCGATTTAATTCCCGAATCACGTTGTTATATTGTTTAGCAGTATATGTTATATGTTTAGTTAGCTAGCCTAGGTGATGTCAACAAAGTGTTCGATCCGAAGCTGACGTTGCGGCCCCTGTTGTACCAAGTTTATCACCAACCATGGCTAAGTGTTAGGCAAATTCTACACCCGTGACCTTCAACGTTCGGTCTAGCTGGCGCGACCAGCACGAGTGGAGCTTGTCGGGACCAGTAGTACTACTAAAAATTCCCTCGCTATAATCCAATACTAACGGCATGGTAAGTTTTATGGGGACGGACATGTGATATAATGCTTCCTTGTGACCAAAACCGTATAACATAACCCCTCCCAATATAGTTCGTTAATACATAACAACAAAAGCATTACATTACCGTAACAGTACATGTTTTCTCCCCCAGTGTATTTAAAACCGTATAAAAATGTAGGGGCCGTGAACTCACCTTTGTATTGCTCGGTAAGATTAGACTAAGTATATGAAATCTAGAGCAATCAACCACGCCCTATAATAGTTAGCACGATTTATTAGGTTTTGCTTATGATTAACACGAAAGTCCAACACCTGTCTTATAACTAGCACATGAACAAGTAATCACATGGCACTTATATTATATGGTTCCATAACCGTGTTCAAAACCTTCCTACGGTATGATATATGTTATTTATACAATTAACAAACAATCATGGATCTTAAAAATAGCAAGTTCGGTTCTTACACATTCATGTTTCCGGCCTATCAAAAATCACTGAAACTAGGTTGTTTTGAGAGACTCGTTTAACCTATTTACAGGGCTGAAAAATTATGATTTTTTTATGCGACGCACTCCTGGGGGGTTGGTCTTGTGTAAAAATTCCAAGGCCTAAATCTTTACCAATAATTCCACAAAAAATATTTATTAAGCAGCTATCAGATTCATTAATTTCTGGCTGCAGTTTACGGAAAAATTTATTTAAAAATCCTCTAATTCCAATTGGAGATTTTTGTGACCTTCTGAAACTATCTATAGAAAAAATTTGAGATCATAACTCAATTCCTACTTTGAGTTATGACATTCGTAATGGGCTGCAAATTCTGCAAGGAAACACACCCTAAACCTTCGATATGGAAAAATTCATAAAACATTCATTTTCATGGAAAAAATGCAATTCTAGTGGGGTTGGAAAGGTATGACCTGGAAGTACATCATGGACTCAAGAAACAACACTTTTTGTTAACTTTTAACCGGGTTACAGCTGATTAAACTCGGCTATAACGTTCTGGACAGATTCTGTTTCATCACCCAAGCCCCGCAAACGAATCACAGCAGGGTATCATCCTAAATTAAATCATATAACAATTAGTTCATCACAACCATCAAGCATCTCAAACCCTAATCGAGATATATCTATCTATACAGGCATAAAACTATTTCTAGGCATAACACATGATTTTTATGAACCCTAGCACCAAAAGTTATCCTCATGATTATCAAAGCACACAAAAACACATCCATGCATACAAGAATTTCCAACCGAAACAATATAACTAACCTTATGGCGATGGATGAGAGTGTTAAAGTGCAAGAGAGAGAGTAGCGAGAGAGAGAGAGAGAGAGAAGGAGTGGCGGTCCGGTCTATGGGGGGGCTGCCGTCGCCGGAGATGAGGAGTATTAGGGTTTTTTTTGTTTGTGTTGTTCTCTACACACATGCATGCATACATATAAAATAAGAGGGTGGGGCGGTTTGGGCTGCTTGGGCCGCAAGGGAGTGGGGGCGGTTTGGGGTTTCTTGGGCCGCAAGGGTGAGAAGACGGGTTGGGTTTTGATTGTTTTTTTATTTATTTAATCCCGTCGTGTAGAATAATATTATTATCATTTAAAGAAATGTCATAATTATAAACGGTAAGACGCAGCGTCATAATCAAACAAAATTATCAGTAAATATTTTAGTGATGGACATTATCATCAAACTACCTCCATGAATAATAGAAAACATCCTATGTCTTGTACCGATTCAAGAGGCAGCAAGGACAAGCATTTTCTCTAAGGAATGGAGGTACCATTGGACCAAAATTCCTTAACTTGTGTTTGATGAGGATGATTTTCAGGTTTCAAGTTAGACGATATGGATGAGCCGTCTTTTCTTGAGGAAACATGTAACAACATACAAAGTCAAAGGAAACGGATAACCACAAGGTATAAACTTTTATATGCTATATCAAGTTTTGTTAAAACATGAGGGTCCGATACATGAGTTCACCCTTTCTATGCAAACATATAAGACATGTGTTGAAATTGACCATATAGTATCTTATCTGTCAAGCAACATGCAATGGATTGTACCGTCTTACACACTTATTTATAGAACTTGTAACCATCACTAAAAGCACTCTTCTACATCTCCTATCCAATTGTCCATTATTGAAGAGCTTGGCTTTGGTAAGTTCTACTTCTTGTATAATTATAATATTGATCCTTATGAGCTTTCATTATTTACCTTAGTATTGTAAGTTGGTGGAGAATAGTGACGATGTTCAAGGTATTGATGAATTCACTATTACAAATTTGTTCGAGTGCTTCCCTGTGGTTGAAAATCTTGCTACTTGGCTCTTGGTAATAATTCCATCTACATGGTATTATAATATTACTAACTTGATTTTATTATTGTAAGTTTATAATGTAAGTTTATGTATGTGGGATCATAAAATCCAAAAGAAAAATATAAGAATCACAACTTTTAAATTTAGAAAATAGAAACCAAACAATGGTAAATAAAATTTTATTATAAAAAATGGTAAAATTTAAATAATAAAAACGTGCTAGTTTGACGAAAACAAAATAAAATGGTTGAAGGTGTTGACTTTTCATTAATATATATTTTTGTTAAACTTTAAAGAAATTTCTTTGTCTTTGTACATGTTGTACAATACGAACTTATGCAGGTAGTGCAGTTTAGTTTAGATAAACAATAAAATGCCAGTCGTTTCACCTTTCTTTCAAGTTTCTTAATAAGAATTTCATTTAGCAAGCTTTAGCTTTTCCATTGTAAATAAAGTTTATTTTGAGATAGTGGATTTTACACCATAAATCAACAAAAAACAATACTAATAATAATACCAAACTACCAATAACAAAAAAACACAAACTTTCAACCATAAAATTAAAAAGGTTATAATGTATTTAATAAAAAAAATGCTTTAAAAGAGTAGCAAGTAAAAGAATTGGGAAAATACTACATGAATTGGGGAAATATTGTAATTGATTGATGATAATAGAAAGGGGAAATATGTAAATATTCATTATATTAGTTCATTATGGGTATAATAGTCATTCTAATAGTAATTTTAATTAAAAGGGAAAATATGTAATATATATGGGTTAGGGAGGGGAAATTCGTAGTTGTTTTTTCTGTTTAAGGAAATACGTAATAAGCCAGCTTAGCAGGGAGAAATATGTAAAAAAAACTAAAGATTAAACATGTACATTCGCATAACATAGGAATTCAAAAATTAATATTTAAATTAAAGTTAATGTAAAGGATAACTGTGAGAGAGTGAAATGATGGTGACATATAACATTCTTTAAAAACATTTATTATAAGTGGATGGTTCAAATAAGAAAATTCTTTGTAAGAAAAAAACAAGAAATCTTAACTAATAAGAATGACTCATTTTGTTTGTTATTAATATTTGTATTTAATGTTATTATAAGGGTATATTTGTAAACTTACATATATTATAAATAGCTAACTACATTAAATCTATAACTTACATACATGTGTAGGAGAATATCAATATGTGTAGGATATGATAAAATTTGTTGTGTGTAGCCAAAAAGAATTAATGTGGTGAATGATAATTTTTATAACTAATTACTTAGTCAAACATAATAATAAATAGAAAAATAGAAAAACTGTCTAATGTTTTACAATTTTAACATTTGTTATTTATCTTCTTATTTAAATTATCTTCTTAAACGAACCTCCCCATTTTGATATTTAATTCTATATGTGGTTATAATTTTAATAATATGTATCAGCCTTCACTAGTAAAATTTTTAGTGCGTTGCGGTGGAATTTCGTTTGGCTACTCACATTTCAGCCGCTGGTTTTTCTTTACCAGCACCACCTCCACCGTCTCTCTTTCACACACACAACACATACACACACTTTCTCTACTTCACCATATCAGTTTTTTCAACTCTTTACCGTCGCCAACCACCACACAACACATGACCAAGGGGATTCTACCACCGCAGCACCGTTACATAAACATTGTCATTGCTGGCCACCCAAACAGTCTATGTACTCTGTTATTACATCTAAGAACTACTCAACCAATAACAACCTTCATTCAACGGTTGCCACCCCGCCCCGCCGACTGCCACAATTATGTTTCCACCAATGCTATAACGCGCAACCTCTCTCTGTCTCTATCTGGCAAAAAGTACCCACCGCAACTGAAACCATCACCGCCACCTAACACCTACATTTTCTTATTAGATGTGTCCCTGGGTTGTTTTTGGTCAATCAATGGTTTTGTTTTTTGTTAAAAAGAAAACGAAAAAAGGAGGCGTGGACCAATGACACTACCCCAACTCTAAAAACGGAGTAACCCTTCGGTAGCGACATACAATTTAGTGAATTTACACATACTAACATACATGTGAAGGTTCGATCAACTTTGTCCAGTGGTAGCAGCCTCAATCGATTGAAAAACCCGCAATTTCCCAATATTCGGTTGTTGCCTTGTTGCGCTTGGCAAGTTATTATATATACATCTAACCTAGTTATAACAATGAGTCAAAGTTTTCAAAGTAGTGTGAGACATGAATAAATTATAGGAATATAATGGTCTATCCAAGTTGTTGTGACTTTGCATCTAAAAGTCAATTGTAATTTGGCGACACATATATTCTTTTCTTAAAATACATGAGTCGCATCGTGGATAGTTCTTACACTTTATACACGCAAAAATCACTTAATAGATTTTTCACTTCACATATATCATATCCTCTTCAAGATAATTTCACATACAATGTATAATATAAATCGCACCATTCAAATACAATTTATAATTTCATAATTCTAATTTTAACATACTATACTTTCCTTTTAATAAGGATTCATACTAATGATTAAAATTCCTATGTTTAAGGGTTTATTGTTTGTCTTTTATATAAAGAAAAAAAAATGTAACTATAAGATTTAACAATTTGTGTAAGATACATACATGCATTAATTAGCACCTTATGAACACTAAGATTCAAAGTTTGCTGAATGATCATTAGTCTCGTGTGAACGTGATGTAGTAATTTATTTAAGATACATGCATAAAATGGTAATAAAATATTGAAACATAAATTTTCAAATTTTGTTTCCATTAAAGATGGAACAATTCAATGAACAATAACCGGTATTTTTTAAATTTACGTGGGAAGACATTTGAATAACCAAAAATGATTTTAAGAAAATATATTTTAGGCTCTTCATCTAAATTTCTATTCCTATATAAAGGGTATACACATTGCATAATGAATCTAAACACATACAATGCTCACTACCAAAAACCAATCTAAGAGCTTGAGAAAATGAAACAAGAAACCATTGTTGTGATAGTTGGAGCAGGACCTGCTGGCATTGCAACATCAGCATGTCTTAATCTTTTTTCAATCCCAAATATTATTCTTGAAAGGGAAGATTGTTATGCATCTTTATGGCAAAAGAAGGCTTATGATCGTTTAAAGCTTCACTTAGCCAAAAACTTTTGCCATCTTCCTCATATGCCATTTTCTTTGTCCGCACCCACATTTATACCAAAAAAATATGTTTGTCGAATACTTGAAAAACTATGTTTATCATTTTAATGTAGACCCGTTGTACCAATGTAGTGTCGATAGTGCATGGTATGACAAGAGTGCACAAAAATGGGTGGTTACCGCCAAAAATAATGTTTCGGGTTTGGTTGAGGACTATGTAAGTGAGTTTCTTGTGGTGGCAACCGGTGAAAATAGCGAAGGCTTTATTCCAAATGTTTATGGCTTAGATACCTTCAAAGGGTTAGTCATCCACTCCAGTGAGTATGAAAATGGAAAGAAATTTGGAGACAAGGATGTGCTTGTTGTTGGTGCCGGAAATTCTGGGATGGAAATTGCATATGATTTGTGCAATTGGGGTGCTCAAGCATCAGTTGTTGTTCGTAGCCCGGTAAACAACTAAATGTTCTCCCGCGTGTTGTTTGAATTTGAAAAAGTGGTGTATTAAATTAAGAAAAAACATATTTGGTATATTTTAACATTCTGTTTTTTATGTTGTGGCAGATACATGTGCTTACCAAGGAGTTAGTGCAACTTGGAATGTATTTTTTAAAATATATTCGGTGCACTTTTGTGGATAAGATGGTTTTAATGTTAAGTAAGTTGTTGTATGGAGATCTTGGGAGATTTGAAATACGAAGGCCACTTAAAGGACCATTCTTGCTTAAAAAAGAAACTGGAAGATCACCTGTCATTGATGTTGGAACAATTTCAAAGATTAAAAAAAGAGACATTAAGGTAAACATTGTGATAATGTTTTCATATCAAATCAAATGACTTCTAAACAACAAATACTAATTGCATAATCTTCTTTGTGTGTCTTAAGGTTATGACGTCAATTAAAGATATACAAGGTTATATTATCAAATTTACAAATGGTCAAGAGAGGCAATTTGATGCAATTGTCTTTGCTATTGGTTTTAAAAGCACCGTACGGAAATGGCTTAAGGTAATTGAAGTTACTACATTTTATGTCGTAGCTCAACCTTTTGTATTTTTTTTATTAATCTTAATGTTTTCTTTTTTTGTTTGTCTAATTTAGGAGGATGGAGGTTTGTTTAACGAGAAAGGAATGCCAAAACACAAAAGCCCTAATCATTTGAAAGGAGAAAATGGTCTTTATTGTGTTGGATTTGCTAGTGCTGGATTATTTGGCTTATCATATGATGCAAAGAATATTGCTAATGATATCTCTAATATTGTTGATGGGAACTAAGCTTGTATCAAAAAAATATGTGATAGTTTAGTGGCTTTAAGATCTAAATGCTTATTTCCTTTTAATCATGCATTAATATCATTGGATGCTTTTTTTTATTTAATACATTTATTGATATTAAGTTTTTTTTTCCATATTTACATACACGGTCTATTGATATTAAGTTTTTTTTCCATACTTACATACACGGTCAAGGGTATGATCTATTCATTCAAATTTATTATCACTTATTGAATGATCAATTATATTTAGTGTTCACATTTCCAATACTAGTATTGGGCTACCCGCGCGTTACGGCGGAGTCCATAAATTACATAGTTGTACTTGGTTGATTGTTTGTTTTATGTTAGGTTATAATAACAATTTACAACATTGTTCTTGTTTTCCTTTAGTTTATCTCTAAAGTTGCAAATCAATGAGATACAACGCTTATGTGATAATCAAAAAAATGGTTATACAACCGAAACCGGTTTTTTATAATCGGTTCGGTTACAAACTGGTTTGACCGGTTACAGGGCGGTTATACATGTCGTTGATCAGGCGGTTATGAAACAGGTTATAAAAAACGGTTAAAAACCGATTTAAAAAAAAAACCGGTTACAAAACCGGTTAACCGGTAACGTATTAAAAACGGTTTAAAAAACCGGTTTAACGGGTTAAAAATTGCCCAACATATACAACGGTCATATGACCGTTTCGATCATGTTGTTGCCCTTTTTTTGGGTTTTTTTTCCTAGAAACCATCTCCAACTAGTATAAAAGGGTGGTGGGTGTTTAGGTTCAATCATAACACTCTCTAAATATCCAAAAACACTTAAAAACGCTCACCATCTTGTTCGATAACTCTTAAAAAAGTATGGCAAGCTCTAGTACTCATAATTCGGTCAATGTTTGCGAGTCTACAACCGACACGGTGGTTCGTGTTCTTACAATGAAGCGCAACCCCGAAATTTGGTCACATTTCGATTTGTGCGAGATGGCCAATGGGAAAAAAGCGCTATGTCATCATTGTCATGGTTTTTACACCGAAAGAGCAAACACCATCTTGAGACAACACTTTCAAAAAACATTTTATAAGGCATTGAAACAACAACCCGCTAGTGCTCAAGCTTCCATAGCAAGTGGAGGCGCGTCTTTGTTCGCCTACAATTACGATATGGCTAGGATGGAAATGGCGAAGTTTGTAATCCAAGAAAGTTTGCCGTTCAACCATTTCAACAACCAACGCTACAAAAAGATGGTTCAAAGAACTCTCCAACCACGATACACCCATGTAAGTCGTGCTACTCTTAGGAGGGATTGTTTAAAATTGTGGAAAAAAGCTAAACAAGAATTAATTTCTTATTTTGAACAATTAGAAACCGGTGTTAACTTGACTAGCGACGTTTGGTCCGCACGGTTCACCCGACTCGTATATTTGTGTCACCGCCCATTGGATTGAACCGGAGTTACGTGGCAAATGATGAAACACATGATTTTGTTTTAATTATTTGATTACTCTCACACCGGTGAAGCTATATATAAAGCAATCGACAAATGTATTACAACATACAAATTGGAAAAAAAAAGATTTTTTCAATATCTTTTGACAACGCCTCAAACAATACGGTTTCGGTAATGCATTTAAAATTAAAATACAAACCGATTTGTGAGGGTATTTTTCTCCATAGTCGATGTATTGCACAAATCATAAATTTGGCCGTTCAAGATGGTTTAAAGGTTATTAAACCACAAAAATAAGCTTTCAAAAAAATGTTACGTCATATATATAGTCACACACATAGACATTCAAAATATATAAAAATATGTAAGGAAGCGGGTCGATATGCTTAGGACCCAATTGAGACGTTGCTCATAGATGGAACTCGGCTTGCACCATGTCTGGAAAAGCTATTTTGCAAAAAAAAGTTTAATAGAATTTCATAACACTTTTTCTAGTCGTAGAAAGGTTTCGTCTTACCACCCATCGGGTTGGGCTAGCATTGAAACGGTTACATAATTGCTTCAAGTTTTCAAAACATCAACAAAAACTTTATCGGTGGTTTATTATCCAACAAGTTCATTGGTGCTTCACAATTTGTTTAAAATATGTTTAAAATTAAACGAGATGTCGGTTAGAGGTAGACCATAGTGTACGAGGACAAGGTCGAAGCCGAATTGACAACCCCAATGACCGACGAAGAAGCCACATTATGACTTCCTACGCAATAGTTCAAGTTCGGGTCCGAGCGAAGAAGATTAAACGAGGCTATTCAAGATATATATTAGCCCCACTAAAAATATATATTTGTGGACGTTCTTGTGGCATAACCTTATAACTTTATGTATTTCGTTTGTAACGTTTAGTGTTCGTATTTTCATTGTTATTTAACCGTTTGTTTCAACTTAATGATATTATGACATATCTGGTTTATTGTTAAGTTTTTATATAAAAAAATACATTTCAGCGAAAAAAAAAGCTGCAAACATTAACAAAAAAACATTTTATGCTAATTTTTTCACCCGTTTTTTTACCGGTTTTTATTCTGGTCATTATTAATTAAAAAACCGGTTATTTTCACCCGTTTTTAACCGGTTTTTCCTTAAAACCGGTTTATACCCGGTTCCATATAATTTTAATCCCAACCAATTACATAATAAGAAATTTAATTAACTAGCGTAAAACGTATACAAGACAGACTTAAGAATATACGTTCACCTTATGTAATACAAGACAATTTTCAGGTTTATTTTAGTGAGAGACATGATAATTTATCAAATCTTAATTTCTTGTGCTAATAAATAATAAACAATGATGTTAAGACTCGTAGCCGAGAAACCACAAATAAAGAAACAATTTTTCAGATCGATTTCATCTTTGAATATGTACTCTTGATCCCTTTAATATTCAACATAATGCAATGAACCGAAGTAATAACATCATCGGTTGAGAAAGTCATAGAGTGTAATGTAAAGATGTCAGTAGTTCACAACACAAAAGGAGAAAATATATAATACACGATGGCAAAAGATATGATGATAAGAGTTTTAGGAGACATTTTCATTTGAGGCTAGTTTATTTCTAAAAATAGAAAAAGATTTAGAAAGTAAATATGAACTTTTCTAACAAAAATCTGATGCGTGTGGTCGTATGAGATTTAGCACGTTGCAAAAAGTCACGACCGTAATTAGACAATTGGCTTATGGCACTAGTTCTGACATAATAGATGACTACTTAAAAATGTCTGAACGAGTGGTGAGGGTAAATTTTCAGTATTTGTGAGTATGTTAACTATACTTATACATATATTTGAGAAAACCCACGTTTAGTGAGATACAACAAATTTTGGAGTTTCATAATGATAGACATGGTTTTCCCGAGATGATCGGTAGTATAAATTGTATGAAATGGGAGTGGGAAGTTTGTCCAACTACGTAGCGCGGCCAACACACAAGTGCGTATCATAAAAAACGGGCTATGATACATTAAACGGTTGTATTACAAGATCTTTGGTTTTGGCATGTATTCTTTGGTAAGGCCACTTCGAATAATGATATAAATATTATTAATCAATTACCCATTTTCAACAATTGTATAAATGATGTCGGACCGCATGCCTCTTTTATGTAAACGACGTGGAGTACAAATACGCGTATTATCTAGGGGATGGAATTTACTTGAATATGATGTGTTTGTAAAAGCATTTACACGAGATACAACATTAGATGAAAAGAGAAAACAAAATAGTGTTGCTCAAATGGCGGCAAGAAAAGACGTCAAACGCGCTTTTGGTGTTTTGAAGAAAAGATTACACATTTTGAGCATGCTGTGTAGGATTATGAAAAAAATACAGTTAGAAATGTGATGTACGGGTAAAAAGAGAAAAAAAACTTAACGTTGCTCAAATGGCGGCAAGAAAAGACGTCAAACGAGCTTTTGGTGTTTTGTAAAAAAAGATGACGCATTTTGAGCATGCTGTCTAGGATTATTAAAAATAGAGTTAGAAATTTAATGTACGCGTGCATTAGTTTATACCATGACTTTGAAGGATAAAGGACGCACAATTTGCAAAAAATTACAATAAAAAATAACAAAGACAAAAAACGTCCATACCACCTTGCTCACTATCACATAGTTTTGAGGTTTTGGAAAGCGTCACCTTCTCCACCTACATGGCAGATATGTGGTGAAAATCCGTCCTCTCCATCTCCACCACCACATCAAGTAGTCTAAGTGGAATGACTCAAATTTTAGTGAGACAAAACCAAAATATAACAATAACAATATAATAGAAAAAAAAGCTTACTTTAATTGTTAATCTATACCGTATTATAATACATTCCACAATGACTTCTTATAATTTAAGTAATACAACATGTGAGGCATATAAAAGATTTGAAGGATAAATTTGTGTTTTAAACAATACTTACAATTTTAACTCCTTAATTTCACTAAAATTTTCGTTATTTAAAAATGATTACACTTTTGCCCCATATTTTAAACTAAATACCTCTACAATTTTTGAACGGCTATAATTTTTCCATACGATAGTATATTTAAAAAAATACTCCAGATAAATCAGCACTATATTCTTTTTAAGTTGAGTATAGTATTCCTATAATTTTTTTAACTTAAGAAAAATTTATATGTTATGTGATTAACAGTGTCCATTGGTCAGCAATAACCAAACTATTAACAGAAACCGAACTGAAATCGAATTAACCAAAAATTGATTAACCGGAAATCGTTTATCTACACTTTTTTGTAACCAGTTAACCAGAATAAACCGAACTAAACAATTTAGATTTTCATATATTGCATTTATTCCATGTTCTATACATCCGTTTCATGTATTTGTACCTACATTTTATGTATGTTTCTAAGCAATAATATTAGCCCATGTTTGGCTTTATTTATTAAGCGAAATAAATCCAACCGAACCGGAAACCGACAATCTAGCCGAATAAAGTGAACTGTTAAACCAAAAACTGATTGGTTAATAAAACATAATAATAGATGACTTCGTTTTCGGTTGATGCTAATAACCGACCCTAACTGAATCGTGCACACTTCCGTCAAAGTTTTTGTTTCCCGTCGCATTATGCAGGTCTCCTAGTTTTTGTTATAAGACAAAAGAAAATTAGAGTCATAAATAAAAATTAAGGCGATCGTAATTAAATTATTTTGATTTTTATAAAAATCTTATTTGTGAAATACAATGATTTATTCTCCCTATTGAGATTCCTTTTTAATTTCCATCTTATATTTGTTTCCTTTCCCCCGATTTAATTACCCTACTGTGGGGATCACGAATCCTTCATTCTAATGTGCTGATCCAACCCATTAACCCTATTCGAGCCCAGATCGCGGCCCACATTACTCTCTCTTTCTGGTTCCACTGTATATGTCTTTGGCCCTGATGATCCGTTAGTTTTACAAGGTATGATTTTTTTTAATGGCCAACAAATCAATTTGGGGAACCCGCTGAAAAACGAAGTACTCCCAGAGTAACCCGAGTCATCCACCACCCCCGGGAAAACCTGGTAACACACCCGCTCGTAGGCACGACGATGAAATTACTGGTAAAACCCGTTTGGCTCAAGGATCGAACCCATGTTTCCCTGGGTCTCCTATCATTACCCACCAGTGCCTCACTCCTTTTTTTGCACCAAATGGGAATTGAACTTGAGTCTTCACAGAGAACTCAAGTCCTCTACCACTTGAACTCAAGTTCGGATATGATAAACAAGCTTCCGTCACGCATAATAGAAACCATCTTATGTCCTCTACCATTTAAAGAGGCTGCAAGGACAAGTATCATGTGTATAATACAGTACATGAGAGCTTATTTAGGAGCTAAGTATGCGAACGTATCACAATAGTATCAAAATTAGTAATAACAAAATATTCACAGCAATCATGCCAATAATATTGAACTATATTATCAGTTAACAGGTTGTCCATTTGGTCCTTGTTTACCACCACTATTAACGGTTTTACCATCCTAAATATGCTTCCTGGACCTTCCAGCAAAGTTTAAAATCAGCATTACTAATAAGGGTGTTAAACAAGTTGTATTTGTGGGTTGGTGGGCTGAACTCGAACACGACACAAACCAAAAAGCGTGTTGGACACAAGAATCCGAACACGGCACAAATATTTGGGTTGACACCAAAACGATATTATTTTGCATATTAATACTCCAAAATTAGTAATTAAAAGAATAAAAAGGAACAATATGAATACTTTTAAATGATGTCATTTTTTCTTTTTAGTTTTAAAATTTTGACAAAAATGGCCAGTAATCTTAAGTTACGACATAAAAACATTATTCTAATAAAAAAACTAGGTTTAAAGGGTCAACCCGTGAACCCAACATGTCAAGCCGAAACCGACCAAAATCATTTAGACTAAACCAAAGCCATGTTTTGTATTATGTCCGTGCTGTATTCGAGATTTACACCCTAATTATTAATAAAACTTAGAAATCTTTAATCTTGGATTAGATATAATAATGTTGATACCTACATGGCTTATAACTAGAGATGCTGATCTTAAATAGTCTGCAAAGTTTTAGGAGAAAGTAAAGTAATCCATCTTAAAAATTACGTTAAAGCGTAGACGAACTCGAATTATACTGACACTTACATATAAAATAAAAAACCTATGAAATTAGTTTTAGGGTAAACTCGAAACTTTAGAAACTTGAGTGGTTCAAAATAACATTTACAAAGTTAAAGGGTTACATTTGGCATTATAGCGAAAGTTGAGGGTGTCAAAGCTAACGTTGGAGTAGAATGGGACAGTGACAAAGCCACCCCCATTGTTTTTAAAATGACATTTACAAAGATAAAAGATACTTTTGATATTATAGCAAAAGTTAAGGTGCCAAAGCTAAAGTTTTACTACAGACCTTTGTTTTTTAAGTTAATATATAAAATCAATTGAGATGAATTTGTATCATACTAGGGTTATCCGCTGCTCGTGTTGCGAGTCGCTAAACCGAATATTTCTTAGTTTTGAAACATGTGCGTATGTATTTTGGTTACTTGTACATCGAGTCAACCAATTGAGCCAAAACACTATCGTAGTTATGCTAAAAACTAAAATAATGGCAAGCCTGCAATTTTGAGCAGAGAGGCAAAATAGTAATTTGTCAGCGAGTGCTAGACAGTTGCTTGACACACTACTATCGTTTTGAAAAAGAAAACTACAAATTTTTTATCTGGGACCAAAATCATAACTTTTAATATGGGGCAAAATCATAATTTTAAACTGCGGGCACATTTGTAATTTTTAGCTGGCGGCAAAATTATAATTTTGTTTTGAACTGAGGGCAAAACCATAATTTTGAAGTCAGGGCGAAACCGTAATTTTTGAAATTCATAATTTTTAGCTGGGGTAAAACCATAATTTTGTTTTGAACCGGTGGCAAAATCGTAATTTTGAGTTGGAGGCAAAATCATAATTTTATTTTCAACTTGTGCAAAAATGTAATTTTGAACTTAGTACGAATCGTAATGTTTGAAATGGAGTAAAATCATATTTTTTTTTAACTTAGGGCAAATTCTTAATTTTAAGACGGGGGTACAAACATAATTTTATTTTTAACTGAGGGGGGCAAAACCATAATTTGATTTTGAACTTGAGGCAAAAAAGTAATTTTGAACTCGGGGCGAAATCGTAATTTTTGAAATGGGGCAAATCTTTTTTGTGAGCTGAGGGCAAATTTGTAATTTTAAGCCAGTAGCAAAAACATAATTCTATTTTTAACTTGGTCCAAAAATGTAATTTTGAACTGAGGGCGAAATCATAACTTTTTGAAACGGGGCAACATCTTTTTTTTCTCCCTGTGTATTTAAAATAGTATAAAAATATAGGGGCCGTGAACTCACCTTTGTATTGCTCGGTGAGATTAGATTAAGTATATGAAATCTAGAGCAATCAACCACGCCCTACAATAGTTAGCACGGTTTATTAGGTTTTGCTTATGATTAACACGAAAGTCCTACACCTGTCTAGTAACTAGCACATGAACAAGTAATCACATGGCACTTATATTATATGGTTCCATAACCGTGTTCACAACCTTCCTACGGTATGATATATGCTATTTATAAAATTAACAAACAATCGTGGATATTAAAAATAGCAAGTTCAGTTCTTACACATTCATGTTTCATGCCTATCAAAAATCACTGAAACTAGGCTGTTTTGAGAGACTCGTTTAACCTATTTATAAGGCTGAAAAAATTATGATTTTTTTATGTGACGCACTCCTCGGAGGGGTTGGTCTTGTGTAAAAATTCCAAAGCCTAAATCTTTACCAATAATTCCATAAAAATTATTTATTAAGCAGCTATCAGATTCGTTAATTTCTGACTGCAGTTTACGGAAAAATTTATTTTAAAAATCCTCTACATTCAATTGGAGATTTTTGTGACCTTCTGAAACTATCTGCCAGAAAACGCAACCTAAACCTTCGATTCATAAAACATTCAATTTTCATGGAAAAAAATGCAATTCTATTGGGGTTGGAAAGGTATTTCCTGGAAGTACATCATGGACTCAAGAAACAACACTTTTTGTTAACTTTTAACCTGGTTACAACTGATTAAAGTCAGCTATAACGTTCTGGACAGATTCCGTTTCATCACCCAAACCCCACAAACGATTATCTAATGCACCCAACGACCTAAAATATTTAATCACAGCAGGTATCATACTAAATTAAATCATATCACAATTAGTTTATCACAACCATCAAGCATCTCAAACCCTAATCGAGATATATCTATCTATACATGCATAAAACTATTTCTAGGCATAACACTTGATTTTATGAACCCTAGCACCAAAAGTTATCCTCATGATTATCAAAGCACACACAAAAACACATCAATGCATACAAGAATTTCCAACCGAAACAACACCAAAACATAACTAACCTTGTGTAGATGGATGAGAGTGTTAAAGTGCAAGAGAGAGAGTAGCGAGAGAGAGAAGGAGCGGCGGTCCGGTCGATGGGGGGCTACCGTCGCCGGAGATGAGGAGTATTAGGGTTTGTTTTATTTGTGTTGTTCTCTACATACATGCATGAGTACATATAAAATAAGGGGCTGGGGCGGTTTGGGCTGCTTGGGCCGCAAGGGAGTGGGGGCGGTTTGGGGTTTCTTGGGCCGCAAGAGTGGGAAGACGGGTTGGGTTTCAATTGTTTTTTTATTTATTTAATCCTGTCGTGTAGAATAATATTATTATAACGTAAAGAAATGTCATAATTATAACGGTAAGACGCAGCGTCATAAATGTACGCTAACCTTAATGTTCGGGTTGTTACAGTTTCACTTTTTAACTTCATTAGTTATGGTGGTGTTAATATTTGTATGCTTTGTGGATGCTTAACAATCAGTTGTTACTTTGTATGTGTGTTTGAATGTCTGTGTTCCTCATTGATTATCACTTGGTTTCACTTTTTGTAACAGATGAGTGTGTGGTTTTATTGAAGTTGCAAGAGTGTATTTTCTAATCGCTGTATCACTTTATATGTTCAGTCTTTGTGCTCTAAAACCAATATGAAAAGTACTAATTTTGCAGCATAGTGTGTTTTCAATCAAACAAAATTATCAGTAAATATTTTAGTGATGGACATTTTCATCAAACTACCTCCAAGAATAATAGAAAACATCCTATGTCTTGTACCGATTCAAGAGGCAGCAAGGACAAGCATTTTCTCTAAGGAATGGAGGTACCATTGGACCAAAATTCCTAAACTTGTGTTTGATGAGGATGATTTTCAGGTTTCAAGTTAGACGGTACGGATGAGCCGTCTACTCTTGAGGAAACATGTAACAACATACAAAGTCAAAGGAAAGGGATAACCACAAGGTATAAACTTTTATATGCTATATATCAAGTTTTGTTAAAACATGAGGGTCCGATACATGAGTTCACCCTTTCTATGCAAACAGATAAGACATGCGTTGAAATTGACCATATAGTATCTTATCTGTCAAGTAACATGCAATGGATTGTACCGTCTTACACACTTATTTATAGAACTTGTAACCATCACTAAAAGCACTCTTCTACATCTCCTATCCAATTGTCCATTATTGAAGAGCTTGACTTTGGTAAGTTCTGCTTCTTGTATAATTATAATATTGATCCTTATGAGCTTTCATTATTTACCTTACTATTGTAAGTTGGTGCAGAATAGTGACGATGTTCAAGGTATTGATGAATTCACTATTACAAATTTGTTCGAGCGCTTCCCTATGGTTGAAAATCTGGCTACTTCGTTCTTGGCAGTTAGAGTAATAAGTTCATCTACATGGTATTATAATATTACTAATTTTACTGGGATCTTTTTGCTAATAATTAATCATTGTTTTGGCTATGGTTCAAGTGTTTCGCTCAACGTGGAGTTCCACATGTGCTTCCAACCGCATTAATTCACCTCAAATACGTATATATTGATTATTTGAGTTTCTTAGACAAATATGGGTTACCTTTCCTTCTTTTCTTGATTAGAATCTCCCCAAAGCTAGAGAAACTTAAGTTACAAGTGAACAATGTTTTGTATTCTATTTGACTTTTGTATACTTTATATATATTTTTGATCATCCATGGTTTGTTGAGCCCCATAAATGCCCTTCTACGCTGAAAGATTCAGATATTTGGTTGGAGCATTTCAACGTTTTAGAGATTTTCAATTTGAGCAACGAGAAGCTTGAGTTGCATCTCGTATAGTATATTGGCCAAGTCACCCATGCTAAAGAAAGTCAGGATGGTCATTTGGGAGGACGTTGACAAGGATGAAGGGTTGTTGATTACAGGATTTCTCTTATCATCACAAAGTGCATCACCCGTGGTAGATTTCTTTGTTGGAAAAGGAATTTAGCTACATATTGGCCTTTTAAATGCAATTAGATTCAAATGAATGCTATCCACTTAATGTCAACACTCAGGTAGAAAGATTGGCATGGGCTTTGTATAATGTTCGCTATTAAGGGTACATTTGTTTGTTGCAACAATAAATTTTGTGCCGTTGGTTTTGTTTTTTTTTCCTAAGTTTTAGGTATTGTAATCATGGCATAAGACAGAGGATGTTGGTATGATGATACTTCTCATTTTATGGAATAAGTTTTATGGTGCATAAGTCAATTGTTAGTAGGGGTGAGTTGAAAACCGACATAACAAATTAACCGACAAAACCGAATCAAAATGAAATCTGAACAACAATGCAATCTTGCAACCTTGTGAACGATGCCACATCTTTGTCCTTTAGTTATCCATCTGAGATGCTCTTTAAGAGTTTCTTTGATGTATGTTGAATATAGTAAGAATGGTTGTGTTCTGTGTTGTCTTGTATCACTTACATTCTAGTATTCCAACAAGTGTTTTTGCTCATTTGAAGGGCAGGTTGAGTGTTAGGTTTTTCATCATGCTTTAGCATGTGAATGTAACTCGAGGAGAAACCAAGGGGTTCACTTAATAAAATGATGCTTATTAAAAAGGTTCTGAGATCCATCATTGAAAGTTAATATCAAGTGTAACTAACTGTCCCTATATTCTTAGATAGGTCTGTCACTAGATAAAGATGTTAGAAAAAATGTGTATTATATTTGTTAAGAGTTAGATGAAAAATAAATAAAGAGGCGGGTGATAGGCTAACAATGAACTTCAATTTGTCACACTTAAACAAATCACGCTGACGTGAATGCAACTCAAGGGCCGAACCAAGAGGCAGCTTGAGTTGATACTAGGTCGACTTATTTATTATTTACTAGGTTAAAATTATGTGTTTTACACAGCTTTAATTAGTAAAACTTAATTTTATTATTGTAAGTTTATAATGTAAGTTAATGTATGTGGGATCATAAAATCCAAAAGAAAAATATAAGAATCACAACTTTTAAATTTAGAAAATAGAAACCAAACAATGGTTAATAAAATTTTATTATAAAAAATGGTAAAATTTAAATAATAAAAACGTGCTAGTTTGACGAAAACAAAATAAAATGGTTGAAGGTGTTGACTTTTCATTAATATATATTTTTGTTAAACTTTAAAGAAATTTCTGTCTTTGTACATGTTACACACTACGAACTTATGCAGGTAGTGCAGTTTAGTTTAGATAAACAATAAAATGCCAGTCGTTTCACCTTTCTTTCAAGTTTCTTAATAAGAATTTCATTTAGCAAGCTTTAGCTTTTCCATTGTAAATAAAGTTTATTTTGAGATAGTGGATTTTACACCATAAATCAACAAAAAAACAATACCAATAATAATACCAAACTACTAATAACAAAAAAACACAAACTTTCAACCATAAAATTAAAAAGGTTATAATGTATTTAATAAAAAAATGCTTCAAAAGAGTAGCAAGTAAAAGAATTGAGAAAATACTACATGAATTGGGAAAATATTGTAATTGATTGATGATAATAGAAAGGGGAAATATGTAAATATTCATTATATTAGTTCATTATGGGTATAATAGTCATTCTAATAGTAATTTTAATAAAAAGGGAAAATATGTAATAAATATGGGTTAGGGAGGAGAAATACGTAGTTGTATTTTCTGTTTAAGGAAATACGTAATAAGCCAGCTTAGCAGGGAGAAATACGTAAAAAAAAACTAAAGTGTATATTCGTATAACATAGGAATTCAAAAATTAATATTTAAATTAAAGTTAATGTAAAGGATAACTGTGAGAGAGTAATAAATGATAGTGACATATAAGATTCTTTAAATGCATTTATTATAAGTGGATGGTTCAAGTAAGAAAATTCTTGGTAAGAAAAAAAAACATGAAATCTTAACCAATAAGAATGACTCATTTTGTTTGTTATTAATATTTGTATTTAATGTTATTATAAGGGTATATTTGTAAACTTACATATATTATTAATAGCTAACTACATTAAATCTATAACTTACATACATGTGTAGGAGAAATATCAATATGTGTAGGATATGATAAAATTTGTTGTCCAAAAAGAATTAATGTGGTGAATGATAGTTTTTATAACTAATTACTTAGTTAAACATAATAATAAATAGGAAAATAGAAAAAACTGTATAATGTTTTACAATTTTAACATTTTTTCTTTTTCTTCTCATTTAAATCATCTTCTTAAACGAACCTCCCCATTTTCATATTTAATTCTATATGTGGTTATAATTTTAATAATATGTATCAGACTTCACTAGTAAAATTTTTAGTGCGTTGCGGTGGAATTTCGTTTGGCTACTCACATTTCAGCCGCTGGTTTTTCTTTACCAGCACCACCTCCACCGTCTCTCTTTCACACACACACAAACACATACACACACTTTCTCTACTTCACCCATATCAGTTTTTTCAACTCTTTGCCGTCGCCAACCAACACACAACACATGACCAAGGGGATTCTACCACCGCAACACCGTTACATAAACATTGTCATTGCTGGCCACCCAAACAGTCTATGTACTCTGTTATTACATCTAAGAACTACTCAACCAATAACAACCTTCATTCACCGGTTGCCACCCCGCCCCGCCGACTGCCACAATTATGTTTCCACCAATGCTATAACGCGCAACCTCTCTCTGTCTCTATCTGGCAAAAAGTCCCCACCGCAACTGAAACCATCACCGCCACCTAACACCTACATTTTCTTATTAGATGTGTCCCTGGGTTGTTTTTGGTCAATCAATGGTTTTGTTTTTTGTTAAAAAGAAAACGAAAAAAGGAGGCGTGGACCAATGACACAACCCCAACTCTAAAAACGGAGTAACCCTTCGTAGCGACATACAATTTAGTGAATTTACACATACTAACATACATGTGAAGGTTCGATCAACTTTGTCCAGTGGTAGCAGCCTCAATCGAAAAACCCGCAATTTCCCAATATTCGTTTGTTGCCTTGTTGGGCTTGGCAAGTTATTATATATACATCTAACCTAGTTATAACAACGCGTCAAAGTTTTCAAAGTAGTGTGAGACATGAATAAATTATAGGAATATAATGGTCTATCCAAGTTGTTGTGACTTTGCATCTAAAAGTCAATTGTAATTTTCTAACCTAGTTATATTCTTTTCTTAAAATACATGAGTCGCATTGTGGATAGTTCTTACGCTTTATACACGCAAAAATCACTTAATAGATTTTTCACTTCACATATAACATATCCTCTTCAAGATAATTTCACATACAATGTATAATATAAATCGCAAAATTCAAATACAATTTCTAATTTCATAATTCTAATTTTAACATACTATACTTTCCTTTTAATAAGGATTCATACTAATGATTAAAATTCCTATGTTTAAGGGTTTATTGTTTGTCTTTTATATAAAGAAAAAAAATGTAACTATAAGTTATTACATAAATTATATACGTTTGCTTATTAGTGATAAAAAAGTTTTTTATTTTATAAAGGTCCATTATAAGTTGTTTTTATATGATACTATCTATACCTTGTATTCTATATGCTATCACTTCTTTGCATCGATAATACCGAATAGAATGACTAAACCAAAGTTGTGGTTTATTGTCATTCTCATGAAAAAGAAAAAATATACTTCGATTTGACACCTAAAGTGCCATACTCATTATCAAGTACAAAAGAAATATTATATGACTCGGACATATAATTACTTCTCAATTGACATTATACGAGAGAAGTTTATTTATAAGGGAAATCGGATAAAACAAATTTTGTTTGTCAAACCTCAAATATACTCCTGAAATAGCAATATCATTTAAAGAGTATAAACGGTTTGAAACGACTGTATATCTATATGTTCGAGAAATAATGGAAAACTGTAAAAATTGTATTGTTTTACTCTGATTCATGAAGTGAATATATATTGATCATTGTAATCATGGGCATCATTGAGAAAATTGTAATGATGATCATATTAATAATAAGATTGGCCATTAGAAGTGCAACAATCATGTTAATAAGATATCAAACTATAAGAAATTATAAGATAGTCAAGCTAATAATGAGATGGAATATCAGTATTATAATGATAGTCATGATGAGATGGACCACCAAAAGTGGTAAACTAATGATTACATAACACGATGGTTTGAACTTTGAAGTCATAATACGTTCTTTCATATCTTATGTTTTGTATTACATACGTGCAAGTAATACATATACAATATTATAAACCATAAGTTTATGGATCTTAATTATATGTTGGCGTGACCGGTTAGATCACACCGAGCCAATGATGATGTGAAACTTAATGAATAAACAGAAGATTCTTCATGATAATTAAACATGTCATAGTTGCTCTCAACAAAAGTTAATTATGTCACACCCGCTCATAGGCGGAAGCGCACGGTGTGATCTGATTGGTTCTCATTGCATACAAAATAAGTGAACAAACTATATGAATAAAACATTCTCCATATGCCATTGCTGAAATTGGTTCAAATGCAACATAAGTTAAGTATATTGTTACAAGCCATTTAATTTGTCAAATTGTTAAGTAACCAAAATACAAGATTTTAAAATATAAGGTTTTGTCCTTTATTTCACCGCAAGTAGGCGGGATATGCCGGACAAATCCTTCAAAAGTGGCATTGGAGACTTGATGCCTGTTTCTTGATTTAACTGCTCGCAAAGATCCGCTAATTACCTGAAATACATGTTGAGTTGAAAATCAACAAAAGTTGGCGAGTTCATGTGTTTTAACTATATGAGTTGAATCCATAAAACGTGTAATGTATTTGTATCAAAACCCGGTATGTAAAGCGTCAATGAAATCGTTGATCATTAATGTTTTGCAAGGACATTAATATGTGTGACGACATAGGAAGCAATCCAAACCTAGACGATTTCTGTCGATTAACTTCGACTGGGACGACAAATGCACTCTTCTGTGTGGGTCCATGACCAAGAGTGGGGCTCGCCAACACCCGCTAGATCTAACCTTTGTACCGTGGTCTTAAATAAGATTAATGGTGCTTAAGTTCCACCCTATTCGCACATGATCTAAGTTGTTTCATTCCTGAGCTTATCATACCATTGAACATGTATTTCCCCCGATAGTTGTAAAACAGTAAAAAAAATTCAAGATGAAAAGGGGGACATGAACTCACAGCTTTACTTTCTGCTAAACTGATTAACTCGAATAGTTTTCTCTGGTTTCGTACCACAACCTACAAACACGTGAGGTTTTGTTAGACACTTCGGTCATTGAATGATTCTTGTTTCTTGTCTTAATTATTTATTAAGACTTGTTCAGTTTTGACTTTGTTTAGATATACATCTCAATGTATGATAACAATAGATATACTTCATTAAGTATATGTGTATCCTTGCAACGCATTTGTTGCTAGCACGGGCCCAGCCCGCTAGACTCCGTGCCTCGATGTGCGAAAAATACGTATGTGTTCCATGACACCTCATGGACGGGTTCCACCCGTTTTCCTCGACGACTCCATCGTCGGATATATTCCATATATACTTCTTCTTAATTATATATAATTCCTAGTTCGACGCGTCACTTAAAATATTATATTCTTAACTTGTATTATTTGTGTGCACCTCTTTATATATCATTTTGTTTACGATGGGTTTGTAAAAAAAATATTATATTTTTAACGTGTCTTGATATATATAATTACTTCATTGGTTTCATGGTTTACTTATCCATGTTAAATAATTGTCAAGTATTATACTTATATATTTCCCCCCAAGTATAGGTATACTTGTATTGTGTATTTGTGTATCCCTATTTGTATTCTCATGGTTAAGTACAATAATTGTATTAATATATTTTCACCAAGTATTAATGGTATATGTTGGCATGTATTTGTAAGTATAGGAATAGGTATATTTCCTTGTATTTATTTTCCCTATTTTTGTGTATTCTTAAATTATATAATTTTAAGATATATATTCAAGTTAGTAAATTATTATGCTTGGTAAGTGTATATATATCTAAAATAATATATTTTTGCGATTAGTTCTAGAAACCATATATTTTAGTTTCCACCAAACTTAATATATTTTAAGAAGGCTTTTGAAAGATATGTTTTTATTTACTTCGAAAATAATATGTTTTTAGTGCCAACGAAATACGATATAGTTTCTATATTTGTAAAAATATATATTTTGTCACGTGTTCGGTTTTGAAAATAATACTTACCAAGCTTCGATATATTACATATCTTTAGTCTATAGTTCATATATAGTCAAAATGTCCAATGTGTCCGTATTTGCTTCCATGTATGGTATTGGATAGGTATATATATGCTTTGTAATTATTTGTTTGTCAATTATTATGTATTTATTTGTATGATTTATTTTCAAGTTTCTAACTATATACATATGTAATAAAAATAACAAGCACATAAATTGTGATTCTTATTATCACTAAATATATATTTTTCCAAAAATATATAATATTTATGCCCATTTTTATCTTTATAAAAACCATGTCTTCTTGAACTTATATTTTATACAAAAACATGAGGATTTTTATACTTATGGTTTTTAAACAAGTTTACTTGTAAGAACTTTTAAAATCATATATTTTTCTAAGTGTTTACTTTTTATAAAATTTTTGCCATAGTTTCCCCTAGATTTAGGAGGTTTCCCAAGTTTTTAAAAACATGTGTTAAGCTTCAAAACTCATCAATTCACCCACCACAACTTCAACATTTATTCTTTAACCATATTTATGCATTTTTTATTTGATCACGATGAACATGAAACTTTACCAAAACATGTAGTCTTTTATTTTTATGATCAAGATGTTCATACTTCTTAAAAAATGGATTTAGTTACTATTATTCACTAACTTTGTTAAAATTCATTTTTAACAACTTACTTATATATATTTTTAGAAAAAAACATCACTAGTCACTTTAATGACACTTTCAAGATCATCCATTATGTTAAAACATATTCATCAAGCTCTTTATTATTTTTAACCATATGATCATCCAACATTTCAAGAATCTTACAAACTATTTTATCCACTTTAAAAAGCCCATTTATTATATATATCATGTTCATCACTTCTTTGATCATGGATCTTGTAAGATCCATGTGTATACTTGTTAGATCATGTTTTTAATCATCATCTAATAAGTTCACATATGATGGATATGATCCATGGCACAAAATAAACATCTACATCTTTATTACATCTTCAAGATGGCTTTGTTTCTTTTAGATTATGTTACTTGTTCTTATGTTCATCATTTTAAATTGATCACTTTGCATGGTGTAACTTATATATTATCAAAATATTAGTAACAAGATATCAAATCAAAGATTAGAAGGCTCACTACTAGCTCTTGTGGCTAGGAAAGTGGCAAGATGAACACTTGAAGAAGATGATGCAAAATAGGTGGATAAAAGCTCCCAAGAGAGGTCCTTCCACTTCCAAGACTTGTCACCTTCCTAACTATGCTTGATACACCCTTGGATCACCTTAGAACACCTTGAAAGTGGCTTGAAAACGGAGGTTGAATGTGGGTAGATGTGGCCGTAGGTATGGAGGTTTGTGGAGGTGGTTATGTTGCTTTGAAATGAATGAAGGAGAAGGTTAGAAATTTGTGATCTTTATGTTTAAACTTCCCACACAAGACCCCTCAAGTAATAACAATATACTTCCAACATGTTGATGATTAGGGGGACAAGAATGTCTGGAGAAAAGGGGGCCCCTCCAAACGGCCATAGATGTTAGGTTAACTTCTAACTGTGTTAGTTAATCTAGTTAAAGATCTAGTTAAGTTTAGGTTATGTTAAGTTAGGGTATTTAGGGTTTTAGGGTTTTTTATGCATTTTAAGGTATAAGGTGCCATACACTAGTTTAATATTGTAAAATAACATTAACTAGAAAAAAAAAGTTTATATTTTATGACTAGTTCGTGTTCGGTTGCTTATCGGGTGCTCGGTTCGTTAACGGGTCCTTAAACGGGAGTTTAAGCAACTTGTATGGAATTTAGGGATTTTAAATCGAAACAATGTTTTTAATGCTTTTAACTAGTTATATGTTGTTAAAATATCGTTAACTAGTTCATATGATGTTTCAGATTGTGTCCATGTGTTCGTTTCGTTGTCGGTTCGTTAGAACGTTAACTTAAAGACTTATGTGATACGATACGTTCTTGTGTCAAGCAATACTTTTAATGTCTTTTAAGCAATGCAGGATGTTTAACAATAATTCTGCATATTATTTAAGCTTGTATTTGCTGAATTTTTGCTGGATTTTGCTGAATTGTTGTTTAGTGTATAGTTCCGGTAGTTTTCAGTGCATGTATTTTTTTCAGAAAGTGTTAGCATTAATCATTGCTTTCCCACATGGGGTTTATTATACAGTTTGCATTGGACTCTTATCTAAGTCCTAAATCTGCAGTTTAACTGCGTACTGACACTGCGCTGTTGCAGCTAGGCTAATAGTCATTTTCGATGCACTGTTTCAGGCAGTTTTTAAATGATAACCACGAAACATATAATATGCATCATATAACATATTCAATGCACTTTATAGATTGATGTCGTGCAATTCAAGTAATTCAGTCATTTCGAAACACATATTTATATCGCATACTTTACTGTTTATTTGTACAAAAATTATCCAAAAGTGACAGTGGTCATATACTCCCCCCGTTAAAAAGAATTTCGTCCCGAAATTCGAGTTGAGTCATCCATTGCAGGATTCTTTTCGAATAGGTGGGGGTATTTCGTTTTGATTTGATCCTCACGTTCCCAAGTATACTCAGGTCCGTGTCTTGAGTTCCAACGAACTTTTACTAGCTTGATACGACTCCTCCTAGTTTTCTGGACTTTCCAGTCCATAACCTCAACAGGTTCTTCGGTAAATTGGAGTTTATCGTCTATATGAATCTCTTCCGCAGGGAAGATAACCGTTTCTTGCGTTGGGCTCTTCTTGAGATTTGACACATGGAAGGTGTCATGTACACTGCTAAGCTCATCAGGTAATTTCAACTTGTAGGCAACGGTACCAACCTTTGCCAAAATTTCAAATGGTCCGATGTACCGCGGATTTAGCTTCCCGCGTTTACCAAATCGGGCTACGCCCTTCCAAGGCGAGACTTTCAACAAAACTTTGTCTCCGACCTCAAAGGACAATGGTTTTCTTCTCTTGTCCGCGTAACTCTTTTGTCTGTCACGAGCCGCTTTGATACGGTCTCGGATTTGGAGTATCTTATCAGTAGTCTCTTGGACTAATTCGGGACCAATTAGCTGTTTGTCGCCAACTTCCGCCCAACATAGCGGAGAACGACACTTTCGACCGTAGAGAGCTTCGAACGGCGCGGTTTGTATGCTTGTGTGGTAACTATTGTTATAGGAAAACTCCACTAAGGGTAGATGAGTATCCCAATTGCCGCCTAAATCCAACACACATGCACGAAGCATGTCTTCAAGTGTTTGGATGGTTCGTTCACTCTGGCCGTCGGTTTGAGGATGAAAGGCCGTGCTTAGATCTAGTCGGGATCCAAATGCCTTTTGAAAGGATTGCCAGATTCTTGACACGAAGCGACCGTCCCCAGTCTGAGATGATAGAAATAGGCACTCCATGACGAGCCACTATTTCTCTAAGATATAGCTCGGCTAGCTTCTTTGTGTTGTCTTTTTCACGAATCAGTAGAAAATGCGTGGACTTTGTCAATCTATCTACTATTACCCAGATCATGTCGTGACCTCTTGAGAATCTGGGTAAATTTGTAATGAAGTCCATGGATATTTGTTCCCATTTCCACACGGGAATCTCGGGTTGTTGTAATAATCCCAAGGGCTTCTGGTACTCGGCCTTAACTTTTGCGCAGGTTAAACATTTACCGACATAGGTTGCGATGTCGCTCTTGAGGTTAGGCCACCAATAATATCCCTTCACATCTTGGTACATTTTATCCGAACCCAGATGGATTGAATATTTAGACTTGTGTGCCTCGTCCATCACTATTTCCCGAAGACCGCCAAAACATGGGACCCAAACTCGTCCTATAAGGTATAAAGTTCCATCTTCTCTTGGCACTAATTGATTCTCCATACCTCGGAGAAGTTCTGCCTTAATATTCTCTTCCTTGAGTGCTTCTACTTGCGCGTCATGAATCTGAGCAGTTAGGCTTGTTTGAATGGTCATCTCTAACGCTCGAACCTTCAAGGTTTTGACTCGTTCCTTACGGCTCAATGCATCTGCTACGACGTTCGCTTTGCCTGGATGGTACTTGATCTCGCAATCAGAATCATTTAACAGTTCAACCCAACGTCGCTGGCGCATATTCAATTCTTTCTGATTAAATATATTTTGCAGACTTTTGTGGTCCGTGAATATAATACACTGAGTACCATATAAATAATGTCGCCATATCTTCAAGGCGAATACCACCGCACCTAACTCAAGGTCGTGCGTGGTGTAGTTCTTTTCATGCACTTTTAGTTGTCGTGATGCATATGCGATGACTTTTTCACGTTGCATAAGCACGCAACCTAACCCTTGATGCGAAGCATCACAGTATACCACGAAATCATTGGTACCTTCAGGGAGTGAAAGGATTGGTGCATCACATAATTTATCTTTTAGGAGTTGAAATGCCTCCTTTTGTTTCTCTCCCCAATCGAACTTCCGGTCTTTCTGCGTGAGTGCGGTTTGTGGTTGAGAAACCTTGGAAAAATTCTCAATAAATCTCCGATAGTAACCCGCTAAACCCAAAAATTGTCGAACCTCGGTTGGCGTCTTAGGTGCTTCCCAATTCTTGATCGCTTCTATCTTTGATGGGTCTACATGAATACCTTTCTCATTCATGACATGCCCGAGAAATTTCACCTCACGAATCCAAAACTCACGTTTAGAAAATTTCGCATATAGTTTCTCTTTCTTCAACAGCTCCAAGATGCCCTCAAATGTTGCTCATGCTCGTCCTTCGAATTTGAATATATTAATATGTCGTTGATAAATACTATCACAAATTTGTCGAGATAGGGCTTGCACACTCGATTCATCAGGTCCATGAAAACCACCGGTGCGTTGGTCAGACCAAACGGCATAACGAGAAACTCATAGTGACCATAACGAGTTCTGAACGCCGTCTTCGGTATGCTCTCTTCCTGTATCCGCAACTGGTGATATCCAGACCTCAAGTCTATCTTGGAGTAGAAGCTCGATCCTTGTAGCTGGTCGAACAAGTCATCAATTCTTGGTAGTGGGTACCGATTCTTGATGGTGAGCTTATTCAACTCTCTGTAGTCTATGCACATCCTGAATGTTCCATCCTTTTTCTTCACAAATAAGACTGGAGCTCCCCAAGGCGAAAAACTTGGTCGAATGAATCCCTTATCCAACAACTCTTGAAGTTGTGTGGATAATTCCTGCATTTCTAACGGTGCTAGACGATATGGAGACTTGGCTACAGGTGCAGCTCCCGGTACCAAGTCGACGTGAAACTCGACCTGCCATTGTGGTGGTAACCCCGGCAAGTCCTCAGGGAAGACTTCAGGGTATTCCTTCACCATAGGAATATCTTCAAACTTAGGCTCCTCGGCCTTCTTGTCAACCACATGTGCTAGGAAGGCTATGCAACCTTTCCGTAAGCACGCTCTAGCGTTCATACAGTTAATGATCCGCAATGGTGTGTCGATTTTCTCTCCGTAAATAACAATGGTCTCCTCATTCGGTAGCGGTACGCGGATAACCTTCTCATGACACACGACTTCAGCTCGGTTATCAGACAGCCAATCCATACCGACTACTACGTCGAAGCTACCTAACTGAACTGGTAAGAGATCGATGTTGAACTTTTCTGACCCAGCTCCAACGAACATCCTTTAATGATATCCTTCGACTCAACTAATTTACCATTCGCCAACTCTATAGAATAAGGGGTGTCTAGTTTACTGGATTCTACACCCAATATATTTTTAAATTCCATGGAAATAAAGCTAAAATCAGCACCGGTATCAAATAATATGGATGCAAAATGATTGTTGATAGGGAACGTACCAGTGACCACGTTAGGGTCTCTGCGTGCATCCTTTGCCCCGATCACGAAAGCTCTCCCACGAGCTTGATTTCCCTTAGGGCAATCTTTCTTCCAATGATCTTTGCTTCCACAACCATAGCATCCAGTCTCTCGCCCAGCTCCATTCCCATTTCCAATACCAAGACCATTTCCGTTTCCACCCTTTCCTGTCGTCGCCCAACATATCTCAGAACGGTGGCCAACCCTGCCACACTTGTCACACTTAAAAACTCGACAAGCACCCAAATGGTGATACTTGTACTTGTCGCATTTAGGATAGGGGCCTTCATACTTCTTTGGGCCAGTGGTGGTAGTAGCTACGAAAACTCTCGCTTCTCGTGTCTGATTAGCCACCCTCCTTTTGTTCCCACTATTTGTTGGGATGGTTGGCGTGATTATTGTTGTTGTAGTTCGTCTGTGTACCCTTCTTGAAGTGGGAATATTTCCTTTTCCCATCGTTTGTCGATTCAACGTGCGATTCCTTCCTTTCTGCCCCTTTCACAAACAATTTCTTCATCCTTACCGCATCTTCTGTAAGACTAACCGCCAGTGTCACAGCCGAAGTAATAGTAGCAAGGCTCGATGCAGTTACCATACTACGGATTTCAGGCACCAAACCCCAGATGTAGCGCGCAATGCGCTTGAACTCCGGTGTCACCAGGTATGGTATCACACGAGATAGGTCATGGAAACGCTGAGTATAACCCACGATGTCAGCTCCATTCATAGACAAGTTACAGAACTCAGTTTCTAGCTTTTGCAGCTCAGCCCTTGAATTATAGTTTTCTCTCATTCTCTCCTTCAGACTTTCCCACGTCATTCCATATGCAATGTCATCACCCAGCGTTTGCACTTGTAAGTTCCACCAAGTAAGTGCTTCTTCCGTGAACAGACCCGTGATAAAAGTGACTTGCTGGTCTGGGGAGCATTTGCTCATTCGAAGTGTGGAATCTGTCTTCTCTGTCCAGCGTACAAAGGCCACGGCACCACCGGTGCCATCATAGTTCTGTGGCCTGCAGTCTAGAAACTACTTGTAGGTACACCCTGAAATATTCATAAACAGATTATGAATGAGCAAATAATGAAACGCACGAGTAGAATAAAAAGAATTATTTAAATTGTGATAACAACTGAATATTACTGTTCGCTTGGTTCCTATTGGAGGAACCGCCTTGTCCCTAACTTCCTGTTCCGCCAGTTCCACCACTTCCACCTGCTCCGCCCATTCCACCAGTTCCTACAGTATTACTTTCGTTTCAGTTGGCCTCATATTGGGCCAGGGCTTGGGATATTCTTTGTTCCAATAAGGCATTCAGTCCGGCCACGTTCCTAGGCATGGATTGGGCTTGGTTTACATTTCGTGTGTGAGTTGTTCTCTGTTTTGGTGGCATGATCTTTCAAGATAATATGGTAGCCAGGGTTAGACATTTATTTATTATATATTCTCTCAGTTGGTTATAATTTGTATTTATTCATACATATATATATATAAGCAAATAACCAAGCAAACAAGCAATAACACATAATAATTTTATAATATATATATAGACGAAAATAATAAAAAAACATATAAGTCGGCTCCGCGCAAACACCATGCATAGAAATCAATGCAACGCATCATAACAAAGACATCAAGTTTTTATATAATAAGACAACTTGTTACATGATCGTTTGCAAAGGAAACAATAATGTACTCGGGTTACACCACCCGGTCATACAAGTTTAATACATATAAAAACAAAATCTTCCTTCCACTTGCGATCTTCTTTCCTCGAGTTGCCTTTAAAACTTGACGTGCAAAAGTACCTGCAAATAAAGATCCTAGGGTGCTGGGGGGGATGGTGGTGGGGTAGGGGTGATAAGGCTACGGAGGTGGATAACCTCCTGCTCAAGCTCCCGCACACGGCGTAGAATGATGCCAATTTGCTGCTCGAGCATTAGGATACGAGCAGCGTGGCCATTGGATGGCATGGGAGGTGGTGTTGGAGGCATGATAACCGCCTGCCTCTCCAGGTTGCAGACCCTCTGACGTAGGGTCTGGATCTGATGCTCCAGGGAGCGGATCCAGCTATCTGTGGAGAAAGGGTCATAGTGGTGGGGATGATAAGGGTCGGATGTGGGCATAACGTGTGGCGGTGAGAGTGGGGTAGGGCTTGTCGGCACCCGGGATGGTTCTGCCTCAAAACATGGGGATGGGGGTATATAGGATGGTCCAGAAAAAGGTGGGTGACGGGAGCCAAAAGCCTCCTGGTATGGGATCGATCTGGTCCGAGCAATGCCTCCTACGGGCCTAGACATGGGGGTGGTACTCTCAGTGGAGGGCGTGGGGGTACGAATGGGTGTATGGGTGGGGACGGGTGTAGGTGTCGAGGTAGCGATGAGTGGGGTGTCGAAGCTGCTGTCAGTGGCGTCCGCCCAAAGTTCGGCTCGGCGGATAGCAGCTGAGGACGCGCGGTCGCTCTCATCTGATGATGAGATGGCCGCGACGGAGACGATGGGGGAGGAAACCTCTAAAATAGCGATGTCGAGCACCTCTCCATCACCAAGGTCCTCATCAAAATGGTCAACGTGAAATATCAGGACCTCGTCCTCGTCATCTGATATCTCAATAACAGGTGGCCATGCAGCAAGAGGGATGGCGTCAATCGGCAGAATCTCTACAATGTGCTCACCCTCCGGGTGACCTATGATGATCTGCTGGTGGTGCTGGGGAAGCAAGGCTAATACATCGTCCACTAGAGGGATGTCTGCCTCTGCTATGAAGTTGGGGTCCTCCTCCGGCTCCGACTCGCTATTTGATGAGATGTAGTGAATGATGGGTCCAAGCTCACCGTCTGAGTCGACCGCCATGGGGTCATGATTGTCGTAAACCCCGCTTTCTGCTGAAGACATAGTGACCTGGAAAAAGGATTCGTACCACATGTATAATTAATTGTTATATATATATATATATATATATATATATATTACACAAAATGCAGGCATCACATATTTTCAGTTTTAAGTTGTGCTATTTGTTTTGAGTGAATCAACTTAGTGTTATGTGTCTATCCTTTGTATAGTAAGTCCCATAATATCCTTGCATTATTTTGTAAAATGAATTTATGTAGTGGATCTTTTGAAATAGTTATGCAATGAAAACCCTTTGTTGATGAAAAATTGTTTTCATGAGAGGATCCTAGTGATTGTAGACTACACTCGAGAAGGAATCCTGGTTCACTACAATCGAAGCTCTGATACCAATCTATCACACCCGCTCATAGGCGGAAGCGCACGGTGTGATCTGATTGGTTCTCATTGCATACAACATAAATGAACAAACTCTAAAAACATTCTCCATATGCCATTGCTGAAATTGGTTCAAACGCAACATAAGTTAAGTATATTGTTACAAGCCATTTAATTTGTCAAATTGTTAAGTAACAAAAATACAAGATTTTAAAATATAAGGTTTTGTCCTTTATATCACCGCAAGTAGGCGGGATATACCAGACAAATCCTTCAAAAGTGGCATTGTTGTTTCTTGATTTAACTGCTCGCAAAGATCCGCTAATTACCTGAAATACATGTTGAGTTGAAAATCAACAAAAGTTGGCGAGTTCATGTGTTTTAACTGTATGAGTTGAATCCATAAAACGTGTAATGTATTTATATCAAAACCCGGTATGTAAAGCGTCAATGAAATCGTTGATCATTAATGTTTTGCAAGGACATTAATATGTGTGACGACATAGGAAGCAATCCAAACCTAGACGATTTCTGTCGATTAACTTCGACTGGGACGACAAATGCACTCTTCTGTGTGGGTCCATGACCAAGAGTGGGGCTCGCCAACACCCGCTAGATCTAACCTTTGTACCGTGGTCTTAAATAAGATTAATGGTGCTTAAGTTCCACCCTATTCGCACATGATCTAAGTTGTTTCATTCCTGAGCTTATCATACCATTGAACATGTATTTCCCCCGATAGTTGTAAAACAGTAAAAAAAATTCAAGATGAAAAGGGGGACATGAACTCACAGCTTTACTTTCTGCTAAACTGATTAACTCGAATAGTTTTCTCTGGTTTCGTACCACAACCTACAAACACGTGAGGTTTTGTTAGACACTTCGGTCATTGAATGATTCTTGTTTCTTGTTTCTTGTCTTAATTATTTATTAAGACTTGTTCAGTTTTGACTTTGTTTAGATATACATCTCAATGTATGATAACAATAGATATACTTCATTAAGTATATGTGTATCCTTGCAACGCATTTGTTGCTAGCACGGGCCCAGCCCGCTAGACTCCGTGCCTCGATGTGCGAAAAATACGTATGTTTTCCATGACACCTCATGGACGGGTTCCACCCGTTTTCCTCGACGACTCCATCGTCGGATATATTCCATATATACTTCTTCTTAATTATATATAATTCCAAGTTCGACGCGTCACTTAAAATATTATATTCTTAACTTGTATTATTTGTATGCACCTCTTTATATATATCATTTTGTTTACGATGGGTTTGTAAAAAAAATAATATATTTTTAACGTGTCTTGATATATATAATTACTTCATTGGTTTCATGGTTTACTTATCCATGTTAAATAATTGTCAAGTATTATACTTATATATTTCCCCCCAAGTATAGGTATACTTGTATTGTGTATTTGTGTATCCCTATTTGTATTCTCATGGTTAAGTACAATAATTGTATAAATATATTTTCACCAAGTATTAATGGTATATGTTGGCATGTATTTGTAAGTATAGGAATACGTATATTTTCTTGTATTTATTTCCCCTATTTTTTGTATTCTTAAATTATATAATTTTAAGATATATATTCAAGTTAGTATATTATTATGCTTGGTAAGTGTATATATATCCAAAATAATATATTTTTGCGATTAGTTCTAGAAACCATATATTTTAGTTTCCACCAAACTTAATATATTTTAAGAAGGCTTTTGAAAGATATGTTTTTATTTACTTTGAAAATAATATGTTTTTAGTGCCAACGAAATACGATATAGTTTCTATATTTGTAAAAATATATATTTTGTCACGTGTTCGGTTTTGAAAATAATACTTACCAAGGTTCGATATATTACATATCTTTAGTCTATTGTTCATATATAGTCAAAATATCCAATGTGTCCGTATTTGCTTCCATGTATGGTATTGGATAGGTATATATATGCTTTGTAATTATTTGTTTGTCAATTATTATGTATTTATTTGTATGATTTATTTTCAAGTTCCTAACTATATACATATGTAATAAAAATAACAAGCACATAAATTGTGATTCTTATTATCACTAAATATATATTTTTTCCAAAATCTATATATTTATGCCCATTTTTATCTTTATAAAAACCATGTCTTCTTGAACTTATATTTTATACAAAAACATGGGGATTTTTATACTTATGGTTTTTAAACAAGTTTACTTGTAAGAACTTTTAAATCATATATTTTTCTAAGTGTTTACTTTTAATAAAATTTTTGCCATTGTTTCCCCTAGATTTAGGAGGTTTTCTATGTTTTTAAAAACATGTGTTAAGCTTCAAAACTCATCAATTCACCCACCACAACTTCAACAATTATTCTTTAACCATATTTATGCATTTTTTATTTGATCATGATGAACATGAAACTTTACCAAAACATGTAGTCTTTTATTTTTATGATCAAGATGTCCATACTTCTTCAAAAATGGATTTAGTTACTATTATTCACTAACTTTGTTAAAATTAATTTTAACAACTTACTTATATATATTTTTAGAAAAAACATCACTAGTCACTTTAATGACACTTTCAAGATCATCCATTATGTTAAAACATATTATCAAGCTCTTTATTATTTTTAACCATATGATCATCCAACATTTCAAGAATCTTACAAACTATTTTATCCACTTTAGAAAGTCCATTTATTATATATATCATGTTCATCACTTCTTTGATCATGGATCTTGTAAGATCCATGTGTATACTTGTTAGATCATGTTTTTAATCATCATCTAACAAGTTCACATATGATGGATATGATCCATGGCACAAAATAAACATCTACATCTTTATTACATCTTTTTAAATTGATCACTTTGCATGGTGTAACTTATATATTATCAAAATATTAGTAACAAGATATCAAATCAAAGATTAGAAGGCTCACTACTAGCTCTTGTGGCTAGGGAAGTGGCAAGATGAACACTTGAAGAAGATGATGCAAAATAGGTGGATAAAAGCTCCCAAGAGAGGTCCTTCCACTTCCAAGACTTGTCACCTTCCTAACTATGCTTGATACACCCTTGGATCACCTTAGAACACCTTGAAAGTGGCTTGAAAACGGAGGTTGAATGTGGGTAGATGTGGCCGTAGGTATGGAGGTTTGTGGAGGTGGTTATGTTGCTTTGAAATGAATGAAGGAGAAGGCTATAAATTTGTGATCTTTATGTTTAAACTTCCCACACAAGACCCCTCAAGTAATAACAATATATTTCCAACATGTTGATGATTAGGGGGAAAAGAATGTTTGGAGAAAAGGGGGCCCTCCAAACGGCCATAGATGTTAGGTTAAGTTCTAACTATGTTAGTTAATCTAGTTAAGTTTAGGTTATGTTAAGTTAGTGTATTTAGGGTTTTAGGGGTTTTTTATGCATTTTAAGGTATAAGGTGCCATACACTAGTTTAATATTGTAAAATAACATTAACTAGAAAAAAAAGTTTATATTTTATGACTAGTTCGTGTTCGGTTGCTTAACGGGTGCTCGGTTCGTTAACGGGTCCTTAAACGGGAGTTTAAGCAACTTGTATGGAATTTAGGGATTTTAAATCGAAACAATGTTTTTAATGCTTTTAACTAGTTATATGTTGTTAAAATATCGTTAACTAGTTCATATGATGTTTCAGATTGTGTCCGGGTGTTTGTTTCGTTGTCAGTTCGTTAGAATGTTAACTTTCAAGACTTATGTGATATGATACGTTCTTGTGTCAAGCAATACTTTTAATGTCTTTTAAGCAATGCAGGATGTTTAACAATAATTCTGCATATTATTTAAGCTTGTATTTGCTGATTTTTTGCTGGATTTTGCTGAATTGCTTTTTCGTGTATAGTTCTGGTAGTTTTCAGTGCATGTATTGTTTTCAGAAAGTGTTAGCATTAATCCTTGATTTCCCACATGGGGTTTATTATACAGTTTGCATTGGACTCTCATCTAAGTCCTAAATCTGCAGTTTAACTGCGTACTGACACTGCGCTGTCGCAGCTAGGCTAATAGTCATTTCCGATGCACTGTTTCAGGCAGTTTTTAAATGATAACCACTAAACATATAATATGCATTATATAACATATTCAATGCACTTTCTAGATTGATTTCATGCAATCAAGTAGTTCATTCATTTCGAAACACATATTTATATCGCATACTTTACTGTTTATTTGTACAAAAATTATCCAAAAGTGACAGTTGTGACAAATTATTTACCAACCAAAGTAGGATGTGAATCCCTAAAATATTATGGAATGAATGAAGGATGTATATATCCAAATATGATACCGTTTAGTGTTTTTAAATCGATGCAGCATCTAAATGGTTATCAAATTTACAACTTGAAGTTGTGTGTAGCTTAGTTAATGAGATAGCAAGCATATTATTCCATATTATCATATATATGGTGGTTATAACATTGAATTGAGGTATCCATGTTATCAATGATCATTGGAATAAGTATTAAACTTTCTAAATGCTTAAGACGCAAATTGTTTTTGTTGAAGACGATGATCAAACGTCTACAAATTGATTGCAAAGCCAATAATCAAGAGAGCAAAAGTTCATATTTGAGCACATGTGATTTTACATGCGGTAACATTATTTCACATCAAGCCAACAAGTTGTAATAGTTTCTCCCCATTATAGTTGGTTTTGGTCAGGAACCAAATATTTCCAATCAAACCTTTTATTGTGCGGTATACATTGGAATTGATCCACCACAACGCATAAAGATTGAAACTCAAATAATGTTGGGAATATATGTTGGGTGAAAATACTATTTATGATTACATACTTAGAGCAATTAAAGAGAAATTTATTTATGGCTCGTTAGATCTTAATTTGAGTAAATTAACATTCCCAACTTTAGGGGGAGATTAATGGTGGTTGAAAAAGGAATTGGTATGCATGAATTATCATTGATCCTCAAACTAAATTGTGTGAACAAGAAGTTCAAAAGATAATTCGTTACCTAGATTAAAGAATCAATCACCAGACATGTTAACTGACCTAAATACAGTGACTAAGTAAGTCACGTAGTCAACTGCTATTGCTCCAATTAAGTTAATTGTCCTAGTAGGGCAAACCATAAATTAATGTGTTTATTGCACGCCTGAAGCGTGGTAGACTAGTCGATTCCAAGAAAATAAAAGTTCCTTGAAAAATTAGAGCAAGTAATGAAGAAGATGGTCAAGTCGAGGTTATAGTAAAAAAAAGGTTTCTTGAAGAGACATTAGACATGATGGTTCTGGAAGAACCTCAAGTACCTGAAAATAAAGAGCTCTTAGTAAATTATATCATGTCTAGAAGTGTATGGAATCAAAACAAATTCGACGTCGTTATACTTTTGAATATATAGCGCTTGAAAAGATGAAATGACGAGGATCAAGATTTAAAATATGCCTATGAATAAATATAAAGAAATGATTGGCCATAATGGAACGAGACAAATGAGGCATGGTTGAATTCTCTATTGAAATGGAAAGCTTATGTGCCAGTAGTCCATAAAAAAGTTGTAAAATATATTTAATATAATTAGGTCTTTTATATGGATCAACAATTGATGGCACAAGGATTCCGCAAAGACCTATGATTAATTATGAGGAGACGTATTCTCCAGTGGTGGATGCAATAGCTTTCCAACATTTAATAAGTCTGGTAATATAAAGAGAGAATTGATATGCGTCTTATAAATGTTACGTATCATTTAGATACTACAGTTTACATGCAAGTCCTTGAAGGATTTAAATTATGTAATTCATGTAAAGTAAGTTCTCGTGAAAAATATGATCGTTGTATACAGATTCATTTTTGAATACGATTGAACTCCTGATGAGTTTCTTAAAGCAATCGAGTTCTTTAAAGGTGAATCAAAACATCTTAATGATGTAACTCTTGTGCACCAATAAACATACATTGAAAACTTGTACCCAGTGATTGTGATATCTCAATAAATAGTGTACACGCATGGTACATATGGATTTTGAAGATAAAAGCAAGTGTTCATGACATTCTTACATGATATAGATATCTATGTGTTAAATAGGCAAATTTATATAGCAAAACTCCTGAAGAATGAAAGCACATGCCTATATGGATAAGATGGAACGATTCCCTCATGGATTGATAATGCTAGAAGCATTGATGTCAAAACCTCAAGAACATAGTATATGAACTTGACAAAATATCTGTGGACTAAATAGTCGAGTCAAATATGATATAATTGACTCACCAGTGAGCTCGAAAATGAGAAATACATATGGCGAAGTTGGTCCATTTGTTTTCATTAAGAACGATATGAGGTTTACAAGTATTGCAATATATGTTGATGATGCCATTGAATCTCCCGAAGAGATAAAAAAGAGAGCTCAAATATTTAAGCAAGAATTTGAAAATGAAATACAATATTGCAAATTTATGGCTCGATACGTAGGACATACGTTTATTTTATAATCCATCAATCATAATATATCTAGAAAATGTTGGACATTTTCATATGGACAAAACTTTTGGTGTAAGTACATTTAATGATGTTTAAATATTTGATATAGATAAAAATGACTTTTGTCATCTTCTATCAAAGAAGCAAAGATCCTTGGTCATGAAGTACCATAATTTAATACAAATTGTATTAATATATCTTGCTAGCTATACACGAACATATACCATTAAATTCAGTGGCAAGATTTAACTCGTATACGACAAGGAGATAGTGTAACGAGTAAAACATTTATTTTCTATACCCTTAAGGTACGAAAGGTATGGGTTCATATTTTACTAACCCATCAACAAGTTTGGTTAATTTTGTAAATGCAGGGATTATAACAAAACACATTCATGGATCTTATGGTATCTACTCAAAAAAGGAGGTAATTAAAGTTTTACATGAAGATCATACATCAAGTTCATTAATAGATTGCACATCAAGCGACAAATCACTCACTACAAAGTTTTTCAACAACTTTCATAGAAGATTGACACTTGTTACTTGAAATGATACATATTATATTGAGGGGAGTTTTACATAAATTGCACTCTTTACCCTTCACTAAGTTTTATCCAATTAGATTTTCTTATTAAGGGTTTTTTGAGACAACGTACCTGATCCGGAAGTATCAGGGGGAGACAATGCGCGTTGCACTCTTAGCTGAGGTTTTGTCCCATTGAGTTTTCCTATCAAGGTTTTTAATAAGTCAACATCATTAAGCGTATTAAAGAATAGTATTCCATCAAGTGGATAGTCAGGGGGAGTGTTATGAATGCATCCATTATGTAGTGACTTTCCAAATGTATAACCCCTATCTATGAATGCATCCATTATATAGTGACTTTCCACATGTATAACCCTTTTCTCTTATTTACTATTGTACTAATGTGAGTGCCTATATATAATGGCATTTGTATATGATGTTAGATCAATGAATAAGAATTCTCCATGTTCTATTCTCTACATGATTTCATAGTCTAGCTCTCATGTTTATATACATATATATTAGTTGCTAATAGACCGTTGTTTCACAACAGATTTAACAATTTGTGTAAGATACATACTTGCATTAATTAGCACCTTATGAACACTAAGATTCAAGTCAGATGAAGTTTGTAATGTACATTCTCAAAGTTTGTTTCCAACAAAAAGGGAACACAATTTGCTGAATGATCATTAGTCTCGTGTGAACATGATATAGTAATTTATTTAAGATACATGCATAAAATGGTAATAAAGTATTGAACAATAACCGGTATTTTTAAAAATTTACGTGGAAAGACATTTAAATAATCAAAAATGATTTTAAGAAAATATATTTTAGGCTCTTCATCTAAATTTCGATTCCTATATAAAGGGTATACACATTGCATAATGCATCTAAACACATACAATAGTCACTCCGAAAAACCAATCTAAAAGCTTGAGAAAATGAAACAAGAAACCATTGTTGTGATAGTTGGAGCAGGACCTGCTGGCATTGCAACATCAGCATGTCTCAATCTTCTTTCAATCCCAAATATTGTTCTTGAAAGGGAAGATTGTTATGCATCTTTATGGCAAAAGAAGGCTTATGATCGTTTAAAGCTTCACTTAGCCAAAAACTTTTGCCAACTTCCTCATATGCCATTTCCTTTGTCCGCACCCACATTTGTACCAAAAAATATGTTTGATGAATACTTGAAAAACTATGTTTATCATTTTAATGTAGACCCATTGTACCAATGTAGTGTCGAGAGTGCATGGTATGACAAGAGTGCACAAAAATGGGTGGTTACCGCCAAAGATAATGTTTCGGGTTTGGTTGAGGAGTATGTAAGTGAGTTTCTTGTGGTGGCAACCGGTGAGAATAGCGAAGGCTTTATTCCTAATGTTTATGGCTTAGATACCTTCAAAGGGTTAGCCATCCACTCCAGTGAGTATGAAAATGGAAAGAAATTTGGAGGCAAGGATGTGCTTGTTGTTGGTGCCGGAAATTCTGGGATGGAAATTGCATATGATTTGTGCAATTGGGGTGCTCAAACATCAGTTGTTGTTCGTAGCCCGGTAAACAACTAAATGTTCTCCCGCGTGTTATTAGAATTTGAAAAAGTGGTGTATTAAATTTAGAAAAACGTATTTGGTATATTTTAACATTCTGCTTTTTTATGTTGTGGCAGATACATGTGCTTACCAAGGAGTTAGTGCAACTTGGAATGTACTTTTTAAAATATATTCGGTGCACTTTTGTGGATAAGATGGTTTTAATGTTAAGTAAGTTGTTGTATGGAGATCTTGGGAGATTTGGAATACGAAGGCCACTTAAAGGACCATTCTTGCTTAAAAAAGAAACTGGGAGATCACCTGTCATTGATGTTGGAACAATTTCAAAGATCAAAACAGGAGACATTAAGGTAAACATTGTGATAATGTTTTCATATCAAATCAAATGACTTCTAAACAACAAATACTAATTGCATAATCTTCTTTGTGTGTCTTAAGGTTGTGACATCAATTAAAGATATACAAGGTGATATTATCAAATTTACAAATGGTCAAGAGAGGCAATTTGATGCGATTGTCCTTGCTACTGGTTTAAAATCACCGTACGGAAATGGCTTAAGGCAATTGAAGTTACTACATTCTATGCAGTAGCTTAACCTTTTGTATTTTTTATTAATCTTAATGTTCTCTTTTTTGTTTGTCTAATTTAGGAGGATGGAGGTCTGTTTAATGAGAAAGGAATGCCAAAACACAAAAAGCCCTAATCATTGGAAAGGAGAAAATGGTCTTTATTGTGTTGGATTTGCTAGTTCTGGATTATTTGGCATATCAAATGATGCTAAGAATATTGCTAATGATATCTCTAGTATTTTTGATGGGAACTAAGCTTGTATCATAAAATATGTGATAGTTTAGTGGCTTTATGATCTAAATGTTTAATTCCTTTAATCATGCATTAATATCATTGGATGCTTTTTTTATTTGTTACATTTATTGATATTAAGTTTTTTTTCCATATTTACATACACTGTCTATTGATATTAAGTTTTTTTTTCATACTTACATACACGGTCAAGGATATGATCTATTCATTCAAATTTATTATCACTTATTGAATGATCAATTATATTTAGTGTTCACATTACCAATACTAGTATTGGGCTACCCGTGCATTACGGCGGAGTCGACAAATTACATAGTTGTACTTGGTTGATTGTTTTGTTTTATGTTAGGTTATAATAACAATTTACAACATTATACTTGTTTTCCTTTAGTTTATCTCTAAAGTTGTAAATCAATGGGATTCAACGCTTATGTGATAATCAAAAAAATGGTTATACAACCGAAACCGGTAAAAAACCGGTTTGACCGTTTACGGGGCGGTTACACATGTTGTTGATTAGGCGGTTATAAAACCGGTTATAAAAAAGGGTTAAAAAACCGATTTACAAAAAAAATCGGTTAACTGGTAGCGTATTCTAAAACGGTACCAGTTTAACCTGTTAAAAAAATTGCCCAGCCTGTACAACTGTCATATGACCGTTTGGACCATGTTGTTACCCTTTTTTGGGTTTTTTTGCCTAGAAACCATCTCCAACCATAAAAGGTGGTGGGTGTGTTTAGGTTCAATCATACCGCTCTCTAAATCTCAAAAAACTCTTAAAAACGCTCACCATTTTGTTTGATAATTCTAAAAAAAAGTATGGCAAGCTCTAGTGCTCATGATTCGGTCAATGTTTGCGAGTCTACAACCAACACGGTGGTTCATGTTCTTCCAACGAAGCGCAACCCCGGAATTTGGTTGTGCAAGATGGCCAATGGGAAAAAAGCATGTTGTCATCATTGTCATGGTTTTTACGCTAAAGGAGCAAACACCACCTTGAGACAACACATCGAAAAACCGTTTTCCAAGGCGTTGAAACAACAAGCCGCTAGTGGTCAAGCTTCCATGGCAAGTGAAGACGCTTCTTTGTTCGTCTACAATTACGATATAGCTAGGATGGAAATGGCGAAGTTTGTAATCTAAGAAAGTTTGCCAAGAAAGCTTGTCGTTCAACCATTTCGACAACCAACGCTACACAAAGATGGTATAAAGGACTCTCCAACCACGATACACCCATGTAAGTCGTGCTACTCTTAGGAGGGCTTGTTTAAAATTGTGGAAAAATACTAAACAATAATTAATTTCTTATTTTGAACAATTAGAAACCGGTGTTAACTTGACTAGCGACGTTTGGTCCGCACCGCATGGTTCATACGACTCATATATTTGTGTCACCGCCCATTGGATTGAACCGGCGTTACGTGGCAAATGATTAAATGCATGAATTTTTTTAAATTATTTGATTACCCTCACACCAATGAAGCTATATATAAAGCAATCGACAAATGTATTACAACATACAAATTGGAAAAAAAAAAGATTTTTTCAATATCTTTTGACAACGCCTCAAGCAATATGGTTTCGGTAATGCATTTAAAATTAAAATACAAACCGATTGGTGAGGGTATTTTTTTCCATAGCCGATGTATTGCACACATCATAAATTTGGCCGTTCAAGACGGTTTAAAGGTTATTGAACCACAAAAATAAGCTTTCAAAAAAAGTTACGTCATATATATAGTCACACACATAGACATTCAAAATATATAAAAATGTGTAAGGAATCGGGTCAAATATGCTTAGGGCCCAATTGGGACATTGCTCATAAATGGAACTCGACTTGGACCATGTTTGAAAAAGCTATTTTGTAAAAAGAAAGTTTAATAGAATTTCATAACTCTTTGTCTAGTCGTAGAAAGGTTTCGCCTTACCACACATCGGGTTGAGCTACTATTGAAACGGTTACACAATGCTTCAAGTTTTCAAAACATCAACATTGATTTTATCTGTGGTTTATTATCCAACAAGTTCATTGGTGCTTCACAATTTGTTTAAAATGTGTTTAAAATTAAACGAAATGTAGGTTTGAGGTAGACCATAGTATACGAGGACAAGGTCGAAGCCGAATTGACTACCCAATGACCGACGAAGAAGCCACATTGGATGACTTCCTACGCAATAGTTCAAATTCGGGTCCGAGCGAAGAAGATTAAACGAGGCTATTCAAGATATATATTAGTCCCACTAAAAATATATATATTAATGGATGTTCTTGCGGCATAAACTTATAACTTTATGTATTTCGCTTGTAATGTTTAGCATTCGTATTTTCATGTTATGTAACCGTTTGTTCCAACTTAATGATATTATATTTTAACTCATTTATTGTTAAGTTTTTATATAAAAAAATCCATTTCGGCGAAAAAAAGCTGCAAAACAGCAACAAAAAACATTTTGTGCTAATTTCTGCAGAACCGGTTTTTTTCACCCGGTTTTTAACCGATTTTATTTCGGTTATTATTAATTAAAAAAACCGGTTATTTTCACCCGGTTTTTCCTTAAAACCGGTTTATAACCGGTTCCAACCGTTTACACTTTTCCATCAAAAAAACCGGTTTATAACCGGAACCGGTTTTTAATCACCGGTTTTTAACGCACCCGTAATAACCTTTTCGGTCTGGTTTGCGGTCTTTAGTTGTCTAAAAAATTGATTTCTGGTCCTAGCCAAAACCAAGACCACCCTAGACCAAAGGTGACTCCATTCCTTCGTTATATTTGGGGCTTTTGTTTGTGGTTTTGCTAGATTTGTACCTCATACCATGATCTGCGAAGCATAGATTTAAACCCATTATTTCTATTTCGGCTTACATATTGATGAATTAAGTGATTAACAACTGTGACTGATTAAAAGAAAAAGAAAAACGAAAAAAAACTTGTAGAACATGTAATTTTAAACTCTTTTTTGTTTGCTTCATGAACACAAACTTAACAAGCTATACTTTTGGGACAAGTCCGAGCACAACGAGCCCATATAATTTTAATCCCAAACAATTACATAATAAGAAATTTAATTAACTAGCGTAAAACGTATACAAGACAAATTTAAGAATATACGTTCACCTCATGTAATACAAGACAATTTTCAGGTTTATTTTAGTCGGAGACATGATAATTTATCAAATCTTAATTTCTTGTGCTAATAAATAATAAACAATGATGTTAAGACTCGTAGCCGAGAAACCACAAATAAAGAAACAATTTTTCAGATCGATTTCATCTTTGAATATGTACTCTTGATCCCTTTAATATTCAACATAATGCAATGAACCGAAGTAATAACATCATCGGTTCAGAAAGTCATAGAGTGTACTGTTGAAGATGTCAGGAGTTCACAACATAAAGGAGAAAATATATAATACGCGATGGCAAAATATATAATGATAAGAGTTTTGGGAAACATATGAGCTGAGGTTTATTTCTAAAAGTAGGAAAATATTTAGAAAGTAAATATGAACTTTTCTAACAAAAATCTGATGCGTGTGGTCGTATGAGATTTAGCACGTTGCAAAAAGTCACGACCGCAATTAGACAATTGGCTTATGGCACTAGTTCCGACATAATGGATGACTATTTAAAAATGTCTAAACGAGTGGCGAGGGTAAAGTTTCAGTATTTGTGAGTATGTTATTGAACTATACTTAAACATATATTTGAGAAAACCTACGTTTAATGAGATACAACAAATTTTAGAGTTTCATGATGATAGACATGGTTTTCCCGAAATGATCGGTAGTATAGATTGTATGAAATGGGAGTAGGAAGTTTGTCCAACTATGTAGCGTGGCCAACACACAAGTGCGTATAATAAAAATCTGGCAATGATACTTGAAGCAGTTGTATCACAAGATCTTTGGTTTTGCTATGTATTCTTTGGTATGGCCAGTTCGAATAATTATATATATATATATATATATTATTAATCAATTACCCATTTTCAACAATTATATAAATGATGCTGGACCGAATGCCTCTTTTATGTAAACGACGTGGAGTACAAATACGGGTATTATCTAGCGGATGGAATTTACTTGAATATGATGTCTTTGTAAAAGCATTTACACGAGATACAACATTAGATGAAAAGAGAAAAAAAAACATAATGTTGCTCAAATTGCGGCAAGAAAAGACATCAAACGAGCTTTTGGTGTTTTGCAGAAAAGATGATGTGTTTTGAGCATGATGTGTAGGATTATAAAAAAATACAGTTAGAAATGTGGTGTACCGGTGAAATGAGAAAAAAAACTTAACGTTGCTCACATTGCGGCAAGAAAAGAGTCAAACGAGTTTTTGGTGTTTTGTAGAAAAGATGACGCATTTTCATCATACTGTGTCAGATTATTAAAAAACAGAGTTAGAAATGTGATGTACGCGTTCATTAGTTTATACCATGACTTTGATCGATGAAGGACGCACAATTTGCAAATACTATGCGGATGTTACACAACCAAATTGTGACAATTGGCAAAATTCCGGTAATGGTAATTCTGTACAACTTGAACAACTAGTACATTGTCTATTTATCGTATAACATGACTTAATTTTTGATTTTAAGTCTTAAAAGTCTAGGAATTTAACCAAATCATAGTTTGGTATGATAATAGATTCGTCATGATCACTAATATATAAAACCATATCCTAGACGAATGACAATGAAGCGAACATGTATTAAATATCAGAACTAGTTACGGTACAATCTAATATGATAGAATTAAGATATAAAATATTTCTGCACTATTATACCATAAAAATTTTATATAAAATACCAAATTGTCCAAGTCTGCAGCAAAATTCAGCAATTCTGCAGCAAAATTCAGCAATTGTCCGAAAAGCCAAAAATAAATATTTTTAGCTAAAGAATAATATGGGTGTTAGAAATAGTATAAAACCCATATATAAATCTTATTATTTAAAGCTAAATGGTTTGTTCAGTAAAAACCTGACAACAAAGCCGGTACCCAGAACCGAACTCAAAATGACAAAATTACTAGTCTGAAGAGCTAGATTAATTAACGGGATGATAAAAATTGTACTAGAATTAATATGAACATAAAGTGTTGGGGTATTAGTTTTTATAAAAACTTATATATATAATTATTAAAGTTTATAAAAGTATATAAAAATTATATATATTAAAAAAAGAATATATCAAACACCCTCACAGCAACATGAGGGTAATTCCTCTTGCCACTAAGCCTAAATATTGTGTTGTCAATATTTGGGGATGGTTTAGTGTTGTCGTGTAAGATTATAATCTTAAATAAAAACCAACACTAACCAAACTCACTCCATTCATCTCATTTCTCAAACACTAAAACAACAACACTTTCCTTTCCTTTTTCTTCACAAAATCGGCCAACATCATCATCTTCATCTTCAACTTTTTAAAAAACAAAACACAAAGAAATCAAGCTTGCATGAAGATCTAAAGTGTTTGCAAAGATTAAGAGCTCACTTTGGAAGCTTGGAACTCTTGATCAACCTATCTTCTTCATCCTCTAGATCATCCCTAGCCTTTGTGCTAGTAGTAAGATCTTAAACCTTATGTTATATTTTTTATGAACTAGTAAACTTGAATCTTGCAAAATTATGAATAAAAAGATGATCTAAACACATGCATGTTTAAATTAACAAGATTCATTAACAAAATATGTCATGAACATAATCTCATATTTTAAATATGATTATACATGTATTAGATCATTAAATAAAAATTATGATTTAGAAATTTTGTATAAAAGTTATAATAAAGTTTCTATATTAAGAAAGATTAAAAATTATAACAAGTTCATGACATTTTGTTAATACATTTATATAAAAATTGTGATTGATGATGATTTGAGTTAGTTTAATTACTTAAAACATGTTTATAAAAACATGGGAAACTTATATTTTTAAAGGAAACTATGGCAAATTTTTATAAAAATTAATCTTGATTAAGATATGATTAAACTAAAGATTTGGTGGTTAAAAGGGATTAGGAACTTTAATCATGTTTAGATAAAGGATTTGGATAAAAAGTTAAAAATATAATTACTTATATTTTATTAAACTAAAAATGAGATAAATATATATTTTTGATAAAATATATATTAAACCACCTTATATGTGTACATGTATTTTTGTATAAAACTATATAACATTTTGATCATGTTAAATTGAATACAAATAATATATATATATATATATATATAAGTGTTCAATTTTGATAAAATAATATATCGGACAACTCGGACAACTTGGATAATTCGGACAAAATAAAATATATGGTATAAACGAAACAAACGACAAAGACGAAACGAATAAAATAGTCAACGCGAACCTAACGGTCAAAACAAACAAATCAACCGATACACTTTATATTTACTAGAATTTTTAAATATATATAACTTATAGTTTTTATAAATATTTTTTATAAGTTATAACAATTACTAGTGAATATTTATGGATAAGCCCAACTAAACATTTATTAAACTAAGCCCATTTTTATAAAAATTATATTGGGCTAAAACTATTTTTATAAAAATACATGGACTAGCCCACTTTTATAAAATTAACTTTGGGCTAAGACCCACTTGTATAAAAATCAAACTTGGGCTAAGCCCACTCTTATAAAATCAAACTTTGGGCTAAGGCCCACTTTTATAAAAATACATGGGCTAAGCCTACTTATATTAAAGATAACTTTTGGCTAAGCCCACTTTTATTAAGAAATCAATTGGGCTAATCTATTTTATAAAAACTAACATTAGGCTAAAGCCCATTTTTTTTAAAACTAAATTGGGCTAATCCAATTTTTATAAGTTGTTTTGGGCTAGGCCTAATCTTTCATTTTAACTTTAGCTAGACCCACTTTTATAAACCAATTGGGCTTAACCTACTAAATAAACAAAATTAGGTTGAGCTAGGCCCACATACATGAAACGAATTAGGCTAGGCCCACACAAAGTAAGCAAATATGGGCTAGGCCCATACTTACAAAAGCTTTTGGGCTAGGCCCATATCTAATGAATTATTAGATTAAGTTATTTACAATTAAATTATGGACTAGGTCCATTTACATATAACCAATCTAATATATATATATATATATATATATATATATATGAAAGAAATATATATATGTTATCAAATAAAGAAAAACCAACAATTACAAGTATTAAATTCAAGATAAAATACTTGTACGAAAAACGAACGAACGCCTAAGTGTCTAATAGACTAGAACACTTATAGGTCGAAAAACGAACGAAGTATCAGGAATCGAATAGAGATTTGTACAGAACGCAAATCTGTGAGTTCATGTTTTTCCTTTTATTTTAACGTTTTGATGGTTTTAAACGTGCGGGGATATATACATTTACAATTAATATAGCTGGGAAAATGAAAATATTTAGATCACATGTGAATAAAGCTCAAGCATTGGGGCCATTAATGAAAGACAAGTACCGAGGAACAAAGGGATAGATCTATTGGGTTTGGGCGAGCCCCACTCTAATACGACAATAACAACAGATCGTATTAGAGTGCTTTGTGTCTAAAACGAGTGTCTCAGACACAAAATAAATCGTCAAGGTTTGGTTGCCACCTTATTCGACATACAGATTAGTGTCCTTGCAACACACTAATGATCTTACAAGTTTCATTAAGCTATATTAAACGGATTTATTATTTCAAATGTTTTTGATAATTCATTTGATACAAAATTTATAACGTGAATTCACCAGCTTTTGTTGACATTGTTTTCAAAACTAACATGTATTACAGGAAACTAGTGAATGGCCTTCGGGGAAAAATCTTGTTCGTTTGTTGAGAAGTCATGATGTTATGTTTCATCTGGTCTTTGTTGTTATGTTTTATAAACTTATGTCTAAATTTTAAATAATGTTGTTAAACTTGTGGTATGGTTTTAAAATCAAAGGTTGGTTTGTAAATTATGTATTAAATAAAAAGTATGGATGAGTGTTTTGTAATATAATTGTCGTTTACTTGATTGAATGCAACGATTGCTGCTCTGGCCACACCTTGCAACACGCTTCCGCTACATCGAAAATCGAGGTGTGACACAAATAATGTAGACATCGGTGAACAAGCGAGACAAGTAACCAACATGATTTTTTTAACAAACAGATGCATCACAACCATCTAGTGAATTTGGTTGAACCATTTGGAATCTTTCACGATACAATGACGATGATGAGGATGGTAATTAAAATATGTAATTATGTTTTTTTTTATTTTATGTATCTTTTTTATTAGAATTGTTATTTTCTTTATTGGTTTAATTTAATATTAATGCCTTTTTTATTTAATTGTTTTGTATTTTTTAAAAAATTACAATAAAAAATAATAAAAGAAAAAAAACGTCCATACCACCTTGCTCACCATCACATAGTTTTGAGGTTTTGAGGTTTTGGAAGGTGTTGCCTTCTTCACCTACGTGACAAATACGTCGTGAAAATACATCCTCTCTATCTTCACCGCCATATCAAGTAGTCTAAGTGGAATGACTCACTCCATCGTCACCACCATATCAAGTAATCTAAGTGGAATGACTCAAATTTTAATAAGACAAAACCAAAATATAATAATAACAATCTAATAGAAGAAAAAAGCTTATTTTAATTGTTAATGTATAATACAACATGTAAGGCATATAAAAGATTTTAAGGATAAATCTGTGTTTTAAACAATACTTACAATTTTACCTCCTTAATTTTACTGAAATTGATTACACTTTTGCCCCATATTTTAAACTAAATACCCCTACGATTTTTGAGCGGCTATAATTTTTTCATACGATGATATATTTTTAAAAAAAATTACACCAGATAAATCAACATTATATTCTTTTTAAGTTGAGTATAGTATTCCTATAATTTTTTTTTTCTAAATTAAGAAAAATTGATATGTTACGTGATTAACAATGTCTATTGGTCAGCAATAACCAAACTATTAGCAGAAACCGAACTAAAAATTGAATTAACCAAAAATTGATTAACCAAAAATGTTTATCAACACTTTTTTGTACCCCCAATTAACCGAAATCAACCGAACTAAACCATTCAGATTTTCATATATTGCATTTATTTCATGTTCTATACCTCCGTTTCATGTATTTGTACCTACATTTTATGTATGTTTCTAAGCAATAATATTAGCCCATGTTTGGTTTTAGTTATTAAGCGAAATAAATCCAACCAAACCGAAAACCGACAATCTAGCCGAATAAACTGAACCGTTTAACCAAAAACTGATTGGTTAATAAAACATAATAACAGATGATGTCGGTTTCGGTTGATGCTAATAATCAAACCTAACCGAATCATGCACACCTCCGTCATAGTTTTTGTTTCCCGTCGCATCATGCAGGCCTCCTAGTTTTTGTTATAAGACGAAAGAAAATTAGAGTTGTAAATAAAAATTAAGGCGATCCGAATTAAATTATTTTGATTTTGATAGAAATCTTATTTATGAAATACAATGATTTATTCTCTCCATTGAGATTCCTTTCTGATTTCCACCTTATATTTGTTTCTTTTTCACCCGGATTTAATTACCTTACTGTGGGGGATCACGAATCCTTCATTCTAATGTGCTGATCCAACCCATTAACCCTATTCGAGCCCAGATTGCGGCCCACATTACTCTCTCTTTCTGGTTCCATTGTATGTGTCTTTGGCCCTAATGATCCGTCAGTTTTACAGGGTATGATTTTTTTTGAACAGTCAACAAATCAATCCCGAGCACTCTTTGGGTACCCACTGGACAAACGGAGTACTCCGAGAGTAACCCGAGTCGTCCACCACCACTTCCGGGGGAAAACCTGGTAACACACCCACCCGTAGACACGACGATGAAATTACCTGTAAAACCCGTTTGACTCAAGGATCGAACCCAGGTTTCCCTAGGTCTCCTATCATTGCCCACCAATGCCTTACTCCTTTTTGCACAAAATGGAAATTGAACTAGAGTCTTCACAGAAGAACTGAAGTCCTCTACCACTTGAACTCAAGTTCGGATATGATAAACAACCTTCCGTCACCCATAATAGAAACCATCTTACGTCATCTACCATTTAAAGAGGCTGCAAGGACAAGTATCCTGTGTAGACTGGAAATACCATTGGACCAACATTCCCAAACTTGAGTTTGTTGCGAATGCGGTTAAACTATGAAGTAATAATGATGAGCATAAGGAACGGTTAAGTCAAGCAAATCGTAAACTTTTCCACGCTATAAACCAAGTTATGTCAATGCACCAGGGTCCAATACATGAGTTTTCTCTATCCATGTATGCTGCACATGGCCCGTGTGTTGAAATCGTTCATATAATAGATAATTTGTCAAGGAACAATGCTGTCAAGAAATTAACACTTGACATGCCAAGGTATTGGTTACCCGAATCTCTTTTCTCCTTTCACAATTTAACGAACCTGTATCTCTATCATTTTCGTCTTGATGGTCAACCAACATTCGATGGATTTGGTAGCCTGGCAAACTTATACATGGAAAATGTAAGCGTCACTAGAAAATGCTTCTGCTTTTCCTGTCAAGTTTCCCATCATGGCAATGAAAAGGTGGAGGGCCGGTCACCGGTTCAAATCCTTGGAGCCACCCCGAGTTTTATACTACAGTGCATTTACTCCAGAGAGTCCCCGACTCTTGTGGAGGGTGCAACTACACGCTCCCGGTTGTCGGGTGGGCAGTATGCTGGAAATTTTCTCGGGGAACGCCTTAGCCAAACTCTGATGCACCAAGCGTGGGCCCGGTTAAGACAACATAGTCTTGGATGCCAGAGTGGGGCGGAGGGGCCTACCCGAGTTATAGGGTAGGTGCGATCTCTATCGCCTGTTGTAGAAATATCGCCGTTAACAAAAAAAAGACCGTCATTCTGGTAAGTTCCTAGCACAAATATAAATAAAATCGATCATCATGGGCTCATAGTTGTCAATAGATATCGCTATGGTCACTATAGCGAGTAGCATGGCATATAGGTCCATGCTTGCTATATGGTCTGTAGCGATAGATATCAACCTTTAATTTTTTTGTTTTTTGTTGTTTGTTTTTTTAATATAAATAGCAATTAAATATAGCTATAAATTAGGTGGATTTTAATTTTTTGTTAAATATACATGTAAAATAGCATATATACTAGAGTATTTTGAGATAATATACATATGAATTTTTTTTCTAGTGTATCACTATTTATTAATAGCGCCCGCTATTTATGGCTATTCACAGTGTAGCATACAGGTACTTATCGTTATTTGTCGCTATTCGTCATTAACAACTATGCATGGGCTATCATCTTATTTGAATGCCGTAAATTGCTACGAAATCCTAATCCTGGAAGTTTGCCGGATATTGATGATCATGATTCCACCGTTATTGAGTTGTTCAAGTGTTTACCCGTGATTAAAAGTCTGACAATTCATCTTCTGACGTTGAAGGTAATATTATTCACATCTATATACTTGGTTCAACTCTTGTGCTTATGGTTAATCTTGTGTTTGCTATGGTTCAAGTATTTTGCTCAAGGCAGAGTTCCGAACAAGCTTCCAGCCACATTAGTCCACCTTAAATACTTATGTATTAAAGATACGTGTATGGCTTATGAATGCAGAATTCTTTGTTAAGCTCTTTTGATCAGAAGCAGCCCGAACCTGGAGAAACTTAAACTGGGGGTAAGTAACATAAATCTATCCTGTGTGTAACTTGTTTATTTACAAATTAATGCTTAATATACACTTATACACTGACACAAAGATTCAAGTGCCCTATATGAGACGTAAAAAAGGCCCTTGGACCCTAGCGAGTTATATAAACTATTTTTTCTGATTAACATTATAGCAATAAACATAGCAAAATTATAGCATTAGAATAATATACCTATAATGTATGATAGGCCATTTTTTATAAAATTTGAGAAAAAGTAATAAATGAAGACAAAAAATGATACAGCGGCATATTCGGAAATCAAGAAAAAGTTATCTTGTTGTAAAAAATTAGCGTTAAGAAACATGCAAGTGTATTTAAAAAAAATTAAAAATGGGGAGAGCTATGGAGTAAAACCAAACGGTGGGTGTTGTAATGTTAATAACTAATCCTAATATTATATATATAATATATATATATATATATATATATATATATATATATATATATATATTCGTGTGTTGTAATGAATTAAATTGACCCATATGTTGCAAGTTTGAGTTGTACGTGAACTGATACAAGTATTTGACTTTAGGAAGGCAACAAGTTTAAAGAGGACCTCAAGTAATTGAAGGGTCTATAAGCTGATGTGAGTTTTACATGACCTTAAGTGAAAGTTTAAGTGATTTTATAAAATTTGGTTAAGGCGTGTTTGTGATATGTGTGAATGGTTTTATAAACTATAAATTAAATAATATGGATAGAAAGTTACATACTTTTTTTATATAGATCCTATACAAAGTGATCCTCCACTTCGTATTGTTAGCCAATAATATTGTCTTATTATTGGCATGTATTTTCCAAATATTGTATATCGATCTGTTAGTTAGGATTGATTATTATTTCCCTGTATAGCTCCCAACTAGACTCTCATGTGCTCGTAATCAGGCTTAGCATTGTGTAGAACTTCATAAAGGGTTTTGTTTCTTATCACCTCTGACGGTAACCGGTTTATAACGTATGCAGCCGTTAAGATGCATTCTCCCCAAAATCTTATGGGTAAGTTCGCCTCAAATTTTAAAGCTTGTGTTGTTTTCAACAGGTGTCGGTGTTTCCATTCCATTACACCATTTTGTTGGGGTGTATGTGGATAGGTTGTTTCGAGAATGATTCCCACCTTAGCATAGAATTCAATCATTTTATTTGAGGTGAATTCCCCTCCATTATCACGCCTTATTCTTTTAATGTTTTTTTCTCAAATTGGGTGTGTATCATCTTGTGAAAGATTCAAGACACATGCTTGCCTCATGTTTGTGTTTGAGGAGAAACACCAAAGTTTCCCGACTAAAATCGTCAACAATTGTTAAAAAATAGCTTGCACGTGTAAGGGAAGACATGTGGTATTTACCCCATATATCACAATGCAATAGAGAAAAGCATGTATATGTTTTATTTATACAAACAAGAAATGGTAGTCTAGAAACTTGGCCTTAATACATGAATCACAAAAACCTTTAGAGCCATAGGCGAGTTTTTGAGGAAATCGACATGTTGTAGTTTGGAATTTAATGGGTGACCTAACCTTTTGTGCCATGTGTCGAGTGTCATCATCATGGCTTACCTCTTGTCTCCTATCAACCTCATCTCGTATAGACCATCTTTGTATTAACCCACTCCAATCAACGCCCATGAATGTAAACTCTGCATAGCAACAAAATCCGGCTGAAAGGCTACAATGCGTTCGAGATCTCGTCACAATCTACCAACCGATAATAAATTGCATTTAAATTTGAGAACATAGAGAACATCTTTAACCCTCATCCTGTTAGGCAGAATGTAATTTCCTCTACCTTTAACGGCGATAGCTTCACCATTTGGTATAGTGACGGGCGGTTCATAACTTATATTCGTCTTATTTCTTAGTGACGAATCATCACAAATTATGTGTTTGGTTGCTCTGGATTCGATGATCAGTTTTCCTTCTCTACAAATGTGACGTCCCGTGTTGGCTACTAGTGAATTTCTCAAATATTATACAGGTTCCAGATCCCCTCTAAGAAAACATCTAACAATGGAAAGGAGATAATGGAGATTGGTAAAAGATAAGTATAATATTGAAGAGATAATTTCCTTTAGAACGCAATAGGCTTCATTTGTTGATCAGTTATGTTTAAACATAATGGAAAACATGAATGAAATACCCGAGACGGCAGACAGGACAGCTGAGAATCCAGTCAGAGACGCAGCCATGGAGTTCGACATCTTTGTCAGTGTGATCTGGTTCCTCCTTAGGGTGTAAGATTATGATGGTGATAACCGAACTAGGGATGAATTCGGTTTAGGTTATGGAGAGAGAGGTGGGTGGCAGCTATGATGTTAAGGATGTTGTTGTAAGTGTCTAACCCTAAACCTCTCTAATCATCTCCTTATATATACACCTAGAAGGAAATCCTAATTAGTTAATTATGGTAATATGGTCCATCAACAATTACCAACTAATATATAATAGGATTAATATTATTTTGATCTAATATAATATAAATGATAATGATGGCTACCAGATTAAATACATATAAATAAATATTTAATCTTACATTCTCCCACTTAGCCGAATAATCATTTACTATGAGTATTAGATTAGTCTGATCAGAGCTAATACTCATTTTAGCTTTAAACCAAGAACCGTAGCAGAGAAATACAGCCGTCGAATCATCATTCGACTCAGGACCCCCATCAGTCATACTACAGCCTCAATTTAAAACTTAACAGTTATGATCAAAATATGCAAGTAAGCCCTTTAGTGTTTGAGTTGTATTTATATTTGTCTATATGTCATTACACCGGCAGAACATATGTTAGAGACATACAAAATCAAACTGATGAGGAAAACTAATAATTAATCATTCATAGTATTATACGCAGTTGTACATAGTCATCAATAAGCCCGTCATTATTATAAGCGCTTACATAATAGTTATGGGTGATAGACTTTCAATTATAGGATCCTTAAGCATATCATGAATGCATTCGATACAAAGATTTAGTTTCCTCAATCGTTCATAAACGAATAATTAATTTTGTATCGAAATTTAATGCGGCACCTCTTGAACTGTTACTGTCCAAGGAGACATGGTAGCTGACTTTATCACAATAAGTCTTCAATATATAATTTATATGGAGTTAATAAACTTATGAGTCCACTGATAAATTTTCAACAACATTTAGTGACTATTGCTTTGTGATCAACAACATATTATGTCATTATATCTCAGATTGTTGTTATCAGTTCATTATGACTCCATGAGATAAGTTTTGTCTGCTGACATAAGAATATGCCCCGAAATTACATTTTGTCATCTTTGAATATTACAAAGTTAGAGTAATCAACCTGTTTGAGTTCCCACTTCTTCTTTAAATTATAGTCTCTCATTTCCTTTATAGATATTTTAATACTCCATAAGATGCTTCACATTAATCTAGATATATCTAGTGTGTTGCAATGTGAGTAATATCTAAACGAGTATAGACTTAAACTACATAAGGCTTCTAATTAATAAAGCTTAAGGAAATAATCTCATTTACCCTTTTTATCCTCTAAAGGAAAGCAGTATTGTTTGTTACATATGTAAGGACCCATTTGAAGTTAAACTTATGGAACGAAAATAATGTCCCATTAGGACTATCTCGATATGTTATGATATCTATTACATAAGAGATATCTCTGAGATCTATTATATCAAAGTTTGTTTTTAACAATGCTTTGACTTATGTAACATATACTTGTCAAAAGAATGTCATCTTCATATAGACAACTTTACTTTAGCTGCTCCCACTCATCTTGAGGTAGGTACATTAATCCACTTGGTTCTTGATGAAAATAATTGCGTAAAGATTTCATCGCATTATGATGTTTGCATTAACCCATACATGGATTTTATCGGCTTATAGACAAACTGTTCTTTAAGCTTAAGTTTAGAACTTCCAGGTTGTTTTATGAACATGTAAATATGTAAGTCAATTGTTAGGGAAAATGTCCTTAATGTTCATCTAATGTAGCTCTAAATTGTTATAAGCTACCAGAACAGTGATGATCCTCAAAGAAACTTTTGTAATATAGGTAAGAAAATTCTTTGATAATTTATCTCTTCCTGTGTATAACCTTTGACAATTAATCATGCTTCTTGGTGTCTTAATGTTTATGTTAGGATTTGGTTTGGTTATGAACACTCTTAGGTAATTCAATCAAATCCCAAAACGTTATTCGAACACATAAAATCAGTTTTACTATAAAACAATTTTATTCCATTGAGAAGATTGATTGACGCTAATGGTTTAACTAGAAGAGATAGGATCAGTAAACTTTTCCAAAATCCACTTCAACATTAGTTAGGGAGGTTATGTAATCATCAAAGTTAGCAGGTTTTTAAACCTAGATGACCTCCTGAGTTGATTATTGGGTTTATTAGAAGTTTCAATTTTGTGAATTAGCTCTTCGTTAGGTTGCTATCATTTTCAGGATTCTAAGTGTGTAAGAGTTGGTGCAGTATGATGTACAAGAGGTGTAAACGGAGTTAAATTCAGAGTAAAATTTAATGACTCTCTTCCCCCCGCCTCTTGTATTCCTTGCAAGTCATGATAAAGACTCTACTGCTCCCACTGACCCTAGAAGTCTTTAGGAACTCAACATGATTAGGGTCAATATTTAACGACCAACATATTCTAATAGAGAAACAAATTAATGACGTTAGTCGTTGTAGTTTCTCTTGTGGAGGATTATATTAGTTTAGGTAAGAAATCTAAGTGTGCCCACAATTAAGCAACAATGAAACTTTTGTAAGAGTAGCATTATATTCTAAGGAGATAAATTTTGATGAAATAGTGCCGAAATGGAGCAAGTGTCTTGTACAAGAGGTGTAAATTGAAGTAATGTGAAGTTTTCACTCCCCCACCCCTTGCAACTTTTGCAAGTTATAATTAAGACACTTAATGCTCCCACTGATCTTTGATATCTCTAAAAATTGCTACAAGAATAATTTCAATGAGGTATGTGACGTGAGAACCTATCATATATATGTTAGACTTTACTTGATTTCCTTAATTTCCAGACGTCATAAGAAGCTTAAGGACATATTTAATAGAAATCATATTAAGTATATATATGAGTAGATTTCTTTAAGACCATGGGTCATATGAGACAAATTTAGATACAAGTGGATAGTCTTTAATTGATAAATGAATTATGTCTGAATATTCCATTTTGAATAAGTTCCACATATGTCAATAAAATATAACTTATAGTGGATCCATACTTATTCTTTAGCCAAATAATATTTTAGGGCTTTTAACATCATGATTTAAAATCACTTAGAATGAGATTAGATGAAAAAATCATCCTCACTAGCCATGTCATGATTTCTCATGAATTACGGTTACAATGGATGAAATTTATGGGTCCCATTTCCTTTTGTCAAATTCTCATTTGCATGATAACAAAAGTTGTGAAAGTGTAAGGTATCATCTAGTTTCATCATATTAATATTTCTATTCAGATATTGAGAATAAATAATATGAGTGTTTAAGGTAAGTGTGACTTTATGTTGACTATGCAAACCTCACAACTGTCATAATATAGCTTTAGTATTGATACTAAATTTTGATTAATTTTCAGAATATGTAATGTATCATAAAGCGTAATTAGAAGACAACTTTTCATGGCTCTTATAGCCTTAACATTTAATTTTGTCACTAACTCTCATGTTAGTTATTTGTTGAATTCTAGTAAGGAAACATTTAGAACTAGAGTCAACTTATCAGGTGTTAATTGGAATATTAAAATTATCAGACTTAAAGATCATTAAAAACGACTACCTATTTTATCCAACTGTTCTTTTGAATTATGGATAATCTCTTTGCTTATGCCTAATGGCATAATTAGACAGTGAGTTTCTCCCTTGAAGAACCCTAGAGTTGAATTACTATTTGTATTTTGTCTATGAACCTTAGAAGTATCCTCTTTTAGGTTTTAGTGGTAGTGAGGTGAATTACATCTTATTTTCCAGTTTTAGGCATTTCTTTTCCTGTACGGATCAACACACTAATTTTCCTTTGGTACTTTTGAGTGTTACAGTTGATTTATAAGGCATCAAATTGTACTAGTAGAAAAGTTAGTAGTAATGCACTGGAAAAAAATGTACTTATTTCCATGAATAAGCCCTTTATTTTAGAGTAAATTGCACAAAACATCCTTTATGTTTCCTCAAACTTGCAGGTTCCAGCCTTAATGTTTAAAAGTTGCTAAAAACAACCTTTAAGTTTATTTTTGTTGCGGGTTCAATCCTTTACAGCTAACCACGTTATTTTCTTCAGTTAAGTTCCCTCACAATGTGAAGGTATATTCGTCATTTTGGTTGATCTTCCACCCACTTCAATTATAAAAAAAGAATTTAAGTTTTAACCTAGTTTAAACAAAGTTTGGTAAAACGTACGCGACTACAGAGGAGCACGATTACCGTTCGATAGTGTTTAAGTCTAACTTGCGGCGTCCTAAGCGTCACTAGTTGCTGGATCCGACTACTGAACACGGTGTTACGAAGTTCTCTGATTTGACGGCATCGGAGTTCCGTGAGAGGTATCTAGGGTTGAAGAGCCGTTTGTCGTCTCTGTCTGATGCGAATAAGGCGCCGATTCTTCCAACTGGATAATAATCCTGAAGAGTTTGATTGGCATGATCAAAATCTGTGTTAATCTTTACAGCTTAGTGGGCTAGCTTAACAAGATTCCTATTTTAATTCCGGGTTCACCGGAATCCGGCGAAGTCGCCGGATAAGAAGACCGGAAAAGAGGGTGTTTGGTTTTTAAAAGTTTGGTTTTATTGCACATTAGTCCCTGCGGTTAGAATTTTTTTAAAATAGGTTAAACCTTAAATATTCTTTTTTCTTATAATTGATGTGGGTGGAAGATTAACCAAAATGACGAATATACCCTCACATGTTATGCATGTGAGGGAACTTAACTAAAGAAAATAACATGGTTAGCTGTAGAGGATTGAACCCACAACAAAAATAAACTTAAAGGCTGTTTTTAGCAACTTTTAAACATTAAGGCTGGAACCTGCAAGTTTGAGGAAACATAAAGGATGTTTTGTGCAATTTACTCTTTATTTTATGGGTCATGGTATTGTACATTATGATTTATTCACGGATACCATTTAACCTTTATAGTTTAGAATTTGAAATGAAGACATGCACCTTAGGAGTTCCTCTGATTATTCCATAAAATTAGATTAGTCTTAGGAAAAACATAATCTGGAAGAACTTTAGTGATAGCAATTATGTTAAATGAGTTCTTGATTATCATAAGAGACATCATGTTCGACTTATCCTATTCATCATACTCTCCTTTGCTTCTGTAGCACTTTTATCAAAAGAGAGCAATAAGATTATCGTGTCTTAAGGGATAATCAAGGATTCAATTCAAGAGCTAATCTTATAGAAATTTTAAGTAAAGCAAAACATATTAGGTTTAGGAATTAGAGTGGATGAGATACCGATTTATAGAAGAAAGTTACAGTGAGTAATGTTATGGGGTGCTAAAGATAAGGCAGACAAAAATATGATCATAAGATTAATTAAGGATCATTAATGTGAGAATCATTATTTGAAGAAGTTGTGATATGTCTATTACTAACATCAAAATAATAGACTTATTTGAAAATTCTACTTAAATAAAGACGAATCAGCTTTGGCCAGAAGTGTAATCATCTAAGTATGTGTGCAAAGTAATTATGACAAATCAGCTTTGGCCAGAAATGAGACAATCACTTTAATTATGCACTTGTTAAGTATGCTAGACATGAATGAATTAGATCAGCTTTGGCCATAAATAAGACATTCACGTTTATAATGCATAATTAACATAGCTTTTGTAATACTTGAATAATAAATAGATGCATCAAATCACCTTTGGGCAGAAGTGATACATCAGAAGCTCATTCAAGTTAAGCTATTTGGTTTTGTAAAAAGTTATCTTATTATAATTAACTAAGTATTTACAAAACATTTATTTAATAGCAAACCCCCTGTTAGCATGGGGTTCGGGGCAGAGCCCCGAGCTAAAATTTAGTTCACAATAATAGCCTAATTTAGTAATGAGATTTCAGATAAAATATTGGATTTGGGATGAAACTCGAGTTAGTCCGAGATAGGCATCTCGGATGAGTCTCGAATTAGTTCGAGATGGGCATAGTCCGAGATAGGCATCTCGGATGAGTTTCGAATTATTCCGAGATAGGCATCTCGGATGAGTCTCGAATTAGTTCGAGATGGGCATCTCGGATAAGACTTGAATTAGTCCGAGATAGGCATCTCGGAGGAGTCTTGAATTAGTCCGAGATGGGCATCTCGTATGAGTTTCGGATTAATCCGAGATGGGCATCTCGGATGAGACTCAAGTTAGTCCGAGATGGGAATCTCGGATAAGGCTCAAGTTAGTCCGGGATATGCATCTCGGATGAGACTCATGTTAGTCCGAAATGGTCATTTCGGATGAGACTCTGATTAGTCCGAGTTAGTCATCTCGGATGAGACTCTGATTAGTCCGAGCTAGTCATCTCGGATGAGACTCTAATTAGTCCGAGTTAGTCATCTCGGATGAGGCTCTGATTAGTCCGAGACTTATCCTGCAAGATTTCGAAATCTCTAATGATGGCAGTTAGTTGTGATAAGTTTTGAAATTCGAAAATTAAGGGATTATGGGATAATTTGTTTCCTATTTTAATGCTGATTAGATTTATCTCATTAATTCGAAGATTATATCTATTTATAATAATAACAGATTTCGAATAACTTTAAGTAGATAAAATAGATCAAAATAGGAAAAACACCCAATAATCCAAATTACATTCCAAAATATAGGAATTTCTTTAACTTTCATAAGAACATAATGATGAACCCTAAAAATTTAAAACCAAATTCCGGAATCCGTAACTGAGAAACTTTAATATATTATACAGATTTCAGAACAATGGTATTTTGGATGTGTTTAAACATCCATTTAAATCATTAAATCTGATTTTTTTAACTCACAAATTATGTGATTTCGGAAAAGTAATCAAGTTCAAAAAAATTATGTTTTCCAGATTTTAATCCCAGAATAATGGATACATAACAGAATTGATTTATCAACACATGTTCTCATACCACATGTTGATCAGTTCTGTTTAAACATAATGGAAAACATGAATGAAATACCTGAGACGGCAGACATGGCAGCTGAGAATCCAGTCAGAGACGCAGCCATGGAGTTCGACATCTTTGTCAGTGTGATCTGGTTCCTCCTTTGGGTGTAAGATTATGATGGTGATAACCGAACTAGGGATGGATTCGGTTTAGGTTATGGAGAGAGAGGTGGGTGGCGGCTATGATGTTAAGGATGTTGTTGTAAGTGTCTAACCCTAAACCTCTCTAATCATCTCCTTATATATACACCTAGAAGGAAACCCTAATTAGTTAATTATGGTAATATGGTCCATCAACAATTACCAACTAATATATAATAGGATTAATATTATTTTGATCTAATATAATATAAATGATAATGATGGCTACTAGATTAAATACAAATAAATAATATTTAATCTTACATCATTCAAAAGAGAAAGGGTGCATAACCAGCAGAAGCAACCTAAAACGAAACCTTTGAAAGTGGAAAGAGCCCGAGATCTAATACCATTTGTAACATTGGATATTAATCCAAACAATATAGTTTACTTTGCCCTTGAGGAGCTCATGAAGTTGTTTTTGGGGGCTTGGGTGAGAGTAGTACCAGGGTTATTGATCTTGACAACAATCACAACCATCATCAAGCCAGCATAACCACTTTTTATGGCTACCAAGAAGCCCTGACCATCTATAAGTATGTTTTATTTATTTAACTTTGTGATTAAGAAAATGTAGAACTAATTCACTTTGGGAAAGAAACATATTTAGGATTTTTAGAAGTCAGCTCATTCTTCTAAGGATTGGAGGTACCATTGGACTAAAATCCCTAAACTTGTGTTTGACGAGGACACGTTTAAGGTATCTAGTTGTGTCGATGATGCGCCGCCTCATGAGGAAAGGGTTAGCAACATACTAAGTCAAAGGGAAGGAAAAGCTACTGGTGTAAATTATATATCAGATTTTGCTAGAACACGACGGTCCCATAGATGAGTTCACCCTTTACGTTAGTGCGGATGAGACATGTATTGAACTCGATCATATAATATGTTAGTTATCAAGGAATTATAGCGTCAAGAAACTGGCATTTTACATTTATGGGGAATATGTGTTACCTTTATCTGTCGTATCGTTTCATCAATTAACGGACCTACATCTTGACTGTTATCTTGGCTACGTAACAACATTCAACATATTTGATAACCTTACAAACTTATTTATGGAAGATGTAGTCACTAATAAGCAGGGGCAGACCCACCCTATGGCGTGGGTGTGCGGGCGCACCCCTTGAAAAAAAATTAGTGGTATTTTTTGCGAGAAATCCTGACTGCACCCCTTAAAAATTTTCGTCCGCACCCATTAGAAAAAAATGTTAGGAATTTATATAAAAAAGAATTGTAAAGACGGATTCAAACCCGATCAAATTATGTAAGTTAGCCCACAAACCCCTTTAATAAAACTCCCTCTGCCTCACTTCAGTGCCTAGCAACAGCATATTCCGGCCGGCGACTGCAAAATTCCAGCTGCGAACTGGTTAATTCCGGCCGGCCCTGACAGGTACATGTTTTGTTTTTTGTTATTTTGATGTTTATGCGTACTTGTTCAAGACTCATGAGATAATAGGATTTTAGGATGGGTTAAAAAGGTTTCAATTTTATGTGTTTTGATGTATTTTTGGGTTGTTCTAGTCTTTAGTATGGTGGTTTTGTTGATTATATGATTGTTGGTTGGTAAACAACAATTACTAGGCTTGAAATTCAAATTTTTAAATTGAAAATTAGGGAATATGGGCTATGGTCGAACACTTGATGATCCTTGTTTATTTTGTATGTGATAGGATTAGGAAGGAACCATGAGTAAGGAAGTTATGGCGTGATTTCTCAAGAGGAAAGGGGTTGAACCACAATTTTCGCCGGATTCTTATAATTAAAGAACAAGGTATGTTTTTTTTTAACTTTGATGTCTTTTTGTTGTTACGTTACTTACTTATGATAGTTTTTTATGATGTTTACTTGTTTTACTTGAAACTTTGTTTGTTAATATGATAGAAAGTTAGAAACTAGGGTTTGATTGTTTGAAAATTTAAATTGAACCGACCTGACCCGCTATGAAACTTTATTTGTTTATGTTTACTTGTTTTACATGACCCGACCTGATCTGACCCGCTATGAACCGAATTTTTTTTATATAGCTACGGATCTAAAATCTTTAAAAAATTTCTGCACCACCAGGGAAAAAATCATGGGTCCACCACTACTAATAAGATGACACTTCTACATCTTCAATCTTGTTGCCCATTGCTTAAGAGCTTGACTATGGTAAGTTCATGTAAAATAGAATATTGATTCTCATTTGCTTTCATTATTTACCTCATTATTGCTAGTTGCTGCAGATTTTTAGTGATTTACCAGGTTTTGAATATTACACCATTACAAATCTATTTGAGTGTTTCCCTATGGTTGAAAATCTGTCTACTTACCTCTCGATGATTGAGGTAACCGATTCAAGTCATGATTTTTTTTCTTCTTGTATATATCCAATCTTTGTTTTGGCCATGTTTCAAGTTTTTTTTTTTTTTTTTTTTTTGCATATAACAAATCATTGTTTTGGTTGTGGTCCAAGTATTTTGATAAAGGCAGAGTTCCACAAGTGCTTCCAATGAAGTTAATCTACCTGTATATTGATAGGATGAGTTTCATGTACGAATATGGGTTACCTTTCCTTCTTTGTTTGATTAGAAGCTCCCCGAACATGGAAAAACTTAAGCTACGGATGAATGGTTGTTATTATTCTGAGGATCCAACTCTTCTCAGAAATGCTCTTCTACACTCAAAGATTGTTTAGATATTTTGTTGAAGCATCTGAAAGTAATAGAGATTTTAGATTTGTGGAATAAGAACATGAAGCCTGCGTTGGATTTTGTGAAGTTTATTATGTCCAAGTCACCTGCGCTCAAGAAGGTGAGGATATCCCTTCATAAGGGAGGTCACTAGGATGACAAGTTGCAGATTTCCGAAGTTCTCTTATCGTCCCAAAGTGCATCACCAATGGTAGATATCATTGTTGAAAATGACGTTTAGTTTATATATAAACCTTTTAAATGCAGTTTAATTGTATTCACATGTAATGCTAACTTCAGAGTGTGAACTAATATGAGGAGGACTCGAGAGTTGGAAGTTCCTATGGGCGAAGTAACTACCCGACCCACATATGGAAGTATATGTGCACATTTCTTATGTGTATCATGTGGTTGATATGTATCATGAGTTAATACTTTATTCTGTGAACATGTCGATTGTGTTATGTGTAAGGAAGTAAATTCCTATTACGAGATTAGGATTAATGGATTATACGATGATATGAGATCCAAATTATTTGTTTTGACATAAAAAAGAGCTTATGGCCTTTAAGAGCAATATGTTCATATAAAGTAAGTAAATTGAGTTGATTTACATGTGAGTAATGTGAATTTAGGATTATGGGTAACATTCCATAAAAGAATGAGATGACTAATTTTGTGGGTAAACTTGTTTCAAGCATGGAGAAATTGCTAGAACCTAGTGTGTTGCATAAAATGAGTGTTATTACCTTCATGTATTAGCTTATGTAAAAGTTTGCCATAATTTGCATGTTAAAGACCATAAAAGAGCTAAAATAACCTGCAACCAACGTATTATACGCCCAATGGTGTCTTATACGTTGCTCTGCAAGTAAATACACCGGATCCTACAACCATATGCCGCCTTATACGCCAATAAGCAAGACATGAACGTATATATGCCGACCCTACGTATTTTATGCCGTTGTAGGATTTTACGCGACCTGTGTGAGTATTGAGTGCGTTTATGTCACTTAGTTTTATGCAAAAACAACCATTCACAAAACAAACCGTTAAACTGTCACACCAGTCTAACCAACTTGATGGGCCACCTAGCCAACCTCACCGATTTTGTTTGTCATTCCTCAAACCATAACTAACATTTTGGCCTAGATATTCATCAAAACCAATCGACCATACCAAAACATCCCGACAAAATCTGTGCGTGATAAATAAGTAATATAATATATCAAATTATTAGTCATATCTTATCTTAAAATGCCGTTTTAACACTAGTACTTATTCTACACAACTTTTGTGGTTATGGATTAAAGATCCAACCACAACCATGCATGGTTTCAAAACATGTTAATTGTAAATTCACATTGTCCCTATCTTATTCATCCCTTTCTCAATCACAATATGCCAAATGATAATCAATCTTAACTAGAAAAAAAAGTTAAAAGACAATGACAATCAACCAACTAATCACACTCACACCCTTTAACCAACAACCATAAACCCCAAATGTAAAAACATACATCATACAACCAATAATCCATCTACTTGACACCCTCTGGTTTTCAGTTACAATTTCAGTTTTCACCCCTTATTATTTCTACCCTCAAACACCCACTTGCTAGATTCCCCAAATCTCCAAATTCTCCGATCCAATCTCATCATTCCTCACATCTTCATGTGGGTTATCAAACGGGTTTCATTCCGATTCATCACCGGATCTGAGTTGACTCACCGTTGACTGAAAAAGGGTTTAACCGTTAACATGAAGAGGTCAGTTCGTCCTATATTCAGTGTTGTCTTTATTATTGCAGCCGCCGCCACACTCTGTTTCCGAATCATGGTTTCCGGCGTCTCCTCCGGTGGGGAATTGGGGTACCGGAACGACGTCGTGGTGGAACAAAGACCTGCACCGGTGTTTAACGACACATTGTTGAGATTTGCTGCTGTTGATTTGGCTGAAGATTCATTGAGGCAAGATGTCGAACAGTTGGTGGACGGTAATTTTAGGGACTTAACGAGCGGTCGCCACCGCTCGTTTCTGTGGTCCGGCCGACACCGGATCGATATCCGAGCCCGGTCCGCTCGGGGGGTCCCGGTTCAGCTCCGGTCCCCGGAGTTTTACCGGCTCTGGTTAGAGTTTAGGAGATATTTACAAACCTGGTGGCGTAATCATCGGTTTCAAGATGATGTAATGTCGAATTTGATCAACATTGTCAAGATTTTAAACACTAGTAATGATGATAATGGAAAGGGTTTGAAGTATAAGACTTGTGCTGTGGTGGGTAATAGTGGGATCTTGTTAAAATCTAATCTTGGTGAGGTGATTGATGGTCATGAGTTTGTGATCAGATTGAATAATGCGAGAACGCGTGGGTATGAACGCAATGTGGGTTCGAAAACGAGCCTCTCGTTTGTGAACAGTAACATTCTGCACTTGTGTGCGCGGCGAGAGAGGTGTTTTTGCCACCCGTATGGCGAAAACGTGGGGATAATGATGTACATGTGTCAAATGATACATTTTCTTGATTACGCTGTGTGTAACGCGTCGCACAAGGCGCCGTTGTTGATCACGGACCCGCAGTTTGATATCTTATGTGCGCGGATCGTGAAGTATTATTCGGTTTCTAGGTTTGTGAAGGAAACCGGGAAACCATTAGACAAATGGGCGGGTTCGCATGACGGATCTAGTTTTCATTATTCGTCGGGTATGCAGGCGGTGATGCTTGCGTTAGGGATTTGTGAAAAAGTTAGTATTTTCGGGTTTGGGAAGTCGGATTCGGCTAAGCATCATTATCATACGAATCAAAAAGGGGAGCTGCATTTGCATGATTATCAAGCGGAATACGATTTGTATCAGGATCTTGTGGAGAGGCCTGAGGCGCTACCATTTATTTCAGATAAGTTTAAGTTCCCTCCGGTTGTTATACATAGATGACACGTTTTATATGCATATCATTACAAGTAGTTCATTCTTATTTGAATTTGATGATGAATTGTTTTTTTGTGAAATTCGCAATTGTAAGTGTCCCTTTTGGGAATCAGTTATCAATGATACTAGTTACAGAATGGTGAAGGTGTACAAGATGTATAAGTGAACATAGAATTTGAAGAAATTCATGTTTTTTTGCGGTGAATTGAATCTTGTTAAAGATTTTGTTCAAGAATTATGACTAAAATACAGTTGCACAGTTATATGTATGTTTGTTTTTTTTTATGTTTTCCCTGTTAGGTTAGAACTTGGAACAAACATTCTGTTCTACGTTCTAACCTAAGAAGGAAAACCAATTCTCGGCCACTTGTTACTTTGGGTTGTAAAGCCTCGTATTTTCTGTAATTCCTTATTAATATTTTTTTTAATAAAATTCGAGTTCGTTTCCTATTTTAGAAACGCAGTTGAAATCTGATCGAAAAACGGGTTAAAAACGGAAAATTACGCACTTTTAACGCGACCAGTAACGAACACCGGCATTATTTCACGTAAATAAATCTTAAAAATAATATTATGCGCCATTTACAACACTCGGGTGCGTAAACGGATCTCGTAGACGCGATCGGGCCGTTAACGGGCTTTAGGCCTAACACGCACTTAAAACCCTAAGACTATAAAAGCACCCATCATCTTCACAAACAAACCCTAATCCCTCACCTCACCATCTCCTGCCACTCCCAAAAACCGGTGACCGCAGCCATTTTTCCGGCGAACTCCGGCACCGCCGTACCTTCGACCGCACACCATAACACACATCAACCACCCTCTTTCTCCTCCTCGAACCACCACACCAATCACCCCTGCCCCTTCCTCTTGCCTTCGTCTTTTCGGCTGCTTACCGCCGGCAAACCACCCCCCCACACCTCTCGTCTCTTCTCCCTCCCTACAACCGAACCGCCGGCCACCTTCATGGTGGCGGCGCACCAGAAACGACAGCCGCAGCGGCGGCAGGGACCAACAACAACCGCGCCGGCGACGACGGTCGTTGCGGTGGTCGGCGTGGTCGCAAACGGCGGCAGACGGTGGCTCCGGCTCGGTTTGAGTTGGATTTCAGGTTCACATTCAGTAACTCAGACTCAGTTCAGTTGTCCGTTTAGTCCGGTTCATGCAGGTTCAGTTTTGTTTTGGATGTTCTCGGGTCAGGTTAGGACCAGTTGTGTTCAGTTCAGATTCGGTGTTCGGGTTCGCAGTCAACTTCGGTTCAGGTTAGTCTCGGTTCGGGTCTTGGTTTTCGCTTCTATTCGAGTCTCGTTGATCCTTTTGTTATTCAACAGGTTCGGGTCATGGTTTAACTTGATTCGAGTTTCAATTCAGATTGGTTCGGTTCAAGTTTCGGGTTTTATTTGGTTTCGGGTTCAGTCAACAGCAGTCAACTCGGCCAACGAAAGTCAACCGGTCAGACTTGGTGACCTTGATGTTCCATCCTCCTAAACTCACTCGCTTGTCAACACATGGATAATCGGAAAGCATATGCAATTTAGTGAGTATACTCGAACCCATTTTACTTTTAAACACTTTTGGGTGCAACATGTTTTCTATATCAAAACAAGAAACACTTGAAACTATTTGAATCACTCTCTATCCATATTTGAACATGAAACTATATGATGCTTGTTAATCTCGTATGTTATGTTAAACTTTTGTGTCTATATGCTCATTAACTTCGTACAAGCCTACCTTAACAATTATAGCGCTATAGGAGTAATGCACCGCCTACTAGTCTCGGGGTATTGTTAAGTTAAACTATTTACCTCCCGTTATTCTTGGGATAGGCTATTTTAACGCATTGTATTCTTGGGTTTGAACATATATTTGACACCGTTTCAACGTACTAGTAACTTGCATATTGAGATTCATGTTGGATACGAGCCGTTAGACAAATTTAAACTATTTATGCTATGTATCAAAACTTGTATACTCGCATTCTTGGTTCGTTTAGGTTCGGGTCAACACCAGTCAACAGCCGTCTTGGTTCGTTAGTCAAAGTCAGATTCGGTTCGGGTCAACACCAGTCAACAGCCGTCTTGGTTCGTTTAGGTTCGAGTCAAATCTGGTCAAACTCGAAGTTTTGGTAAAATCAACGCCCTTTTCGTTTATTACGCTTATTATATATATGTTGTTTCATTGTTAGTTTTGAAAACGGAATCGATTCGTCTAGCAAGCATAAATGTAACCTTCGAGTAAATTATAAATATGTTTTCACATTCGACAAAACTACATTTTGACGTTCTCGATGACACTTTTTTTTTTCATTACTGACAAGATTATGTATTATTACTTTATTGATGAAAATTAGTTATAATTGCAATGTTGACAAAAGTATATATTTTGTATTGAAAACGAATTCTATATATTTTGTCTATAAAAATACTTATACATTTACATAATCATTAAACTATTGTGTTTTTACAAACTTTATCGACACTTATGTTGTCGGGATCATCCAAAAACAAGAGGAAACTCTGCCCGATTTTCGAAAAAGTATATATTTATTTATTATAGTTTAACCGACAAAAATATTTAATTACTTTTTATAGTTTTCGATAAGATACATATATATGTATCCTTTATCAACAAATAAATATATACCATACTTTCCAACAAAAATATAATTACTTAACGACGAAAGATATATATTTATTACACATTTCGATGAATTTCCTATTTATGTCATACCGTTCGACCAAGGATATGCATTTATCATGCGTTCGACCAAGTATTTATATATATATATATATATATATATATATATTGTATCATCGAACATTTATATATATTTTTCCTATTAATATATATATATATATATATATATATATATATATAATGCATCCACTTCCAACTCGAATCCTTCGTTATAATTCCGAGTATTCATACACATTCGTTTGCCATTTAAGGTGACCTCGGTGTACCCTCTCTCCCACTCATCAACTCGTCGTGGAAATTCAAAGAAGACTTAGCAATTTTGTGAATACACTCGACCCACTTTTGTTTATAACACTTTTGAGTGTAACATGTTTTACATATACAAAAATCATGAACACTTAAACTTTATGAAACGCACAAACAATCTTATACACATGAATACATGAATCTTATACTTGGTGCTTGTCTTGGATATTCGTTATGCTATGCTTTAGTCATTAACTATTTTTAGCCATCGTTTGACATGCTTAGCGCTATAGGAATTCACGTATCCACCTCCATCGTGTTATTCGTGAGGTCATGTTAAAACATCGTGATTGCGTTAAGGGTTTGATTATTAGTATTGCATGCCTTGATATTGCTCTTGTATAGATTTGGTTGCCTTGAGGATTGTAAAAACTTTACTCGTATACGTATGCTATGCTTAAACTTGTGTACTCGCCTTTACTTTTGCATTGACTTTATTTTAAAACATGTTACAGGTTGAAGGAGATGATGCTATGAAATCAAAATAGCAAGGACATAGATACACACATTTTAGACGTTAGATTTATAAATGTTGTACCAAATTTTGTTATGTTTTATGAACTTATTATATTGCTTCATGTTGTATTTGACAATTTTGTGAAATGAAATTTGGATTTAATTAAATATTGTCATTTACTAGCGTTGTGAGCAATGAGCAATTTCGTTTTCGTCTCATCCCGATGTTTCCGCCATCGTTTGGGGTGTGACATATTGGTATCAGAGCCATAACTATAGGGAATTAGGCAAATTGCTATGCTTTTGACCTAGTCTATAGTTAAGTACCATACTTGACCATACGTGATTCACATGCTAATTTCTTAAAACGTCTTTTATGTGCTAAATTCATGAAATGCTTTACGTGTTCATACTTGTTACATTATCTCGATCATACGCCTTTCCTTATGCATTTACTCTATTTACTAAACTCAAAAACACTCATATTGCACAATCGAGAAGACTCCACCAAAATAGGCGTGAAATCCACAATTTGGTGAATGACTCTCAATCCACCCAATCTTTTACGCGAAATTCGCCATCAAGTTAGGAGTGACATCCTCACCTTGACGGGGAATTTCCAATTCAAACTCTAGTGGATCCTCGACAAAGTGTCGAACTATAGTTTGACCCGACGAGTACTAACCACACTTAGGGTACGAAATCGCCAAGTTATGAGTGAAACCCACACCTTGTCGATTAGGTCTCATTCCTCGATTTTCAGTCTCGCCAAAGTTTCGACTTTCCAACCGATTAGAGACGTGTAGTAACTAAAAGGGTAAAATGTCGTTAATCGCTTCTCGACGAGAGCATTTTACCTATAGGCCAAAACACGTTTCTCTAATTCGAAAGGATCTTCGAATCACTTTGGAATAGCCGACGTTTCTCTACCCGAAACAATCTAATGTTTTATAAATTTCAATTTGTATGTGAACCTTATATATGCTTGTTACACTTCACATTATTTTAAGGTTTTTACAATAAATCATACTAAACTTTTTCATGTATATCTATACGTATTTACATGCATGATTTCAAGAAGTCACCAACTATACTTATATTTCTCGAAAATCCCGAAATGGAGACCCACAGTCGAGATAGCAGTGATTTCCTTACCTTGACAGTCAGACTCCGTTTCTTTCTTTCTTTAAAACGACCTCACCAACGGGTTAGGGGTGATTCCCATACCTCGATGATGGTTACCAACCCTCCTTCTTGGAGACCTTATTATGTAAACCACGCGTTTAAAATTGTATGCCTAAATCTTTTCTCGCATTGTCAAAAAATTCCTACTTAAGCGAATTTCAAAACGTACTACTTTATCAAACGTAATTATCCTACAACATGTTTCATACAAATCACGTATACGTATACTTGGTCACCACGTGAAACGTTTTGTTTCTCGATTTTCAAAACTTGACGGAATGCTACCTACCAACTTAATCGGTCTAACGAATACCTTGCCCACAAGTCTTATGTTTAACTTAATCACTAAAACACGCTCACGCAATAACTTTATGTTAAGAATTTTCGTTTGTAAACAAAAAGTCAAACCAATATCTTATAGGCATTATGGGATCGTTGTACTAAAGATGTGTTTGGGATTGCTTTTGCAACCTAATATTTTAATTTTTGTGTTTGAAAGCGCAAATATTAAATAAATAAATAAAAATCTATTTTTAGTGTTTGGTAAATAATTAATAAAAAAATATAATAATAATATATAAAAAATCTGATTTGTTTTACGTATTTTAGAGATCAAAGCTCATCTATTTATAACTTTATATATACATGTATATATATTATCCAAACCCTCAAATAGTTGATTACCTGATTATTGTGATATCAAATAACATAATCAAATCCAAACACTATCTTCCTACAGTATGTTTTGTTACAACTAATTATCTGATATTGATTATTCAGAACGCATAATCTATTTTCAAAACTCAACCCCAAACACCCTCTAAATCTGTCATCGCGATTAAGAAAACATTTTGCTAAACGTTTTTCAACGGTCATTAAATCAATTAACAAGGGTTAACGTTTCACAAGCACCACTAAATTTCAAATCTCTTATATCCTTTGAAAACAATGCGAACTTACTATTTTAAGACCTTATCACACCTCCCGAAATGTCACATCAGTTTCAAAACACGTAGGCAAGAAAACTTTATGAAGACCAACCATTTTCGACCTACTTAAATTCCCCTAAAACAGTGGTAGCACTCCCGTCCATTACAAAATACGTAACACATAATCGATAAGTACTTTATATTCCTTTATATTCACAAACTAGATCCTATATTCTAAGTTAAACTTAAGCCTATTTTAGAAGCGATAACCTCAAAGTTTTGCTCAAACAACAATACAAGCGTATCCTCGTACATGGTTTAGTCAACTGTTGCATGACATTTTAATCATATTATTCGTTTTACATACCCTGATCTCTCGACTATTTTATGTAAATAAATTCGTAGCATTCAATTCATATCATACGCACAATTGTCGTCTGTTACACTTGTTGGCGTTCATAATTATACCCATAATCATATTCATGAACATACGTGCTATCATTCATACTTATACTTATATTTGCATTCATGCATCCACACCCTATATCCATGCTTATACTCATACTCATACTTGTGATCATACTCATATTCATACATTTATGCCTATACGCGAGCGAAACCCGAGGGATTCGCTTACGTGGGCCACATGCTTAATTACACGCAAACATGCTTACACACTACATTCTTACACGCACACAAACTCATTTTCAGAATTTATGAACACCTTAATCCATACGCCGCTAATACAAGCTATGCGGATCATGCGACGATCGGTATAATCACGGTGTGCACACGGGATTATAGCGATAAGCGCATGAGAACCATAGAGTGTACTACCGTGTATGGTAAGACACGGAACGCAACATTGCATCGAATAACGGAACGGTCGCGACATAGCCAAAACATGGTGGATACGCCGCTGGTACTTCCTATATATAAGTGTTTTCACCATGTTGCCAAACTTTCGTAAAACGTGCCATGAGAAATTCGGTGTTTTACAGACCATAGTAAGACCTAATATGCAAACTTTAAACAACTCACAACTGCAATGCTAAGTGCGTGATACCTGATTATCCACGACGAGACTTCATCCCTAACGCAACGTATTCGTTGTTCATGTACTTATGCCATTCTTATATTCGTATTCGTTTATTAGATCAAACATTCACTCTCACGTCTCCGGTATTCCACATATCCTTGTATTTGTACCCTCTTGTTTACAGATTTATCGATTTAAACATTCAAACCCTAAACGCTCTCTTACTTTAAAACTACCTCTCATTCTCGTCTAGGTGCGAACACGCCTAGTTGGTCGTTACCACCGGAACCGTCTATTTCAAAATACCTAACATTCTCACCTCACACAATACGCAACTCTCTACAAACAAGCTTTATCAATGCTCTTCAAAACTGATAAAACTCTACTACAACCTACGAAAGAACCACGTTTTCCATCAAGCTGTATACCGTTTCATACGAAAGCTTCCCTTCTTAGGTTAACTCATTTTTGAGTTAATCAAACTCGTTTAAACCACTCGTCTATACACACACTTACACGTCTTACTTATGCTTGATGCCTCAAAACACTATAGTTAAGCAACCTCTTTTTGCAAACCTAACTCTTCGTTGCTCTAAATTTCATGCTATCCCTCATGTATCCAGAACTCCAAGTCTTGATCGTTAACCTTCATACTTTAGCCATTCTTTCGAGTCTTCCTCTTGAATAAATTTCGGGACAAAATTTCCTAAAGGATGGGAGACTGTAATGACTCGTATTTTATATAATAATAATAATAATAACAATAATAATAATAATAATAATAAATAAATAAATAAAATACGGCGTTACCCGACCTTTTTATATATACGGGTGCAAGAACGGGCCTTGAAACGCTAAATTACGTTAGCGAGCTTTAGGCCCAACCCCCACACTAATCCTACCTATTTAATCTATTTAAACACTTGAAAACCCTAGCCCCCACTAAACTTTCAGCCACACACTCACCTTTCCTCTCTACTCCGGCGACCGGAGCCGCTTTTCCGACGGTTCTCCAGCGCCGCGATTCCGGCAGACTACCATCCTCTCGGCCCCTGCTCTCTCACACTTGCGACGGCCGCCGACCGTCTCACACTCACTAACCACCGCAACAACAGCGCCCCCCTCTTTCTCCCTCCTCGTCTCTCCCTCTACAACAATGCCGCCGGCCACCTTGGGGTGGCGGCGCGTCAATCAAGCAGCGGCAGCCGTAACGGCGCTGCGGCGGCGTTCCCATCGAACAAGCAGCGGCGGCGGAAAGGTGATTCGGAGTGGTTCAGGTCCTCTTTCAGATTCCGGTTGGTTCGGGTCTCCACTCAAGCCTCGGTTCAGGTGCGTGTCTCACTTGGTTCGTATTCCGTTTCAGGTTAACTCATTATCAAATTGATGGTTAAATTCTGATTTCGATCGGCTCGTTTCTGTTCAGATTGGTTCTACTTCCGGGTTCTGTTTCAGTCTCACTTTGTTTGGTATTGGAATATCGAGTTATGCCTCGGGTCAGATTCGCGGCTCCGGTTTTGGTTCAGGCCATGTTCGTTTCGGGTCTTAGTTCGATTTCGGGTCTCGGCAGAGTTCGGTCCGGTCAACCTTAGTCAAAGTCAGATTCGGTTCGGGTCAACACCAGTCAACAGCCGTCTTGGTTCGTTTAGGTTCGAGTCAAATCTGGTCAAACTCGAAGTTTTGGTAAAATCAACGTCCTTTTCGTTTATTACGCTTATTATATATATGTTGTTTCATTGTTAGTTTTGAAAACGGAATCGATTCGTCTAGCAAGCATAAATGTAACCTTCGAGTAAATTATAAATATGTTTTCACATTCGACAAAACTACATTTTGACGTTCTCGATGACACTTTTTTTTCATTACTGACAAGATTATGTATTATTACTTTATTGATGAAAATTAGTTATAATTGCAATGTTGACAAAAGTATATATTTTGTATTGAAAACGAATTCTATATATTTTGTCTATAAAAATACTTATACATTTACATAATCATTAAACTATTGTGTTTTGACAAACTTTATCGACACTTATGTTGTCGGGATCATCCAAAAACAAGAGGAAACTCTGCCCGATTTTCAAAAAAATATATATTTATTTATTATAGTTTAACCGACAAAAATATTTAATTACTTTTTATAGTTTTCGATAAGATACATATATATGTATCCTTTATCAACAAATAAATATATACCATACTTCCCAACAAAAAATATAATTACTTAACGACGAAAGATATATATTTATTACACATTTCGATGAATTTCCTATTTATGTCATACCGTTCGACCAAGGATATGTATTTATCATGCGTTCGACCAAGTATTTATATATATATATATATATATATATATATGTAATGTATCATCGAACATTTATATATATTTTTCCTATTAAACTCTCGATCACGATATACATGTTTATCTTTTACATTTTTTTTGCCAAAATATATATATTTAGTGTGTTATTTTAATAATACTTTTACGACACCTTGACGATTTTAACTTTAGGATCGTTAGGTAAAACACGTGATATGCATATACGTGCATCCACTTCCAACTCGAATCCTTCGTTATAATTCCGAGTATTCATACACATTCGTTTGCCATTTAAGGTGACCTCGGTGTCCCTCTCTCCCACTCATCAACTCGTCGTGGAAATTCGAAGAAGACTTAGCAATTTTGTGAGTACACTCGACCCACTTTTGTTTATAACACTTTTGAGTGTAACATGTTTTACATATACAAAAATCATGAACACTTAAACTTTATGAAACGCACAACAATCTTATACACATGAATACATGAATCTTATACTTGGTGCTTGTCTTGGATATTCGTTATGCTATGCTTTAATCATTAACTATTTTTAGCCTTCGTTTGACATGCTTAGCGCTATAGGAATTCACGCATCCACCTCCATCTTGTTATTCGTGAGGTCATGTTAAAACATCGTGATTGCGTTAAGGGTTTGATTATTAGTATTGCATGCCTTGATATTGCTCTTGTATAGATTTGGTTGCCATGAGGATTGTTAAAACTTTATTCGTATTCGTATGCTATGCTTAAACTTGTGTACTCGCCTTTGCTTTTGCATTGACTTTATTTTAAAGCATGTTACAGGTTGAAGGAGATGATGCTATGAAATCAAAATAGCAAGGACTTAGATAGACACATTTTAGACGTTAGATTTATAAATGTTGTACCAAATTTTGTTATGTTTTATGAACTTATTGTATTGCTTCATGTTGTATTTGACAATGTTGTGAAACGAAATTTGGATTTAATTAAATATTGTCATTTACTAGCGTTGTGAGCAATGAGCAATCTCGTTTTCGTCTCGTCCCGATGTTTCCGCCATCGGTTGGGGTGTGACAGCTCAAGACCCATCAAACGTGTGTGATAAGGGTGATGTGGCAAGTGCGTGAGACCTTAAGACCGCGGCGTGTGGGTTTGGGTTGGGGGTGTCGGTAGCCAAGCAACGCCGCTTCAGCCACACTGAGCCAGTGTGGGTAGCGGTATTGCCCCGTTGGCGTGGCTATGGTGCCTGGGGTGGGGCAGGTTGAGGAGACGACATGGCTGGCTATTATTGGCTAGGCTTAGTCGACCGTTTGGGTAGCCTTAAAAAAAAGAAAAATAGAAAAAAAAAAACATTTTTCAAACTTATAAATACTAACCTAATTTTTCAAATTTTTACCACTTCTCTACCTTTCACCTTCTTCAATCTCTATATTTTTATAACTTCTACCAACTTTAATCTTCTACAATGCATTCATTCAATCTAAACCTCGACCTGAACAACCCCTCTGATGTATTTTTTTTTAATTTTAATGTAGTTCTTTTTTTTAATTTTATGTAGTCTTTTTAGTTAGTTTGTTAATTTAATTAAATGAAATTTTATATTGTTAAAAAAATAGAGGTGACACATGGCTGGTCACGCCATCTCACACCCAAAAGAAACCACGCCATCCAAGCTTCCCCAGGTGGAGCCCACCTCCGCCACATGTTAACTCAAGCCCCCCACCCCACACACACCCAGTCTAAGTTTAGAGTGTTTAGACTTTATGTTCGAAGATTGTGGTGGCCGGTAGTGGTAAATAGTGGTGGTAAAACATGTTGAGATGAATGAAGATTTGATGAAAAAGATGAACACACTTGAGAACAATAGTTCTGAGATTAATATTAATAAAATAAAAGTTGATAGAAATTTGTAAATGTTAAATTTTATAAGAAAAGCTGTAATGGTTTTATAAATGTTAAAATCTATAACACATTAATGACATATTTTTTTTACTAAGTTCTAAATGCTAAAGTGTTGTAAGAAATCTTATTATTTAATGTTAAACTTTATTTAGAAGTTATAGTATTTAAAAAAATAAATTAAAATACAAATAAAAAGACAGTAAAGTTTTTATTATTTTTAGAAGATTAGTTTAATAACTAGTTTTTCTTTAAATTTTCTATTGCCACATTAGCAACTTTAAGAAGTCCAACTATCAAATTACTTAACAGGTAAAACTAAAAGGGTAACATACCCACTGTCGATTAATTAAAACAATAGCATACACATAATAAGAAAATAAATCTTTATCTTGGACACTAATGTTGGTAGTAGAGTTATCAAACTTGTTAATCTTTGTGGGAACATATTGGAAGTGGTGATGGTGATGGTGATGAAACTATAATAATAATAATAATAATAATAATAAAATAATACATATGTTTATAAATAAGATTTCAATCACCTTATGATTGGTGAGACGATAGAGACATCCATGCTAATACACCTGAAAATCTATGTCATTTCTTTAAAATGTAAAACATAAAAGAATTAGAAAAAACATCAAAATGATTAAACCTCTAAAATTCTGATTCCAAGCTTTGGGAGCTTCTTATTAGACTTTTGATTTTTCTATACATAAAATCAATTTTAAATGTTTTTATCTTATTTAACGAGTTTATTTTGAGGAGACAAATGTTTCAATATTGAGTCTGCTAAATAAATGTGTGAATTCTTAGTTATTTTTACATATATTTTGGGAGTATTTTAATATTAAGAAAACGTGTGTGCAAAAGTGTAAGTGCTTACACTTCTTGAACACCTCGGGAGTCAAGGTCATTACCATGATAAAATCTAAAACATGATGATAAGATAAGCAAGACAAAATGACTGATCTAAGTGTTTCAAGTACGAAGTTATGACACCCTAGAGTCTCGATCCTTAAGAGTGACCTAGAAAATCCAGAAATCCAAACACAACAAATTAAACTTAAAACCACAAGTGCTATGTCCTATATGTTCAATTATGAGCTATCGGGAAAAACTACAATGAACATGGTCATTGATTCAGTTGCAGATCTGATTTTGTACTACATTATTAATAAAAGCTAATACAAATACATTTTATAATCAATTTAAAACAAATATACATTGGCGTGAATTATTTTTCTTTATAAAATCCAATTCATGGTTTTAATTATATAAGCTACATAGGGCCTGTACGGTCACGATCTTAATTGATTTATCTACCAATAGTTATAGATCTTGATTGCTAGTACAGCTTTGTTCATAGACATCTCACACACACACACCAAAAAGGTGATATCAACATTACATCTCACCGAACCAACTTTTTTATGTCCCACAACTCATTTAATAAGAAATTATTTTGTTTCATCTCATACGAAATATAATATATCTTTTAGTTAATAATTAAAGTGAACCAGAAAATAACTATTAAAGCTCTAGATCCTAGTAAAGATGTTCAAACCATTCAAATGATAGTATATAATTTAACGCATAGTTTTAAACAGATAAATTTAGCGTCCTCATTTAATATTGTTTTATAAGATGTGAAACCAGTTAGGTGTTTAGGCATAAAAAATATTGTTAAAAAAGATGTGTGGTAATTGATTTATGTTGATTTAATTAATACTTGTTTTAAAATTGAATTTAAAAAAAAAAAAATTTGATTGGAACGCATTAATACTCATAGCCTCTAAGGGTGGCAGGTGCGTATATGAGACATCTAGACGACACAACAAGTAGACAAGTAGGGGCTTTACCAAAGAGGGTGGGCAATGTTTTCGCTCGTCCCACACATTAGCTCTCCATTCCCAACCTTCCTCTTGCTTCCATTTTTCCTTCTTTGTTTCTTTCTCCACACAATCACGACTCCACTCCACTCCCGTCGCCCTAATCAGATATACACATTAAGAGTCTCTTTGATAAACTTGTGTTGAACCATTAAAAAGATTGATCGATTAAGATAGTTTTAGAATTGGTAAATTTTATAAAAATGTTAAGACCAATTTAGAGGGAACCTCAAGTTACTTCCTCTCAATATTTTAATAATAATATTTTTCATATTTTACAAAATATCTAGAAATTCGTATTTTTTTTAAATAATAATTTTATATTACAATTAAATTTTCAAAAATCTATACCATATATTTCAAACGGGCAAAATAGATTCCCCTCCCTTCTATTCCCTTCAAGAAGAAAAACACTCATTTCGATACTCACTTCAACAATGGCCGATGTAAATCTCACCACCACCACCACCACCACCCCATCTCCGCCGGAACTCTCGGCGGAGCCACCCACTTCCTCCCAACCTCCACCACCACCACCCCAAAACCAAGAAACCCCATCTTCACCACCACCACCACAAAACCAAGAAACCACCTTTTCACCACCACCCACTACCACCACCACCGCCGCCACCATATCTGACGTCATCGAACACCTAGAAAAACCCACATGCACTGAACCCACCACCACTAAAACCCCAGAACCCATGCCTTCTTTCAAAGAAGAAAGCAACCAAATCAAAGATCTTTCACCTTCACAACAAAAATCACTTCAAGATTTCAAAACCCTAATCCAAGAATCCGTAACCCACAGCAAAGATTTCACCTTTTTACAAAAACAAAACGAACCCATTTCAGAACTCTCAATTTGGGGCATACCCATCTTGAAAGACAACCGAACCGACGTCGTTTTGCTCAAGTTCTTGCGAGCTCGAGACTTCAAAGTCAAAGATTCCTTCACAATGCTTAAAGATACCCTCCATTGGCGGGAAACATTTGATATTGAATCTTTATTGGAACAAGACTTTGGGGATGATCTTGAAAAGGTTGTGTTTAATCATGGGTTTGATAAAGAGGGGCACCCAATTTGTTATAATGTGTATGGTGAGTTTCAGAATAAAGATTTGTATGAGAAAACATTTTCTGATGATGAAAAAAGGTTGAGGTTTTTGAGGTGGAGGATTCAGTTTCTTGAGAGGAGTATAAGGAAGTTGGATTTTAGGTCTGGTGGTGTTAATACTATTTTTCAGGTTAACGATTTGAAGAACGCGCCTGGACCGGCGAAGCGCGAGCTTCGGGTTGCTACCCAGCAGGCTCTGCAGCTGCTGCAGGATAACTACCCTGAGTTTGTGGCCAAACAGGTGAGTTTGTGGTTTGTAAATGTCTAATGGTGTAGGTTAATGTGTGATGATTGAATTTGTTGATACGATTTTCGTATGAACAATTGAATATTGTAAGATGATGAACAGAATGAAGTGATTGCCTGCATTTAGGTTTACATTTGTGAATTTGTGTAGAGCGAATTATTTATACATAACCTTTTAGAAGTTTGAAAATTCACATGTATCATTTAAAATTTCATAATATCATATGCCCTCTTCAAACACCAAAAGTGTCATATTTGTTCATTTTATAGTTAATCAAATGAAACCACTTATGGCGATATAATATTCGGAATCACTGAAAGATAAACTGTTTAATCGGTGAAATTAGCTGTTGTATTGAACTTTATTTATTCAATTTTATGCTAAAAGGTAAATATGATATTATGCAATTTGCTCTTTGTGGTATTAGAGAATTCAAGCTAGTACTTATGTATTCTAGATTGGATCCAGAGATATTTGCTTTTGTCGATTTGGGTTAGGTTTTATCTCAAAATTGGCTAACGAAAACTACGAAATTCTTGTATTAACATGTTATATTATGATCATAACAATTTATTTATAAAGTTTCAAAAAAAGGACAAAAATGCGATTGCGGGTCAACTCAACCCGATAGACGAAAAATAGTTACCCATCTTACTATCTTAACATGTTATCTGACCAATCATTTTTGCCACTTACTCTTCATGCAATAATTGTATGTGTGATTATTGATCCTAACATCTTCTTTGAAGGTTTTCATCAACGCCCCATGGTGGTATCTAGCTTTCTATACAATGATCAGTCCATTTATGACTCAAAGGACTAAGAGCAAGTTTGTTTTTGCTAGCACCGCAAGGACTCCCGAAACCCTTTTTAAGTAAGTTCTGCATTTATTTTGTTTATACTACTTACTCTCTAAAAACTGTAGATGCCAATTCAACCCATTATTAATTAGTTGGGCTGCAAACGAACCAAACGTTCAGCGAACAGTTCGTGAATCGTTCGGCGGGAAGTTCGTTTGTGTTCGTTCGTTTATAAACGAAAACAAACGAGAAATTTTGTTCGTTTAGCTAAACGAACGAGCATGAAAAGGGGCCACGTTCATTCATTTATGGTCGTGAACGTTCGGTTAGGTGTTTGTTTATGTTTGTTCGTTTGTAACGAACAAACGAACACGAACGTGTTGATTTCCTTAATGAACAAACAAGAACAAAAAATCTTGTCCGGCAACACGAACAAGGTTGTGTTCGTGTTCGTTTGCAGCCCTAGTTGTTAGTAATTCTTTTAATCCATGTTATGTTTATCTAATCAGCCAAACGGGCAAGATAAACTTTTTTAAACATTGTAAATATTATAAATGTAAAAACATTGAATACAACATTACGACCTCTCAAATTGGTTTATTAAAATGTTATATGTAAAACCATTGCAAAAAAGTTTAAAGGTCAAAATGATATATTGCTGAAACTTTTGGGGGAGTAAAATGCCATTTACATCCCTGAGGTTTGGCCAGTTTTGCGACTTTCGTCCAAATATTTGTTCTTTCGCATTTGGATCCAAAAGGGTTGATATCTTGCCATTTTCACCCGGCTCGTTAACTCCATCCATGTTTCTTCGTTAAGTCAGGGTTTTTCATTAATTAAAGGGCAATTTGGTCTTTTTCACTTTATGTACAAGCATTTATACCTATTCAAAATACCCTTACTAAATAAAAAAGACGAGAATACCACTTAATGGAGCAAAATGGATGGAGTTAACGAGCCGGATGAAAATGGCAAGATATCAAACCTTTCGGATCCGGATGCGAAAAACAAACATTTGGACGAAAGTCACAAAACTGGCCGAACGTCAGGGACAAAGATGGCATTTTCAAAACCAGATGCTTTAGATTTTAAGTGAGTTGGGTTGTTTTAACAGATACGTGAGTCCGGAGCATGTACCGGTACAGTACGGTGGGTTGAGTGTGGATTACTGTGATTGCAATCCGGATGTCACAATTGATGATCCGGCCTCAGTGGTTACCGTTAGACCATCCACCAAGCAGACAGTGGAGATTATAGTAAACGAGGTACGTTTTACATTCCGTTTTGTGTTATTAATATCATCTCATGGGTAATAGTTGGTAATTGAACTGATAAATGTTGCAGAAATGCGTATTTGTATGGGAGCTACGTGTGGTTGGTTGGGAGGTAAGCTATAGTGCCGAATATGTACCAAATAACGAAAGCCATTACACTATAATCATACAAAAGGCTAAAAAGATGACTCCGACCGATGAACCTGTGATTAGCCACAGTTTCAAGATCAGTGAGCTCGGGAAGATACTTCTAACCATCGACAACCCGACTTCAAAGAAGAAAACTCTGCTCTATAGGTTCAAGGTGAACCCGCTTTCTGAATAGAGAAGTTACATCAAGGGTTTACATATGATCTGTGAATCGAGTGTGTGTTTGTTTGTTTGTTTATTTATTTATAGTTTTGTTGTAAGTTGTTGTAGCCTGAAGGTAATTTTTATGTTGTTTTGGTTTGGAATTGTTTTTTATAGAGTTGAGTTATGTATTAAGTTTATGTTTAAAAGGCCTGTAAGGTTTGAGGAATTATGATTTTGAGGGTAGCATATTCTTGGGCTGATTATTTTTTTCTTCTGTTGAGATATTTTAATTGAATTGAAACCCAGTAATGAAGTAAAGCCCATGAAAGTAGGCCCATGGGTCCCAATTCCATAAGAAGTTGTATTGTTGTAATGTCTTCCAAACAATAAATGTAGGTTATCCAGACCGTTAATATCAAATAACTTAACTATATAATCACCATTCACTAGTTTTCAATAATACTCCAAACAATAACCGTAGGTTATCCAAACCGTTAACATCAAATACCTTAACTATAATAATACTAAACCTAAGATAATTCAATACTTGTTAAGAAAAAACACCTAATGATAGCAAGTTCAACTTAGAAGGAAAAACCAACTCGTATAAGGGTTTTCCAACATTGCGGTGACGAAATTGCAAATACTGTTCCATTACCAACTCTCAAGTCACAGGACAAACACATATTGTGAAGAATTCTTGGGAAATGTAGGAAACCTACCAAATGTTCTTTGTATCATGTATGTAATCCACTGTAAGAGCCTTCTTAACTACGGTTGCATAATCCTATCTTGAACACCCCCAGCATAATCCGGGTTGTTAATTTGTTCAAGGTCGAGCGAGTTAGATGAAAAAGAACAAAGGGCCTTCTTAACTACGGCAGCTTCGACTTCAGCGGGGTGATTTTTCATCACCATAAGTCCCATTATAATGAACATGACTAATAAGCATGCGATCCTAGTGACGATCGCAGTGACGGTCCCAACGAAGATGTTCGGGTTCCGACCAACACATGCCCGCATGTGTTCGAAGACGTTGTTGATGGTAATTATTGTTGCTTCACCAACGATCTCATCCGCATTCACTCCACCAACACTCCCACACATTTGCTCTACCAACACACCCCTCAGTAGTCTCTCGTACGACCAGTACCGGCCGTTGAACATTAGCATTCCCATCTTCTAAACTAGCATTTGGCTGTGGTGCACCATTATAAAAGCAATTAGGTGATATTTTTTTAGTTAGAGAAATCGAGTAGATTTGTGATTTGATCATTGGAAAGGTGTAGTGGCATGATGTTGCCACTTCCCGCCCAATCACACCAAAAACACCACCTCCTAGGATGTGATCGTCGAATTTTTGGCCTTAGCGTTCTGGTGAAAACGCCGGTGATTTGTAGTTTTCAAAATATGACCGTTTGGTAACGATAATTAAAAAAAAATCATTTTCTTATTTGCCTTTTTGACCTATTTAAACCCCCCACTTAACCCATTTTTATACTCATTTTACAACCTCCCTCTCCTATTTAACCCGTTTTTATACACATTTTACAACCTCCCTCTCTTATTTTTTTAAAACATACTATGCATCCCCCCTTTTGGTGTTCCGCGTCGGTCAGCCAACCAACCCAAATTCATATCGCTCGTACACCACCCAACCACTACCAACCTCTAATTATCAAGATTGTGATCCGAATACGGTGGGGGTACACGCAACAATTAAACATGCCCCAACAATACTTTCAAGGGCCACACGGTTTTGCATCAAATATGAACATCTACATGGGGTACGTATGGTTCCCAAGACGAAGCCATTCCCGAGATCGAGACGGTGCCGAAGACACAATCTGAGCGCAAACCTGAAGCCTCACAATGTGGAAGACGTTCGCATAAAAAAAGCGGATACCACTCCTCGTGCGAAAAACACATACCAACCTTGGACAAAAGAGGTGGAGTACAAGCTTACACAGGCTTGGCTCGACATCTCGGAGGATCCCGAAGTTGGTAAGTTTTAATTTTTTTAAAATTGTAGTTATTATCTAAAATAAAGTATAACAATATATTTTCTAATTTTTGTAGCCAACTATCAAAGAATACCCATTTTTGGGGAAAAATCGGGCAAAGTTTTTTGCTCTCATGGGCAAAGGGTAATATCGGGACAAGAATTTGGTATCAAGCAAGTGAACCGATATAAATGGCAAAGGCCATGGTGTAACGTTCCGTATTTTCATACTTTCTATATTTAGGAACTTATATTCGTATTGCATTTTTATACTTGTAATCTGAGACTTTGATCATAATGGGAAATCATATTTTATATCAACCATGTTTATTTCATACTTATATTGTACGCAATCAATCATCCAATACGTGTTTGTGTGCAAAACTAAGACTTGAAATTATCATTCATACATACATGATACTTATAACATGTTTACATACATTTCACATACTTGAAAACATGTTAAAATACAAGTTTATAACCTTAAATACCCAAAAATGTGCTTAACCTTAAACTTTCAGACTAAATAAACCATCGAATCAACTTCAGGGACTAAATTGAAAAATGCTAAAAAGCGTCCCTCCACATCATGCCCAGCTCGCGGATTGGACCCTTTTCTACCTCTATTCTTCTCCATTCACCTTTCAACCTTTTTTAAACCCAAACCCTAATCCCCCACTATAAAACCAACCTTGAGCAGAAAGTTCTAAGTGTTCAAGTGAGTTTTTCAACTCACTTCCTTCTTCATTTCATCTTGTTTTTTTTTCTTCAATCTACTTGGATAACCTCTAGGGATGTTACCCAGTGTTCACCTAGGTGTAACAAGGTGGTATATGACTAAACTTGAGGTCCAAAGTCAGATTTACTTTGTGTTTTATTAAACTTTTACAACTTGTTTTGTTCCTTGTTCATCTTGTGGAAATCTTGCACCATACTTGATCCCAACTATACTCATGTTGTGGGGCTTGTGTTATAGTTAATTTCTAGAAGTTAGAGGTTCATAACCTCAATTACTTGTTGCCCTAAAAGGTCCTAAGTGACCTACAAAGTGTTGCAACCAACCAAGCATTCAACCTCCAATATTGAAAGACTTGTGTTTTGGTTAGGTATGAACAATGGAAATCTTGATTCTCCAACTTAGATGTCACACCCCGACCCGCAACGGAAATAAAAGTCGGGGCATAATTGGGTTATCACCAGAGCTCATGACATTTACTAATTAAGTTTCATATTTATTAGATTAAAATTTAAAACTTCAAATATTCAAACGCAATGAGTCATACAAGCACAAATAAAACCAAAGCATTGTTCAGCACATAATAATTTTGTTTAATCTTCTAAGGCCAATCCTACGTGTTTCTTTCTTCAGCCTGTTCACCTGTATCATGTGTAAAACAAAATTTGGGTCAACAAAAGTTGGCGAGTGAATCTAAAACATTTAAACATTTATTATATTAATTGTTAAATAAAAATTTGTGCATGAATCGCAAGTGAGCATAGATATATATATAAACCATCACAAACCAAATAATATCCACAATGAACACATAACATGATGAATGGTAAACTTGAGATCAAGGCTCAATCAAACGGAGCCGATCTAATGAGGCACCTGATGGTCAACTCGTATCCCACGAGGAACTGATGGGCCTAATGAATGATTGCACTGAAATGATTTAATGTAGCCACACATAACCACACAAACAAATATACACCTTTGATCACGAAACGATGTTAGCACAAGTGTTAAAATAAATAAAACATGTACGACACATGATACACCCCAAAACATGATTAAAAGGGAGTTTGTAAGGATTCAATCATAGTGGGTGCGTTCCTTGATGATAATAAATGCGCACGAAAAGGAGGATTCAATAAACGAACGAATACTAACCTAAAAATATTACAATAATTTGATAAATATAAAGAGTCTAATATCTTCATTTAATCCTAAAATTTTAGCGTTATTTTTGGAGGATTTTATCTCATTCAAAGTTGTTTTTATTAAATGTTTTAAGATAAACTTTAACTAAAAAGTATATAAAAAATATGCAAATAAATACATTAGAATAATAAAAAAATAGTATTTAAAAAAATATATCCTTTGTCAGGTCTGACAGGAGAATCGGACCGGTTCAGGGTGAAATTCGATTGCGTGTGGTGGGACTCGAACTTGTGACCACCCGCTTACGTGCACACAGCTCTTCCAACTGAGCTACGTGTCTAACCCATTAGATTCTCTATTTTAATTATATTTGTACACTAGTTAGCTTTATCAAGAAATTAATAAATTTTAAAAAGAATTTTAATTATCGAACCGGGGAGGGTTACAAGTCACGAACCCACGATCACACCAACAACTTGCACCCAGCCCAACCAACTGGGCTGGGTGTCTAACCCAACATAAACTGAAATTCTTTTATACTTATACACATACTGAAACGGATCTGATTAGGTTTGTTTAAATAGGAACATTTTGTTTTAGAAAACTGGTGTTGTACTGGGCTCGAACTCGGACATGTATGTTAAATATGCACACAATCCATCACTGGACTGTGTGTCTAACCCGGTTATAACCGCTTTCAAAATTATTTTATACCCTTCTGAAACTACATCTTTCTCATTAAATCAATTCTGAACTGAACTTCTTTTTAAAACCAAATTGAAATCATCACCCGATGTTTGTTCGATTACAGATATATACAATGCAATTCAAATCGTAAAAAGATAAACATGAATTTTTTTGTTACTCACAAAACGGGGAAAGTGACTTCCGGTATCCGTCGACGGCGATGTGCACCGAAGAATTGAACCGAGAGACTCCTAAACTGATTTGAATAAATGGGCGATTTGAGCTTTCTAACACCGAGTATTTATAAGCAGAGAGGATCGATTAAGGTTTCGGTTTCAAAACCTTGATTGAGGAATCATTAAATTCAAACAGATAAAACCTATAAATCATGGGTTTTCTGGGAACGGTTTCAATGATTTGAAACCGAGTTAACCACTGAACAGAAATGGAATCCATAAATCAATGCTTCGATTAAAAGGGCGGTTACAGGGTTCTGATTTTAAATTCACAGGCGCCCTCAGATTCAATATATATATTAGTTGATCCTAAACCTACACAATAAGTGTGTGTGGTCTAGTGGTGTTTGGTGTGTGCATGTATATGGTAGACCCGGGTTCGACTCCGGTTTTGTCCCTTTATATATATATATATATATATACTCTTTTTGCTTTATAATTTATCTCAAATCATTTATTATTATTTTTAACTAACATTAATTATGTCAAGAATTATAAAATGATCAATACTAATAATGCACATAACAAATAATTTAAATGAATATTTGATTAATAACCGGTACGGGTTTTGGAAACCCATTTTGCACAAACGTTACAATATCCTCTACTTTTAGAAATTTCGTCCCGAAATTTAAGAAGTAGTTGTAACTGGAAAAAGATGCGGATATTTCTCGCGCATTGAGTCTTCACGTTCCCAAGTAAACTCTGGTCCTTGTTTTGACTCCCAACGCACCCTGACGATTGGAATACGACTTCGCCTCAAACGCTTTTCACCGAAATCCATGATTTCTATTGGTCTCTCAACAAAATGTATTGATTCATCAATTTGAATATCTTCCAATGGAATATGGAGATTTTCGTCGGCAAGACACTTTTTCAAGTTTGATACGTGAAATGTGGGATGAATTCTGTTGAGTTCTTCTGGTAAATCAAGCTTGTATGCTACAGGACCTACTCTTTCGAGTATCTTGAATGGTCCCACATAGCGTGGTGCTAGCTTGCCCTTTTGACCAAAACGAACTACTCCTTTCCACGGTGATACTTTCAAAAGTACTCGATCACCAACACAAATTCCAAAGGCTTTCGCCGTTTATCCGCGTAACTTTTTTGACGACTTTGAGCTACTAGAAGATTATTTCGAATTTGAATGATTTTGTCAGTCGTTTCCTAAATCAATTCTGGTCTAGTGATTTACGCTTCACGAATTTCGTGCCAACATATAGGAGATCGGCATTTACGAACATATAAAGATTCAAAAGGGGCCATATCGATGCTTGAATGATAGCTATTATTATACGAAAATTCAACTAACGGTAGATGAGTGTCCCAGTTGCCCTTGAAATCTATGACACATGCTCGCAACATGTCTTCAAGGGTTTGTATGGTACGCTCAGATTGACCATCAGTTTGAGGGTGGAATGCAGTGTTGAGATCTAGACGTGTACCCATAGCGGATTGTACGGCTTGCCATGTTCATGAAGTGAACCGGCCGTCTCGATCTGAAATGATGCTTAAAGGTACACCATGACGGCTTACAATTTAATTGATATAGATGCGAGCCAACTTCTCGTTCTTGAAATCTGCACGAATAGGAATGAAATGGGCTGATTTGGTGAGACAATCAATGATAACCCATATGGTGTCATAACCACTAGAAGTGCGAGGTAACCCGGTAATGAAATCCATGGTTATATTTTCCCACTTCCATACAGGTATTTCAGGTTGAACAAGAAGTCCCGAAGGTCTCTGATGCTCAGCTTTTACTTTGGAACATGTAAGACACTTTGAAACAAATATAGCGATATCTTTCTTCATGCCATGCCACCAGTATGTGTATCGTAGATCTTGATACATTTTATCAGCTCCTAGATGTATAGAGTATCGAGTTTTGTGTGCCTCATTCATGAGAAAAGTACGAAGATCATCACGATCGGGTACCCAAATACGATTTAAGAAATAGAGAATACCATCCGATTTGGATTCTAGCTTGGTCTGAGCTCCACAAGACAATTCATCTCGTACATCATTTTCCGTGACGGAAATATGTTGAGTTGCTCTAATTCGGTTTTGGAGATCGGTCACAATTAGAGAACACAAAAAACGGATTGAGTTTGTATACTCCTTTCGACTAAGGGCGTCGGCCACAACATTAGCCTTGCCAGGATGATAACGAATTTCACAATCATAATCATTTAGGAGTTCGACCCATCGACGTTGTCTCATGTTCAATTCCTTTTGATTAAAGATATGTTGAAGACTCTTGTGGTTAGTGTAGATTTCACACTTAGTACCACAGAGGTAATGTCTCCATATCTTAAGGGCGAACACGACTGCTCCAAGTTCTAGGTCGTTAGTGGTATAATCCTTTTCATGCACCTTGAGCTGCCTTGAGGCGTAGGCTATCACCTTTCCTCTTTGCATTAGAACGCATCCTAACCCTTGCCCTGACGCGTCGTAATAAACCAAAAAGTCTTCGCAACCATCAGGAAGTGTAAGTATAGGTGCATCGCAAAGTTTTTGTTTTAAAGCTTAGAAAGCCTCCTCTTGCTTGGGTCCCCAAATAAAGGGTTTTCCCTTGTGAGTCAAGGCTGTGAGTGGGAACTGATGATAGTAACCAGCTAGACCAAGAAATGATCTAACTTCAGTAGGAGTTCGTGGTGCTTGCCACTCTTGTACCGCTTTGATTTTTGCAGGGTCAACATGAATTCCTTTGTCATTAACGACATGGCCAAGAAATTGCACTTCTTTTAACCAAAACTCACATTTCGAGAACTTAGCATAAAGCTTTTCAGTTCTCAAGAGTGTTAGAATGAGTCGAAGATGGCGCTCATGATCAGATTTGGTCTTAGAGTAGATAAGGATATCATCAATGAAAACTATGACAAAACGATCGAGATAAGGTTTGCATACCCTATTCATCAAATCCATGAAAACAGCAGGGGCATTGGTCAAACCAAAAGGCATGACCATAAATTCATAGTGACCATAACGAGTTCGAAAAGCAGTCTTGGGAATATCTTCTTCACGCACTCTAAGTTGATGATAACCAGAACGAAGGTCGATCTTTGAAAAACAGGTGGCTCCTTGTAGTTGATCTAGGAGATCGTCAATACGAGGTAATGGATAGCGATTCTTGATGGTCAACTTGTTAAGCTCCCTATAATCGATACACATGCGAAAAGTTCCATCTTTCTTCTTTACAAAAAGAACAGGTGCACCCCATGGCGATGAGCTAGGACGTATGAATCCTTTGTCAGTCAACTCTTGCAGTTGACTAGCCAAGTCTTGCATCTCAGATGGGGCTAACCTATAGGGGGATTTTGCGATTGGTGTAGCACCAGGTACAAGATCGATTCGAAACTCGACTTCTCGCACAGGAGGAAGTCCTGAAACGTCATCGGGAAAAACTAGAAGAAATTCTTTAACGATGGGGATATCTTCGAGCTTCCTTTCCTTACCTTCCTTCTTGACGATATGAGTTAGAAACGCGACATAATCTTTGTGAAGATATCTACGAGCTTGGAGGCATGACATTAATTTAAGCCCTTTAGAAGGAGTTTCACAAAAAATGCGCAAAGTTTGACCGTCAGCGAGAGGAATTCGAATGAATTTTTCATAGCACACAACTTCTGCATGATGCTGACTAAGCCAGTCCATACCAATGATAATGTCAAAACTACCCAACTTCATAGGAATAGGATCGATTGAAAAGTCTTGGTCATTAAGAGTAAGAGTACAACCACGAATGATCGAGTCTAACGCAACCGGTTCACCATCAGCAACTTCCACCGTGAATGGTTCAGTGAGACTAACGCAGGATAAATCAAGAATAGGTTCGAATTCTAAGGACACAAAACTCTTATCCGCACTAGTATCAAAAAGTATGGATTCATAATTACCGTTTATAAGGAGCGTACCATTAACCACATTGTTATCAGCTCTAGCTTGATTGGCGTTGATGTTGAAAGCCCTTCCTCTAGCAGGTGGATTAGCTTGATTGGCTTGGTTCACCGGGTTGGATTGAGCTTAGGCATTAATGATGTTCACCAGGCGTGGACAGGTGTTACGAAAATGGGTTGGATCGCCATAGTTGAAGCATGCTCTGACAGGTTGCATCATTGGGTAGTTGGGTTGGTAGTAGGGTTGAGCCATTGGTTGAGCAGGTGGCAAAAGTAAGGGTTGTTGATTTTGGGCTTGGCCCACCACTTGATTATTGGTTTGGGCTTATGGTGGATTGCGGTTTGGTTTTTGGAGGATACGGAAAGTTTGAATCGTGTGACCTGCACGGCCACAACTTGTGCAGTATTAGCAGGGGTTCTCTGGGGGATGATGGTATTGGCATCGATTGCATTTTGGGTGTGGACCAGTGTATGGCTTCTTGAACGGAACGGCTTGAGGGGCGACTTGTGTGATTGGGGCAGCAGTGATATGGGAATTGGTCTGAGTAACGGCAAAATTTTTCCCATTGCGCTTCCTTTTGCCAGCAAATTTGGAAGACGAACCTGCTGTTGTTGGGGTTGGAGTTTCAGCAGACGCCTTATCTTTCTTGTTCTCAACTTTAAGATCGCCATTACGTATGCGATTTTCCGTAAGTTCGGTAGCCAGCTCCATGGAAGCTTCGAGTGTTGCAGGTGCGGTACTCAGCACAGAATCTTGAATTTTCGAGGGAAGACCTTGAATGTAATGCTCGATTAGACGATAGAGATGAGTGAACAGGTTGGGAACCATCTGATTTAACTCGAGAAACCTCTTGTTGTAAGTGGTGTGGTCTCCCTCCTTTTGCTTTAATGAGTTAAACTCGTCTTCCAGCTTTTTGATTTCGCTTCTTGGGCAGAAGCGTCTTGTCATAATTTCCCTCAACTCATCCCAAGTCAAGGCCATAGCAACTTCAGCACCTCGCTTACCCTTTTCGGTGTTCCACCAGGTAAGTGCTACTCCAAACAGCCGACCAGTAGCATAGCGCACTTTGCGATCATCGGGACAACCACAATTGCGAAAGTGCTTTCCATATCCTCAAACCAAAGGAGGAGAGCAGTGACACCTTCAGTCCCTTCATATTTTGGGGGATCACAGGACTTGAAATGCTTGTAGGTACATTTGGTGATGTTGGGAGGAGGGTTGGCGTTATTTTGCCCGTCTTGGTTGGTGAGGTTAGTGGGATTGGCGGCAAGTGCTTGTTGAACTTGCACGACGATATCAGGAAGTACGGCAGCCATCTGTTGAGCGATATGAGTGGCTATACGCTCGTTGGATCTTCCTGACCTTCTACCGCCGCGAGAGTGCCTAGCAGACATCTACAGGAAATACGAAGCGAGATTATGAATTGAACGTTCTTAGGTGTCATGTGTCGTAAAGAGTGAAAACAACATAAAATAAATGAAACATGAATTTAACTACATCCGTATGATGTCTTAGGCTTGCTTAAGATTGGGCCTCCAAAATGTCTCCCGTACTTCAGCCTTGGTAGTCACATGGTCCCCCATGACTACTGGGTTTGATAGGGTTCACATTGATGTTGGCCTGCTAATGTTAGCATACCCCGAATGAAAACCATGAAACATAATGGTAAAATATAAGGTCCGAATGTGTCCAGGTATAGACACGATGACAACTCAAAGTGGGGTTAGCTCATACGACGTTTGGTGTGGCATGCTTTGGCCTAATAGGTCCTTCGTACTCTCATCGTTAGTCCCCAGGTAGGCAAACTGGTCCATTATTTGGATTTATATGAATGACAAGCCTAGACACGAAGTTCCGACTACCGGTACTTGTACCCTTCCAGTTACTACATGCCCGACGTAGAACTCACTTTGATGTGATTGAAAATCATGAAAACATTGCAAAATATTTGAGAAGAATTTCAAAAGTTTGAAATCGTGATGTGCGTGCTTGCGTAGACATGATATGCTATCAACATATATACTATAATGAACATCACATATTAGCATACAAAAGTGAAAGTGCTTGCATGTATTTGTGTGGGAAGAATAAACATGAAACATATAAATATCATGTAACAAATAAACAATTAAAATCTAATCAACTATAGTATACGCTCTAAGGGTCTACTAACATATCCTATATCCCTATAGTCATAAGCTCTGGTACCAATCTGTCAGACCCCGCCCCGCAGCGGAAATAAAAGTCGGGACATAATTGGGTTATCACCAAAACTCATGACATTTACTAATAAGTTTCATATTTATTAGATTGAAATTTAAAACTTCAAATATTCAAACGCAATGAGTCATACAAGCACAAATAAAACCAAAGCATTGTTCAGTACATAATAATTTTGTTTAATCTTCTAAGGCCAATCCTACGTGTTTCTTTCTTCAGTCTGTTCACCTGTATCATGCGTAAAACAAAATTTGGGTCAACAAACGTTGGCGAGTAAATCTAAAATATTTAAACATTTATTATATTAATTGTTTAAATAAAAATTTGTGCATGAATCGCAAGTGAGCATATATATATATATATATATTAACCATCACAAACCAAATAATATCCACAATGAACACATAACATGATGAATGGTAAACTTGAGATCAAGGCTCAATCAAACGGAGGCGATCTAATGAGGCACCTGATGCTCAACTCGTATCCCACGAGGAACTGATGGGCCTAATGAATGATTGCACTGAAATGATTTAATGTAGCCACACATAACCACACAAACAAATATACACCTTTGATCACGAAACGATGTTAGCACAAGTGTTAAAATCAATAAAACATGTACGACACATGATACATCCCAAAACATGATTAAAAGGGAGTTTGTAAGGATTCACTCACAGTGGATGCATTCCTTGATGATAATAAATGCGCACGAAAAGGAGGATTTAATCAACGAACGAATACTAACCTAAAAATATTACGATAATTTGATAAATATAAACAGTCTAATATCTTCATTTAATCCTAAAATTTTAGGGTTATTTTTGGAGGATTTTATCTCATTCAAAGTTGTTTTTATTAAATGTTTTAAGATAAACTTTAACTAAAAAGTATATAAAAATTTGCAAATAAATACATTAGAATAACAAAAAATAGTATTTAAAAAATATATCCTCTGTCAGGTCTGACAGGGGAATCGGACCGGTTCAGGGTGAAATTCGAATGCGTGTGGTGGGACTCGAACTTGTGACCTCCCACTTACGTGAACGCAGCTCTTCCAACTGAGCTACGTGTCTAACCCATTAGATTCTCTATTTTAATTATATTTGTACACTAGTTAGCTTTATCCAGAAATTAATAAATTTTAAAAAGAATTTTAATTATCGAACCCGGGAGGGTTACAAGTCTCAAACCCGCGATCACGCCAACAACTTGCACCCAGCCCAACCAACTGGGCTGGGTGTCTAACCCAACATAAACTGAAATTCTTTTATACTTATACACATACTGAAACGGATCTGATTAGATTTGTTTAAAAAGGAACATTTTATTTCAGAAAACCGGTGTTGTACTGGGCTCAACTCGGACATGTATGTTAAATATGCACACAATCCACCACTGGACTGTGTGTCTAACCCGGTTATACCAGCTTTCAAAATAATTTTATACCCTTCTGAAACTTCATCTTCCTCATTAAATCAATTTTGAACTGAACTTCTTTTTAAAACCAAATTGAAATCATCACCCGATGTTTGTTCGATTACAGATATACATAATGCAATTCAAATTGTAAAAAGATAAACATGAATTTTTTTGTTACTCACAAAACGGGGAAAGTGACTTCCGGTAGGGTATTCCGTCGACAGCGATGTGCACTGAAGAATTGAACAGAGAAACTCCTAAACTGATTTGAATAAATGGGCGATTTGAGCTTTCTAACACCGAGTATTTATAAGCACAGAGGATCGATTAAGGTTTCGGTTTCAAAACCTTGATTGAGTAATCATTAAATTCGAACAGTTAAAACCTATAAATCATGGGTTTTCTGGTAACGGTTTCAATGATTTGAAACCGAGTTAACCACTGAACAGAAACGGAATCCAAAAATCAATGCTTCGATTAAAAGGGCGGTTACAGGGTTCTAATTTTGAATTCACAGGCGCCCTCAGATTCAATATATATATTAGTTGATCCTAAACCTACACAATAAATGTGTGTGATCTAGTGGTGTTTGTTGTGTGCGTGTATATGGTAGACCCGGGTTCGACTCCGGTTTTGTCCCTTTATATATATATTTTTTTATACTCTTTTTGCTTTATAATTTATCTCAAATCATTTATTATTATTTTTAACTAACACTAATTATGTCAAAAATTATAAAATGATCAATACTAATAATGCACATAACAAATAATTTAAATGATATTTGATTAATAACCGATGCAGGTTTTGGAAACCCATTTTGCACAAACGTTACATTAGATTCCACCACTTCACTTGTTACTTATCAAATTAGTTAGTCCAAGTCACTAAACAACTTTCAAGAAAACAAAGTGAACAAACTACATCAAGTCTTCAAACACTATCCTTTTTGAAATGCACTAGTCTAGTTTACTCACTTGGTTGTCTTGGTGAATTAGGAGATTTTATTTTGTTTATATTCTTGACCAACCGATATTATCAATTAAATTGATTATTTTGTGCTATGGTGAATCAATATAATGAGGTTAAATGAATGGAATTTATCCTACTTCCTTGCATGATCATTACATGGTAGTCTATGATACATATGACGATTTTACATACTATATAGCTATCATATATATATATATATATATATATCCAAAACTGAATCATAACACCAACCAAACTCATGGTTGAATGTTATGCATTATGGTGAACATTATCTTGGATTAAGATTCCTCATACTTGGACTTCCAATGGGCGAAATAGTGCCCATGAAATATACATAAACGTGGTGTCCAATTTGGGTATTTTAACAAGATAACTTTTATGTAATTTCATACTAAGTTACAATTTCGCATACGAATTCCTAATCCAATCCGACATACTTACACCCCTTGTTTATCCTTGAAGGCTAACTCGACGTTTCCAAACTCTTAAACACATCAACTCACTTACATGGAACTTCTACGCAAACCGTAAGTATACAAGACCTCTTTTATTTTAATACACTTTGGGTGCAATATATATATATATTATCAAACTTACATTTACACAATGATTCACATAATTCAATCAACCAATCCATTTATATATGCTAATATGTTATACTTTAGGATACTTACATGCTAGAAGACATTCTTGCACATTATTTGTCGTTAACTTCATGACCCAACTTTAACATGTATAGTGTTATAGGAGTAGCACACCACCCTTAGGAAGGGTCTATGTTAAGCTATTCAATCAAACGGTCTTGTTTACTTCGGTGACAAGATTACGCAATGTGGACACAATTGGTTTGACGTCTGTTTATTGCATGCTAGTTTATGTATCTTATGTGTTAGTATACATTTTATGTCATGTTTAGATTGAGTTAAATTTCTATATGTATGTTAGTAATGCTCTTGATGATGAGACGTTTCAAGAAATCTATTAAGAAATAAATAAAATTATATATGAATATATGTATTATGCTATTGATAAAATTGTAATCATAACTTAATAAAAAAAATTAAATACAAGAAAAATGAAATAATGATATAATTAATAAATAGTGAGGGGCCGAGCCGAGCTTAAAATATTAGTTACGACGCAAGCTCAAATTTTACGTATAGAGTCAGAAACAAGTTAAACTTAAGCTCAAATTCTGTTAAAACTAAATAAGCTAAACTCATATTTAAACTCAATTCAAGTATTTTACACTCTTATAAAAAAAAAATAAGCCAAACTTTAGTTTTCGTGTGCTTTGACTTTTACAATATGCTTGTAGTCATGTTTTATAAACAAAAATGATTGAAAGACGTAAAATCTGAATAAAATGGATATAATTATTCTAAGTTTTTATAGATATTTCGAAACTTTTTAGACATAAATTAAGTTATTAATATAAATTAATTTTGTAAAAAAAAAGGTTAGAAATCCATATCTAAAAAATAAGTAAGGGGCTCTTTAGTAGCCTCTTAAGAATTTCATTAAGATATTAACTTCAAATTAGTCAGCATTAAGTGTGTTTGATTTACTGATAAACACTTCTAAGCCAGTGAACCTCTTACCCATTTAGTTTAAAAATGATGTTGAATAAAAATTTTATTCATATATCCTTTCACATGTGTTCATAACCCTTAACCTGTCACTCACGCACCACCTCCTCGGCTCCTCCACTACCAACTAGTCAGACCGAGCCAAGTTAATCCTCTTACTGATTTAAAGTCTCTTACCCAATTAAACTTCTTAATACGTTAATTTAGAAAAGAAAAAAAAAGGTAAATGAGTTGAAGTCTAAATAAAATGAAACAAAATTTTAATCTTCCTTTATTACATCACAAGATTTGTCCCTACCATGAATCCTAAGTCAATCAATCGGATAAAATTAAGCGTGTTAAATTTTTTTTTAAACATCTTTAGTTATAATAAGACATCGTTAATTTGTCATGCATTAAAAAATATAGGTATGAATTAGTATACAAATTAATATTCTTATTAAATGTGAGAAGTAACAGAAAAAAAAAAGGCATGCGTTGGGAAAGGGCAGTGATACTATAGAGCATTTACATAGTTACGTAAATACTCAATTATATATGTAGCGTAGTTGCATTTTACTCTAGAGTATTATATCTAAAGTTATTATAGAGTAATTAATCTATCTTTTCGTCTAATTGTCTTCTTCAAAATAATGCTAAATTCCATATGTTCACCTATTTTCTTCGTTTATTCGTCTTCATCAAAATCACGCTGAATTTGAGTTTTTGCCACCAAACCCCTTACCCATTAACCATCACTCGCTTGCATAATCCATAAAAGAGTTAAACATCTATCCCTTCAAACCATTAATCCAAGATAAAATCAGATTCACAAAAAGCACGACGCAAGCTATGTAACTTCGATTGATGATTGGTCTGATTCACAAAGCTCTGTAACTACAAATTGATTGTTAAATCTGATTCGCAAAGTTCAATTGAAAATCAAATCTAATTCTCAAGCTTCAATTCATTGATCTCTATATTTACAAGTTTGTCACCGTGTGATTTCTCTGTTTACTACTTCACTTCTCATGTTTAACACATTAAATCTATTTGTATTTGATCCTAACGCTTAAAATATATTTAAAAAAAAGTGTGTACGCATGTGGATTTATAAATCTATGCTGTTTAAAATAGGTTAATTACAAATCAAATATCAAATATATTATATAATAAAATAGTCTTAACAAAACGAAATAATGAGAACTATCATAATCAAAGTTATTAACAGTACTGAAGTGAAAAAAGTTGATTAACAAAGAAGTTCGTTTTTGCACCAAAAACTTACCACTTTTTAGGAGGATAATGAAAAGAAAGTATGTGGATTAAATTGTGACTGGTCCCATTAGAGGAACAACTATTAAGTATTAAGAATTGTATAGTTATTAGTTAATGATAATATTAAGTATTAAGAATTGTAAAACTAATGATAATATTTTTTGAAATGAATCATGAATTAAATACATAAACAAGGACCTAAAGAATTTGCGAATCAAATAAAGTTAACTAGAGATTTCTATTAGACTGGACGTAATGTAATCGGGATGTGGTGTGATGATGAGTTGGTCGCTCGGTACCGATGGGAACACGATCCCGCCATACGTAGTATTCACCCGGCATCATGAATATATATATATTAATAATTTCAAAAATGGTTTGGGGATGAGCAAGATGATGACGATGATAGATGCCCTTGGTTTGGGGATGAAAATGATGGGATGGAAAAATGATGTGGCGCTGATGTGACTTTAGGATGATAGAGATGGATTCCCTCCATCCTTATAGTGTTAATAGGTGAATTTTACATAGCTTGTGAATATCTTAAATATAGTGTACCGTTCGTCTTACAAACGTTTTTCATTTTAGGGCCACAAGCACATCACTATGACGGATAATGGCAACGGGTATTGATGGAGGCGCAATGGAGATCCCAACGGACGAGGGAGATGGTGGTGGAAGCGATGACGGTGACAGTGTTGGTTCCAATAGTGGTGTCGGATAAGGCGGTGGTGGCACTGGTGTTGGTGACAGTGTTGGTTGTTACGTCAGTGGCAAGAGGGACCATTAGGTGGTGGTAATGAGAAACAATGGACTTAGGCGTTGCTTATCCATTTGGAGTCATCTTACGGTAACAAACATTTCAAGAGTGGCCCATGTTAACCTGTTACTTAATCTAAATCGAAACAAATTAACCTGTTTTATGATTTAAATAGACTGAAAGTAACCTGGATGCAATTTTTTTACTCAAATCAACTCATCAGTTGATGAACAAGTCATGATTGTCACGCTTAGGCTCATCAAATATAACATGTTTAGGCTATAAGAGCATTCATATTGGAGACTTCATCTCTATCTATATAATTCAACCAAAAAACCTATCTTTCTCTATACTTTGCTTATTTTTCAAAAACCTTTCACATCCAACCCTCTATATCTATCCCTATCATACTCACAAACACTTATTTTATTAGTTTTTTCTCTTTCCTACACACTCACAATTAAAATATATATATGAGCCTCTAAATATAGATGTTATTCTTTGTTTTCTATAAATCTTGCTCTATTATAGAGATTCTAATGTAATATTGTTTTATTGTTTTCTCTATTTTTCACTTTATACTATGTAAAATATATGAATAAAGAGTCTACAATGTGAATGCTCTAAGCGGCAGATTCCATCATAGCTTGACAAGTAAGTATGTGACCTTTGAGAAATCTCTACTCATAATTATATCACCATGACCTAATGGAAGTAGAACTAACAATATCATGATCATGTTAAAAATGTTATGTGTTTAAATATGTTGAAATATAAGTGTATAATCAACAAATAGGACATGAAGAACAAATATAATAGAAAAATACCCAATAAAAAGTATGTATGTTGTAGTGTCACTTAATTACCCATTTACCTGGGAATCAGAACATAATTGAAAAATACCCAATAAAAAGTTTTACACATATGGTAGTAGATTTCTATAAGTAGAAACTCATGAGAATATCTTTTGCTTTGATGAAATGACTCCCCACCACTTCCTCAAACAAGCAAGTCTCGGTGGAGTTGCTTTATGCTCCAACTCTTTTATGCTCAAACTTAAGTATGATATCCTTTCCAGAAAGTTTTGATACTAAAAGTAAATGAAGTTATTACTAAATTCCTACTTTTTATGATGCTATATATTAACTGTTCTACATATCTTTTTAATAATTTGTCTTTATACTATATATTAATTGTTCTACACATCTTTTTTATATATTTCTTTCAGTTAATGTGACTTGTGAGCCTAATAGTTTTAAGTGTATAAATTTTTATGGTAATTTTTTTAATTGTTAGGATTATTGGATTTTCATAATCTTAAGTTTCACATGTTAGCCGATAATAATCTCAACTTTAAATATTTCCTCTAACGAACCCAGTGGGGGTCAAATTCTTACAAGTTGGGATCGTTGGAGGGAATTTTTAAAGTTGAGATTATTATCAACCAACATGTGAAACTTAGGATTATTAAAATCCAATCTCTAATAGCTATTATTAGTCTTATATATACACACTCAAACTTCCATTTTACATAGAAATTTAAAGTTTAATAGGTGTTATTAAAAGTTAAATTTAAAATTTTCGGCTAACTAACAAATAAAAAGAAGTAAATAAACATGTAAATTTATGTGTTCGATGTTTTATCCATTTTTACAATCAAAACTGATAATTAAAGTGGCTAATAGTAGGGAAAATCGCAATGCAAAAAATGGGGCTCCAGATAATGGAATTAGGTACGACCAGGGGCGGATCTAGAGGGGATTCCTAGGTTCCTGGTTTCCAGGAACCCCCTCGGTTTGGAAAAAAAAATAGAAAAGTTATAGGAAACCTTGTATGATTTGGAAAAAAAAATGAGAATTAGTAAAAATCTACGAAAAGAAACCCTCTAGAAAAAATTCTTGAATTCGTCACTAGGTACGACCAACGGGCTCATGATTCAGCCTGTTGATGTGTTTCGATCCATTATAGGCTCGTAACTTCAAATAAAACGAATGTTATATCCGTTTAAGTTAAGTTATTTTCTAGCTCATTTCACCTTCTCCAATCACTCCAAATATGAATCTTTCGTCTCCAGGATGAGCTTAATATCAATAAACATGAAAGATTGAACGTATGATCCTTATGGAATTGAGAGCTAAGTGATAAACCAAACCATCGAGTCTGTTAAACCTTGAAAAAGAGTCCAATGAGCTTGAAAATGACAATAGTCATTGACACATCAAAAAAATCTTGAAGGTTTTGTTTTATTGCTGAGACAAATCAAATAAAAAAAAGTGTGCAAGAGTGCAAGCGACTAAGAGCATCCACAACGCTTGGGGATGTAGCAAGTCTAGAAATCCGGACGTTTAGGTGGCAGCTTGCAATGTGGCCCCAAATCCTTGTGGTGTGGACGGTGAATTCAAACCAAGTCCGGAAGTTGGTGTGGGCTCTCCTCTCTCACATACAAATATTAAATATATATAAATTTAGTATATTTTAATGTTGGCTTGTGGAAGGTTGGCGTTGGGGAAATAGGATTTTTAGGGGATTTAAGAAGTTTGTAATAATATGCATGTGGATGTTCTAATTGAGATTGTTTCATCTTTTGCAAAAAGACTAACCTACACCTAGTAGGGTAGTGGGACATTTTGTGCAATGGATGTCTAAAAAAAGTTTGAGCAAGTGGTACATCTTTATCTTTTTTAGAGTAAAGTACAATTTACAACCATATGGTTTGGAGACGGGATCATTTTGAGTCCCTATTTTCAAAATCCCGCATCATAAGTCCCCATAGTTTACATCTCCTAAGACAATGCGTCCTTCTGTCGAACGTCAATTTGTTTGAGCGTCGGATGAAAAGGTAGTTCGGTAATCTAGCATTAAAACCCCACTACACCACTACTTGTTTCGATCACCAGGTTTATCACCAATACCATCGCACCACTGGCTATACCACCCACACTCACCACCACAACCCACTCACCACCACCATTTACCTCTGTTGTACATCATCACAGTGAACCACCTATCTCCACCATAAACCCATCCGCCATCCACAACCACTTATCTCCATTGCAAACTTGTCCACTAGCGTACCAACATCTTCCAAACAACCACCACAGTGAACCATCACCTGCAACTTGAATGATAATAATAGTGTGATTTTTTGGTTTGTTATTTATTAGATCTTTGCAACTTGAATGTTAATAGCATCAAGAATCTCCCTCTACAACGACACAATCCCAACATTTCTCACAACCCCTAAATCTGTTGGGTCTAAAATTGAGACTGAAGCTTGCCAAATTGAAGATCACAACACGCATGAAGTTGACGGTTCTAATGATGATACAAGAGTTTGATTACATTAGCCTAAGGGGGAGATTGTTGGGTCTAAAACGTGTAGTCTAATGTTATCAACGAGTCAAGTTAACAAAGTCAACATCAACAAGTCAAAGTCAACGCGCAAGTCGACACGAGAAGATCGAAGAAAGATATGGCGTGTGGAAGATCAAGATCTGATAGTTATACTTGCTCAGTTAATTAAATATATTTTGTTTCAGACAAAATATATTTATTATCTTAGCTAATTAGTTTTTCAAGTTTAGTGCTACTTTTGGTAAGTTATTATCTTTAGGGGCCAAAATGTAATTAGCCTAAGTGGTTTAGGCTATAAATAGAATGAGATGTTTAGGGTTTAGTAACACACTTTCTAGAGAGATTTGGGGGCTAATTGTATTCATCTTATACAAATCAATCAAGGGTCTTAAACTTATATATTTTGTGTGTGTTCGTCTTGATTTCTTTTACAAAATCAGATTTTGGCTCGAATCGATCCTACAATTTGGTATCAGAGCCTTTGTGCTCTTGATTGTTTGAGTTTTTGTTAAGGTTCTTCAAGTTTTGAAGGTTTTTCAAAAGTTTTCAAGGTTTTTCAAATTTTTGGACTTAAAATGGCTTGATCTGGTGTGTTTAATCTTTGGGTTGTTGTTAATCAGTGTTTTGGTAAACATTTGGGTCATTTTGGTACAAAGAAACATGGATTTTGAGTCGTTTTTGGGTGATTAGAGGGTTTTTGTTCGTGCTTAAACCCTGCTGGGCGTATTTAAGTTTGAAGGCAGAGTATTTAATTTGAAGGCAGAGTATTTAAGTTTGAAGGCGGAGTATTTAAGTTTGAAGGCAGAGTATTTAATTTGAAGACAGAGTATTTAATTTGAAGGCAGAGTATTTAAATTTGAAGGCGGAGTATTTAAGTTTGAAGGCAGAGTATTTAATTTTAAGGTGAGTATTTAAGTTTAAAGACAGAGTATTTAATTTGAAGGCGGAGTATTTAATTTGAAGGCAGCGTATTTAAGTTTGAAGGCAAAGTATTTAGTTTGAAGGCAGAGTATTTAATTTGAAAACATAGTATTTAAGTTTGAAGGCAGAATATTTAATTTGAAGGCATAGTATTTATTTTGAAGGCAAAGTAATTAACTTGAAGGCAGTGTAGATAATCTTGAAGGCAGAGTAATTAATCTTGAAGGCAGTGTAATTATATTTACACCAGCTTTAAAGCCAGCATAATTAGGAGAGTCAGCGTATTTATCCGAAGGCGAATTCGGGGTCAGTGGTATAAATCTTTTGCGATTTTATCACGGTGTTCGGCGATTTAGGCAAGTATGTGTGTGTCTGATCTGTCAGCGTAATTGTTTTTGTCGCCGGTCCAAGTGACTTGTCACTCAAACCAACGAAAATGAATTTTTGAGTGCATTTGACTGGTCGGACTTAGAACTGTTTGATCAACGTAATTAAGCCTCGTAACACACACAGCGTAATTAGCAACGTATTTGTGCCCAATTCCAGTTAACCTGAGTAATTATCTTACTGTTAACAAATTGAAATTAAAACCGAATCAAAATGTTTCTAAATCATTTAACCCGCATTGCATAAGTTGAACTTGAAACCAACACTAGTACCCAAGATCTTGTTCAGAAAGAATATGACATGTTTGGAAGTATTCGTGGAGAAAGTCTGTCAGATCACATCAGCCGCTTTCTAAACATGCTGACAAAAATGAAGAAAGTTGGTAATCCCATCACCAACTATGCCTCAATCAAGAAGCTTTTGGACTCTCTTCCAAAAGAATGGAGTTTACAGTGTATGATGTTCAAAAGAACTTTCTTGACTAGTACAACTCCAGTCACTCTTTTGAATCTGATCAACACTCTAAAGGCCTTTGAAATGGACATGCTCAAGAGAGAGATGAATCAAGCAGGATACTCTCAAAAATCTGTCCAATCCACTACTGTTGCTGCTCCCAAGAACATGGCATTCCTTGCCCCATAGCCTCAGGTGGTTTAAGCTCTCAAAGTACTAATGCATCTTACTTTAATCCTTCCGCAAGCTCTACAAAGGCTCCACGATCTATCGAAAAGACTACTATGGTTGGTGATGCTCAAGTTATGAAGGAGGAAGCTAGTAGCAGTGTCAAGTAGGAAATAGATCAAGCTCTTGCAGCAGCAATGAAAGTCGAGTCCTCCAAAGAGAAAGAAGAAAAAGACGTGGTAAACAGTATACCCTACGAATTCAAAGTGAAATTGTGCTCGCAACCGTGTGTTAACATCGTGGCTCACTATAAGTCCCTCAATCGTGACCTAATTAGAGAAAAAGAAAGAGTTTTGCAATTTAACAAAGAATTAAAACAAAATGAAGATGCATATCAGAGAAAGTTGAACTCAACTTTAGCTGAAATGCAAACTTTAAAAGAATTTGTTTTCAGAAAAGATTTCATTATAAATGATATAACTGAAAAACTCGAGAAATCTAAAAATGAAAACAATAAGTTGCAAATCACCATCAACAAATGGAAGGTAAGCAAGAAGGCACTGGTTAAAAACTGTCAATGACCGATATACGTGAAAGATGGCATTGGGTACAAAGATAAGCTTGGAAATGAAAGAAGAATTTTTCCACCTCCTCACAGCAAAAACTATATACCCATGCCAACTCCTCATCCAGAAAATGATTTAATTTATAAAAATGATTTAATTACTCAAAGTGTCGATTGTGAAAATGACAAAAATACTAACGTTTCTGAAAGCAATGCAGATTCAATTGAGCATGAGGAGAATGTGTGCGATGAGGAAAGTGATGGCACGAAAATAGGAATAGGGTATTCAGGCGACAGTTATACTACTGTTAACTGGTTCACCAGAAACTGTGGTAAATCAAATAAAACATTAATTCGGGATGAATGTAATAACTCTTTAAATAAGATGGACAATTGTAATAGGCGTAGACCTAAATTTGATGCTTGTGACGTGAGTGTTGAATGGCTGACTTAAAATCTGCTTTTTATAGTGATAAATCTGTATATGTACCACCAATTTTTGTGCCCTCTTTTGAAAAGAACAGGTTTGGAAAGTTCTTAACGGAAGAAATTCCAAAGTTTACTCCATGATGCAGCAATAATTCTCAAAGCGATTCAGATTTTCAGTCATACCAAGAATGGGAAAGCTCAAATGACTCGGAAACTTCAGTAACAGATGTTGGTAAAAAGGTTGAAAACCTTGAACCAACGGGTGTTCAAGAACCAACAACCACAAATGACTCTGCAAGTCTAGTAAATCAAGATCCATTGGAAGAAGGCTTCCATATTGATGATTGCCCGAGTTCAGATGATGAATCAAATACAAATGAAAGTCTTGGGGAGTCAAAGATCAAAAGATCATCTGAAGTTGTCAAACCGTTTGTCAACATGTTGAGTCAAGCTCAAAGTAATCCCCACCCCTAGTTGCATCACACGAGACTTTAAAGCATCAAAATCCATTCAAGGCTTGTTTTAAGTGTGGAAAAGAAGGTCATGTGCTCAAACAATGCCGAGAACAATACAGCCCAAATGGTAAAGGCAACCGGTATTGCTTCTCTGGATCAAAAGTTAAAAAGCACACATCTTTGAATGATCGGATGAAGGATATTCCATCCAGATCTCCACATGTGAAGCCGATTACACATGATTCAAAGATAAAAAGGACCAACACATCAAAACCTCAATCTTTCCCTCCGGGTCTTAAACATAAAATTATTTTAAACTTTAAATCTTTTACAAACAAATTTTTTAAACCAACACAGGTTTCGGCGAGTCAAACCAATGGTTGTAAAAGAAATCAATGAGGGAAAAAATTTGGCACATCGGGAGGTTTCTTATTTTGATGAAAGAGGACAACCCAAGACTGCGATGGCTTGGGTTCAACTTTCAAGTGAATTGCTTATGAGTGTAGGAACATCCAAGTAGGACTGTTAGTAACACCGGTTATTATCAGTGGTTGTTCCAGATACAAGTTTGATGAAGAAATTCACAGGTTTGGTTATGGTATCTAACCTAGTTCCGCAATGCACACTGCGGTAACACGCTCATTTTCTTGCTGACATACGTTTTATGTGCTTGATGTGGAAGACTTTATTTTGTAAATACATGTTTTATAATTTTTCATTTTTTCAGTAAGTCGTACAAAAATAAAATTTCAAGGGAAGTATTAAAATACTCTCTTGACCAAGGGATGCAATTATTTCAACATAATTATGATCTTATATGAGAAATGATAGGAACTTACTTGATTATGTCTTCACATAAATAGGATCCGATGGAAGATACGGCTCCAAGTTAACGATATGTCGGTAGATTCAGCATTTCAGACAAGTAAACTACATCTTGGAGATAAAGGTAAAGATCGTATGATAATGTGGATACCCACCTTGTTGTAGGATTGCATGAACCGATTATGTCCAAAAGGGGTTGCGAGATTAGATTTAGGCGTTCAAAAAAGACACACAATGTTATGCATATATATACTTATTGAAAAGACACCAATGTGTGCAACCAAAAGATACCAATGTGTGCAACCCAAAAAGAGCAAAAAGACACACAATGTTAATGTCGTGCAACAGGAATAAAAGATACGCCAAAGCGCGTACATATATCAAGTAAATATATTATATTAGCTTAGCTCTCTAATCAGATGATCATCTTCTCTGCTTATGGAAACATAGACCTGAAGCTCTCATCATCTGATTTAAGGTAATCATCTCCTCTGCTTATGGAACATAGATCTGGAGCTCTCATCACCTAGTATACACTATTTTAACGTTGTTACGGTAGTCATCTCAAAAGACCATGAGGACAGAAAAGTTTAACTGAACACGTGTGGGGTCCACTAGCTTCATCCTAAGTTTACCCAAAACATGATAATTAATCACTGAATATATGTCGAAAGAATGGTGCATGGATTTAAATGGACAAACATACCAGCAATCGTTCTTGATTCGTAGCTATCTTGAGGAAAGTTGAAGTGTGCCTAGGCTTTTCAAGTTGGTATGATCTCGTATATGATCCGTTATATATCTCAAATGTTGGAAGTTGAAAGAAATCTAAAATTCAAGAATATTTTGATTTATGTGTAGTTGTTTTTCTAAGTCTTCCATATCATATCAATTGTGTCTCAAGACTGTTTGAGATACTCATTTGATTGCACACTACAGATGAATACGGTTTTGTTTGTATGTTGAATTTATCTAAAAGGAAACTTGGAGTTGTGTTTGTGATTGTGAACATGCTACTTCGACTATTTGCTGCAATGATGGTCGATCATCAGTAAAGCAAAATACCAGAACAGGGCACATGTTTCCTGAAGATTGTAGAAGATACCGAGCTAGGAATCTTCCTCCTACGTCTTCTAATTTACTCAAGAAAATGAGAGGTTGAAAAGTTTGTTCGGGCTTATCAAAGATGATGCATGCAAAAAGGGAGAGTTTAACTTGAAAAAGTACTCAAAGAGCAAAGTTTCAAAAGAAGATCTTCAGTAAAGAAAATTTGGAAAGCATCAGTCTAGAGGGAGATTGTTGGGTCTAAAATTGAGACTGAAGCTTGCCAAATTGAAGATCACAACACGCATGAAGTTGACGGTTCTAAAGATGATACAAGAGTTCGATAGCATTAGCCTAAGGGGGAGATTATTGGGTCTAAAACGTGTAGTCTAATGTTATCAATGAGTTAAGTTAACAAAGTCAACACCAACAAGTCAAAGTCAACGCGCAAGTCGGCACGAGAAGATCGAAGAAAGATATGGCGTGTGAAAGATCAAGATCTGATAGTTATATTGCTTCAATTAATTAAATATATTTTGTTCAAGACAAAATATATTTATTATCTTATCTAATTAGTTTTTGATGCTTAGTGCTACTTTTGGTAAGTTATTATCTCTAGGGGTCAAAATGTAATTAGCCTAAGTGGTTTAGGCTATAAATAGAATGAGATGTTTAGGGTTTAGTAACACACTTTCTAGAGAGATTTGGGGGCTAATTGTATTCATCTTATGCAAATCAATCAAGGGTCTTAAAATTATATATTTTGTGTGTGTTCATCTTGATTTCTTTTACAAAATCAGATTTTGGCTTGAATCAATCCTACAAAATCCTCATCACCTAAATTCTCATCCCAACCACACATATTAGACCCCAAAACAATAATAATCAAGTTTTGCCCACCCGATTGAAGCATAACAACATGACTAGTAGGCACTTCCCCAACTTCATCCACATAATCAACAACAACCCCACCACTTACAAGCGCATTAATTATCAACTTTCCATGAGCATCTTTTAGAGCTGACCCACAAAGTAAGTCGGGTATGGCAACTTTCCACCGTAACTTGAATGAAAAAGGCGATGTGGTGTGAACGAAGAAGGTGACCTGGTGTGAACGAAAAAGGTGATGTGATCGGAGGTTTCCGATAAGTGTGGCGCTTAGAGTGTTATGGTTGCCGAAAAAATGGGTGGGGATTCTGGGGTGTGGGTTTCAGGAGTCATGGTTAGGTGTGGTGATCCTGATGGTTAGCTATGATTTTCAATAGATCCAATATCTAAACTCCTTTTAAAATGTCTAGAATTGGTCAGTGGGATGGCCAAGTCTGTTATGCAACAAATTGACTTTATTGATACTATTAAAAGACATATTAATAGTATTACCATTTTTATTCACAAAATACAAACCATTATCCCGCCTACCACTAACTAGGATTCCCTTTGATTTCAAATCCTAAAGAGAACATGTGCTTTCATTAGAAACAACAAACAATTTATTGTCTCTAGCTAGTTTATGTACGAACACTAGATTAACACAATTAAACATATATTTATATGTGATAACCATATGTTGGTTAGATCCTGGGTCTATTACCCAATTATAATCAAAACCAGAGTTAACAGCTAACGAAATTACCACGCACACCAAAGAAACTTGACCTAATGTTAAATTAAAAGACTCACCTCCCAAATTTGAATTTTGTTGATCACTACTAGACGTTTCACTCACAAGACTTAGAAGTTTGGAAATCTTTTCAGGGGTAAAGGGTAATGTAGAAGAACTAGAAGCCATGTTAGATTTATTTGCAGACATATTATTATTAGCTCTACCCTTCCCCATCTGATTTCCAGGTCTCTTTTTAGACCCTTGTGGATACCCAACAAACTCAAAACACCTATCCACAGTATGTCCTAACATATTACAATGTGTACACTTCAAGTTAGTATTAGGGCCTCTAAATCTTCTGTTTTTAGGATCAAAGGACTGATTTGTTTTGAACATAAAAGTAACATTTTGATTTTTAGACAACCCACTAGAACCTCTACGAGATTCTTCTCTAGACACTATAGAAAAAGCAAGTTTAAAAATTGGTAAAGGAAAGGATCCCTGGTTAACATATTAGTTCTTACAGACTGATAAACATCAAAACCCCATAAGAAACTGCATTAGTTTAATTAGGCTATTAAAAGCATTAAATTCCTTAGAGGCTTGACACGTACAAGAAGGCAGTTGAACCATGGCATCAAGCTGCTTCCACAGAGTATTTAGCCTATGATAGTATTCAAAAACAAAACTACCACTTTGTGTTAAAAAATTATCTTTTAATAAATACCAAACACCACTGACCCGTCTACTTTGTCGTATGTCTCTTTTAAATCAACCCAAACTTCTAAGACAAGTTTGGAAAACACTTGTTCTAAAAATAATTCCTCAGGTAGAGAGTTTAAAAGCCAGGATAGAACAAGAGAATTGCATCTATCCCATTGTTTACCTAAGGTTTCATCATCTTCAGACTTATCGCATTTACCTTCAATAAAACCATATTTGTTGTTTGCTTCTAAAGCAAGTTTCATAACACTAGACCATACAAAATAGTTTTCAGTACCTTTTAGTTTTATACCAACAATTGTTAAACTACTAGAATCGCCTGGATGTAAATACAGAGGATCACCAATGTCTATTTTACTGATGAGGGTTTGAGAAGAACCCGCAACATCTTTAGGCACAAAAGAACAAGATTATACACACAACCAAACAAACAAGATGCTATCGCACAAGTACACCAAAGGCAAAGTTGTGCCAGGGGTCAGATTCCAGGTTCGTCACTCAACGGTGCATGGACGAGTCTTTGCACAGGAGCCTTAACCTAGAAATTATACAACACTCACATCAATTCACACAACAGAATATCAATCAACAACTACCACAGAAAGATATGTAACATAAAATATGCATAAACAAAATCAGAGTGTGGCTCTCTCTGATATTCAATACTAGTTTGTCTAGCCCATTCAAACAATGCCTAATCAAGATAAATCGTGTGACAAAAAAAAAACTAGAGAGTTCGGTTTAGAATACTGTACTCTGAGGCCAAGCAACCAATAAGAATGCATAAACAAGAAGATAAACTTTCACTTAGGGTCTATCTTTGATCAAGAACAACTTTGTAGATCTGAAGTCCATATCTACCGTTCTGAGCATCCAAACTTCAAGTTTTTGAGTTTAGAAACCCTAATTGCCCAAAATCAAACAAATAACCAATGAAAACAATAGAATCAAGAGCTCAAGAGCTCTAATACCATGAAAAAATGAAAGATCTATTTACAAACACAGCGTATAGAGACAAAAAATGACCAAAACTTTATTGATTAACCCAAACCAAAAAACACCCCCAAATACCCTAGAACTCACCACAATGAGTTCTCAAACAGCAATACAAAGATCAGATTCAACTGATTAACAGAGTTGAATTATCCATCGAAATATAACAGAAATCACAAAAGTGTGCGTGAGAGAATCAGAATGAAACCCTAACAATCTGAACATCAATAATTACAAAAAAAAACCCTAGTTTTTTTTATATTTATAGCAGTTGCATCCAAAACTTACACTTCAGCCGTTGCATCTTCTAAACTGTTGCACTTATCTCTATAACTTTCTAGACATTCACACTTTAGTAAACAATTGATAATAACAGTTTTATAACAAGGTTTGTTATATGAATTATATTTATTTTATACCTTTTAACACTATTTCCGAGCCTTTTCAAACAAACTTCAAGTTATTTAAACATATTGCATTTTCATATCCGAATCACACATAAGGCTCAAATCCCTACACAATATGAAGGTTGTTTATATCAAAGGGATTAAGTATGCTTCTTTATTAGAACATCTCTAGAAGTTCACCCTCTAAAGTCACCATAAGCCAGCGAAGATCGAAACATCCGAAGAAACAAAGAACTATATATATGATGAATAAATATATTCCACTTGTTTTCTCACTTTAGTGATGAACATAAATTTTTAAGATTATAAATTTTAGGCATTATATCTTATGTACATCATAAAATTGAATTATGTGCAGTTTATTTCAACATAGGTAGCCATGGTTCAGTTTTAGACTGTGAAACTGCCCAAACCGTTCATTTGTTGGGTTTCACGGTTGGTTTTTTACTCAACTTTAGGTCGGTTAGTTTCAATATTATGAAATCATAGCGAACGATTTACGGTTTATACAAAAAACCAACCGTATAAAACCGAACTTGACCGTAAGAATTTGTTATGCTTTCTGGTAAATATTTCATATTATATATATAATTGTTTTTGTAATTACATTAATACAATGGATGACCCAACAGGATGTGTATGAGAGAAAAGTGAGCTAAGCCATTTTCAAATTCTTACATGTTAGTACTCGACAGTCGACCATCATCTATTAATTTTTTAAATTTCAAATTTTCAAACCATAAAAAAGTAAGAGCAACCAACACCTTTCTTTGATGTTTCTGGACATTTATTTTGGTGTATTTGGACTCCTTATTTTAGTCGACTAGTTTTAAGCATCTTTTTGTAATTCTGGAATGCTTTTATGACATTCTGGGTTGCGGACAACTTGTTTTACAATTCTTTTTCCTTTTTGTAAATTTGTTTGATAACCTTTTAAATCAACAACTTCACTTATATATATAATATATTATTTTAGACATCTTATATAAAGGCCAAATGAGTCAAAACCTTGAAAGTAAACCGCAACCAACCATTACGAGCGTTTTCGTTTGGTTTGGTTTAAGAGTTTTATGGTCTGGTTTACGATTTGACCTAAAAGTCATGAAAAACGGACCGTAATCAGCCCTAATTTCAATTAAAAATGCTTGAAATAGAATAATATGCAAAGTTTTGGGAATTGAATTATAACTTGCAATTATCTTTTATTACAAAAAAACTATAATAAAATGAATAATATTTTATAATCAACATTATTGATGAATTACTACGGCGCTCTCAAAATAACATTTTAATTTTAACAATAATTTGAAAAGTACGATCCATCCGTAGAAACCAAAATGAACAGTTGAAAATGCCTCATCTCTAAAATTGTGGTAACTGAGGCTTCTAATGCATAAAATATAATAAAAAATGTCCGTAACCCGTGTCTTATTTCCCTAAACAGTTAATAATCTGTGGTTTGGAATTGGTTAGGGAGTGTTTGACAACTTCTGAATGGTTAAGTGCTGAACCAGTAAGATGTCTGAACCATTAGGTGCTGAACTAGTAAGAGATCTGAACATTTAAGAGTCAGTATAATACTTAACCGTTCAAAGGCAAATGTCTAACCAATTCCGATTAAAGGTCTTAATCATTCAGATTTACAAATATCTGAACCATTCAAACATCTGCTTGCGAAACAAATACTCTGAACTATTAAGTGTTGAACTAGTAAAAGATCAGAACCATTAAGAGCCATATTTAGAGCTAAACAAAAAAGGCGTTACTAGCCATGTTACCCAAAGTCTTCTAGCCATGTTGCCCAACAGATAGTCGCTGCAATTCCTAATATTTGGAATCTATTTAGAAACTTAATTTGAATTCGATATAAACTTTAGTTTTTTCTAGTATAATCGTTAATAAACACTCATAGTCCATCCATGTGATAAAAGAGTGGTGAGCCCACAAACCTACTTACGTTTTCATAGCATCGTCTATTTCTATATCATAATAAAAATAAACATAATATGTATTGCATACTATAATTAAATAAATGATGTATAGTATATTAAAAACTATATAATAATTAAGGCAAAAAAACGGTAAAACTTAGAACAATAAATTAAACATTTATATAATAATTAAACATTACAATAAATTAAACACCAAAACCCTTTTCAGCTTATTGGCTGGTTGGTGGATTTCCGAGTTTGACTAACTTAGCAAGTTAAGTTGTCCAACCTGAACAACCCCAAGCCACACACAACTAAATTCACGTAGCCTGATCAGACTATCCATTTATTTAAATCACATAAATGGTTAAATCCAGTTTAAACCACTTTAAACAAGCACGTTCTATTACTACAAATATTTTGTTGAATACCCTTTTACACCATAGTGATATAATGGGCTATGAGTCGTATATTGTATGTGTTATATATGCAATATGATTGGTTGACTTTCACACCCAGAAAAGTATCCAACATAAACATATAGGTTTTGAATATTGGAGTTAGAAGTACACTTCTTACAAAGTTTTGAATATTGAACCATTCATTAAAATGTCTCAACTACCGGTTTACTGGTTGAAGCGGTTAGACCACATCCTATACTCGAACTCAAAACATCTACATTATCCTAACATTTTTCATCCAATCCAAAAACAAAAATACCATAAAAGAATATTGACACATATATGGTTGGTTTTTTTGTGTGTTTTTGTAGGAAAAGACAGAGTGCGCTATGAGATGCCGAGGCCAAACATCGGCATTCACAGGTACTTGTTCACATCGCTTGTTTTCTTTAACGTCATGTGTATCCGATCATTGATGCCTTTAACCTAACCAGTCCATTGTTGTACTATAGATTTGTGTTTCTCCTTTTCAAGCAGAAGGGAAGACAAACTGTGAGTTGCCCATCTTCAAGAGATAGATTCAACACTAGAGCTTTCACTCGTGAAAATGACTTGGGTTTGCCGGTTGCTGCTATTTTCTTCGATTGTTAACGAGAAACTGCTGCCAGAATACGGTAGCTAATCATTGTTAAAATCAAATAATAAATTAATCACGAAATATGTAATCAAGGGTGCCAATGTAATTTCTTGAAACTTTGTAGTTTATCTAAATAAGCACAATATAAATTGGTTGTATGGCATTTTCAAGTGATCAAATGTCACACCCCGACCCGCAGCGGAAAAGGTGATCGGGGCATAATTGGGTTATCATCAAAGCTCATGACATTTATTATACGTTTCATATTCATTAATACAATTTAATGGAAATTTACAATAAATGATACAACATGTTCTAACTATCAATCTAAGCTTCTTGGTTCTCTTCTAAGGCATTTCCTATGTTTTCCTTGCTTCAACCTGTTCACCTGTATCATGTGTAAAAGGGTTTTTGGATCAACATAAAGTTGGCGAGTGAATCCTATGAAAAACATTTGAACAAGTTTATCCAATTGATTATAAATAATGTGCATAACCACATATGAGTAAATGTAGATGTAAATTTATTCACACAACACATAATATTGAATATTGCATACAAATACACCAAATGATTGTTTTGAGGCACGCGTTGTTCGACTCGTCTCCCACGAGGAACTGATGGGCCTAATGAATGAGTTTTGAGGCACGCGTTGTTCTACGAACTGATGGGCCTAATGAATGAGTTTTGAGGCACGCGTTGTTCTTACGAACTGATGGGCCTAATGAATGAGTTTTGAGGCACGCGTTGTTCTACGAACTGATGGGCCTAATGAATGAGTTTAAGGCACGCGTTGTTCAACTCGTCTCCCACGAGGAACTGATGGGCCTAAATAATTTGCATACAACTTTGACAATATGTAATACATCACAACCAACAATAGTTACATTCTAGTTTAGATCATATAATGGTATAGCACGAGTTTGCATAAGAGAATTAGTTTAAGCGACACATGATACACCCCAAAACATGGATAAAAAGGGGAGTTTGTAAGAATTCACTCACATTGGGTGCGTTCGGTTGATGAGGTTGAATGCACGCGAAATGGTTTTAACCACGAGTGAAATTAACTAGATAAATAGCATTTTGGTTCGGTAAGCAAACGGATTTTATTAATCTATTTTAGTAGGATTGATGGGTGTATTTTTGTGAGTTTGAGGCTATTTTCTAACCTTAAAAATGTTATTTTTAAGTATTTTTAATTGATTTTTAATTAAAATAATTAAATAAAAATAATAAAAAAATTTGACTTTTTCTGACCGTTGACTTGACCGTTGACCGTTGACCGGTTCGAGTGCATATTGTTGTGCGCTGGGTGAGGCTCGAACCCGAGACCTCCCGTACGCGTGCACGCAGCTCTACCAACTGAGCTACGTGTCTAACCCGTCATATATCCGATTTTAATTATATATATATATATTAATTAGATTTAAACAGAAATCCTTTATTTTTTAAAAACGATTTAAATCCAGAGAACCGGTGCGCTCCACAGGTCTCGAACCCGGGACCTGTGGGTTAGCGTACACACAGTCCACCGCTGGACTGTGTGTCTCACTTGGTTATTAACTCGGTTATTAATATACTTAACATATACCTAAAATCAATCCGGTTCAGTTTGCGAAAAAAGGAATTTTTATTAAGGCAGCGTGTGAGGAAACAATATTCGAACTCGAGACCTTAGCGTTCAATGTGCACACAGTCCACCGCTGGACTGTGTGTCTAACCCGGTAAATAACTTGATTTTAATTATACTTAACCATTACCGAAACATCGTCTTCTTCACTGGTTTTAACCGGAAGTGACGACTGACTGGTTCGAAGTGTTGATTCAGGTTTCTTTAGCATTGTATGATTAATAACAAGTGAGATTACAGAAAAAGAATGAATAAATTGAGCGTGAGGTATACCGATTGAATTCCTCTGTTTTCCGGCAGAACTCCAGCGACAGCAAGCTCTTCCGGCGACGAGTGTCTTGCGGCAGAGAATATTCAGAAAGCTTACAAAGGGTGTGGGTGACTTCGGTATAAGTTTAGGGGGTTCAGTAAAGCTCAGAGATTAAGGACTCGGTTTTCCGGCGACGTATAAAATATTTCCGGCGAGTGAGTTTTCGCCGAGAAAGGGTGCGATTTGAGTGTGAAAGATTTCTGGTGAGTTGTGGGTGAATTTATAGGGTAGTATCGAGATGTATGGGGTCTGAATTCGGTCTCAATTCGAAGTCAGCCGTTTCTCCGGCGGTTACGGCTGATGTCGCGGGTTCAGACGTCGGTTATAACCGTCGTGGGAGTTAATTCTTCGGTTAACTTGAGTGGAAACGTAAATTAACGGCGAAGTCGTCGGGATTTCCGACGACTGCTATTTGGGCGCAATGACTGAATTTGACTTCCGAACTTTAATATTTGAATAAATTGATTCATTTTATTATCAGAAAATCAAAGTGGCGGAGCGGTTGATTGGCTGGGTGATAAGTCGTTGTTGAGCCGGTACAGACCCGAGTTCGAAACCCGGCAGAAACAAAACATTTTTATTTTGCGATTTTTAACAGTTTTTCAAAAACTAATTATATATCCCCGTATAATAATTGATTATGTATCGTTTAAAATTATTTTGGGCATTTAATTCGCAACGAAAATTTTAACTGACTGTTCGGTTGATAAACGGAGCGGGTTTGGTAAATCCGTTTTTTACGGATGTTACAGTATCCCCTGCTTTTTAGAAATTTCGTCCCGAAATTTAAATAGTGATATATTTGACTAAAAGAATGATGGTGTTTAGTTTGACAGTTACATGCTTAGAAGAAATAAGGGTTTAAGTTTTTGTTTGAGGCGGTAACGTTCCTTGTAAGGGTCAAGTACCCTATTACAGGAATCGCTTTTTGTTGCCTACTGTAAAAGTATTGATAAGTAGAATTGATTTGCTAACTTTGATTTCATGCATAAAAGTTTGAATATGCTTAGAAGGTTAGGGTTATATCCTAAGGCAAAACTTCTAATACTACAATCTACACAAATACAATAACTAATAATCGAATCCACATTCTGATAGCATATATGTTTGAATGGTGACAGTTCCTCTCTCGTTTGTTATGATGGAGAGGTTAGTTTATGTAGAAATGGAACACAATCCAATTTCTTTAAGTAGCGAGATGATATAAATGTAACACAAATTTCAACCAAGGCAATACTAAATCCTACATGGAACTTCTCATAACCGCCTGATAACGCCTCTGATCCTTTGGCAAGAATACTTATATATAGGAAGTACCAGCGGCGTATCCACCATATTCTTGCCAAATTTTCATTGGTTTTATTAGTGAATTATGATTAGTCCTATATAACTCTACAACCAATACAACAAACATAAAATACTGAAATGAAATATATCTGTGCGATCAAGGCTCAATCAAACGGAGCCGATCGTATTGCATGTATTGAAAATGAAATTGTCTGTGCGCTCAAGGCTCAATCAAACGGAGCCGAACGTATTGCATGTACTGAAAATGAAATTTGTCTGCGCGCTCAAGGCTCAATCAAACGGAGCCGAACGTATTGCATGTACTTGAAAATGAATAACTTAATCTAAACATCAATCACACAAACAGCCTATACATGGAACCTTTCATAACCGCCTGATAATGCCTCCGATCATTTGACAAGAATACTTATATATAGGAAGTACCAGCGGCGTATCCACCATATTCTTGCCAAATTTTCATTGGTTTTATCAGTAAGTTATGATTAGTTCTATGTGACTCTAGAACATAAACAACAACCAGCGCTTGAGTCTTAATTCTGATAGTATACATGTTTGAATGATGACAATACCTCTCTCGTTTATTATGATGGAGAGGTTAGTCTATGTAGAAGTGAGACACAACTCAACTTCTTTAAATGATGAAACTGAGATACGCCGTGAAGTATGATGATATGAATATTAAATCAATAAGTATAAAACAAACTGAACTAGTAATTTGCATTAAAATTCTTGGATAAATTTCCAATTGAGATACGTGAAAATTGAGATAACATAAAGAAAAACATAAAAACTAAGTGATTGGAGTTGAATCTTGATTCTTGGTGAGAGAAGGCTAGTTAAGTGGTTGGTTTGGACCGTTAATATCTTCAACAGGATTGACGTTGATGTTATAAACTCTTCCTCTTGCTGGCGGTGGAGCTGGGTTTGTTTGATTTGCTTGGTTAACTGGGTTTGCTTGAGCTTGGGCGTTTATGATGTTAACCAAACGAGGGCACGTGTTTCTAAAATGGGTAGGGTCGCCACAATTGAAACAGGCTCGAACATATGGGAACATGGGGTATTGAGGTTGTTGATATGTTTGGATCATGGGTTGAGTAGGGGTTAAGGTTTGGTTTTGAGAGGTGCGGCAAACTTTGCTCAAATGACCGTAGCGTCCAAAATTCGCACATAGTCGACAGGGTAAGGTAGATGGATGGTGATAGAAACAGGTGTTGCATTGAGGGTGAGGTCCAATGTAAGGTTTCTTATTTGGGTAAGTTGAGTTGGGTGCTACTTGAGCGATTGGGATAGTTTGAGGAGGTACAACTTGTGAAGCTGGTTGGTTGCGTTGGGTGACGGCGAAGATTTGCCCATCTCGTTTCCTCTTAGAAATAGGTGGTGTAGAGGATTCGGTTCGGGTGGAGTTTGTGGTTTCGGTTGATGCTTTATCCTTCTTCTTCTCCTCCTTGAAATCTTTGTTCCGGATTCGGTTCTCGGTGAGCGCTGTTGCTAGCTCCATTGCTGCTTCCAAAGTTGCAGGCGAGGTACTTATTACAGAGTCTTGAATCTTTGATGGAAGACCACGAATGTAGTGCTCGATCAAACAGTAGAGGGGAGTGAACAAGTTGGGAACCATTTGATTTAACTCAAGGAATCTCTTGTTGTATGTGGTGTGGTCGCCTTCCTTTTGCTTCAAAGCATGGAACTCATCCTCCAATTTCTTGATTTCGCTTCTTGGGCAAAACCTTCTTGTCATGATTCCCTTCAACTCTTCCCAAGTCAAAGTCATAGCATCTTCAACACCTCGTTTGGTCTTCTCTGTATTCCACCATGTGAGTGCTGTTCCAAGTAAACGACCGGTAGCATAACGCACTTTGCGATCATCGGGGCAATCGCAATTTAGAAAAGTGTTCTCCATTTCTTCGAACCAATGGAGGAGAGCGGTGACACCTTCAGTACCTTCGTATTTTGGAGGATCGCAGGACTTGAAATGTTTGTAGGTGCATTTAGTGACGTTTGGGGAAAGATTGACAGTGTTTTGATCTTCTTGTTGGGTTGGGTTAACGGAATTAGCGGTAAGGGCTTGTTGAACTTGAACTACGATGTTGGGTATTACGGTCGCCATTTGCTGAGCGATTTGGGCAGCCATGCGTTCACGGGCTTTTCCTGCTCTCATCTTCCTACGGGCGAGGTTAGAAGACATCTACAAGGAATACATGTCAAGAGTATGAGTTTGATGCCTTTGGGATCGTGGGTCGTGTTTGAGAATGATCATTCATAAAATAAATATAGAAAAATAAATCTACTACATCCATAGGATGTCTTGGGCTTTGCTCGTATTTGGGCCTTGCATGCCGCCATACTTCACCTTCGTAATCATGTGGGCCCCATGATTACCGGGTTTTTCATATGGTTCGCATGTGTTAGCCTGGTTACGTACACTAAAACCCGGAGAAAATCGAGAAATATGTAACGTATGATATTCGGAATGTGCCCAGGCATGGACACGGTGACATCTCAAAGTGAGGTTAGTTCGAACGACGTTTGGTGTGGCATGCTTTGGCCTAATAGGTCCGTCGTACTCTCATCGTTAGTCCCCAGGTAGGCAAACTGGTCCGTTATTTTGGATTTATACGAATGCCAACCTAGACAGGACGTTCCGACTACCGGTACTTGTACCCTTCCGGTTACTACATGCCCGTCGCAGAACTTACTTTGATGAGATTTGAAAATTTCAACAAAATCCTTGAATAATGAGAATATGAAAAATGAATTGAATATATGAACATTGATATATGTAAAGTGAATATGTATATAATCATGTATGTTTGACTGTAAATATAAACAAATATGAAACAAATAAATATCACAAGTTTGTATGTAACCACCTAATCAATTAAAATTTAGGCAGACTATAGTATAGGTTCTAAGGGTCTAATAACCTATCCTATATCCCTATAGTCATGGCTCTGATACCAATCTGTCACACCCCGACTCGCAGCGGAAAAGGTGATCGGGGCATAATTGGGTTATCATCAAAGCTCATGACATTTATTATACGTTTCATATTCATTAATACAATTTAATGGAAATTTACAATAAATGATACAACATGTTCTAACTATCAATCTAAGCTTCTTGGTTCTCTTCTAAGGCATTTCCTATGTTTTCCTTGCTTCAACCTGTTCACCTGTATCATGTGTAAAAGGGTTTTTGGATCAACATAAAGTTGGCGAGTGAATCCTATGGAAAACATTTGAACAAGTTTATCCAATTGATTATAAATAATGTGCATAACCACATATGAGTAAATGTAGATGTAAATTTATTCACACAACACATAATATTGAATATTGCATACACATACACCAAATGATTGTTTTGAGGCACGCGTTGTTCGACTCGTCTCCCACGAGGAACTGATGGGCCTAATGAATGAGTTTTGAGGCACGCGTTGTTCTACGAACTGATGGGCCTAATGAATGAGTTTTGAGGCACGCGTTGTTCTTACGAACTGATGGGCCTAATGAATGAGTTTTGAGGCACGCGTTGTTCTACGAACTGATGGGCCTAATGAATGAGTTTAAGGCACGCGTTGTTCAACTCGTCTCCCACGAGGAACTGATGGGCCTAAATAATTTGCATACAACTTTGACAATATGTAATACATCACAACCAACAATAGTTACATTCTAGTTTAGATCATATAATGGTATAGCACGAGTTTGCATAAGAGAATTAGTTTAAGCGACACATGATACACCCCAAAACATGGATAAAAAGGGGAGTTTGTAAGAATTCACTCACATTGGGTGCGTTCGGTTGATGAGGTTGAATGCACGCGAAATGGTTTTAACCACGAGTGAAATTAACCTAGATAAATAGCATTTTGGTTCGGTAAGCAAACGGATTTTATTAATCTATTTTAGTAGGATTGATGGGTGTATTTTTGTGAGTTTGAGGCTATTTTCTAACCTTAAAAATGTTATTTTTAAGTATTTTTAATTGATTTTTAATTAAAATAATTAAATAAAAATAATAAAAAAATTTGACTTTTTCTGACCGTTGACTTGACCGTTGACCGTTGACCGGTTCGAGTGCATATTGTTGTGCGCTGGGTGAGGCTCGAACCCGAGACCTCCCGTATGCGTGCACGCAGCTCTACCAACTGAGCTACGTGTCTAACCCGTCATATATCCGATTTTAATTATATATATATATTAATTAGATTTAAACAGAAATCCTTTATTTTTTAAAAACGATTTAAATCCAGAGAACCGGTGCGCTCCACAGGTCTCGAACCCGGGACCTGTGGGTTAGCGTACACACAGTCCACCGCTGGACTGTGTGTCTCACTTGGTTATTAACTCGGTTATTAATATACTTAACATATACCTAAAATCAATCCGGTTCAGTTTGCGAAAAAAGGAATTTTTATTAAGGCAGCGTGTGAGGAAACAATATTCGAACTCGAGACCTTAGCATTCAATGTGCACACAGTCCACCGCTGGACTGTGTGTCTAACCCGGTAAATAACTTGATTTTAATTATACTTAACCATTACCGAAACATCGTCTTCTTCACTGGTTTTAACCGGAAGTGACGACTGACTGGTTCGAAGTGTTGATTCAGGTTTCTTTAGCGTTGTATGATTAATAACAAGTGAGATTACAGAAAAAGAATGAATAAATTGAGCGTGAGGTATACCGATTGAATTCCTCTGTTTTCCGGCAGAACTCCGGCGACAGCAAGCTCTTCCGGCGACGAGTGTCTTGCGGCAGAGAATATTCAGAAAGCTTACAAAGGGTGTGGGTGACTTCGGTATAATAGGGGGTTCAGTAAAGCTCAGAGATTAAGGACTCGGTTTTCCGACGACGTATAAAATATTTCCGGCGAGTGAGTTTTCGCCGAGAAAGGGTGCGATTTGAGTGTGAAAGATTTCTGGTGAGTTGTGGGTGAATTTATAGGGTAGTATCGAGATGTATGGGGTCTGAATTCGGTCTCAATTCGAAGTCAGCCGTTCTCCGGCGGTTACGGCTGATGTCGCGGGTTCAGACGTCGGTTATAACCGTCGTGGGAGTTAATTCTTCGGTTAACTTGAGCGGAAACGTAAACTAACGGCGAAGTCGTCGGGATTTCCGACGACTGCTATTTGGGCGCAATGACTGAATTTGATTTCCAAACTTTAATATTTGAATAAATTGATTCCTTTTATTATCAGAAAATCAAAGTGGCGGAGCGGTTGATTGGCTGGGTGATAAGTCGTTGTTGAGCCGGAACAGACCCGAGTTCGAAACCCGGTAGAAACAAAACATTTTTATTTTGCGATTTTTAATAGTTTTTCAAAAACTAATTATATATCCCCGTATAATAATTGATTATGTATCGTTTAAAATTATTTTGGGCATTTAATTCGCAACGAAAATTTTAACTGACTGTTCGGTTGATAAACGGAGCGGGTTTGGTAAATCTGTTTTTTACGGATGTTACATCAAACAAGTTCTACATAAATTGCAAGCCGAAAATTTTATTGCGTAATAGTTGTATTTGTAAAAAAAAACCCCAAAAAAGAAGTTGAACTAACCAAATTATGAGTTTGATCTAAGAGTTATAAAAATTCGACCCATATGATCAGGGACAAATGTCATTAGTGAACACTTTTTAATGATGAAATATGTTTGGTTTGATACAAAACTGTAGTTATATGATATGGTTAGAAATTCAATTCACTAGAGTATATTATTTAGAGTAATACTCCTCTTTGGTGTTAATATTAAAACGAAATGTAGATTTTTGAAAACTATGGAACAATCTTAAATAAAATGGTTTTCATAGAAATATTTTTTCATAAAGATTTATGGAAAATCTTTGTAAAGACATGAAACATTTTCGGAACAATATGAAGACACCATGGCAAGGCTAGATAAGAGATTCTAGCTATATGTAAATAAATATATATTTGTATGAAAAAAAAAACTCTAGAATGAAACATTTGGATTAGCAACTACTACTATAAATAGGCAAAGGCCAACTAACGACTACCAAGTACCACAATATAAATAGGCAAAGGCCAACAAACTTGATCGACTTTTGAAAAAACAGAAATTAATCTTACCTTTTACATAAACATCGACAATTTATATATGCCTATAAACCTAAATATAATTAAACTCAAGCACCAATTAACTAGATAAACCAAACTGACGCATTTGAATTTCACACTAGCACAATCTGCCTACTCAGTTTAAATAAACAAATTAATTAATTAAAACTTACTAATTAACCGCTTAAGCTATTAGACTCTTATAATGACAAGATTAGTCTAACAATTGTTATTTTCACGGAGATAGTTAGCCCACTGGCCGGAATAAATGAGCAACAACTCACTTTCTTCCGGGTTTTATGACGGATTCTAGCCTCGAATTGCAACCAATAAGAGGAGACATCTTTGTACCGCAGATACATTGAAGTTTGCCTATGCGGGTCAATCAACGTTCAACGCATGCATTGTGTTTGGTGAAACAATATGGATCCATACAACTTAAAGAAACTTTGGTCAATTGATTTTTGTAAATAAAAAAAAAACTGATTTACATTTTGAAATAAACAGTTCCGTAATATATTTAAGGTTTTATTATATTGTCTTTAGTTCAAGGGTTGTTATATTTATTATCGGATCGTCATAGCATGTTTATTGTAATATATTTAAGGTTACCACTATTATAAGGAACACTCGTAACCATGACGTTGACAATACGACCACCACCACCGACATATACGACCAAAACTAAGTTAAGACGTTTAGCGTTGAGTTTGCTAAGCACAGGGGGCACAGGGATCGCTACACATCCTTTTGCTGAATTGGTGATCTTCAACCACAAATATGGACCAGTCAGATTCAAGTTCTAATGCTTTGTAGGAATATTACACTCACATGAAGCAACTTCTAAATGTAAAGCTTTATATTGTATGTATGTATCTTGTGGTTGCGTGTCATTTGATCACTTGTATTATTCACAACTCGGTTTTGAGTAAAGTTTATGTCTATACATATATAAAAATAAAATGTCACAATGAAATACATAGAATTTTATTAAACAACGTATCTTAATAATTATAAACGGAAACACAATATATTTAAAAATAATTATGATATGAAAATATTGTAGAAAAGATTAAAGAAAAGTAAAAAATATTATACCTACAAAGGATATTAACACAATATCAATTGACATGTGAGCAAGCAATGCAATTTATGTTGTACTGTAGCTTTGATATATTGTATTCTACTGTACACCCTCTTTATATATAGGATATAAGTATGTATTATTTAAATTTAAATTATATACTATGCTAAATAAAACAATTTAAGATATTATAACAACATGGAAGTCGGTGGGGTTTTTCACCGTCTTTGCCTCCCCAATACTTTTAAGATGTTGCAATTTTAGTCCTTTAAATTTGGTACCTTTAAAGTTTTATAAAATGGCAAATTAGTCCCTAAGCTACTTCATTTTACAAGTTTCTAACATTTCAACTTTACCCCTATACCATATATAATATGTGTTTTTAACCTATTATTTCTTCAATAACTTTTGTTGACTAATTAATTTTTAAAGAACTTACATTTTTACCTATACTTGGTAATTTACATTTTTGGCACATATCCTTTATACCGACCCCTCTACTTTTAAACTTTGCATTTTCATGTTTCGACGCAAATTTGGTAATACGCTTTTGTGCTTTATTTTGTATGTTTCCTACATATAAATCGGGTCATATAATACGTTTTAACTTGACGGTATAAATTCCAGTTAATCATGTCGCATATAATACGCAATGCAGCTATATGTTACATTGAGTTCAATCAGATACGTCAAAACGTGCGTTTACATATGATTAACGCATCACATAACGTTTGGACTAATCTGTTCAACATTTGCGATATACCCGCGCCGCAATGCGCGCGAGTCTTATTAGTGGTTGTTTTTATTTGGGCTTCCCTTGTTGAAAACGCATTTGAAAACTGTAACAAAATGTCAAGGACCACTATGATGTATAATCAAACCTTTGAGGGCTATAAGTTGATTTAAAAGAGAATTAAAAAACTTATGGCAGTCTTTTAGTTGTCTGTGATCTAACAGAAATTGAAGAAGCTAGTTGACCACTTCGAAGCATGTAAGATCACTGATACTTTGCTCAAATTTCTTGATGAAATAAACAATTTTTCTTGAAACCCTTTTCAATTCTGTTGATTTCCCTCCAAACCCTTCTTCCAGATCATCTATTATGGGCCAATTCCGTTTCTTTTTGTTGCTCTTGATAACCCTAAACCTCATTTTCCCCCCAAATTCAAGCTTCATCTTTTGATCATCGGTACAGTGTAGGAGATAATGTACCGTTATTCGCCAACATTGTTGGCCCCTTGAACAATCCCAGGTTAGTAAAATGTGTGTTTCTGGTTTCTTTCACTTTAATTTGTAAAAAATTTATGTAAAAAATCATTGATTTTTGTGTATTAATTAGATGAATTATGTGCAAAATTGATATGGGTTTTGACTTTTAGGTCAAGAGGTCTAGAAAGTAAGAATATCCATATGAAAATTTGGTTGATTATGATGAATGGAATAGGGATTATATATTTTACTTTTGAAGTTCAAATGAGTTGCTTTAGGACTTCAATTGGCAATATTTGTGTAGAAAAAATGTGATAGCTGCTTTGAACTATATGAAGAGTAATAAACCTGAAATATCATGGCCTGTGATATTACAAACCACTAGGTTTGAATTTTGAAATTATAAGTGCAAATTCGGAATGTTGGATGAAAGAGTATTTTAGTGGAGGATTTAAGTTAATGATTGAATAAACATGGACATCAAATTGAAGCGTATGTTTCTGTTCTTAAAGATCTTATGCCATCGAAATGCGATTAATATCTGTGTATAGCGCTGCAAACGAACCAAACGTTCGGCGAACTTTTCGTGAACCGTTTGGCGGGAAGTTTGTTTGTGTTTGTTCGTTCGTTCATTAAACAAACGAACACAAACAAGAAATTTCGTTGGTTTAGTTAAATGGACGAACATGAACAGAGGCCGCGTTCGTTCATTTATCTTCGTGAACGTTTGGTTACGTGTTTGTTTGTGTTCGATAGTTCATTAGTGTTTTTAGTTTTTATATTTTACCTAAATACTTCAAAATTCCGACAAATAAAATATTTAATAAGTGTTTGTGTATTATATATTTTGTTCATGAAAGTTTGTTTGTGTTCGTTTGTTTTCATTTGTGGTCATGAACATTAGTTTGTACTCATTTGTGTTCATCAACGTTCGTTTTTGTTGTTGCCTAAAATTAACAAACAAACACAAACGAAGATACAAAGATGAACAAGTTCATTTCCTTAACTATTAACTACCGAAAAAGGTGAACAAGTTCATTTCTTTAACTATTAACTAACGAACACAAACATAATATCTCGTTCGGTAAGTGTTCGTGAACACGTATATTTCTTAACAAACGAACACGTTCATTTCTTTAACTATTAACTAACGAACACAAACATAATATCTCGTTCGGTAAGTGTTCGTGAACACGTATATTTCTTAACAAACGAACACGTACAAGGTTCGTTTGCAGCCCTATTTGTGTAGTATATAAAATGGAAAAAACTTGTTGGGAATTTACTAGTATCATACATGCATACCCGTATTATAAATCTTGAGCTAGGTTAAGACGACTTTTATAGTCCATTTCGTGTTCATCTTTTGGGTTCTGATTTCATGGTTTATGGATAAGTGATATGTTTTACAATAATCTGATAGATTGATTGGTTCGTGTATGTTCTTCTTAAAGATGGTTTTCGTAATATCTCTTGCAGTGAAACGTATCAATATTACGACTTGCCATTCTGCCATCCAGGTTAGTATTTGGGAATAGGGATCATGCCTCATTGTAACAAATGAACAAATGGCCATCATGACCTATGTTACAGTTACTTTGAATGTATATATGTAATTTGTTATATGCTAGATCCGTCCATATCTTTAATCCATAATTTCTTCAATATTCTTTCAGATCAAGTGATCCCAAAGAAGGAAACACTAGGGGAAGTTTTGAATGGAGATAGGTTGACCAATACCGTATACAACTTAAACTTCCGTGAAGATAAAGTTGACCAACTTCTTTGTTATAAGAAGCTTAAACTAGACGAAATAACAAAATTTATAACTGCTATCAATGCTGATTATTACTTCCAGATGTATTATGACGATCTTCCACTTTGGGGATTTATTGGAAAAACGGAAGATAAAAACTGGGCAGGTGACGGGTCGGGGCCCGCGTATTATCTGTTCACACACGTCCAGTTTGATGCTTTTTACAATGGCGACCAAGTTATAGAAATACGCGCGTTTAGTGACCCAAATCATGCGGTGGATATAACTGACAAAACTGAAGTTGATGTAAAGTTTACTTATTCTATAAATTGGAATTCAACGACAAGTGAGTACAAGAACAGGATGAAAAAGTATTCAAAAGCTTCATTGTTGCCAACTCAACGTCAAATTCATTGGTTTTCATTCGTTAATAGTGTGGTAATCGTCGTGCTCCTGATGGGGGTACTTATATTGCTGTTTATGCGTCATCTGAAGAATGATTTAATAAAGTAACGTGTTAATTATATTTCTTTAATCAACTACAATAAAAATATTAAAACCCTTTTATTTGTTTTTATGTTTTTAATCTCGTTGGTTGTAATTGTAGATATTCTAGCGGAGATGAAGAACAAGATAAAGAAGTCGGTTGGAAGTATGTTCATGGTGATGTATTTCGATGTCCTTCACGAATGGCATTGTTTTGCGGTATTTTGGGCACTAGGACACAGTTATTGACCATGTAAGCCACTTTAAATTCAACTTCTTAGTGTGTTGACTATGATTACAGGAACTGTATTATTACAATATTAATCTACTTTTGGGTGACTTTTGACCTATTTGACGTAATTCCCTCTTGAACTATTATTATATACTTTGGCCCATTTGACCCGTTGGAGATAATTTGTTACCCAAATCAACTCATGTAATGCATAAATGAGCTAGATTTGACACCTCAGTTGATGTGTGTGTGTGTGCTTAGCAAGATGATCATGAGACAACTCTTCTTTCGTGAGAAAAACTCTTATCAAACGATTGATTTTGGGTTGAATTATTTCTGGGGTTTAGTTTTTAGGGTTTAATTTTTAAAGTTTATGGATTAGCTTTTAGGGTTTAGGTTTAGCATTTAGTTTTTAACTTTAGGCGTTAGCCTTTAGGGTTTAGTTTCTAGGGTTTAACTTTTAAGGCTTATGGTTTTGTGTTTAGGGTTTAGTTTTCTCTGGATTTAGGGTTATTTCTTAGGGACTAGGGTTTAGTAATGGTTAGATAGAGTTTTCTCATGATCCCGCCCCTCTTAACATATACCTAATAACTGTTCAATGTTTAATAATATTTGTGTTTTCTACAGCATGTGCTTGTTGTTCCTTTTGGCCTTTTTTGGGGTCCTATATCCCTACAATCGCGGAACTATCTCAACTTCTCTCGTGTTGTTTTCTATTCTTACTGCCCTGATAGCCGGATACAACGCTTCTTCCTTTTTCGGCCAATTTTTTGAGACTGGATGGGTAAGTAATTTTCTTACTCAAACAAATATCACGAGTTTGTAATCCTTCGGTGCATGTTGACTTATATGCGATGAACTTTCCTGCATTTATCTTCTTAAGTCATGCTAAATATGTTAACTCTTGCAGGAGAAATGTGTTCTTTTATCGGGAGTTCTCTACACCGGACCACTTTTTATTACAATGTTTCTTCTTAATACGATTTCCATTTCAATCGGAGCTACCACAGCACTTCCGTTCGGCACCATACTAGTGATCATTCTTGCGTATACTTTCATCGCGATTCCATTGCTTGCGTTTGGTGGGATTATGGGATATCGTTTTAGATCCAAATTTCAAGCACCTTCCACTACAAAGATATCCCCGAGAGAGATTCCTTCGTTGACTTGGTCAAGAAAGACTCCTGGTCAAATGTTAATTGCGGGTCTTTTACCGTTTAGTGCAATTGTTCTTGAATTGCATAGTTTGTATGCAACGGTTTGGAGCTATAAAATCTTGACTTTACCGAGTATTCTGTTTTTGACGTTTATTCTTCTTGTTGTGCTTACTTCACTTTTGAGTGTTGGGTTGACTTACATCCAGCTGGCGGTAGAAGATCATCAATGGTGGTGGAAGTATGTTATTAAGTTGGCTTTGACTTCTGTAGTCAAACATAGTACTTCTCATTTTTCAGTCAATACAAGTGCTGCAAACGAACCGAACGATCACAAACAAGACCTTGTTTGTGTTCGTTTGTTAAGGAAATATATGTGTTCACAAACTGTTCATGAACACTTATCAAACGGGATTTTATGTTCGTGTTAGTTTGCCAAGGAAATGAATGTGTTCGTGTTCGTTTGTTAAACGAACGCAAACGAACATTCATGAATACAAATGAACACAAACGAATGTTCATGAACACAGATGAAAATAAACAAACACAAACAAGCATTCATGAACATAGTATATAATACACTGATACATATTAAATATTGTATTTGCCGGAATTTTGAAGTATTTAAATATAATATAAAAACTAAAAACACTAATGAACTATCAAACATAAACGAACACGTTACCGAACACTCACGAATTAATGAACGAACGTGCGCTTTGTACTTATTTGTTCATTTATTAAACGGACAAGCACAAACGAACTTCCCGCCGAACGGTTCACGAATTGTTTGTTGAACATCCGGTTGGTTTGCAGCCCTACATATATACTGGTGTTGTTTGAACAGATTAATAGAAAAATTAGATCGTGGTATGCTTAAAAGAAATATCAATGTTTTTCTTAAAACGATAGCAAATCAAAAGGTAAAACTTGGTGTGTTTGACCTCAAAAGTCAAAGTGTAGATCTTTAATTTGAAAAGTAAGAAAACCGTGTTATCAGATTTCATGGGTTGATCCCATAAATTGTAAAGCATGCCTGTTGCTTTAACCACTGTTTAAATCTTGATTATTTGGCGTGGGGGCTCGGTTGCTATCTTTATGTTGGGGCATTGCGTCTACTACTACTATTCATGGTGTAACATGAGTGGGTTCATGCAGTCCCTTTGCTACAATTTTCTGTTTTGCTATGCGCTCTTCCTGATGCTTGCTACGATCAGTTTCCGTTCGTTCATCGTGGTTATTCGTTCAGCATATTTACAATGCAGTGAAAAGTGAATGAATTTTCTTCTTTGCCCCTGTATGCACCGCGTCAACTTGGTGGTTCTTTCTGATTTCCCCTACAAATTTTGTAAAGGATGCAACGTGATTCGTATTATGCCCGTAGCCATGGGTATATGCATGTAATTTGAGATATTGTAAGCTAAGATTTGGGTTTGGTGCACAATGAACCTTTAAAGCCATCATCAAACCGCGAAACAAACACACGACTGAATTAGGGATGGCTCGGTACGAGCCGGTACCGGTACCGAAAATCCTCAAAAGTGGATACCGGTACCGAACCGAATATACCCGGTACGGTACCGGTATTTGAGGGTAAAAACCGGTAAATACTGGTACTGAAAATGTCAAAAGTTGGTACCAGTTCGGTAAATTCGGTACCAGTATCCGACTTTGCTCATCCCTAGGCTGAATTATTATTTGGTTTAGTTACTATAGTTGTTTTTTTTATTTAATTTGTCATATATGAAGTAGCATCTCAAACATACTATTGAAATGAATAAATTTAGCTAATCATCTAATACGCTTATAACCAGTAGTTTGTCAAAATCGATGAAACCGTTCAAATTGAAGCAAGTCAGATGTGGTCTATTAAAATTAGGGCTGGCATATCATGTCAGACACGACAGGATTAGACATGACACGGTAAGACACGATGACCTTAGGGGTTAGACATGAACACGACACATTAACTTGTGTCATTTTTTTTCAAAACACGAACCTGAACCTTTTTATATCAAGTTAATACGGTAGACAAGACACGAACCTGTTGATTGAGGGTTGTGAATGTGATTGTGAGATGCGGGCATGTGGCTTAGAGAGACTGAGAGGGAGAATGTGAGATGCGATTTCAAAAGTAGGGTTTGTTTTCAAAATTATTAACATCTTAACAGGTGCTAACATGTTAACAAGTCGTTAACCTATTTAGACACGAAAATTAACATGTCTTATCGTGTCGACCTGTTTAATACATGAAACATGTTAAGTTCGTGTCTGAAGCCCTAATTAAAAATGACCGGTAGTATGGTTTACGTTTGGTTTTTGATGGTTTACCAATTTGGCTGACGTCAAAATTATAACTAGCCATGTAAACGAATCAAAAGATTTAGCCTTTATTGTTTGATGTTAGAATTATGCAGTTATAAACCAACGTTATCACTTTTAACTAGTTAATACAAGCCAACTGTTTTTTTTTTAAATCATGTCCAAACCAAGCTATCAATTAACCAACACCAGCCAATTTGTCTTCGTTTTTTCAACAATAGCGAGCACCAGCGATTTCACCCATTTTTGTCAAAACGGGGACCAACCGATCTATGAAACCCCTGCTTCTAATCCTCACTACTAACATTGTTTGTTTTTACAGATTATCTAAACCATATGACCTGCCCTTAGCCGGCTAAAATATATATCATACATGTGTTTAGAATACAGAAGATGTCATGATCCTCAATTTGAACTTTGTGATTTGGATTAAATCCATGCCCAAAAACCATTTAGAAAATGCAACATTTAGGGAATTTGGTAAACAATCTCACGACATGAACCAACATACATACTTATTAAAAAGTTTCATATGGCCTCTTCTAGAATCTTGAAAAGATGACAAAACAATCACAAAAGGTAATCAAGACATATGCTCGTCTCATTCCTCTGTTGGTCTCTGTCCAAGAACCGGAATGTCCTCATACCGCTTCTGCATAACAATGACAATGTGTTAACAAAAGTTCATTTACATTTGACTAAGATATAGGGGTGTTCGGGTGATTATTTGTTTAAACAAGCACTCTCAAAACTGCTTATTGATTACAGTTTGTTTCACCCTCAAATAAGCGGATAAGTATAACTTCTCTCATCCAAACACTCAAAAGTGCTCATATGCTTTCGACGAAAGGCAATAAGCAGATAAGCTGGTTAAATAAGCATTCCCAAACACCCCACTTCACTATATATATTTCTTTTTGTCCTTCCAATTTTTAGGTTTAGAAAAGCAACTTTCTTCTTAGAACAGGCCTATTTAGAGTAAATTCTAATGACCTACAATACTTTGTAACCAATGCTTGACATAGCTGTAATCATGCATTCTATACACACATAACTTAAGACATGGAAATACAAAGAAATGTAAGTCTACAATGCATATATACACATATACATTTTTAACAGATATACACGTATACATGTGTCGATGTGTATGTACGGATGTACACATGTCTATGTAAATTCCTCATATAATCCCTCTGGATATTCCAAGAGCCTACGAATTTGACTCTTGTGGATTAGACAAGAGTATATTACAAAAATCGTCCTTTATGATAACACTAGATTGCAAATTGTGTCCTTTGTCTTCAAAAAATACAAAAAACATACTCGATGTTTGCAAAACCTTACACGTTATGTCCTTTAGCACTAACTCAATTAGTTTTCATGGTTAAATCTGACCAAGTAGATCCCTTACAAGGGTATTTTGGTCATTTTACCCTAAACACTAAAATAAATAAACAAGACAATTTTAAAAAATATAAATATAAATCCTCTCTCTCTCTAACTTCTGCACAGCCTCCCCCTATCTCTAACTTGCCCAGCCTCCCTATCTCTCTAACTTCTACCCATAACAACAATTACACAACCACCACCAACATATGCCCCCACCGTAACAATCCGACAACCACCACCAGCATCTGCTTCCACCACCACACATAAACCCTCTCTGATGAGAAAAACCAAAGAATTATGATCCTCTCGAATTGAACCGAACAAACAACACAAAATATTTCTTCCACTAATCAATATAACCATCCAAAAACAAAGACCGAGTTTAAATTCTAGAAGAAGATGTAAACAAAAAGAAAGTCAAAGTAAAAGATAAGCAATTCAAAAATTAAAGTAACAGATAATGAAATTTGAGTTTGAATTAGATCATCATCCTTCCAGCTTATTCTCATCCTTCCATCTCAAACCCACCTTGGATCCAACTCTAAACTGGTATCTAACCTGGCCCAGATGTACTAGTCGGGTTCGGGTGGCTTTGGCTCCGGCTTTATATCGTTATCACTCTCTCTCTCTCTCTCTCTCTCTCTCTCTCTCTCTCTCTCTCTAATTACTAGACTACCACCACCCGCCCGCCCGCCACCACAATCCCCACCACCACCACCTCCACACACCACCTGTCATCACCAATCAAACCAACCACCCACATCTGCCCACACCACCACCCACCTACCCCAAAACTCCATCTTCCACAACCACCCACAACCACCACCAACGATGGCTTTTGAATCTGTGGAGCGAATGTCGACGGCCGTGGATCTGTTGAACGACGCGGAGCTGTGTATCGAACGACAGTGGATCGGTTGGACGACGGGACAGATCTATGGACGGCGGCGGTGGATCTGTATAGAAAGAGAGAGTTTGTAGAGAGAAAATGAGGGAAAGAGATGGGTTTTTAATTATTTATTTTTGTGTTTAGGGTAAAATGACCAAAATACCCTCACGAGGGGTCCACTTGGTCAGATTTAACCATGAAAACTAATTGAGTTAGGGTTAAAGGACATAACGTGCAAGGTTTTGCAAACATTGGGTACGTTTTTTGTACTTTTTGAAGACAAAGGACACACTTTGCAATCTAATGTCAACATAAAGGACGATTTTTGTAATTTACTCATTAGACAATAATGTTGTCCAAGTCCCAAGTGAATGTTTGCTGATGATATAATACAATATGACAATTGCCATGGGTATATGGTGAATAGACGATACCTAGAGCTCTACTTAAAGATATTGTAGTAATCTTATCGCCTAAAATACTTCGTTAAGTACCAACCTAAATTGCTGTTATCTTTAATGTTTGTGGTTGGTAGGGGTGGAATTTAGCCCATAATAGATAAATAAAATAAAATAACTAAAGAATTCACATAAAGTAAGTGCTAAACATTAAACATTACCCCAATATTGTTGTTCTCCCAGAGTTTATGAACTCCGTAGTCCACCGCCTGAAACATGTAAATCCACACAGCTACATGAGTAAATTAAAACAAAGTATAAAAAACTTCAAAATGCAATTACATTCAAAACTAAACCAGAAACATATTCCAAAGTTAACTTTATTGCTACCACTACGTTTGTTTCTGACCCTTTACCGTAATTAACTAATTATGATGGTGTTCATGCTCCGGTTTAAACAGTTTATAAACCAAACCATTAGAAACAGTTTTAAATCAAGACCATATCAATGACAACTAAAACCGAACAAAACCAAATTGTTGGTCTGACGGTCCATTACTAATTAACCGTCTGGTTTCGTGGTTTGAGTGTACTGGGCAGAAAAACTCAATAATCACAAGCGTGGCCTAACAATCCTCAGCGTATTGGTTGAAAAACTCAGTTTGTTTCCGACCTTTCACTGTGACTATTAGGATGATCATGCTCTGGTTTAAACAGTTTAGTTAAATAGTTGTAAATCAAAAACCATGTCATTGACAACTAAAGCCAAACAACACCAAACTGTTGGTCCAACGGTCCATTACTATAGGTCTGGTTTCGTAGTTTAGGCCGAAAAAAACTCGATAATCACAAGCGTGCCCTAATAATTCTCCATCTCAAATCACATCACCTTCTGGTTCTCCCCAAAAAAACAAAGTCACAGTTTCCCTAATCAAATATTTGAATCCTACTTTTTATATTAACTGATAAAATCTTAGATTACAAATGGCAAATTAACGGAGTGTAATCTGATAGCTATTCTATAAGTACACAAATTGATATCTAAAAATAATTCTAACTGCTATTCCCTAAAGACTTACAAATCAAAATCGCACACTATTCCCTTGATCTTAAAATTTTATAATAAAAAATAAAAAAATTATATAATATGTGTACAACGGAAAGCGTATGATTATGTAGATCTAGGTTAAGAAAAACGACGAACAAAGTAGCTAATCAGATCTTAATAGTAACAAGCGATATGATTGTTTGAATAATCAGAGCTAATGACTTAATTATAAATAAAACAGAAAATGAAATTAGGACAGGCATATGGGAAGCGTAACTAACCCGTTCACCGAGAAAAGCGCCGGCGATGACGAAAGTGACGTAAACGGAGTTACGGCGCATAAGGACTTTGTAGAGTCCTTCGAAAAGTCCACCGCTTCTGCGAGCTGCCGAACTCATGGTGATGATGATGATGCTGCTGCTTGTTGACCAAATCAGAAGAGGAGAAAGAGGAATGCTTCTTTTTTGTGAAAGGGGCGATGCCTCTCGTTGCTTCCTTTACCCTATTTATTTTTTTCAAATCAACACTAACATATTTTCTTTTTAATTATTTCTAAAAACCGAATTAACCGTAACAAAATAAACAAAAAAATCAAACTTGTGTTTTTGTAAAGTAACACATTTAGTCCTCAGCTTTTGAAAATTACATTCCTGTTGCCTGTGGTTTATCACTTTGTTTCTCGGATAGTTCTTGAGGGAAACGGACGTTAGTTCTAGACGTTAAATGGTGTCACATGCTGAACATGTGAGGGCATTTTCATCCATTTACCCTCCTTGCACCTCTTTAATACCCTTTCAGTTGTATTCCTTCCCAATTCACACCAACACGTCACTCTCTCTATTTCTCTGTCACATGGCGATCATCCTCAAAATCAAAAACGATCAAACCCTAACCCTAATCCAAGATGGAAGATGATCATCCTCAAAACCCAAGGTATCACAAAAACTTGGAGGATAAGGAGTCCTACTGAGGCGTTTGTAGCACATGATGTGTATCGTAAGTATCCTAAAACCCTAAGTAGATTCTGTAAAAAAATCAAATTTTTTTATGTTTCCTTGTTTATTTTGACATAACAGTTGGTTACGACAACTTGTTCACTTTAAAAGTCTATCATGGAGGTATATTCACTAAAGTTCAAAGGAGAAAATACATGGATGGCAGAGTTAGCTATGTTGACTACTGCAACGTAGAGGAGTTTTCTGTTCATGAGATTGATTTTATGGTAAGAGACCTCAACCTTTATATCCCAGATGTTGAAATCTACTACCATTTCCAAATAACTGGGCAAGATTTGGACACTGGTTTGACACCATTAGGAAATGATGGGGATGTTCTATGTTTAGCCAAATATGTTGCAGGAAACAAGGTTATAAGGATGTATATAGAACATGGTTTTACTAGGATTGCAGATTACCTCAGCCCTCCAAAAGTAACTTTAATCGTTATTGAAGAATTAGAAGATGCAGGGCCCACTGTTGTTAATGCTAATATACCTAGAAGGAAGTTGAAGGTAGCCAAAAGCTTGAGCACTTCTTTTAAAGAAGTTGTTGAGGGTTCTAGTGAACCTAACAATAGGGTGAATGTGGGTAGTGAAGAAGTAGAAGTTAGACTCAATAGGATTGAAGATATTGACAATAGGATGCAACTTAAGGTTAATGTGGATACTAATGATGGTGTAGGTGTCAATGAGGGCAATGTGGGTAGTGTAGAGGGCAATGTTGGTACTGTTGATGTTCTAAAAGTAGTTAATTGAAAATAATTAAAATTACCTCTAATTCTAGACTCAAATTAAACTCTAGACCCTAAATTATACTAAACTACTAACCAGAAAGTGAACCAATCAATTGTAGAATAGTTTAAGTAAGTTTGGATTATCGAACCCACGAGACTCTCTAATTACGATGATGACTTAATCTAGACTCAATTAAAACACTTATTTATATTATTATTTTTTAGGGGGGGTTCTAATAATTCTAAATTATTAATTAAATTAAAATTACTTAATTAAAATGAATTAAACTTTGAACTTTTTGGAAATTAATTCAAGAATAGTAAACCGGTTACCTAGGTTGGATTTTATATTATTACTTATTTGATTTATAATAAATTAATTAGGTTGAATGATTAACCGTGATCTTAAGATATTAAACTCTAAGGTTTACCGAACAGGACCCCCGACCCTTCTCGGGAAGACGCCTATGATTACCTAAAAATTATTTTGTGTTCACCGGTTTTAAAGACTTCTTTTCAGTTATCTCATTATTTAGTAAAGTGTCTATTTTAGTTAACTTATTCTCAATAATTAACCTAGACCAACAATAACTTTTAGTTTAGCTTAATCGACTCGATTATGACAAGTAAATTGGATTCGGGATTTTCTCAAAACCTAAACCTAACAATTCATCTAACCAATTCGGCTAACTAATTATTATTTCTCAATAGTTAATTTAGGTATAATGATAAAAATCAATTTTATATTTTATTTAGCTGTTTTCCCGATTTATTTGGCCAATTTACTGATTGTTTCACGAACCCCTAAAGACCCGAAAAGGCAACACAAACCTATTACATGGAAGACATCCACCAAGATCTATGTAAAACAAATAAATAATCAAAAACCAGCTTAGATCATGCAAATACACTAAACTAAAAAGTTAAAGTTATGAACTTTACCAAAAATCATTCAAACCATAATCAAACTAAAACAAAAATCCAAACTTTCATAATATAAACAAGCCAAACCTAGGTAACAAAAGGAAATCTAGCCAAGTATCATAGTTTTGAAAAACACTAAAACAAGGCTTATGAAGGAATTCATCAACAATTAAACACAAAGGAACTAGAGAGTTAAGATTTTGCAATAGAACCGTGTTTGATTCCGCCTCAAAGTTCCTAGCTTGCCTTGATCGTTCCAATAGCCCAGAATAGCCTTCTTCAGCTTGCACAATCCAGAATTTTAGCTATCCAAGTTCTGAGTTTGTCAAGATGTATACAATCATAATAAAACTCAACTTTATAACAATTCTTTCCCACGGCAGATAGGTTTACGTAACTTTCTGGATAACTCACCCTCTCGCCGGCCGCGAGAGGGTTATGTGTCTCAGTCGCGCCCCGCGACCGAGTGATAACTTCTGGATAATTACCAACCTCTCGCCAGCCGCGAGAGGTATGTGTTGTTGCGGTCGCGGGCCACCAGACGCTCAATTCCTCCATTTTTCGATTTGTTTCCTCTTTCGTGTTCCAACTACGCTCCGGCTTGGTTCCAATTATCATTTTAGCTCGTTTTCCCATCTTTCCGACCGTTTTCACGAACCAAGACCTCCAAAACAGATTTGGATTAAAAGTAGATATATTCTTGACAAACCGAAAAGAAAACCAACTAAAACTTTACAAACTGTACACGATAAATGCATGTATTATTCAATACATCAACTGTATAGGGGGATGTGGCTGCTGTGGTGTAAAGTCTTGCTTTTCACAACTTCATTCATATAAGATACTTGGTTATTCAATCTCGAAAATTATAATTATTCGACGCTTCATTATTACTCTTGTTATCTACTTTGTGACATTAAACTTTTATAAACTTGTCATTTTTACCAAGTAAACACTAGCATATGACGTCCATACTTCAAAAATAGCATGCCACAACTTAACATATGTTAATTATATAATAAATGGCATCAAATAAACAATTATATATCCATTAACTAACAAAAAAAATAAAAATAAAGAGTGGACAGCCCACTTTTTAGAGTGTGTTTGGGCTTGTTTCAAGCCTTAATGACCCACTAACCTTGTCCAAAGCCCAACCCATTGAAACCCTAATCACTTCCCCATACTTTATCCCACTTTTTCAAGCCTCCAAACACTTCAAAAAGCCTCCCGAACTCAGCGGCATTTTCAGCAAGTTTCAGCCATTAAAAGTGAGTTTTAACTCACTTCTTCTTCTAATTTCTTCTTTTTCTTTCTTCTACAACACTTGGATAACCTCTAGGAAGGTTTTCACAAGTTTGCTTTGGCAAACTAAGGTGAATCCTCATCCAAAACAAGGTCCAAAGTGCTCTTAAAATTCTACTCATTTTTATCTTTTTGATTCTTCATATTTTGAAAGAAAAACTTATGTTTTACTCATACAAACCTATGTTCCTATGCTCCTAAACAAACCTATGATTAGTGAGCTTAAAAACAAGGTTGTGACGTCTAAAATCAGAGGTTAAAACCTCATAAACATTATGTTTTTACAAGGGTTTTAAACCCACAAGTGATGAACAAGTATTGAACTTGTGTTTGTGTGATCAAGGTTAGCTTGGGCTATCCTACTTGGAAAATCAACACACCACTTGATGTCTTCATAGGTTAGTGATAGTATTTCATTACTTATTGTATGTTCATGACCCTCCTTGTTGTCTATGACAACATGTGTAGTGGTGAATCCAAAGAGGTCTTAAGCGGATGGTTAATCCTCCCACCTCATGCTTGACTTATGTGACGCCAAGAGGTCTTAAGTGGATGGTTAATCATCCCACCTCCTACTTGACTATGTAAATAATACATATATATGAACTATGTAATATGCTTAAAACCGAAACCTTGATGATGACTAAATAATCACTTGTCAAGTTACTAAGTTTAATCACCAAAGTGTTTAGTTCCTCATTGCGATTCTAATAGGTGTTATAACCTATGAAATCACACAAACCCGAATGGGTTCCCATAGTGTCAAAACGAGTGCTAGACCTTGGTGCATATTTTCATATACATACTTTTTTATACTTTGTTTCGAATTCCAAACCCTCCATTATCATCCGAATACTCACACACCTACGTTTTCCTCTTGTAGGATAACTCGGTGTTCCTCCATCAACCAAACAACTCTTCACGGATTCAAGTTGGAAAGCTTGCAAAACCGTGAGTACACTCGACCCACTTTTGTTTATAACACTTTTGGGTGTAACATGTTTTACTTATACAAAAATCACCAACACTTAAACTTCATGAAACGCACAAACAATCTTATACACATGAATACTTGAATCTCATACTTGATGCTTGTCTTGGATATTGGTTATGCTATGCTTTAGTCATTAACTATTTTTAGCCTTCGTTTGACATGCTTAGCGCTATAGGAATTCACGCATCCACCTCCATCATGTTATTCGTGAGGTTATGTTAAAACAACGTGTTTGCGTTAAGGGTTTGATTAATAGTATTGCATGCCTTGACATTGCCCTTGTATAGATTATAGTTGCCATGAGGATTGTTTAAACTTTATTCGTATACGTATGCTATGCTTAAACTTGTGTACTCGCCTTTGCTTTTGCATTGACTTTATTTTAAAACATGTTACAGGATGAAGGAGACGATGCTATGAAATCAAAATAGCAAGGACTTAGATACTCACAATTAGACGTTAGGTTTAATATTGTTGTATCGATTTTGTTATAACATTCTGAAATTTGTTATGTTGTTCGTTGTATTTGTTTCGATGATGTATTTGACAATCTATTATGAAATGAAATCATGTTTAATTAAATATTGTCATTTATTAGTATTTATGAGCAATGAGCAATCTCGTTTTCGTCTCATCCCGATGTTTCCGCCATCGGTTGGGGTGTGACAGATTGGTATCAGAACTATAGGGAATTAGGTATAATTGCCATGTTCGACCTAGTATATAGTTTAAGCGTCCCGCTTTTAGCATTCCTATATTATGCTTAAAACTTTATTCTTCCTTCATTGCTTCTTCCTTTCTTTTGGTCTTAATACTTACATAATGTCTTTCCTAAGACATTTACACAATACACTTGAATACTTGAAGACATTCATGATGCAAACGAAGCGATTTGTACCAAGATAGGTCCAATGACTTACAATTTTTGGTGAATTCCCTCATTCCACGTATTTGATTTTTCACGAAGTTACGCCATCAAGTTAGGAGTGACATCCACACCTTGATGGAAGACTTCCATTTCATGCTCTAGTGGATCTTACAAACAAGACGGAATATGCTCCTCATTAGTAAGAAGCAAACCACACTTAGGGTACGATGTTGTCAAGTTAGGGGTGAAACCCGCACCTTGTCAACTAGTCCCGTTCCTCGATTTTCAATCTCGCCAAAGTCTCGAATTTTTGATCGACTAGGGACATGTAGTAACTAGAAGGGTAAAATACCGTTAATCGCTTCTCGACGAGAGTATTTTACCTATTAGGCCAAAGCATGTTCCCTAACTAGAAAGATCTTACGAATCACTTTGGAATAGTCGACGTTTCTCTACCCGAAACAATCTAATACTTTATGAGCCTCTCTTTTATGCTATTTTAATCTATTGTGAAATTCTTATACTTGTTACCTCTTCTTTTCAAATTTCCATTTATCTTAAGGTTTCTACGCAAGTCATACTAAACTTTTTTCATACATCTATACGTCATTCACATGCATGATTTCAAAAACGTCACCAACTAGAATTCATTTCTTGTAACCCCAAAATGGAGACATTTCATTGAGAAAGGGGTGACTTCCTTACCTTGACGATTAACTCCGCTCTTTCCTTTCCCTTCTCAAGAAATTACTTCACCAACGGGTTAGGGGTGATTCCCTTACCTAGGTGATCGTTACCAAATTTTCCTTCAAAGAGACTTGATTATGCAAACACGATCATGTTTTACACCTAAATCGCTTATCATTTGTCAAGATCCCTACTTATGCCAATTTCAAAACTTGTTTTCTCATCCTACAATCTATTTCACATAAACCACGTACACGAAATTCTTAATCATACCATAACGTTTTGTTTCCCGATTTTCAAATTTTACGAAATGCTACCCATTAATTTAACCAGTCTAATAAATCTCTTGTCCACAAATTTCATACTCGACAGAAACACTAAAACAAGCTCACATTATATCATTGTACTAAGGATTTTCATTCGCAATCAGGAAATCAAACCACCCTTTCTCACATGCCTATAAGATCTTATAGATATTATAGGATCGTGTTACTGAAACTCTTTTCAAAAATTGCTATAACTTTTCAATTATCACTAAGTTCGTGATGCTAAATTTCTTTTAGGAGCAATGTTTCACAAGAACCTCCAAATTTCAAATTTCTTATTTTAATGCAAGATCCTTTAAAACGATGCAAACTTACTATTTTCAAAATCCTTTTATACACCGCTCAATACGTCATTTCAAAAAACATGTGGACAAGGAAACTCCATAGGGACCGACCATTTCCGACTTACATAAATTCTTCAAAAACAAGAGTAGCATTTCCGTTCTTTACAAAATACGTCACACATAACCAATAAGTACCTTATATTCTTTTCACATTCACAAACTAGATTCTACATTTCAAGTCAAGCTCAATTTATTTTGATTCGATAAAAACAACTATACATGCATATCATCGTACATGTTTTAGTCAATATGCCACGACAATTTCATTTATATCATTTGTTTTTATATACTCAAACTTCTTGATCGTTTTATATGCTTAAATTCGTCATGTTTCAATTAATACTATATAGGAAATCGTTATTATTCATACTTATACTCATACTTGTATTCATACTTATACTTATACTCATACGCATACTTATATTAATACTCATATTCATATATTTGTACCTATACGTGAGCATAACCCGAGGGGTTCATTTACGTTGGTCTCATACATACTTAAACATAAACATGCTTACTTCTTATATGGACACATTCTTATTTCCAGAATTTATGTAGACCCTAATTCATACGCAACTAGTACAAACTATGCGGATCGTGCGACGATCAATATAATCGCGGGTGCACACGGGATTATAATGGTAGGCGCATGAAAATCATAGGGTGTACTACTGTGTATGGTAAGACACAAAACGTAACATGACACCGAATAACGAAACAAACGTAACATGATTAAAACATGGTGGATACGCCGCTGGTACTTCCTATATATATAAGTGTTTTTATCATGTTACCAAACTTTTATAAAACGTGCATTGAGAAATTCGGTGTTTTACAGACCTTAATTAGACCCGATAGACAAACTTTAACAACTCACAAACACATTGCTAGCACACGATATCCAATTATCCATGATGAAACCTCATTCTTAACACCTCGTCATCATTTCATATCTGATACTCATACCATTCTTATCCTTGGTTCACCTGCTAGATCGAGCATTCACCCTCATACCTCCATCATTCCTAGTTACTCTTCAACTTTTATTCATGCCTTACTTACACTCAATCGGTTTAAACATTCAAACCCTAAAATTCTTTTGCTTAAAACTATCTTCCATCCTTTACTTATGCGCAAACGCACCTAGTTGGTCGTTACCTCCAAAACCGTTTTATTAAAGTGCCCGACTTCCTCGTTCCTCACCAATAAAAATTTTCTATGAAAATGTGATTTAATGACCCTTTAAAACCAATGGAACTTTCCTTACAACCTACAGTGCGGCCATACTTTTCACCAAAATACATACCGTTTTATACGAAAACTTTTTCTTAAGATAGCATATTATATAGTACCTCTTCATTTCGATCTATTCAAACTTGTTTAAGTTCGCTGGCCTATACACACACATGTACGTTTTAATGCCTCAGATCATTTTTGTCAAACGAAACCTTTTTATTAACCTATCCTTTCACTCCTCAAAATTTTATACTTTTAAACACGTCTCAAACTTCCATGTCTCGAGTTTAGACACTCATACTTTTAGCCAAAATGCCTTTTAAGTCTTCCTCTTGAATAAATTTCGGGACGAAATTTCCTAAAAGAGGGGAGACTGTAACATCTTGCTTTTCACAACTTCATTCATATAAGATACTTGGTTATTCAATCGCGAAAATTATAATTATTCGACGCTTCATTATTACTCTTGTTATCTACTTTGTGACATTAAACTTTTATAAACTTGTCATTTTTACCAAGTAAACACTAGCATATGACGTCCATACTTCAAAAATATCATGCCACAACTTAACATATGTTAATTATATAATAAATGGCATCAAATAAACAATTATATATCCATTAACTAACAAAAAAAATAAAAATAGAGAGTGGACAGCCCACTTTTTAGAGTGTGTTTGGGCTTGTTTCAAGCCTTAATGACCCACTAACCTTGTCCAAAGCCCAACCCATTGAAACCCTAATCACTTCCCTATATAATGAACACTTCCCCATACTTTATCCCACTTTTTCAAGCCTCCAAACACTTCAAAAAGCCTCCCGAACTCAGCGGCATTTTCAGCAAGTTTCAGCCATTAAAAGTGAGTTTTAACTCACTTCTTCTTCTAATTTCTTCTTTTTCTTTCTTCTACAACACTTGGATAACCTCTAGGAAGGTTTTCACAAGTTTGCTTTGGCAAACTAAGGTGAATCCTCATCCAAAACAAGGTCCAAAGTGCTCTTAAAATTCTACTCATTTATATCTTTTTGATTCTTCATATTTTGAAAGAAAAACTTATGTTTTACTCATACAAACCTATGTTCCTATGCTCCTAAACAAACCTATGATTAGTGAGCTTAAAAACAAGGTTGTGACGTCTAAAATCAGAGGTTAAAACCTCATAAACATTCTGTTTTTACAAGGGTTTTAAACCCACAAGTGATGAACAAGTATTGAACTTGTGTTTGTGTGATCAAGGTTAGCTTGGGCTATCCTACTTGGAAAATCAACACATCACTTGATGTCTTCATAGGTTAGTGATAGTATTTCATTACTTATTGTATGTTCATGACCCTCCTTGTTGTCTATGACAACATGTGTAGTGGTGAATCCAAAGAGGTCTTAAGCGGATGGTTAATCCTCCCACCTCATGCTTGACTTATGTGACACCAAGAGGTCTTAAGTGGATGGTTAATCATCCCACCTCCTACTTGACTATGTAAATAATACATATATATGAACTATGTAATATGCTTAAAACCGAAACCTTGATGATGACTAAATAATCACTTGTCAAGTTACTAAGTTTAATCACCAAAGTGTTTAGTTCCTCATTGCGATTCTAATAGGTGTTATAACCTATGAAATCACACAAACCCGAATGGGTGTAACATCCATCAAAAAACGGATTTACTAAACCCGCTCCGTTTATCAACCGAACAATCAGTCAAAAATTTCGTTGCGAATTAAATGCCCAAAATAATTTTAAACGATACATAATCAATTATTATATGGGAATATATAATTAGTTTTTGAAAAACTGTTAAAAATATGAAAATAAAAATGTTTTGTTCCTGCCGGGTTTCGAACCCGGGTCAGTCACGGTTCAACAACATCTTAACTCACAACATTTGAACCACTGCGCCACTTGTATTATCTGTTAATTATTAAGATCATTTAATTCATAAAGTGTCTTTCCGAATTCAAAACCGGCGCTCAAAGTTCAGTCGTCGGAAATCCCGGCAATCTCGCGAGTTTTAACGACATCTTCAGTTATAACGTAAAACTTAAACGCTACATCGGTTATAACCGACGTCTGTGTCCGCGACAGAAACCATAACCGCCGGAGAAATTCAAACCAACGAATCAAGTCGGAAATCGGACCAAATTCATCGACGATTTGCCTTATAAATACCCCCTCGAACCTCTGCAAACATTTTCGCTCAAAACCGCACCCTTTCTCGGCGAAAACTCACTCGCCGGAATTCTTCTGCTCATCGCCGGAAAACCGAGTTCTTAACTTTTAAGCCTTACTAAACCCTCTGAACTTATACCGAAGTCACCCACATACTTTGTAAGCTTTCTGGAGACTCGCTGCTGCAAGACACCCGACGCCGGAGCCTGTTGCTGTCGCCGGAGTTTTGCCGGAAAAACAGAGGAAGCCAGTCGGTATATTTCACGCCTAAATTCCTTCCTTTTTATTTATATCTCATCTGTAATTAATCATAAAACGCTAAAGAAACCGGAATAAACACTTCGAACCAGTCAGTCATCACTTCTGGTTATAACACAACGAAGAAGATGAAGTTACGGTAACTCATAAGAATAATTTAAATCAAGAAATAACTCGGGTTAGACACACAGTCCAGCGGTGGACTGTGTGCACATTAAACACTAACGTCTCGAGTTCGAATCCTGTTCCACACACGCTGCCTTAATAAAAATGATTTTTTTGTTAACCGAACCGGAGTCACACTGTTATATGTTAAGTATATTAATAACCGGAAAAATAACCAAGTTAGACATACAGTCCAATGGTGGACTGTGTGTATGTTTAATCAAAGCGCACGAGTTCGAGTCCGGTCTTCTGCATCGACCCGGACAATTATTTACCTTTTAAATAAGTCAGAAATAAAAATGATTAGTTTGTGTTTAAGTATAATAAAAATTGGATTATATAACATGTTAAACACACAGTCCAGCAGTGGACTGTGTGTTAGCGCAACTCACAGGTCCCGGGTTCGAGACCTGTGGAGCGCACTGGTCCGAATCAATTAAATCGTTTTTAAAAATAAAATGATTTTCGATTTAATCTAATTAATATATAAATATAATTAAAAACAGAAATATTTCGGGTTAGACACGTAGCTCAGTTGGTAGAGCTGCGTGCACGCGTACGGGAGGTCTCGGGTTCGAGCCACACCCAGCGCACACAATAATACATACGAACCGGTCAACAGTCACTGTTACAGTCAAAGTCAAAGTCAACGGTCAAAAAAAAAGTCAACTTTTTTTTTATTATTTTTATGTATTTATTTTAATTAAAAATCAATTAAAAATACTTAAAAATAACATTTTAAGGTTAGAAAATAGCCTTAAACTCACAAAAATACACCCAACAATCCTACTAAAATGGATTAATAAAATCCGTTTACTTACCGAACCATAATGCTATTTATCTAGGTTAATTTCACTCGTGGTTAAAACCACTTCGCGTGCATTCAACATCATCAACCGAACGCACCCACTGTGAGTGAATCTTACAACTCCCCCCTTTTAATTACACGTTTTGGGGTGTGTCATGTGTCACAAAATAATTAACTAGTTGTATAAACTTGTGCCATACCATATCGTGATCTAAACTTAGATTGTTTATATTGTTGTGATTACTTATTTCATTTTGTCAAATTATATGAAATTCATTCATTAAGCCCATCAGTTCCTCGTGGGATACGAGTCGAACAACGCGTGCCTCAAAACCAATTCATCATTGTTCATGTGTATATCATTGAGTTTATATTGTTTGTAGTTTGTCTTTCATATTATCATGTTTATGCAATTCATTCATTAGGCCCATCAGTTTCTCGTGAGAGACGAGTAGAGCAACGCGTGCCTCTAAATGTTCTATTATTGTTCATGTGTGCTATATTTAATATCTAATGATTATTGAATAAGTTTACATCTATTTTTACTCATGTGTGGTTGTGCACTTATTTCATAATCAATTAAATAAACTTGTTCAAATGTTTTCCATAGGATTCACTCGCCAACTTTATGTTGATCCAAAAACCCTTTTACACATGATACAGGTGAACAGGTTGAAGCGAGGAAAACATAGGAAATGCCTTAGAAGAGAACAAAGAAGCTTAGATTGATAGTTAGAACATGTTGTAATATTTATTGTAAATTTCCATTAAATTGTAATAAATGAATATGAAACGCATAATAAATGTCATGAGCTTTGATGATAACCCAATCATGCCCCGATCACCTTTTCCGCTGCGGGTCGGGGTGTGACAATGGGTTCCCATAGTGTCAAAACGAGTGCTAGACCTTGGTGCATATTTTCATATACATACTTTTTTATACTTTGTTTCGAATTCCAAACCCTCCATTATCATCCGAATACTCACACACCTACGTTTTCCTCTTGTAGGATAACTCGGTGTTCCTCCATCAACCAAACAACTCTTCACGGATTCAAGTTGGAAAGCTTGCAAAACCGTGAGTACACTCGACCCACTTTTGTTTATAACACTTTTGGGTGTAACATGTTTTACTTATACAAAAATCACCAACACTTAAACTTCATGAAACGCACAAACAATCTTATACATATGAATACTTGAATCTCATACTTGATGCTTGTCTTGGATATTCATTATGCTATGCTTTAGTCATTAACTATTTTTAGCCTTCGTTTGACATGCTTAGCGCTATAGGAATTCACGCATCCACCTCCATCATGTTATTCGTGAGGTCATGTTAAAACAACGTGTTTGCTTTAAGGGTTTGATTAATAGTATTGCATGCCTTGACATTGCCCTTGTATATATTATAGTTGCCATGAGGATTGTTTAAACTTTATTCGTATACGTATGCTATGCTTAAACTTGTGTACTCGCCTTTGCTTTTGCATTGACTTTATTTTAAAACATGTTACAGGATGAAGGAGACGATGCTATGAAATCAAAATAGCAAGGATTTAGATACTCACAATTAGACGTTAGGTTTAATATTGTTGTATCGATTTTGTTATGACATTCTGAAATTTGTTATGTTGTTCGTTGTATTTGTTTCGATGATGTATTTGACAATCTATTATGAAATGAAATAATGTTTAATTAAATATTGTCATTTATTAGTATTTATGAGCAATGAGCAATCTCGTTTTTGTCTCATCCCGATCGGTTGGGGTGTGACATGTGGGTAGTGTAGAGGGTAATGTTGGTACTATTGAAGGCAATGTTGGTACTGTAAAGGGGGATGTAGCTGTTGTGGGCAGTGTAGAGGGCAATGTCGGTACTGTAGAGGGCAATGTGGGTATTGCAGGCTACAATGTTGGTAGTTTGGAGGACAATAACATTTGTCAAGCATCATTCAATGGAGAGTTTTCATATGACATTGACAATGCAGACTTCGCTAAGGATTTTCCTATAGAGAATACATATGATCAGCATGGTCATGAAGCTGATAATGAAGGTGAGACTGAATGTGAGCATGAGGGATCCTATGAGGGTGAGTCTGAATGTGAGGGAAAGGGATCATCAGAACATGGGGGGATGATGACTCGGATGATAGTGACTTTAGAGTAGATCTTGACACTATGATGGAGGATGCTGTTGTTGAAATGAGAGAGTTATCATCAAAATGTTGATCATGGTGAGGAATTTGTTGGGTCTATGAATGAACAAGAAGGCAACAATGATGGGGAGGATATTGAAGACCCCCTAGATGCTGAGAATTTAAATCATGACTTTTTGGATAGTTTGACAGAAGACTCAGTGGGGGAGTTAAGGTGCCGAAGGGCAAAGAAACTAAAAGAACTGAAAAGGAAAAAAAAAGGTGATAAGACAACATCAAAAGTGAGGTTTTATGTCGGACAAATGTTTGGTATTGCCAAAGAGGCAAAAGAATGCATTAATAGGCTTGCAATTGAAACAAGAGGGCACTATCTTTTCTTAGAAATGATAAAAAAGATTAGGGTGGTAAGTGAGGGAAAAGTGCTTGTTTATAGCAGTGGCCCAATCAATAATGGGCCAAACATTGGGCGTGTCCATAATATTGCAGGTGACCTTAATGAAGAGGTGAATGACACAAGTGGGCCAACTGGGACAAAAAAGGGCATTGCCTTGTGTAATGACAAAAGAAAAGCTAGGTTATATAATGTCAGCTGTCCTGGGCTGCTTTATATTTCCAAGTTAGATGAAGATGAAGAGATTTGGGTAGTCAAAACCTACAAACCGGAGCACAAATGTGTTCAGTCTAGAAAAATTCAACCTTTCACGTCTATTTTTTTTGGCTAAAATAGTGGGTTCTTAACCAGATTGAGACAAACCCTACTATTCTTATACGAAGTATCCAAGAGGAGCTTGGGAGAAAATACGAGCTGGGTGTTTCCAAAATGAAGGTAAAACATTTGAATCTACAAATTTCTTTTTGTGTGACTTAAAAGTTCTAATGTATATTTTCTGATGTAGGCTTTTAGGGCAAAACTGAAAGCTACCAAGGCATTGCAAGGGGATTTCAAAGAGCAGTATTCAAGTCTCAGAGATTATACTTTAGAACTGATGAGGACCAATCCAGGTACAACTGTCAAATTTGCTGTTGAGCCTTGTTGTAACCCAAGTGCACCTACTAGGATTTTCAAAAGGGTGTACATTTGTTTTGGTCCATTAAAAGAAGGCTTTAAATAATGCAGAGGGGAATTTATGGGGTTAGATGGGGCATTCATGAAGGGCCCATATCCTAGACAAATGTTAACATCTGTTGGCCAAGATTCAAACTTTGATATATATCCTTTGACTTATGCCATTGTTGAGGCAGAGCCAAAGATTCATGATGCTGGTTCTTAGAATGTCTTCAAGATGATTTAGATCTGCCAAGAGATGCAAACTACACCTTCATATTAGACAAGCAAAAGGTTTGTTTTCCTTCCTTTTTGGTGAATTGTGTTATTGTTTTCACATGCATTTATCAAACTGTCTTTGTTGTAACAAGGGATTATTCCAGCCATTCAAACTGTCTTTCCAGCAGCTGAACATAGATTTTGCCTAAGGCATATACATCAAAACATGAAGCAACAGTGGAGAGGCAAGGTCTTCAAGGACTTTCTTTGGGATGCTGCAACTTCAACAACAGTTCCATACTTTGAAATGAAAATGAATGAGTTGAAAAGTACAACCAAGAAGCCTATGATTGGTTGGTAGCCATTCCTCCGATTCACTGGTCCAAATCTTACTTTACAGGTATAACTTTGTATACAAACTATCATAGTGAACAATAAGTTTCTTGAAACTGATCACTTGACAGGTAGGGCCAAGGGTGACACTTTATTGAACATGTGTGAATGCTTGAATGCACAAAATGTGGATGGGAGAGACAAGCCTATAATTTCAGCTTTGGAATATGTGAGGGAGTATTTGATGCAGAGAATTGTCAATGTCATCAGGAAACATGGTCAAATGTAATGGTCCTCTTATCCCTCATGCTACCAAAAGACTAAATGAAATTAAAGAGTAAGCAGTTAATTACAGTGTTAGATGGGGTGGTAGGATCAAGTATCAAGTAAGCAGGAAAGTAAGTTCTCAGTTTAGTGATACAAGGCATTCACCGTATGTAGTGGATGTTGTGGAAAGGGTGTGTAGTTGCAGAGAATGGGAAGAATCAGGAATTCCATGTAGGCATGCTGTTGAAATCAACTAGGACATGGCTTTGAGTGGGCAGGTTGTTGGGCCACCAGAATCTTGGGTGCTTGATTGCTATCTATTGGACATGTGGAAAATGGTTTATACCCACAGAATTGAACCCATCAATGTTAGGGATCTGTGGCCAAAATCACATTGTCCAACTACCTTAACCCCACCATTGCACCACACACCAATTGGTAGGCCTAAGAAGAAGTGAAGAAAAGATCAAGTGGAGTTGCAGGATGATGTATAAAGGGCAGGAGGAAGTTCACAAAGGAAGAAGAGGAAGAATCTTGAAACTGATGCACAAGTAGAGGTGGACAATGGTGGAAAGATGACTAGGAGGTGGAAAACTACTACTTGCAAGAAGTGTGGGGCAAATGGTCACAATTATAGAGGTTGTGATAAAACAAAGAGAAGGAAAAAAACAAAGAAGCCAAGGCAAGCAAGGAAAGGCAAAAAGGCAAAGGAGGTGGGAGATGGACAACCTGGATCAAGTGTTTGATGCTGTTTTATCTTGTTAGTTTTTTGAAGTTGTTTGTCTTTGAACTTGTCAGTCTTTTGGTTCTTATGTTGGTGGATGATCATGGTAGCATGTTAAACAGTTTACTAGTGTGGATTTTATGTTTTAGATGTAATGGATGTTTTCAATGTTATGAACTTGATGAAATGCAGGGTATTATTGTCATTTGGAATTTGCAGATTTTAAGAGGTTGCTGTTTTTGTTTTAAGTGTTAAATGTGCATTCTTAAATGTTGCAGTTGTAGTGGTTGTTAATTAGGTATAGTTTTAAATGTCGAACAGTTGCACACTATTTAGTTGGGTCATTTATTAAACCAATAGGTTAAATCATGTAGTTGTTGGTCATTTTTGTTTTGGTACTTTATTTGACCCATTTGGTTAGTTTACAGTATTGGTCATGTAGTTGTCGTTGGTCATTTTTGTTTCTGTCATTTATTTGACCCATTTGGCCACTTTACATTTCTGGTCATGTATTTGTCGTTGGTCATTTTGGTTTTGGTCAGTTTACCATTTGCGAACAACTTAAATTCACATTTACCATTTTCGTTTTGACAAACTTAACAAAGATGCATACATTGCACATTTTCAACAACACATCATACTTCATTAGCTACATAACATAACAATTACATCATTAAACATTACATTACTTCAACCAGAGCTTACAATCAGCCCTAAATGCCCTAAAATATCAAACAACACCAGAATAACCTTGTTCATCTTCTTGATTTTCCTTTGCAGTTGCGCAATTTCAAGCTCAAGCTGGTTTCGGTTCCTCAATAGCCCAAGTATGATTGACACAGAATGACTACACATTAGGGGGTCCACCCAGCCAATGAATCGTATGCATCCATTGATCTGTAAAAAGTGAACAAAGATCAAAGATGCATATCAACCCAGTACGGACCAATTTCATCAAAACTTACAACCTCAGGGCATGAATAGAAACGTCGACCAGGTTTAAATCGGTCTAGGATGTCAGAATCATTGCTTATTGTCCACAATTACACAACACCATCGTTCTTGCAGAAGGAGATTCTTGCCGAAGGAGATGAACAGATATGAAGATCAAAATTGTGTTTGATGTATGCTAGGTTTGGGGAAAATGTTTCAGTTGGCATTATAAAGGAGGTGCAGGGAGGGTTTTGACATAAATGGATGAAAATGCCCTCACATGTTCAGCACATGACACGATTTGACGTCTGAAACTAACTTCCGTTTCCCTCAGGGACTATCCGAGAAACAAAGTGATAAACCACAGGGAACAAGAATGTAATTTTCAAAAGTTGGGGACTAAAGGTGTTACTTTACAAAACCGTAGGGACTATCCAGACATTTTACTCTTATTATATATTTTGATAACCGATTGTTGCAGTTCGGTTATGGTATACTTATTTTCATAATCGAAAATAACCGAACCAAACCGAATGTTTTAAATATGGACGGATCCATAGGACCATAGTCTTTTAAGTTAGTGTTCGAGTGTTTAACCATGGCCAAATCCATGTGTTTTTTGGTGCAATGTTTTAAGCGTTTTAACCATGGTCTAACCTCGTTAAATTTAAAACTCTAGACGCTTTGTGTTTGTATGTATGCTTCCAAATAAAATGTGTTACTTTTGCTTTTGGAATTTAGTATGCATATGGTAGTGAAATATAATTGATATTTTATGAAGTTTAACTGTGTATATTTATTGTTTGCGTATTAGTTTTGTCTGTCCCACACATTTAAAGCCCAACTTTAGAAATAATGAAATAAAACAACCTATAACCAAATCGAAACCGCATTAACCACTAATAACCGATTAACTGAAACCGAACGGTTATGATTTTTTGATAACAGAAGTGTCTGGTTATTGTTTCGGATTTAGGCAATAACCGAACCGAATCGCACCATGCTCATCCCTATTTCTCACACATAAATAACATTTAACATTGTACTGGCAAGGATTTGACTTCGAGTGTTTATGTGTGGGCAAACCACTATCAAGAGCCAAAGGTTTTTTAGACTTGTAAAACCAATTTAACGTACTGCTCCTTGACAGGGGACTCAAGTAACCAGAGCTTTTACTCGGGTCGAATAAACCAACTCTCAACTGGGAACGGACAAGCAAGTTTTTGCCTTTAAATCATTCATAGATCGATGTGGGTTCAACTATCAAAACTTCATAGATCGATGTGGACTCCTTGTGTGAAAAATAAATGAACTTTATGGAGAAGACAATATATTGGCTATTAAATATGCTCTTATGACTTGTTATATATACATGTTAAACTCCATACTAACAAATGGGTTCACCACATAAAAACCCAACCATTAAACACCAAACAATGAACTAGCCCAAATTTTAGTTTGAAGTTTTTTTTTTCTTTAGTATACTATTTCAATAACATGGAATCAAATTCGGTTCCATATTTATTTCTTAGTTCTTATCATTTCTTGTAATATAAAAAAAATAATTTCAATATTGAATAGATTTGATGTAAAAGATTTATAGACGGGGTTAACCATTTGGATAATATATCCACATCTTTGATTGAAAGGAATTCCTAAGAATCCAACGAACTTTGCCAGGGGGATTCTGAAATTGCAGAGGCTTGGTTTGACTAAGCCGTTGAGTATTGGAAACAAGCTACATATATTTTTTGTATGGCAGGATTACCTTTAACAATGAAAGTGAAAGTTATGGCTATCACCGGTCATGTTACCATTATGGATTATCATTGAACAATAAGTCATAGTTTAAACTAGATTTAATTGCCTGGTTGGTCCTTGTGGTTTTATCACTTTTTATCTTTAGTCCCCATCTTTTCAAGATAACATTTTTGTTCCCAGTGTTTTGCCCAATTGTTACTCGGGTAGTCCCTATACATGATGGCCGTTGCATACACAAAACCGAAATATACTCTAATGGACACTTGGTATACACTTTGTATAAGCACGGTTACACTTCGCATGTACTAGTTAAGTGATGAAAAGTGTCATGGTTGTCATTATGGTACTCCAAATCCTCTTGAAGCTTGGTTTCTCCGTCCAATAGGCGAAAATTACACTTTTAACATTTCTCATGCTTTTAGCTTGGAACACACATTAAGATGTTGCACTAAAAGTTATATTTTCTATCACATATGTCTTTTGGGCTGTTCACATAATTGAAACCTTGTCAAAAGTTGAGATCCAACTTCTAAGGTTTTGATGTTTTGAAGCATATTAGAAGTTGTGTTTCCGAACTTACGGGTACCTGGGTGAATTTATTCTACAAAAGCTCATAAAAATAAGAAGTTTATAAAGATACAATGGATCACACAAGATGACACAATGTCGGGCAAAATATAAACAATGCCGAAAAATATAACACAATGTCGAGGAAAAAAGACACAATGACACAAATACATAAAAGACACAATGATAATAAACAAAAATTCTAAAATCTACACCTATAAGTCTAAGAGTGAAAACCTAAAATCTCATATTGTGAATTTCGATGAGTCGGTTTCAATGCCGCTTTAATGAAGTTACTCAGAGTCCATTTCATACCATTTATACAACTTATTTTTAAGAGACATTGTATTTAATCTTTACTCCTAATTTGGGTACCATCTGTCTAAAAGGGTGGAAGTGGGCATCACGTAACGTAAGTTATAGCACTCATAATGTTTTAATATCATATAGTTACACTCGATAAATGATATGAATGTTTTATAACTATTGTTTACCATTTGAGAATCCCGGTCCTTATTGATCTATTTGACAAAAAAGTGTGTTTATAAATATATTATATTATATATAATATTTTTCTTAAATGGATGTTACAGTCATATATAGTACAATTACCATATCAGGTTATGTCATCTTTGATACCCCATATTGGAACTACAACACATACACTAGATCCTCCACAAATAGAACACCATACCATCTTTTCTTTGAATCATCAAATGTAAATCGAAAGGGAGATCACAAATCCGTATCTTAGATATATGTGTAAAAGCATTAAATCCAGATTCAAGTGGGAGCGGTTGCGGAGCTTCGATGAAAAATCAGCGGAGCCTAGACTCTCAAAATCCAAATAAGTGGATGTTAGACTCTCAAAAATCCAAATTTTACGGTATAAAAAAAATCAGAAATTTTCAGTAAAATTAACACCATTAGCGAAAAATTAGGAGGGGTCCGAGCACCCCTGAGCCACAAAAAGTTGCGCCCCTAAGTGGGAGCATGTCACACCCCGACCCGCAGCGGAAAAGGTGATCGGGGCATGATTGGGTTATCATCAAAGCTCATGACATTTATTATAACGTTTCATATTTATTATTACAATTTAAAGGGAAACATACAATCATAATTACATCATGTTCTACACATCATTCTAGACTTCATTATTTTCTTCTAAGGCATTTCCTATGTTTTCCTTGCTTCATCCTGTTCACCTGTATCATGTGTAAAAATGGTTTTTGGATCAACAAAAAGTTGGCGAGTGAATCCTATGAAAAACATTTGAACAAGTTTATTGAATTGATTATAAAATAAAGTGCATAACCACATATGAGTAAATATAGGTGTAAACTTATTCACAAAACACTTAATATTAAATAATGCACACACATACAATAATAGATTGTTTTGAGGCACGCGTTGCTCAATTCGTCTTCCACGAGAAACTGATGGGCCTAATGAATGAGTTTTGAGGCACGTTCTACGAACTGATGGGCCTAATGAATGATTTGCATACAACTTGACAATATGAAATACATAACTACAAACAACATTTACATTCTAAGTTTTAATCATGATATGGTATGGCACGAGTTTGAATAAACGAATTAGTTTAAGTGACACATGATACACCCCAAAACGTGTAATTAAAAAGGGGAGTTGTAAGATTCACTCACATTGGGTGCGTTCGGTTGATGATGTTGAATGCGCACGAAGTTGGATTTAACCACGAGTGAAACTAACCTAGATAATAACATAATGGTTCGGTAAATAAGCGGATTTTATTAATCAATTTTTAGTAGGTTTATTGAATATATTTTTGTGAGTTTAAGGCTATTTTCTAACTTTAAAAATGTTATTTTTAAGTATTTTTAATTGATTTTTAAATAAAATAAATAAATAAAAATAATAAAAAAAAATGTTGACTTTTTGACCGTTGACCGTTGACTTGTTGACCGGTTCGGTCGGTTATATGTGTGCGCTGGGTGAGACTCGAATCCGAGACCTCTCGTACGCGTGCACGCAGCTCTACCAACTGAGCTACGTGTCTAACCCGAAATATTTCTGTTTTTAATTATATTTATATACTAATTACATTAATCCGAAAATCACTTATTTTAAAAATCAATTAATGTATCGACTCGGTGCTCGCCACAGGTCTCGAACCCGGGACCTGTGGTTTAGTTTGGCACACAGTCCACCGCTGGACTGTGTGTCTAACTTGGTAAATAATCTGGTTTTTATTATACTTATATACAAACTAGATAAATTCATTTATGTCATTATATAAAAAGTTTGATAATTGCCAGAACCGGTGCGGTAGCCTGGACTCGAACCCGCGACATATGATTTAAACTCGCACACAGTCCACCACTGGACTGTGTGTCTATCTTGGTTATTATTCCGGTTTTCATTAAACTTAACATCTATTCGCGAGTGGATCCGGTTCAGTTTAAAAAAGGAACATTTTTATTAAGGCGAGTGTGCGTGTGTCAAGGATCGAACTCGGGACGTATGCGTGTTTATTTGCACACAGTCCACCGCTGGACTGTGTGTCTAACCCGAGATATAACTTGATTTAAATTAAATATATATATAACCGAAAACTTCATCTTCTTCGTTAAACTTAACCCAGAACCAAAGTCCGACTGTTTCGACAAATTAATCAATTTCTTTAGTAAGTTGTGATTAACTGCATATGAGATTAATAAAAACGAGAGAGATTAGGTGTAAGATATACCGAACAGAGATCCCCTGTTTCGCCGGCGAGTTTCCGATGACAGCAGATTATTCCGGCGACGTGTATCTTGCGGCAGGGGTTCTTCAAGAAGTTTGAGGTGAGTGTGGGTGACTTCGGTATAAGCTCTAGGTGTTCTGTTTTAGAGTAAGGCACAGAGGTGAAGGGGTTCGGTTTTCCGGCGAGTTGCAGAAAGTTTCCGGCGAGTGAAATTACGTCGAGAATGGGTGTGATTGTGAGCGAAAAGGTTAACAGAGGCTTGTGGGTGTATTTATAGGGAAGAACATCGATGAATTGGGTCCGTTTACCGTCTTGATTCGTCGGTCAATAATTTCTCCGGCGGTTATGACTGATGTCGCGGACTGGACATCGGTTATAACCGATGTTGAGGTTAATGCTTCGGTTAAATAAGAAGATACCGTCCGCTATCGGCGAAATCGTCGGGATTTCCGACGACTGCGATTGGGCGCGTCAGTTTGAATTCGAGATTTATGTTATGTATTAATTGTTTCAATATGAACACAAACAAAAAAAGTGGCGGAGTGGTTGAGCGTGTGGGAGTTAAAGCTTTGCTGACCCGGTTGACCCGGCTGACCCGGGTTCGAATCCCGGTTTCAGCATTTCATTTTTAATTCGCTATTTTTAATACATTTTCAAATATAAATTATATATTCCAATATACTTATTAATTAGGTATCGTTTAAAATTAATTTGAGCATTAAATACGCAGCGAAATTTTTAACTAATTGTTCGGTTAATAAACGAAGCGGGTTTGGTAAATCCGGTTTTTGACGGATGTTACAGAGCACATGCCATTAGTGTTGGTTGATACGTTTAAAATTGTGAAGTTGATATCCCATGTAATGAATAAATAATGTAGCGGAGGGACTACAATGCCATTGCAGTTAAGATATTTACATTTTAGTTAAGATCATAGGGTGCGATTTCACCTTCCATACCCATAGAAAACACCACATACACGTTACACCATTTCCACACAAATTCCACAACCTTAAACAAACATAGTTATAGGTATCATATCATATATATATATATATATATTTTTTTTTTTTATCACAATAAAACGTTTTGAACTTTTATTTACTTCGAAACAAATTAATAAATTAAGTTTACATAAGAAGGTGACCCGAATACGATTATGGGTCAAGGTGTTGACGACCCAGGCCCAATTAGGGTTTTGTCTTATTATTAAGTTGAATCCGATAACTCAGCCGCTGTTTTCCTCCCTGCTGCAGTTAGGGTTTATACCGAAGGTAATAAACATCTTCTTCATCTTCTCTTAACCGTTCAATCATATCTCCACGCTTCATTTTTAGTTATTTTCAATCACATGATGTTACAAATTGAACTATTTTCGTTTGTTTCGTCTATAATTAGCTCGTTTTCGTTATTAAAATTGAATTAGATCTTTGAATGTTCATGCTTAGTGTTTAATTAGCTCATTGACGATGAAATTGATACTTTGTTCTCTTTTGTTTGTCCGCAGAAGTGAAGTTTCCCTAAGGAAAACCTAACAAAAATGAGGTACGTGTTTAGATTCAGTCATTGTAATTGTAATTAGCTTGTTACTAATGTATCCTTTAGGTTTTATGAGATACGTGATCAACAGTTTTTCTGATTTGTATGCGTTTTGTTTGAGTTTTGGTTTTAGTTTAGGCATGAACCTGTAATAAAATGTGATATTTGAATGAATTTAATTCATTGTGTAAGAAGTAAAAAAACTGGTATTTGATTGAATATAATACATTGTGTATTCTGTTAAAAATATGATATTTGAATGAATTTAATTCATTGTGTAAGAAGTAAAAAATGTGATATTTGATTGAAATTAATGCATTGTGTAATCTGTAAAAAAACTGATATTTGATTGAATATAATACATTGTGTAATCTGTTAAAAATATGATATTTGAATGAATTTGATACACCGTAGAAACCGTAAAAAATGTGGTATTTGAGTAAAATTTAGTACATGGTGGAATCTGTAAAAAATGTGATGTTTGAATGAGTTTAATGCATTCTAGAATCTGGAATCTGTTATATGACAATTTCATATAAACAAGATATGTATCACTGTTGTTCTTCAAACTATGCTTTTTGAATTGTTTTGTTTTATGATACCCTCATGGAAGTTGGTTTGATTATGCAAAGATGGATTTTAGTCAGAAGATTGGTGTTAAGTACTTGAGTTTTTTTAATTTTGAAGGACTTTTCGGAACTCAAGTCTAAATGTGGTGTTTACATGATTGCTTATTATCTTGATAATTTGATTTTCACAGTAAGCTTCAGAGTGAAGCCCTGCGTGAGGCCATTACTCAAATTACCACCGATGCCAAGGAAAAGAAGCGTAACTTCACCGAGACAATTGAGCTCCAGATTGGGCTCAAGAACTACGACCCACAAAAGGACAAGCGTTTTAGTGGCACCGTGAAACTGCCTCACATTCCTCGTCCTAAGTTGAAAGTTTGCATGCTCGGGGATGCTCAGCATGTGGAAGAGGTAGATTCTTGTTATTTTCTTACAACTTTTTGATGGAAGTTATGATATACAAATTGCTAAGTGATCATGTTTGCCGGTGTTTACAGGCCCAAAAGATTGGTCTTGAATACATGGATGTTGAAGGTCTCAAGAAGCTCAACAAGAACAAAAAGCTGGTGAAGAAGCTTGCCAAGAAACACCAGGCTTTTTTGGCTTCTGAATCTGTTATTAAGCAGATTCCTCGTTTGTTGGGCCCTGGTCTAAACAAGGCTGGTAAGTGTATCTGGGGATGCTAAATGAGTCGTGTTTGTGGGTCCAACCCGAACCCGAAAATTTTAGACAAACCCAGACACGACCTGAACCAGAAAATCGTGTTTTACATGTGAACCCGAACACCCGTGAATATTCGCAGATTGACCCAAGCACGACCCGTTCAACCCTAATTTTTTAATTTATTTTTTTCGCAAATTAGTATAGTAAAATTTAAAGTTTACTACAAAAGATGAATGTATAAATATAAAATACAATACAATACATATTAATTATAAAATCTTTTGTCAATTTCTTTGTTTAAGTTATAATTATGGCATAAAATAACCACCCAATTTAATTTATGACATAAAACATATTGTAAAAAAATAAAATATAACATAAATGGGTTAAATGGGTCAACCCACCAACCCGATTGGGTTGAGCCGAACTCTACCTGTTTTGCTAAACGGGTTCGCGGGTTCAATTTGAAACTGACCCGAACCTGTTTATACTAACCAAAACCCACTAATTTCTTGTTAGGTTCGTGTCGGGTTTTCAGGCCGTGTCAGAAATTCCTTCCCTAAGTGTATATTTTGGAAAAAAAAGTCTTGCATAATTGGGTTTTATTTAAGTTCAGATTTTTAAACTCTGAATGGTTTTGTTTATGGCAATGCAGGTAAATTCCCGACACTTGTTTCCCACCAGGAATCCCTCGAGGCTAAGGTGAATGAAACAAAGGCAACTGTCAAGTTTCAACTGAAAAAAGTGTTGTGCATGGGAGTTGCTGTCGGGAACTGCAGCATGGAGGAAAAACAGATTTTTCAAAACGTTCAGATGAGCATTAACTTTCTTGTTTCGTTGTTGAAGAAAAACTGGCAGAATGTGAGTTAATTCTTTGTAGTTAAATTTTTTAGCAACTAAGTATTTGTTAAAACATTGATCAAATCTGGTTCCATTTCTTATAATTTTTTTATTGATTGCAGGTGCGATGTTTGTACTTGAAGACGACAATGGGAAAGCCGGTTCGCATCTTTTAGGTGTTCATCCAGTTGTTCGAAGGGGTGCTATTGTTTTTGACTTGTTGGATGTTTGTTTTCTTATTGTATTAGATGCTGCTATGAACATTATGATTAATGGTTTCAGACCTTTTATTCTTATTTCTATATGATTCAACCATTTATCGTTTATCACTTTGCACCCAAGTTCGTTCATTTTGTGCATAAAAAAATAACGCTGTTTGATGTGGTCTCACCTTTTGGCGCCTGCACTCTTTATCGGTGCTCTCATTGGCTAGAGCACTGATGGGAATCAACTAATAGAGGGAAGTGAGTTATAGGTATTCTTAAGGGGCTAAAGTGTAATATAGGAGGTAGTATAAGTAATAGAGAATGTGTAGAATTGAGTTTGTCTAGTTTGTTAAAGATCCTGCATTTGTGCGTGAAGAGAGGGTGTAGCTCTGGATTATCTTTGTTCTGTTCTCCTTTTATCTTTTCTCATGTCGGCTTGTAATCACCCTTTGAATCATTCAATAAACTGATTTACTTTTCTTGATTATATTGTACTAATTTCTCAAACCTTATCATTGGTCCGACCTGCTGTATTCTGTTCATCATGGCCTAGTTCATAATTTTCGATTGGCTGCCCAGGAACAACAAATCAAACAACTTCAAGGTGATATTGCTGAAATCAAAACCACTTTGAAAGTGTTAGAAGAGGATCTCATTGAATCCAGTGAGTTTCGGAAGGTGGTAATTGCTTGGATAACACAACAGAATTCCGGTTCCGTGATTGAAACTTTGTGTTTTCCGTCACCTCTTCCAGATTGCTCTTCAGGCTCCCTTTCTCCACCTCTATCTCTATTAGCTCAACTGTAGGCGCTTGTTTCCAAATATGAAGAACACTTAAGTGGCTATGGACATTTGATGTCGAGTAGGCATACAGATTCATGTTCTTCAGGTTATGATTCTCAATTGCTGACTCCAGGTGCTCCTGTTGCTTCCGTCAGATCTGATGACAACTCATTTAGCCATGGCCTTTTGATGTCGCATAGCGCTAATGAAGTCATGACAGACAACTTCCAAGGGATGTGGGCTCCAGCACAGGGGTGGGCCTCAATGTAGAGCCGCAATGGGTAGTGGGCCAATACTCTCCAGATATGGGCCCTTGTTGTGGGGATGTTCAACATGTCGCTCAGGTTCCTCCGATTTTTGGTTTCACCAGATCTGCAAAACCGATCACCATTACACATTCGAAGGTGTTTAAGCCCTCATTGAACCCTGCAGTCATATACGTTTCAACAGGAGCTGGTAATATCAAGCTTCACTCTCGAACTTAAACGAATTTTTCTCAGGATCTAGCCTCTCTAACTGAGTTTTCCTCTTTTGCTTCGATTGTGCGAGTTGATTTCAAGTCCTTCCCGTTTATTCTCACCCAACCTGCTGGTCGCTATCGCAGTTTTGCGGAATTCCTAGGGCTTGCATTAGCGTCTCAGCAGCCTCACACGTTCGCCATGATTCAACAACAATTTCCGTTGGTTCTCACCCAACTTGCTGTCGCCATCGCGGTTTTGCAGAATTCCTAGGGCTTGAGTTAGCGTCTCAGCAGCCTCACACGTTCGCCATGCTTCAACAACAATTTCGTTGGTCACAGTGGCGTCTACGTTCAAAATAGGCGATAGACGCCTTGGTTGGAAAGGCGGTACAATACCTTTGTTTTTTTGTCCATACGTCACCCTTCACAATCCTGTTTTTGAGTTACTTGTTGGATCCTATCATTTATGGGTGGTGCATGGGCAGGGTCGGCCACTAGACGTTGTAGCCGATCCTAGTCTTGAGGACAAGACTGTATCGAAGGGGGGGGGGGGGGGGGGAGTAATGATGGGAATCAACAATTAGAGGGAAGTGAGTTATAGGTATTCTTAATGGGCTAAAGTGTAATATGCGGGGAGGGTTTTCTCAAACTTTATCAAACACATTCACCTCGCCTTATATGTAAGAGCCGACGTTCATGCCCATTATCTCTCTCACTAGTCTGTGGCAAGGGACGTGAATCCACACCACATAGCCTAATAGTTAAACGCGACATAGACCTAAACACGATTTGCTTAATTCTAAATTTACATTATACAACCGCTTTTTACCTGAAAAGAATTCATACTTATTTTCCTTTTACACATTTTACCACTTTAAAATTATAAATTCATGTTCAGATTTACATGTTTATAAAGCATGGCTTAAACTACATATTTTATTCTCTAAGATTGTTATGAGCATATAATCAAGTTTCAGTTTTATTTCTACTTTACTAAAGGCATCAACATATTTTTCAAGTTATATAAATGCCATGCAAGTTTTAGACATATGTTCACCATTCAAATTTGCAGAATTTCAATCACATTTAGGCAGTGAAAAATAATCCAAATAAATATTAGTAAAGTTAATACCAGTGAATAACTTCATATTTATTTAAGTGATTCTTTCTAATGTTTGGAATAAAAAATGTTGATCTTTAATTTCAAAACTCTATAATTTTCATTTGTGTTCGTTTACATTCATTTGCGTTTTTTCAAACTTTGTTTGTGTTCTTTTACTTTCATTTTGCGTTTTTCTAAACTTTGTTTGTGTTCATTTACTTTCATTAACATTCGTTTTTGTTCGTTTTACATCATTTCCGTTTTTCTAAACTTTGCTTGTGCTTATTAACATTTGTTATTATTTAATTGTTGTGAAAATTTTCATAATTGTTGATAAAAATGATTCAAATCGAATCATTATGAAAGTTCAATAATATTTAGTGATTCTTTTCCTCATAATCACCTCGTATTTAAAGTTAAAGTTGAAAAACATAATTTTAATTGCTTTCCAAGTTTTTATTTGTTTTGCTTGGATCGCTTTATTTAAAATATTGAATTTTATATTTTTAAGGAAATATGAGTGTGTTAAATGGATTAACGAAGAAACTTGTTTAGTATTAGGGAAAACATTTATTTCTTTTGTAAACTTGTAAGTATTGATATGAAATTCATTTTAATATTTCTAAAATGCTAAAATCATCTCTGAGGTTTGGACACTTTTGTTTGTTACATCTTCTTTTTGTTGTAACTGGAGTACTGACATTTCATTTTTGTTGTCATTTCCATTCAAATCACTAACCCCGTTAAAATGTATCATTAAGTCAGGGATGATTTTGGCAATCTTATGTTAACCGAGGGAAGATTTTGGCAATTTACCCATTTATTCTTTTGTTTTTTAATTTTCTTTTTCTCTTTAAATAAAAACAATAAAATAACTATAAATATAATGTCATAAGGTATGATTTGGAGGAAGATAACAACAATAATGATACATCAGGTATTCAGTTACAAAAAGTTATTATGTTAAATGTAACAGAAAAATGCGTAAAACTTAGGGACAATTTTTGCATTTTTCTCTATTAACAAATATATAAACCATGTCAGTCTACAACATACTGACCCAAAATTACTATTTTTGACTAAATTGTCTGGGTGTTCAACTTAAAACTGTATCTAACCCGTTTAAGCTAAATACCTAAATATGTATGACTGTTTCTATAAATTTTAGGTTAGATTGGTGCTATGTTTTGTAACTTGTCATGATATAATAATAATAATAATCTTATTTTACTTAAAATCGAAACAGGAATTTAACCTGTGAAACAATTAACAAGGATCGCAAGTTGGTATGATAGTGGGCAAATGATTTGGAATATTAAATTTAACATGTGAAACATTTGCAAGGATCGCAAATTGGCAACCTTTATTGAATAGAGAAATAACTATTAGTCATGCTTAAGAGCCACTCAAATCATTTGTAGACACCCTTTTATAGCTCTTAAAAGCTCTCATATGTATTCTTTTTAATTTACTAAAAAAATCCAGTTAATTTTTTTCCTTTATAGATTATTACTATTGTTATTTACTACGTTCGTTAAATGTATAAATATTTTAGTGAGGAAAAAATAAATTTAAAAATAAATTATTAATTAACTCAGAGTAGGTTATAATCTTTTAAATATTATTGAAGTCATATGTCTCGTACATACACAAACTATGCTTCATTCTTATATTGTTAGTTAGCAGAATATTAATGAGATTTTAATTTTGTTTTCTAGTAGAATAGTTAAATAACAAATCAAAATTACAAATATCAAATGAAAATAATAACAGCATCTATATCAATAAACATTCATAAACACATTCCAAACTTTTTTAAAAACCGTCACTTTTTCTGCATCAACAAATCTGTACAAACTTCCACCACATATTCTCCATCATCACCTATCTTTACAATTAATTTAATATAATTCAAATTACTTGTAAACTAATGTAAATTTTATGTTTTGTTTATATTTAAATTAAATAATAGAATATCATTTAAAATTAAATAAAAAATAAATTAAAAGTAACCATTAACACCAAAAAATACATAAAAAACATACATCTAACTAAAATTTAAAACATACATAAGCCAAACAAAACTACACTTAGGCGGTTTGATCACTTTTAGTGGTGATCGTCATGTGACAAATACGAATCATACTCATCGTCATATGGATCAAATCGTGAATGATCCCATATATCGTAATACCAAACATCTATATCAGGTAAATCCTTATCCGACATCTCTTATTATATCGGAACGTTGTCCGGTTTGACCACCAGAGCATTTTCTCTATTGGTTCCAAGCCCCCAACACACACACTATTTATAAGTAAACCCTCCCTCTTCAACTTGCTTAACCCTCGATTGCTCCGCTTTCTCCTCTGTAAGTTTATTCAAATCCTTTATTTTCATCTTTTACTTTTAAATATTATATTCATATTTATTGATGTAGCTTTTTTTTTTGTTCATATTGTGTGATTAAATTTAGAGTAAATTGCACAAAACATCCTTTATTTTTCCTTAAACTTGCAGGTTCCAGCCTTAATGTTTAAAAGTTGCTAAAAACAGCCTTTAAGTTTATTTTTGTTGCGGGTTCAATCCGATACAGCTAACCACGTTATTTTCTTCAGTTAAGTTCCCTCACATGCATAACATGTGCGGGTGTATTCGTCATTTTGGTTGATCTTCCACCCACGTCAATTATAAAAAAAAGAATATTTAAGGTTTAACCTATTTTAAAAAAATTCTAATCGCAGGGACTAATGTGCAATAAAACCAAACTTTTAAAAACCAAACACCCTCTTTTCCGGTCTTCTTCTCCGGCGACTTCGTCGGATGCCGGCGAACCGGAATTAAGATAGGAATCTTGTTAAGCTAGCCCACTAAGCTGTAAAGATTAACACAGATTTTGATCATGCCAATCAAACTCTTCAGGATTATCATCAGTTGGAAGAATCGGCGCCTTATTCGCATCAGACGAAAACGACAAACGACTCTTCAACCCTAGATACCTCTCACGGAACTCCGATGCCGTCAAATCAGAGAACTTCGTAACACCGTGTTCAGTAGTCGGATCCAGCAACTGGTGACGCTTAGGACGCCGCAAGTTAGACTTAAGCACTATCAAACGGTAATCGTGCTCCTCTGTAGTCGCGTACGTTTTACCAAACTTTGTTTAAACTAGGTTTAAAACTTAAATATTCTTTTTTTTATAATTGAAGTGGGTGGAAGATCAACCAAAATGACGAATATACCCTTACATGTTATGCATGTGAGGGAACTTAACTGAAGAAAATAACGTGGTTAGCTGTAAAGGATTGAACCCGCAACAAAAATAAACTTAAAGGCTGTTTTTAGCAACTTTTAAACATTAAGGCTGGAACCTGCAAGTTTGAGGAAACATAAATGATGTTTTGTGCAATTTACTCTTAAATTTACTGTGTGTTTGTTTTTGAGTTTTGGATGATTTTTTTAAAGTTTGTTACTGGAAGTTGATATCGTTATGAAATCATGGTATGTGTTTTTACATTTTAGGTTAGATCTATTTCACAAATGTTCACTTAGAAATTGGGGAATACTTTTGTTATGCATGAGAAATCAGTTGCATAATTAAGTTGATCATGTGTTTGATATGTCAAATCATATGTTTCTGTGTTGTTGGAATAACAAGTTTTAAAATGGATTTGTGAATTGTGATCTATTGTTGTTGAGACAAATTCTATGTTGTCAAACGCGCTAAAAAAGCAAGGCGTTTAGCATACAAAATATAAGTTTTGGGGGTTAGACATGTTTAGAATGTTTCGATTGATTCCACGCTTGTTTAGGGCTAGTGTATGCTGCTTTAGACTTGTTAAGACGATTTTTGGCCGGTACTTGGCATGAAAATGCGCCGAGTGCCTGAGCATATGCTGCAGCTAGGTGCACACTTGGTGCGCTTTTGACAACATATATGCTGAAGCTTGAGATTTTCGACCGCGGGGTCGGAAACGTATATACCTAAAAAGTTATAAATCCGGGGGGCCGAAAACGTATATACCTAAAAAATTCTATACAGAAACTACATACCGGGCACTACTGAGCGAAAAGTTTGGGGGGTCGGGCGTCCCCCCCCCCCCCCCCCCCCCCCCTCTCCACCCACTATGCTACGCCCATGGCGGAAATGGAAGAAAATAATGATCAAATGTGCTAGAATGAGTGTTCCTAAACTTCACAAAACAAAACAAAAAAGCTGTAAATTGTTCTCTATCTATTTTAGCAAGTAGCATGGATGGTTTCCATGTAAACCAGACTGTTTGTTCCGTTTTAAGTGTGTGATTTTTTGCAATGTATACACAACTAGAGACTGAACTTAGAACTTCATTGAACTTCTGGTCGCTGCCCTCTGATTTTTTGAAAATGGATTTGTTCACACAACGTTAATGTCATCATATGTTGGCTAGTCATTTGGTCTCTTAAAAGTTTAAATGCAGCTCTGTTTGTTTGTATCTTTTTCTAATGTTTGCATCTTGCATAGGCTGTTCCTAATAACGATAACTTTTAACTATAGTTCAATGTCCTCGACATGTTACTTGTTTGACCATTGCCATAAATCTTTAACTATAAAGGAAAAACATTCCATGTGCATATGTGCCAATTTGAGAGAAAACACACCTACCTTTATTTTTGGGTATCAGTTGTTGATTACTATCTTTGATGTTCTCTTGAGAAAATTAAAAACTTGAGCAAGTTTTTTCTTTATGCATCAATGAACAACTTTAACTGTAAAAGAACATTTTTTTGAACTTCAAATTATCATGTCTAAGGGGGTTTACGTTATGGACTGTGACTTTAAGTCGAGCAATAACCAGTTTTTAATGTTTGAACAAACAGATTTTACTTTTGACTATCCTGATTACTCAAAGCTCTAATTAATTATGGATAAAATGTCTAATTAATTTTGGATAAAGTGTTTCTTTCTGGCTGCATGATCATTCAAGCGTAACCATTTTTTTAGCCCATCACGATAAAAATCTACTCCCATTACACAATTTCACTCATTACACAAAAATGTCCTTTTTAGTCATTTTATCTTTAAATTTCTTATACAAGTAAAATCGGTCTAACACCCATACAGATTTTGATTATCGGATTATTGCAACTTTAAACAACATAACCACATCCAAACACTATATTCCAGAGCCTGATTTGCGGCAACTGATTATCTGATTTTGATGATTCAGCATCACATCATTACATGCAAAAACGTATTTTAACACCCCCTAAGAGAATATCTATTTATCATTATGTAATTGTCATTTAAAAGTAAAATGTTACATTGATTCATTATCAACATCTATGGCACTTGCATTAGATACATCTTGCCCAATTATGTCTCATATCATATTATTATTTTATTTTTAGCTTTTGTATCCAGGTCAGCATGTCGTCGGTCTCACTTTCTGCCCAGACCCTGGTCAAAACCTCACCGCAAGCCATGGTCAAAACCACACCCCAAACCATGGTCAACGCTTTCCTAAAGCACCCATCTACACTTCCATCGGTTAAGACCATCTCAAAAGCCTTCAGCTTAAAATCCGGATCTTCATTCCGGACGACCGCTATGGCCACATACAAAGTCAAGCTCGTGGGACCCGATGGTGAAGAAAATGAATTTGACGCACCTGATGATTGTTACATTCTTGACGCTGCTGAGAGTGCTGGAGTCGAGCTGCCGTATTCTTGCAGGGCAGGTGCATGCTCAACGTGTGCCGGAAAGGTGGTTTCTGGTGGCGTTGACCAGTCAGATGGTCATCAACTAGCCTTTTTATAGTTTTCTTTTGCATATTTTCACCAATGAACTAGTATATATATAACCAATTAGATGTGTTGGTTTAACCATAACACTTAAAAACGGTCTATAAGCTTTCAAGACGTAAAAACATTCACTAATGCACACTCTCAAATGACATCCACATGCGGTCAATCACAACCTTCCGTTGGATGTGTCGGTGTTGCATCTTAGTAAAGCGACTTAACGGTTGTGCAAGTTGAAAAAACAAGGAACTTGGAAATTTGGATTTAAGAATTGATTTATGTGAAATGTGAAACGCGATGTAGGAAATGTGGTGGATTCTATAACAATGCATCAAACACCGCTTTGAGAAACCATATGAATCAATATTGCAAGGTAGTGAAAAATGTTCCGGCTCGCGGTCAGGCATTAATGTTGAACGATGGCAACATTTGGAGTGTCGATGTAATGCGGTTCAGGATAGGATGATAATTTTTATTGTTTTAAAAAAATAAACTTTTGATGAAAATCGATTTCAACCCAACCCTAACCATTTCAATAGGTTAGGGTTTTCTTTCCAACCCAACGATTTTCAAATCCGGAAATGATTGGGGTTGGCTTTCATTGACCACAACTTAAACGGTTTTTGAGAAAATAACCGATTTTGTGCACTTGTACTGACAATAATTAATTTCAAGAAAACTAAGCCATGTAAAGTTAACATTCAAAAAATAAAAAATCAAGGGCTCATAGCCGGAACATGCAAATTTTGATGTTATCGATTTTTGTTCCGGTCCTACCAGTCTATCTAGAGTCGTCGGCCTGTTTGATTACCGGTTGGTTGGAGAGAAGTAGGGGTGACCACCCTCGTATTAGGTAAATTACTTAAAACGACATGACATTTACATCAACATCGATATAATACAACCATGACTTTCTTATCGTATAATGACTAGTGATGCTCTTTTGACAATCAGTCGACCAATATAGCTCGTTATTGTGACCAAAAATTGAAGCAACACAAATATTTTGACACATACATTAATAGGGCTAACGTACTTGATTGATGACCCATAATAATTATTATCCTTACCTAACAGATAAAATTTAGACGGTAAAAAAATTGTATGTCAGGTCACCTCTAAAAAACAGGCTAATTATATATTATTTGAAATATGTGACAATGTTACATCATCTAAAAGAAGTGTCACAAGAAACAATAGTAGATGATAACATATCAATTCAACATTTAAAAAAAGCAAAAGTATACTATTGAAACATCATTGAATATAAAGAGACCAATAGACTAAATATATTATTACATTATGGCTAAGTAAAACTATACAAATACTAAAATTTACATTTATTTATTTCGTGTTCATTTTGTAAAGTAACAAGTTACGTCTCACCGGTGACAAAAAGTAAAATATTTTTAAAATAGATACAAATAATCTTCGTTAACTTTTCTACATAAAACGTAAATAGGATACCTACCTAAGGATATGAAGACAAACCAGTGTCAGGCTTTTGTTTCAAACGTTTAAAAAGGCGATAAGAATTTTTTAGAACACTCCCTCTAACATCAACAAATAGGTCTGGTCTGTCCCTGACACAAACATCTACTTGCATGAATTATACCCCCTAAAGAATAAACATGTTATTGTCCAACCGGATCAATGTCCAATGGGTAAGCTATGAAACTCGGACTCGGTCACCAAGATGACAATTTTGGTTAAAAAATAAGAGAGAAATTTAAAAAATGATGATTTTTAGTTAAACTACAAACATAACATAAGGAATATGGGATGCGGATGCTAATGAATAATGTTTTCGGTAAGGCTACATGGCGTCATGTAGGGTTTAGGACAACAATGGTGCCCTGCTTTAACATTGATGATAGGGAATAAAACCGTCTTTAACTAAATAAAAAAAGAGAAGAAACTAAAAAAGGGAATTTAATTGGATAACATGTATGTGAACCCCAAAATCATCTTTTAACGCTTGTTATCTGCTTGGCTGAGTGCCCCATGCCGCCCATCCATAACGCCCCGCATCAATGTTTAGGACGCTATGGGGTGATGTGACAGGAGGTGTCAACCCACACCAGGTGGCCTTATATAACCCTTTTTTTAATGACAAATCCTAATCTATCCCATATAATAAATTAAAGAGTAAACTACTAAAATGGTACTTGAGGTTTGGTCGCTTTTACAACTTTAGTCCAAAACTTAAACCTTTTGAATCTGGGTCCCTGTGGTTTCAATTTTATTGCCATTTTCATCTAAAAGAAAATTTTGATCAGATTTTTCAGTTAAAATCCAGTTTTTTTTTGTCTTTTTTCTCCAATTTAATGAAAGAAAAAATGGTTAGATTTTTTTAATTTGTTATAATAAAATGTTAAAAGACCATTTTGCTCTTCATTAAAAGGGATGAAAAAGACAAAAAAACTCGATGTTAACTGAAAAATTTGACCAGATTTTGATTTTGGATGAAAATGACAACAAAATTAAAACCATAAGAATCCAAATTTAAAAGGGTTCAGTTTTGAACTAAAGTGTCAAAAATAACCAAACATCAAGAATCATCTTTACAGTTTCCTCAAAATTAAAATCTTGGTTTTCTTTCAAAAAGCAACTTACTGCCGAGACTATTAATATGCAAAACAAATTTAGGAAAGTATTAGTCGTGCTTTTAAAATTCACATCAATATTAATATGTTTGAATACTGAAGGATGGTGGCGGTTGTGAGGAATAATTACAACTTACATGTAGGGGTGTTCATCGGGTTATTTGTTCGGGTTTCGGGTTTTTCGAGTCGGGTTGTTCGGGTTTTTTTAGGGAAAAGTGGCCTGATAACTGACCCATATAAGGTTCGGGTTGTTTGGGTATGGGTTATTCGGGTTCGGGTTAGTTCGGGTCGGGTTGTTCGGTTTTCGGGTTTAGATGTAAAATGAAAAAAATAATTTTTTTTTCACAAAATATTATCAAATATATCATGTCGTTAAAAAAATACTATCATAATTCAAACATCATTTACAATATAGCATGATAATATACAAAAGTCTCAAAACTTAATGTTTCAAGTATAAAACACTCCAAATTAAACCGCATCTATAAAAAAAAAAGACAATTAATGTTCGGGTTTTTATTCGGGTTTCAACTTTCGGGTTATTCGGGTCGGGTTGTTCGGGTTTTTGGTTGGGAAAAAGTGACCCGATAACCAACCCATTTAAGGTTCGGGTTTGGTCGGTTTAGGTTATTCGGGTTCGGGTGACTTCGACTTCGGGTCGGTTTTCGGGTTTCGAATAAAAAGGACATTCCTAGTTACATGTCGTTAGTAATTAATATTAAATCATTTTAGATAACAGGAAATAAATTTTAGTTTTGTGCACAAAAAAATTACTTTATACACATAAATTACAACACGTATTCATCGTATCATGTATTTACTATTTACATCACAAATCACACATTGCTTCACTTCAATATATTGTAAAATGTGGCGTTACTATATATTTATGACGTCAGCCTTATCTCATCCTACCCAATTTACACTCACTAATTTACCATTTCCTCAAAAGTCAAAACCACCCAATCGGAAGATTTTCAACTGATCTGGAAGCCATTGATGCTGTGACAACGGTGACGGTGACCACGGTGGTGAGTGGTGGCTGTTGTTTGTTTGTTGACGGCTGGGGAGAACAAATTAGGTTTGCAATTCAGAAAGGATTGGCCGCGCAACTTGTTGCCCGGCTACCTTCTGTTTTGATGTAACTTGGCAAGTTTTCTGAATTTAAAATAATATTATTTAAAAAAAAAAGAACAAATTAGGATGAACGGTGGCTAACAGCGGTTCATGATAGTGTGTCGATAGGTTTCCCGCTTCTGCCGGAGTTAATGGTGGAGGTGCACGATAGAAAGAAGACGATGACGGTGAGTGATGGTGTTGGTTCCGGTGGTCGTATTCTTACCAGCAGGTGGAAGAACACGGTGGTTTCATGTGATTCCGGCTTCTTTTCTGATCTCGGTTGCTGACCGGAAAACTGTGATGTCGGCTGATACTTTGCGGCGACAGTTTTTCTTAGTGACTCATAATCAACCGGAAACAAAGGGGTTAAGATATGGTGTTCTTTATGAGGTAGCAATGGTGTTAGATGGTAGTTGGCCGAATAGAGCGTGGTGGTGGTCTTGGTTGATAATGGTGGTGATTTTGATTGACGATGAGAGAGAGTGTGTGTATTAGTCAAGATTTCTCAATTCTCATTTTTCCTATTTTAATAAAAAAATATTAAAATAATGGGCGAAATTACAAAAATACCCCTGCCTAACTGAGGAGTATGCGTATGCATGAGATTAAGTCAGTTGGATCGAAATGACAATGTTGAAAAGTTTTTGGATACACAGACGATATATGAAACCTTTGAACTATACTGACAAAAACGTCCAAACTACATGGAACAAAATGACACTTTACTTTTTTTTATAAGATTTCAAAAGATAATGTTTATATGTCTAAATCATGCAAAATTTCTTGAAATATCTCACCCAATATTAAAAAAAGTGAAAGATGATACGTAAATCACTTCAATTTTCATAGAAATAGTAATATGAAAATTGCAGTACAATGTATTTTAAGATAGCAAGATAAATTTTGATATGTAAATGAATACAATATAATATATAGTCTAAGGGGTGCTTTGCTAGTTTATTTAAACAACTTATCAATTTATTGTATCATGTGGTTATTAAACACCTATGAAAAACGGAGAAACTATTTAGAGACTAAATTACGGTTTTGATTTCTATGGTTTACTGGTTATCGTTATATTTTATAAAATCAAAATATTTTGTAATTTACATACAAAAGTTTTTATTTTGTTGTGATATTGGTTCATCACACTAACTTTATCCAACTTATAATTAATTATTAGTCACATGAGAAGCATGTACTAGGTAGAGGGTTGTTTTAAAATATAGCAATTTTAATACAATTAGTATGGTAAAGAAAATGTTGATGTGGGTGCCTTGTATATATAGGCATGTATTTTTGATGTTTTAAAATATTTTTTATCCGACTCTAGATCCCTTTTAATTTTTTATATAGAGTTAAATGACAAATTTAAATTATTCGGTTGCGTTCAAGTTATGACATTTACTCTCTTTTTCATAAATTGGACAACTCGTATTTATAAACATTGTACTGACAAAAAAAGTTTCGAAGATTTGGACATTTTTTTTAATTCTGCATTCATATTTAAATCTTGCATTTAGGTATTTTGTTTTATTATTTATACAACTTTTTCATTTTTTTATAATGTGCATTTTATTAGATATTCTTTTAAATGTATTTTTTATCTAGAAAAAAAGGTTTATTCCTTATTTATTAGATTTTTTTTATTTATTTTAGTTAAAAAAAATTTAATTTTCTTTATTAAAAGTATTTTTGATCTTTACAAAAAAAAATTTAAGAGTGAAGTTAGTGTGGTGAACCAAAACCATACTAAAATAAGTTGTTATTTACCATTATGCCATCATATGTTTTTTTAGTAATTAACTATAAGTTGGATGTTGTTAGTGTAGTGGATCAAAACCGTAATAAAATATAAACCTTGGTATGTAAATTGCAAAACATTCGGATTTTATAAAATATAGCAATAACCACCAAAACACGGGGACTAAAACCGCAATTTACTCAACTATTATGTTACAACACCATAGAAATAACTTTTCCTTGATACACCAGTTTTTTTCCAGCTGAACAACTTCAAACACTCGTTTAATTATTAAAACTTCAAACTAACTTGGGGATTCGTCGCGCTTTGCGGCGAACATTTGGTCGGTATTGATTACAACATGTTTATGTTTTACAACGATTGAAAATCCTTAAAACGAATACCGCGCTTTGCAGCGGACATTTGGTCAGTATTGATTACAACATGTTTAAGTTTTACCGTTTTGGTTTATTACAAAATATGTTCGATACCAGCACTTGGTATATCAATAAAAAAGATATGTCCAAGATGATATCTACACATGTTTATGTTTTACAATGATTGAAATCATTAAAATGAATACCGGTACGGTTTGGATAATATCGATACCAGTACTGACGTTATTCAGTCAAAAATGGTTTCGTTCGTGACGACACCAAGCGTCATCTTATCGATTTGGTTTATCGCGATAAAGAACATAAAATATTTTTTATTGAAACGTAATTAATACAAGTAAGAACGTCGCAACACTATACTTTCTATTTAGCTATAATATGAAAAGAGTAAACGGTGTCAATTTTTATATAAAAAAACTAAATGTGAGACAACTTTAATGACATATAATAAAACATTCAACTATATTATTAAAATAACGAAAGAGTAAACAACGTGAATTTATATGTGAAAAAAAACTAAAATGTGAGACAAATTTAATGCCGTATATGTTTTTTTTTTGTTTCTATCACTTGTATATTACGACTCACAACTCGATTTTGTGTAAAACTTATTATATAGAGATGCAAATAAAAATAAGAATGTCATAACAACAAATATACTCAGATATTTATAAATATGATTTCTTAAAAAGTTGTAAATGAAAATAATAAAATTTTGATCTTAAAAAATTTATGAAGCTAAAATTGGTAGTGTTACTATTGCCAAAAGCAAAAACCTTGGCCAACAAATATCCAAAATCAGTTGTAGCTAACAGGTTACAATATATATATATATATATGGGAAGATTCATTTGAGAAGAAATTTAATGTGAGAAGAAAAAGAAGAAAGGGCATAATGGTAAAACAGTTTATAATTCCTCTCATTAATTATGTTATCTCTCATTAATAAAACAAAAACATTATATACTACACATTTCAAAATTTATCCTACATATATCTTATACTTATCGGAATTTACCCTACACACATGTAAAAATACCCTACACATTTCAAAATTTATCCTACACATACTAAAATTTATCCTACACATGTCGAAATTGTCCTTCACCGTAAATTATTTTGTCTTTAAAAAATATATTAAAAAAATGAGTTGCAAGTTTAATTAATTAGCTAATTAATGACAATTATAGATTTACATATATGTAGGGTTGTAAACGAACCAAACAAACACGAACAAGGCTTTATTCGTGTTCGTTTGTTAAGGTTTTTCACTCTAACGAACCATTCATGAACACCTTAACTAACGAGATTCTATGTTTGTGTTCGTTTGTTAAGAAAATTCAGTTGCTCACGAACAGTTCATGAACACAAGGTCTTAACACAAACAAACATTTAATAAGAAAATTTAGTTGTTCACTGTTTTTGTGCTTTATCTAGACAATTTAGTCATCTAAGTCTGATGCTTTAAGCTTAGATAAAAAAAAATAAACACACAACATTGATACAAACAAAGAAACCAAAACCCTTTTGCTTTAAAGAATCAAACTATAAACCTATGAATAGATACAAAAATCTAAATCCTATAACAAAAAATTAAGAATCCAACGTTAAAGTAAAACTAAATTAATCCAAGACTTGTAACAAACTTACGTGATTGAAATGAAGATTGAAGATGATCAACGAGAAGATGGCGCAAAGTTGACTGAACTGATGATGGAGGAACCGTGGTATACTTGTAAGAAGCTACAAGCAGCGATTGAAGATTAAATGGAGAATCGGTGACCCAGAAGTTAGCTTGATTTAGAAACCTTTAAGTTTTTTAAGCGTGAAACACTACGTTGTGAGCCAAATTAGGTATAGATGACTGGTCAAAATATATAGGTGAAGAGTCTGGTTCCATTTTTCTTTTGTTAGTTAAGCCACCTATAATATCTAGGGGAAAAAGAGGGGAAAATATTAGGGAGAAAAGATTAGGAGGGAAATAAGGATTAGGAAGAAAAAAGAGAGGGAAAATAGTTTGGAGGGATATTGATTAACGTTTAAGAGAAATAAAAAAAATTAAAAACTTGTAACTAATGAACATAAACAAACGAAAACGAACGTACATAAACGAACGAACATATTACCAAACGTTCACGAACGCAATCGAACGAACGAGGCCTTTGTTCGTGTTCGTTTGTTTAGTTACTCGAACGAAACTTCTTGTTTGTGTTTGTTTGTTGAACGAACATAAACGAACTTCCCGCCAAACGGTTCACGAACTGTTCGTCGAACGTTTGGTTTGTTTACAGCCCTACATATATGCCCTTTTTCATAATATTAAATACACATTAAATGAAGTAAATGGAGAATTTCTATTGGTTTAAAAGTTATTCTTTTTTATTTTTACAAAATTTTTCTTCTCATTTGAACTCTCCACTATATATATATATATATAGGATTAAGATCATTTGTGAAGAACTTCTTGAAAATGAACTGAGTGAACTAATTTTGACCATTGATTATTTTTTAGATTAAAAGGGTAAGATTGACATTAGCTCTCTCTCTTAATTAAAACCCTTTAATTTTCTCATCTATTAATTCTCTCTCTCTCTCTCTCACCCATTTTTAATTACTTATCTATTATTTTAAACTCGTGTAGAATCAGTTGCTAATAACGTATATGAAACTCCTAACAGAACTAGGTCGTGGACTACAAAATACACAGATGTATCAAAAGTCTGTACACGTCTGTATAAATTAACAAGGGCAGTGTATCTTGTATAAACTGATAATTAGCGAGACTGTACACATGTGTATAAATTAACAGCAGTGTATCTTGTATAAATTGATAGTTAGAGAGACTGTACACATGTGTATAAACTAACATCTGTGTATCTTGTATAAACTGATACTATCGAGACTCTACACATGTGTATACACTAACAACTGTGTATCTTGTATATACAGAATCTAGCAAGATTTTAGGAATTTTGATTATATTGTTTAATAAATGCAATTTACAAAAGACGCAAATACCATTCTATCAATTAATTTAAAGAGAAGTTACAACGTTATAATTACAATTTTGCCATTGTTTAAAAATCTCTAGATGATATAATCCAATGACTCAGATTAGTTTACACAGTTCACTCTCAACCTAGTGTTCACTCTAGAACCCTATCCTACCCTATATATATATATATATATATATATATATATATATATATATATTATATTATAAATCGTAATGACATGTAAGTTTTATGTCCAACTTATTGGCAAGGACAGAACAAATTATTTTTTAAAATTGGTTTTAATTAAAATGATTCAGGGCTGCATATATACAAATTCTACCGGTCATAACTAAAATTATCTTTTGATTGAGTGGGCTTAGTTGATCTAAGTGGACTATACGTGGCTCTTTTTATGACTGCTATATATATCAAATGACCAGAAAAAAAAACATATACATAAACATGTTATAAAACATACCATGCTATATTTAAACCAATGCATTGAAACTTATATTCAAATTAAGCAAGTTAATGTGAACGTTTAAGACTATTTATTGGCGTGGCTTAACCTCTCTGAAGGTCTAAAGCAAACATTAAAGTTGGAAACATTTTCCAAACTTCATTATTAACCCTAAGAACTATGATAATGGCTAAATATGCACGTACAAGCTCACTTTGCCCTATGCATGCATGCTTATTTTTCAATTGGCCGATCACTTGCACTAAATAAAATTAAAGAAATTTGCTGTTAAAGAAAAGAAAGATTAAATGTAACGGCTGACTAACAAAGACAACTAAATAAGATTCGATTTACTTTCATCATGTTTAATGCATAAAAGTTGTGCTAATTAACCATCTTCATTGATCTACTTATGTTGATATACATGATGATGATAATCTGAATGTAATTCGTGTAAGATTAAATATAATACATTTATAATATTTAATCATGTAGCCATTATAATCATTTATATTATATTAGATTAAAATAAAATTAATCCTATTATATATTAGTTGGTAATTGTTGATGGACCATATTACCATAATTAACTAATTAGGGTTTCCTTCTAGGTGTATATAAGGAGATGATTAGAGAGGTTTAGGGTTAGACACTCACAATAACATCCTTAACATCATAGCCGCCACCCACCTCTCTTTCCATAACCTAAATCGAATTCATCCCTAGTTCGGTTATCATCATCATAATCTTACACCCTAAGGAGGAACCAGATCACACTGACGAAGATGTCGAACTCCATGGCTGCGTCTCTGACTGGATTCTCCGCTGGCCTGTCTGCCGTCTCAGGTATTTCATTTATGTTTTCTATTATGATTAAACAGAACTGATCAACATGTGGTATCAGAGTATATGTTGATAAATCAGTTCTATTATGTATCCATTATTCTGGGATTAAAATCTGGAAAACATAATTTTTGAACTTGATTACTTTTCCGAAATCACATAGCTTGTGAGTTAAAATATTTGGATTTAATGATTTAAACGGATGTTTAATCACATCCGAAATACCACTGTTCCAAAATCTGCATAATATATTAAATTTTCAGTTTTGGATTCCGCAATTTGGTTTTAAATTTTTAGGGTTCATCATTATATTCTTATGAAATTCGAAAAAATTCCTATTTTTCGGAATGTAATTTGGATTATTGGGTGTTTTTCCTATTTTGATCTATTTATCTACTTAAAATTATTCGAAATCTGTTATTATTATAAATAGATATAATTTTCGAATTAATGAGATAAATTTAATTAGCACTAAAATAGGAAACAAATTATCCCATAATCCCTTAATTTTGAATTTCGAAACTTATCACAACTAACTGCCATCATTAGAGATTTCGAAATCTTGCAGGATAAGGCTCGGACTAATCAGAGCCTCATCCGAGATGACTAACTCGGATTAATCAAAGTCTCATCCGGGATGACTAACTCGGACTAATCAGAGTCTCATCCGAGATGACTAACTCGGACTAATCAGAGTCTCATCCGAGATGACCATTTCGGACTAACATGAGTCTCATCCGAGATGCATATCCCGGACTAACTTGAGCCTCATCCGAGATTCCCATCTCGGACTAACTTGAGTCTCATCCGAGATGCCCATCTCGGATTAATCCGAAACTCATACGAGATGCCCATCTCGGACTAATTCAAGACTCCTCCGAGATACCTATCTCGGACTAATTCAAGTCTTATCCGAGATGCCCATCTCGAACTAATTCGAGACTCATCTGAGATACCTATCTCAGACTAATTCGAAACTCATCAGAGATGCCTATCTCGGACTATGCCCATCTCGAACTAATTCGAGACTCATCCGAGATGCCTATCTCGGACTAATTCGAAACTCATCCGAGATGCCTATCTCGGACTAACTCGAGTTTCATCCGAAATCCAATATTTTATCCAAAATCTCATTACTAAATTAGGCTATTATTGTGAACTAAATTTCAGCTCGGGCTCTGCCCCGAACCCCATGCTAACAGGGGGTTTGCTATTAAACAAATGTTTTGTAAATACTTAGTTAATTATAATAAGATAAATTTTTACAAAACCAAATAGCTTAACTTGAATGAGCTTCTGATGTATCACTTCTGCCCAAATGTGATTTGATGGATCTATTTATTATTCAATTATTACAAAAGCTATGTTAATTATGCATTATAAACGTGAATGTCTTATTTCTGGCCAAAGCTGATCTAATTCATTCATGTCTAGCATAATTAGCAAGTGCATAATTAAAGTGATTTGTCATAATTACTTTGCACACATACTTAGATGATTACACTTCTGGCCAAAGCTGGTTTGTCTTTATTTAAGTAGAATTTTCAAATAAGTCTATTATTTTGATGTTAATAATAGACATATCACAACTTCTTCAAATAATGATTCTCACATTAATGATCCTTCATTAATCTTATGATCAGATTTTTGTCTGCCTTATCTTTAACACCCCATAACATTACTCACTGTAACTTTCTTCTATAAATCACTATCTCATCCACTCTAATTCCTAAACCTAATATGTTTTGCTTTACTTAAAGTTTCTATAAAATTAGCTCTTGAATTAAATCTTTGATTATCCCTTAAGACACGATAATCCTATTGCTCTTTTCTGATAAAAGTGCTACAGAAACAAAGTAGAGTATGATGAATAGGATAAGTCGAACATGATGAATAGGATAATCAAGAACTCATTTAACATAACTGCTATCACTAAAGTTATTTCAGATTATGTTTTTCCTAAGACTAATCTAATTTTATGGAATAATCAGAGGAACTCCTGAGGTGCATATCTTCATTTCAAATTCTAAACTATAAAGGTTAAATGGTATCCGCGAATAAATCACAATGTACAATACCATGACCCATAAAATAAGGGCTTACGCATGGAAATAAGTACATTTTTTTCCAGTGCATTACTACTAACTTTTCCACTAGTACAATTTGTTGCCTTCTAAATCAACTATAACAAAAGTATCAAAGGAAAATGAGTGTATTGATCAGCAACATACGTACAGGAAAATAAATGCCTAAAACTGGAAAATAAGATGTAATTCACCTCACTACCACTAAAACCTACAAGAGGATACTTCTAAGGTTCATAGACAATATACAAGTAGTAATTCCAACTCTAAGGTTCTTCAAGGGAGAAAACTCATTGCCTAATTATGCCATTAGGCATAAGCAAAGAGATTATCCATAATTCAAAAGAACAGCTGGATAAAATAGATAGTCGCCTATTAATGATCTTTAAGTCTGATAATTTTTAATATTCCAATTAACACCTGATAAGTTGACTCTAGTTCTAAATGTTTCCTTGCTAGAATTCAACAAATAACTAACATGAGAGATAGTGACAAAATTAAACGTTAAGGCTATAAGAACCATGAAAAGTTGTCTTCTAATTACGCTTTATGATATGCTACATATTCTGGAAATTAATCAGAATTTAGTATCAATACTAAAGCTATATTATGACAGTTGTGAGGTTTGCATAGTCAACATAAAGTCACACTTACCTTAAACTCATATTATTTGTTCTCTGAATAGAAACATTACTAAGATGAAGCTAGATGATACCTTACACTTTCACAACTTTTGTTATCATGCAAATGAGAATTTGACAAAAGGAAATGAGATCTATAATTTTCATCCATTGTAATAGTAATTCATGAGAAATCATGACATAGTTAGTGAGGATGATTTTTTCATCTAATCTCATTCTAAGTGACTATAAATCATGATGTTAAAAGCCCTAAAATATTATTTGGCTAAAGAAATAAGTATGGGTCCATTATAAGTTATATTTTATTGCCATTTGTGGAACTTATTCAAAATGGAATATTCAGACACAATTCATTTATCATTTAAAGACTATCCACTTGTATCTAAATTTGTCTCATATGGCCCATAGTCTTAAAGAAATCTATTCATATATATACTTAATATGATTTCTATTAAATATGTCCCTAAGTTTCTTATGACATCTGGACATTAAGGAAACAAGTAAAGTCTAACATATATATGATAGGTTCCCACGTCACGTACCTCATAGAAATTTCTCTTGTAGAAATTTTAGAGATATCAAAGATCAGTGGGAGCATTAAGTATCTTAATTATAACTTGCAAAAGTTGCAAGAGGCGGGGGAGTGAAAACTTCACATTACTTCAATTTACACCTTTTGTACAAGACACCGCTCCATTTCAGCACTGTTTCATCAAATCTTGTCTTCTTGAAATCTAATGCTATTCTTACAAAAGTTTCATTGTTGCTTAATTGTGGGCACACTTAGATTTCTTACCTAAACTAATATAATCCTCCACAAGAGAAACTACAACGACTAACGTCATTAGTTTGTTTCTCTATTAGAATATGTGTCATTAAATATTGACCCTAAGCATGTTGAGTTCCTAAAGACTTCTAAGGTCAAGGGGAGCAGTAAAGTCTTTATCATGACTTGCAAGGGATACAAGAGGCGGGGGGAAGAGAGTCATTAAATTTTACTCCGAATTTAACTCCGTTTACACCTCTTGTACATCATACTGCACCAACTTTTACACACTTAGAATCAAGAAAATGATAGCAACCTAACCAAGAGCTAATCCACAAAATTGAAACTTCTAATAAACCCAATAATCAACACAGGAGGTCATCTAGGTTTAAAAACCTACTAACATTGATGATTACATAACCTCCCTAACTAATGTTGAAGTGGATTTTGGAAAAGTTTACTGATCCTATCTTTTCTAATTAAACCATTAGCGTCAATCAATCTTCTCAATGGAATAAAACTGTTTTCTAGTAAAACTGATTTTATGTGTTCGAATAACGTGCGAGATTTGATTGAATTACCTAAGAGTGTTCATAATCAAACCAAATCCTAATATAAACGTTAAGACACCAAGATGCATGATTGATTGTCAAAGGTTATACTTAGGAAGAGATAAATTATCAAAGAATCTTCTTACCTATATTACAAAAGTTTCTTTGAGGATCATCACTGTTCTAGTAGCTGATAACAATTTAGAGCTACATTAGCTGAATATTAAAACAACTTTCCTAACAACTGGCTGACATATTTATATGTTCATAAAACCACCTGAAAGTTCTAAACTTAAGGTTAAAGAACAGTTTGTCTATAAGCTGATAAAATCCATGTATGGGTTAATGCAAACATCATAATGCGATGAAATCTTAACACAATTATTTTCATCAAGAACCAAGTGGATTAATGTCCCTACCTCAAGATGAGTGGGAGCAACTAAAATAAATTTGTCTGCATAAAGATGACATTCTTTTGACAAGTATATGTTACATAAATCAAAGCATTGTTAAATACAAACTTTGATATAATAGATCTCAGAGATATCTCTTACGTAATAGATATCATAACATACTGAGATAGACCCAATGAGACATTATTTTCGTTCATAAGTTTAACTTTAAATGGGTCCTTAGATATGTAACAAACAATACTGCTCTCCTTTAGAGGATAATAGGGTAAATGAGATTATTTCCTTACGCTTCATTAATTAAAAGCCTTATATGGTTTAAGTCTATACTCGTTTAGATATTACTCACATTGCAACACACTAGATATATCTAGATTAATGTGAAGCATCTTATGGAGTATTAAAATATCTATAAAGGAAACGAGAGACTATAATTTAAAGAAGAAGTGAGAACTCAAACCGGTTTTTTTACTCTTTGTAATATTCAAAGATGACAAAATGTAATTTCGGGGTATATCCTTTTGTCAGCAGACAAAACCTATCTCATGGAGGAGTCATAATGAACTGATAACAACAACCTAAGATATAATGACATAAAATGTTGTTGATCACAAAGCAATAGTTACTAAATGTTGTTGAAAATTTATCAGTGGACTCATAAGTTTATTAACTCCATATAAATTATATATTGAAGACTTATTGTGATAAAGTCAGCTACCATGTCTCCTTGGACAGTAACAGTTCGAGAGGTGCTGCATTAAATTTCGATACAAAATTAATTATTCGTTTATGAACGAATTGAGGAAACTAAATCTTTGTATCGAATGCATTCATGATATGCTTAAGGATCCTATAACTGAAAGTCTATTACTCATAACTATTATGTAAGCGCTTATAATAATGACGGGTTTATTGATGACTATGTACAACTGCATATCGTACTATGAATGATTAATTATTAATTTTTCTCATCAGTTTGATTTTGTATGTCTCTAACATATGTTCTGCCGGTGTAATGACACATAGACAAATATAAATACAACTCAAACGTTAAAGGGCTTACTTGCATATTTTGATCATAACAGTTAGGTTTTAAATTGAGGCTGTAGTATGACTAATGGGGGTCCTGAGTCGAATGATGATTTAACGGCCGTATTTCTCTGCTACGGTTATTGGTTTAAAGCTAAAATGAGTATTAACTTCAGATCAGACTAATCTAATACTCATGATAAATGATTACTCGGCTAAGTGGGAGAATGTAAGATTAAATATAATACATTTATAATATTTAATCATGTAGCCATTATAATCATTTATATTATATTAGATCAAAATAAAATTAATCTTATTATATATTAGTTGGTAATTGTTGATGGACCATATTACCATAATTAACTAATTAGAGTTTCCTTCTGGGTGTATATAAGGAGATGATTAGAGAGGTTTAGGGTTAGACACTCACAATAACATCCTTAACATCATAGCCGCCACCTACCTCTCTCTCCATAACCTAAACCGAATTCATCCCTAGTTCGGTTATCACCATCATAATCTTACACCCTAAGGAGGAACCAGATCACACTGAGAAAGATGTCGAACTCCATAGCTGTCTCTGACTGGATTCTCCGCTGGCCTGTCTGCCGTCTCAGGTATTTCATTTACGTTTTCCATTATGATTAAACAGAACAGATCAACAATTCGAACAAATACAAAGGAGCCTAGCTTTTTCTTTAGTGAACTTAACAACTATGAAAAAATCATGATAATTAAATTAGCTTTTCGCAATGGGAACTTAATGATTTTATATCATCTAATAAAAAGAAAAGGATAATACAAGTCACTAACTTTTCTAATAATTATATATCAAGTATGTGTGTATTTTCTTTATACCAAATCTAACAAAGAACATGTTAAAGTATTACAAAATAACTAACACACTATAGTTTTTTTCCTTTTACCGAATTGTTTTTTGTTTGTTTTTGTGTATGTATTCATTATTATCATTATCATTATTATTATTATTATTATTATTATTATTATTATTATTATTATACCAACTCAATACTTCCTTTCTAACTGTTGATGCCTTTGCCATGGAAGATGTTTAACATGACGGTACACTCATCATGTTTTTTCACCTCAACGACGTGTGAGTGCACGTGTCATGTCATATGCATATTAGCTAAGCCAAGATTTTTTAAAGTACACGTGTTAACATGATGGTACACTTAAAGAAAAGTTGCTTGAATTTTAATTTTAATAACAGCGTTATAGGAATATGAAAGCGTTTGATAATACCTTCAATATCATTATCTCGGCATTATAGGGGAATGAAGAGGGAGATGGATTTCTAGAATAATGTCTAGAAAGTATTAAATGAAATGAGGATTAAGAGGACCGCTATACATTTTATTAAGAGACGTTATGATGTTGATATGACGAAAAATACCTCTTAAGTACAGTAACCGTAACTCATGGTCTGATGAATTTAGAGTTTTTGTTGGCTATTTGTTCAGGTCACCTATACATGTAAACAAACATATATATTTATAGTATATTAGATTTTATTACCAACAAATAGTATCCAATAGTAAAAGCATTTCTTAAGAGTTAAAAGTGATCATGCTAACTTCCATTTGAAGTATATCTTTAACTGCTTTATTATAACTTTAAGTATTTAATAGTAAAGGAAAAATTAAAGAAGTGTTAATCATAATATCATAGATTATCTAATTCATATATTAGCTAGACAGTTGATTGCTTTGAATTTTAGTCCCAATTTTATTAAAATTAAGTTAAACTCTTTCATATTACATATTACATATCATCAAATGAATTACAAATTTGTTGACTTGCAGTGTTTTTCTTTTGCACCCAAAACCCTAATTAATCTGAATTTTATATAAATGCAAGGATCATACTTGATCATGGCTAATATATTATATCACCTTTACAAATAAAATATAAATCTATAATAATATTTATATAGTCAACGCTAGGCGGCCGACTTTTGGATCAAGCATTTGAACATTCTCTTTAGCAAGTAATTTCTCCGTTCCATTAAAAGTGTCATATTTTGAATTTTTAAAATCTTTATTTTTAAACTTTGACCTTAGTTAATTTTGTTTGCGTTAGATAATAGTTGATGAAAGTTATATGGTCTGAGTGTGTTTTACTAGTATTTTTATCGGGTTAATTTTCATCAAGTTTTGTATAATACAAAAAATATATAATTAAAGTCAAAGTTTATAAATAAAGACTTTGAAATTTCAAAATATGACACTTTTAATGGGACGGAGGAAGTAATAACCAAGAATGGAATGATGTAACCATAAATATTTCTTTTGTATTTACTTCAAATGTATGACAACATAGAAAGTTAAGCTATAAACAACGAAAAGTTTAACTTTTTTATTAATAAAAAAAATGTTCCGTGCCATACTGAACCCATGGGCGAAGACTTTATCCTTCTTAAGGATTAAAAATGGTTCAGAACACTTGGGTTTAGCTAGATTGGGATAAGTGACGGTCTTTGGATGTGTAATGCTATGTTCATGCTGTTTGTAGTGCTCCCCTGTTAGTATTCGAACCGTCTGATACGGGTATAAAACTGGACATGAGATTATTTTTGATTTTTCGTGAGTATGGGACGGGTATAGGATTTGTTGATATACCAATTTACTAGATTATATGCCAAAAATAAATTTATTTTATTTATTTATATTAACTATATCATATATATGATTAGGACCGTTCAAATCGCTCGCCGCTCGTCTGGAAAATGCTCGGAAAATGCTCGTTCGATTTGACGCTCGGTTGTAAACGAGCCGCTCTGCTCGGTTCGGTTTGTAAACGAGCCAAACATTAGCAACGGTCCACTCGAATTGGTTCGGATCGAATTATTATTTTTAATTAGTACATATATACATATACAAACATGTGTATACACATATATATCCACACAAATATGAATTATACATATATACACACACCTATATATACACATTACACACTCAGATATATATATATATATATATATATATATATATATATATATATATATATATATATATATATATATATATATATATATATATATATATATATATATATATATATACATATACATATACATATACCACTCTATTTGATTTTCATCCACTATATATAAATTTACAACTATATCTATACGTACTAGTCCAATCACGCCAATAAAAAAATTAATATCAAATCTAAAAGTTAAACCCTAAACCGATAAACCACAGTCTGCTATTTCGCCTCAATTTCATTGTCGTTACCCTCAACGTCATTAAAATGTGCATGTTTTAAAAACATAAAAACTTGATACCCAACATTGTCACTGTCTATCTCTGCAAATTTAAATCGAGCGACACGGTTGTGCAAATCGCTCGAACTTCGCTAAACGCTTGCTCGGAATAATTACTGCTCGGAAATGCTCGCTTGATTTAAGGCTCGGTTTTAAATGAGCCACTCCGCTCTGTTAGATTTGTAAACAAGCCAAACACAAGCAAAGGTTTGCTTAGTTTGGCTCAGCTCATGAACAACCCTATATATATATGATATATCATTAGATTAGATTGTTTTCTATAACTTTTTATTGGCACCTAATCGTCATTTAGTATCCCAATATCCCTAGTTCTTCAGAAGATATATTTTTGATACCATCAAATTTCTATGATTAGTCTTCACAATTTGCCAAAAACTACATGTTTGGTTTCAAGATTGGCATACAATTTATATTTGTAAACTTTAAGTAACATCTGTATCGTAATTGAATAATAGTTACTAAATAGATAATCGACGGGTTTTGGGTCAGGTATACTTGACAAGTATTTTTAATAAACTTACGGGCATACTCGAAACCCACATGTACACCCGATCCCTGACGGGTGAATAGTCTAATATATAGATAGCCGACGAGTTTTGGGCTAAGTATACGATAAACTTTTATAATCTTGTATGTAATCCCACCCCATTGTCATCCTACTATTGTTGTTTACTTGTTGATAATCATTGTTAAAAAGAAAAAAAACACAACTTAGCTAATGGGAAATGATGTTATAGTGATAATTTGACAACTAAATGATAGTATGTTTAAGTATGATCGTCTAGTTCTAATTAAAATTCATATATATAAAGGTTTATATTTTCTTATTACTTTTAACTAGCAGGATATGCTGGCATGATTTGGTGGGATGTTGGTAGGTATTAGTTTGGTTCATTACTCCTTATACAGGGGAATTCGGTTGGTATCAGTTCGGTTCGGTTCATTACGATATCAGTATAGTGACGACACTCGGTTGAAAGTCTTGATATGTCCAAAAGAAAGTGTTTTACATTGTAAACCATACAAACGAATACCCGTGATGGTTCAAATAATAACTATAACAGTACCGATATCAATATCGGTTTGGTTCATCATGATACCATTTTGAATAAATCTTTCTTTCAACAAAGTTTACATTGTAACACCTCGTAAAAATCGTGTCCAATAGTATAGTGACATGTGTTGTATTTTTATTCTTAGTCTATTAAAGACCAATAAGGACTAAAGGTGTCAACATGCTCAAAACTTGGCCTCTGAGTGACTGTTATGTCAACTTGCCTAGCCTCTGAGTGACTGATATGTCAACATGCTTAAACATTGGCCTCTGAGTGATTGATATGTCAACATGCCTAGCCTCTGAGTGACTCATATGTCAACATGCTTAAACATTAGCCTCTGAGTGACTGATATGTCAACGTGCCTAGCCTCTGAGTGACTGATATGTCAGCATGCATATAATGAGCCTCTGAGTGATCCTTTACGAAGTCCTAACTCTCATACATGTCACTTGTTGGACGAGAGAGGTTAATTCGGTAAATATGTGAATGTTGGATAATGGAGGGGTTAAAAGTATCAACATGTTAATTTATACCTCTGAGTGACCTTTTAACGAACCGAGAGCTCGACAATGTCCGGGCAAATCCCGGGTACGCCAAGTATTGGCTACGGAGGGCTAAAAATGCTAAAAATGTGTTTTAGGAAGGTTTAAGAGAGTTTAATAAAAGGGGCTAAAAGTGTCAAATTTTGAAATCTGACAAGGGGCGCTCGCGGGGCCTAAGAGGCATGGCCTTGGCCTCTCGCGGGGCGCGAGAGGCCTGTGTTTGCAGAAAATTTGCTTGGCCTCCACACAAATTGCCAAAACCATTTGATTCGAAACCATGGTCTTCCAAACTGCTATGCCACGTTTTAGGACACTTGTAAGCTTCCTCTTACACCCCTTAGCACCTGGCATCACCTCCTTCAAGCTCTCCAACTATAAATAGGTGCCAAGGTTCACCATTTGAACTTGCACCTTTCTCATTCATAAGTCTATCTCCCTCCTATGGAAGTTCCTAATTGAAAGGAGCATCCAACTTAGTTCTATTGCATTCTAGAAACCTCTTATAAGTGTTCCTTACTCTTGCGTTTTCGTTTATAGGCTCTTATAGCCAAAAGTCAAGCGTTTTACGGAAAACGCCTTGACTTTCGGTTAAGATCATTATGGTCCAGCCATTGTCCATAATGAACATGGCTAAGTAATCGTAATAAGGTAGGTGTTAGTCCCTATAAAGGGCACCTCCTGAAGATCACGTTTGCTAGACCAATTGACGGGTCAAATTTATTATATTAAAAAGTCAAACAGGCCATTTTTCGGGAAAATTATAAATTGATCTTATATATGTTATGAAACCTGTTTTGACACTTAAACAAGTTGGTAATAATTATTAGAACATGTTCGGCTCGTCAATTTCAGTTCTAGGGTCGGTTCGCAACCGAAAGTCGTGAAGTTTGACTTCTGCTTTGACTTTCGATTCTGACCCGACTTAGATTAGTTAGATACTGAGTTTATGCACAAATTCCGTAATTATGCCATTTTGACTAAAATACCCTTTTTGTATAAAAAGAGGTTTTAATGATTTTGAACTTGAAAATGAGTTTCCTACTGATGTAATATTATAAGTATGATTATTTAGGATGTCAAACCAGATTATAAACTGAGTTTATGAACAAATCCTAGTATTATGTCGATAAATGACGATAAAGCCCTTGTGGCTTATAAAATGGTTTTAATCACATCTTTTCAAAGTAAATATTTTACCTACTGATATGTTATATTAAATAACATATCTAGGAAATGTTAACCTGACCTTAACATCAGTTTTCATTAATCATCGCATAAATCGTCATTTTATGACATAAGCGTCGTTCGGCGCATAGTATGGTTTTAAATCATATTTACCAATCAAGACTTGCTACCTACTGATTTTAAAACTTATTTTAAATATTTTTACAGTAGGTACAAGATATAAACTCAGAATCCCAAATAATTTATAAACTATGTGTAAAATGACCAAAATGCCCATTCGGTGCATAGTTTGGTCATAAAAGATAAATTCCACATATAATTAATATCCTACTGATATTATATCATAAATAAGTTATTTTTACAAAATACTTATAGTTATAACATTAAATTATACTCAAGTTCCTTTTATACAGTATGAAATTACCAAAAACGCCCTTATGAGGCGTAGTTTCACTTTAAAACCATAACGAGCATAAAAGTTGATATCCCACTGATATTACAACTTATTTAAAGTGTAATGGCATATTGAAATTGTCCATGACTTATCCGGTTACCCGATATCGCTGATATGCGTACGGTTAAGCATATGTAACTAGTTTACGAAAATTAACCGAAACGGGTCTAACCTTGTCATTTAAGTCTCAAAATCCAGAATGTTTATAGTTTATCCATATTATAAAAGTCAAGGTACTTGTTTGGATTAAACTACATTCTATCCAATCATCGTCTAATCTAGCGTTATACGTTTTGATCAAGTACGCTACTCGGTCTAAGTCTATTACTTAAATAAGACCGTTAATATTTAGTTGGTTAGTTTATGCCATAATTTAGACTAGAGACTTGCTGGTAAATGCTCCTGCACTTAGTACTTTTGTGTAAGGCTAAGTTAATAAATCTTGCGTTTAAACATAGAATAGCTCAGGTAAATAATCTCGACTTATTTCCCCTATATGGGCTTGGGTTATGGTAAATTATTACCGTTTGAGCGAAAATGGGATCAATCGAATGCCAGATTGTGGCTAGTAAATCCGCATATTCTGTTTTAATCAGTTTTGTTGATAACTTAAACATCAGGGGTTAACTATCGTGCCCTGGATATCCTCGGCTCATTACAATAGAAAATGGCCACGACCTTAGCGCGGTGTAGGCATACACCCGATAGACGCTCAAAATGCATTACCCACAAGGTTGGAAAGAAATGACTCCTTCGTGAGTGCAAAGTGGTGTGTACGTTAATCATGTCTCGGTCTCCGTACCGGGCCCTGTATGTATGGATAAACATGTAAATCTGTTAACATGGTTGGATGGTCAACTTTCCCAAGTTATAAAAGATTTTGTGCTGATATGCACTTAAAACATATTTTAAATGTTTTCAAAATGAGTCAGTTGGGTGTATTTACCAGCGAAAGCTGACGTATTTTCAAAAGACTAAGCTTGTAGGTACAATACGAAAATAGGCTGGAAGTGCTCGGTAGTGATAGAGGATCTTGCAAATCCTAGATCTGCCCAAAGTCTGTTTTATATATTCTTTCTTTGTACAATTTATGATTCGCCTATGGATCTTCTATTAGGAGCCTGTATATTATTTTGTATTTGGAACATTTTGTTTGTAATAGTAATTTAAATCCAAGACTTCCGCTATTCTGTGTTTAATTGACTATGATGACATCAACTTTACGTCACGATATTCGCCACCCGGGCCCACCAGTGTTTGATTGGCTGTGGAAAGCCAGGGTGTGACATACATGAATGACAAGAAAAAGAGTACTAAATGTATTCAACTTTATAAATAAAATGAACGTAAGTTATCAAAGGAAAATTGAAATTGTAAGCTAAATGGGTTAACCGTATATATTTCAAACATATACCTATATCGGATCTGATAATACTGATATCAACATCGACGTTGTTCGATCGATATTGGCTTCATTCATCACGGTACCGTTATGACACCATTATTTGATCTAATCTACAATACCGAAAAAGGACTATTTCGAACACCTCCCCTTTTCAATAAATTTATAATATCAAAACAACTACTCATATGTATTTTTAAGGGCAAGTCATCGAAGATAAACCAAATTAATTAAAAAAACCTAATGAGATTCTTCCGCGCTACGCGGCAGGAATTCGATCGGTATCAGTTTCGTTCAACAGGATACCAACACTCACCATAGCAACAAAAAAAGAAAACCTTAAACTTAAAGTAGCTCGATGCCGAAAAGGATACCGACACGTATTTTAGAACGACTGAAACATATAAAGATGATTACCAATTTCAATTATACTGATATTAATGTTGTTCGATCGAAAACAAATCGGTTCGTCACAACATCAGTATCATACCGATATTTGTATACCTTGCAATACCAAAATATTATTCTAGACACCACTCTAATATCAACAAAATTTATACCAGAATGTCGGAGAAAAAAATAAATAAAGCTATGTGACGTTATGTAAAGTGTACGTAAAAAGTAGTGTATTTTTAGCTATTTTATACACTCGTTCAAATTTTAATATTTATAAAAACACGATAAAATACTATCATACTGCACTTCACATTGGGCAAGTGCACCCATCAGTGGCGTGCTATAGTGATGGTAAATTACCAAAGTCGTCCAAGTATACAACCACTTTTAGTACCGAGTCTTCGTCAACGTCTAGCAAATCCAAAAGTGAGCATTAACACGACTCTGTTTTAAAAAAAAATATATTGTTACACTAATGATTACATAGACTTTGATACAAATTTAAACCTAAAAGAAAAGCCTTTTACAACTATAAGGACAATACTTTTACAAAAATAAACGGCCGAACCGAATTTTGTGTAATACAAAAATGTTACTTTCGAATACATAATACTTTGATAACTAGCTCTGAAACGTCTTTCTTCGACTTCCACTTGAAGTTGGAAAATGTGAATCTTGTGGTGGGTTAGTGATGCTATCGTGTTTCACCTGACTTTGCATTGTGGGTTAGTGATGTTATCATGTTTCCTTACATCAATATGGCTTGTATTATTGCCGGTTATTAAATCTGCGTCTTTGACTTCCATTGAATTGTCAATTCCAATATATCATAAATCACATATTAGTGAGGTGAAGGGTATACCGAGTTTGATATAACTTAATTGTTTGAAGGCTGCAGGCAACAACATTAAAACCAAATGTAAAACAACAACTTCCACATAATTTAAGTAGCAAAAAGAAGAAGAAGAAGACTAACCTTATGAGCCAGACATGAAGTTCGTTTCTTGCACGCCTCATATACGAAGGTTGGCTTGGAACTGTGTGTGGCTGTTGACCAACAAAATTAATAATTAATTACCTGTTAAAATAACTAAAGACATGTAATGAATAAAACGATTTGAAGTACGCTTACCATTATGTGATCGACTCCGGAACACGCATCCACGGGGGATGTCTGAATCTAAAATATACATTCAATTAGGCACACAATAAGGAAACAAACAAACTTCTGCATAAGGTGTAACAACCTATTGCATAAAAGCCAAAACAAAATGTATAGGTTACACATCGATATACGTCCAACGAAAGCAAAAAAGCTTATCAACCATCTAAAGTAAAGAGCTTAACCAACAATTAGTAATATTAAGCATGACAACAAACTTAAACACACAAAACATATATAATAGAATCAACAAACATATCATATCTATATGTAGCACCACCTTGCCAATGTCTCTTGAAATACTTGGCAATGTATTTATCCATTATGTTAGCGTCAAATTTGGCATTCAGTATTATGTCACAAAAACAATAATCAAAAGTTAAACTAAGAAAAACCAAGTTAAAAGCATTAATCCAACATAAGCCCACATAAACCTAGGTGGTAGAAACCAACATACAAAGTAAGAACATAGCAAACCAAGGTAAACCAAGAAACACAATGATACAAACAACAATGAATGAAGGTTTTACTGATTAAAAAATAAACAAAGCACAAAAAGCTACTCACCTTATTGAAAAAATAGACGAAGTACGTAAGCAACATACCTTATCGAAGCCCAAAAGCCAACAACATGGCCAACATAACAAATAAGAAGGTCTCATATGAGGTTTCCCTCACCATCATCGACAAAATAACCAAAAGGTAACCAAAACATTACTTACAAACATCCACGAATGACAATCATTATGTTTTTCAAAATCCAATTTGTGTACAAAATACATATGATGAACCAAAATACAAATTTGTTATACAAATCCAAAGGAAAATGAAAGTGAACAAAAAAACAAATAACTTGAATTTTGGCTCAAAAGTGTACTAACGGAGTTCACTTACCCCAAATCAACTATGGCTGCAATCGTAGCTGCAAAATGTGTAAACAAAATCTTTATACAACATAATTGCCATCTACATTTCCCAGCCAAGACATAGATCGGATCTACTACTACTACGACGGTGGTGGCTGCAACGGATGCTACTACTGCTGCTGCCCGCTACCGCTACTACAATCAACCATTATCATGGTGTAACACCCTATAAAATCGTGTCCAATAGTATAGTGACATGTGTTAGATTTTAAATAAAGTCTGTTAAAGACCAATAAGGACTAAAGGCATCAACATGCTCAAACTAAGCCTTTGAGTGACGGTCCGATGTCAACATGCATAAATAACAGCCTCTGAGTGATTGATATGTCAACATGCTTAAATCATTAGCCTCTGAGTGACTGATATGTCAACATGCTTGAAATTTGGCCTCTGAGTGACTGATATGTCAACATGCCCAGCCTCTGAGTGACAACGGAATCAACATGCTTATAATAAGCCTCTGAGTGATCCTTTGTGAAGTCCTAACTCTCATATGTCCCGTTTGTTGGAAGAGAGTAATTAAATCCAATAATATGTAAAAGTTGGATAATGGAGGGATTAAAAGTGTAAGCATGTTAATTTATACCTCTGAGTGACCTTTTAACGAATCGAGAGCTCGACAATGTCCAGGCATAATCCCGGGTATGCCAAGTATTGGCTACGGAGGGATAAAAGTGCCAAAAAGGTGTTTAAAAAGGTTTTTATAAGCTTTTATAAGTTAAGGGGTTGAAAGTGTCAAAGTTTGAAACTGGCTAAGGGGCGGTCGCGGGCCGCGAGAGACTTGGTCTGTGTCTCTCGGGGGGCGCGAGAGGACCTCTGGTGCAGAAAGTTTGCTTGGCTTCCAAACAAAAATGCCAAAAACCATTAAATGGAAATCATGGACTTGCAAACTGCTATGCCACGTTTTGGGACACTTGTAAGCTTCCTCTTACAGCCCTAAGTATCTGGCTCTCCAACTATAAATAGGTGCTTAAGTTCACCATTCCAACTTGCACCTTTCTCATTTATTCACTCTTCTCCCTCCTCTGGAAGTTCCTAACTGAAAGGAGCATCCAACATAGTTCTTTTGCACCCTAGGAATCACTGGTAAGTGTTCCTTCTTTGTGCATTTTCGTTTATAGGCTTTTATAGCCAAAAGTCAAGCGTTTTTCGGAAAACGCTTTGACTTTCGGTTAAGACCATTATGGTCCAGCCATTGTTCGAAATGAACATGACTAAGTGATCTTAATAAGGTAGGTGTTAGTCTCTATAAAGGGCACCTCCTGAAAATCACGTTTGCTAGACCAATTGACGAGTCAAAGTTGTAATATTAAAAAGTCACATAGGCCATTTTTCAAAAAAATCATAAATTGATCTTATATATGTTATGAAACCTGTTTTGACACTTAACCAAGTTGGTAATAATATTAGAACATGTAAGAACATGTTCGGCTCGGCAATTTCAGTTCTAGGGTCGGTTCGCAAAGGAAAGTCGCGAAGTTTTACTTCTGCTTTGACTTTCAATTCTGACCCAATTTAGATTAGTTACCTACTGATCTAAAGTTGCATTATGATCATAATATAATGTAGCATAACCCTCTGAGATTATATTACATGATCCTAATCAGAATCCAAGTTTACGCGCAAGTTCCATAATTATGCCATTCTTGACCAAAATGTCCTTTTTGAATAAAACAAGGTTTTAAAGAATAATGAACTTGAAAATGAGTTTCCTACTGATGTAATATTATAAGTAGGATTATTTGGGATGTTAAACCAAGTTATAAACTGAGTTTTCAAGCAAGTCCTAAAACTATGTCGATAAATGTCGATTTTAGCCCTTGTGGCTCATAAAATAGTTTTAATTAAATATTTTCAAGGTAAATATTTTACCTACTGATATGTTATATTAAATAACATATCTAAGACATTTTAATCTGACCTTAACAACAGTTTCATGAAAATCACATAAAGACGCCATTTTACGACATAAGCGTCGTTTCAGCGCATAGTATGGTTTTAAACCATATTAATGGACCAAGACTTGTTACCTACTAATTTTAAAACTTATTTTAAATATATTTACAGTAGGTACATATTATAAACTCAGAATCCCAAATAATTTACAAACTTTGTGTAAATGACCAAAATGCCCCTTCGGTGCATAGTTTGGTCATAAAAGATAATTTACACATATAATTGACATTCTACTGATATTATATCATAAATAAAATATTTTTCCAGAATATTTATGGTTATAAACTTAAAATATGTTCAATTTATTTTTATACGGTATGAAATTACCAAAACGCCCATTATGAGGCATAGATTCGTTTTAAAACCTTAACAGGCATACAAGTTGATATCTTACTGATATCTTAACTTATTTAAAGTATAATGACATATAGAAGTTGTCCATGACTTACCCGGTTACCCATTATCGCTTATAAGCATACGGTTGATTATATGTAACTAGTTTACGGAAATCAACCGAAACGGGTTTAACCTTTTCATTTAAATTTCAAAATCTAGAATGTTAATTGTTTACCCACATTATGCAAGTCAAATTACTTGTCGGGTTTAAACTACATTCTATCCGATCATCGTTTAATCAAGCGTTATACGTAATGATCATGAACACTATTTTGTTTATAAGACCGTTAGCATTTAATTGGCTAGCTTATGCCATAATCCAGACTAGAGCCTTCCCGGAAAATGCTATCAGCACTTGGTACTCTTGTAGACAGCTGAGTTATTTAAAAATAAAAGAAGTAGACTAGCTCAGGTAAATACTCTCGACTTATTTTCCCTATACGGGCTTGGGATACGGTAAATTATTACCGCTTGGTCCAAAATGGGGTCAATCGAATGCCCGCTTGTGCCTAGTAAACCTCATATTTCGTTTTAATTAGTTTTGTTTGATAACTTAAACATCGGGGGTTAAATTACCGTGTCCTGGATGTCCTCGACTCAATACATTAGTTATTGGCCACGACCTTAGCGCGAGGTGTAGGCATACACCTGAAAGACGCTCATATGCAATGTTCCCAAGACGTTGGGGATGACTCATTCGTGAGTCCTGAGTGGTGTGTATTTAATCATGTCTCGGTTTCTGTACTGGGTCATGTATGTATTGACAAACATGTGAATATGATACAAGGTTGCAAGGTCAACTTTCCCAAGTTAATAAAAGATTTTGTGCCGTTTTGCACTTAAAAACCATTTTAAAGTTTTCAAAATGAGTCAGTTGGGTGTATTTACCAGCGTAAGCTGACGTATCGTCCAAAGGCTAAACTGCAGGTACAATACGAAATAGGTCGGAAGATGCTCGGTAGTGAATAAGAGGATCTTGCAAATCCTTAGATCTGCCCTAAAGTCTATTTTATATTCTTTCTTGTACATTTTATGATCCGCCTGTGGATCTTCTATTACGAGCCTGTATATTATTTTATTTTGAACATTCGGTTTGTAATAGTAATTTTACTCCAAGACTTCCGCTGTGCTATATTTAATTGACAATGATTTTGTCAACTTACGTCACGATACTCCCTACCCGGGCCACCGGTGTATGGATTTCGTGTTGGAAATCCGGGGTGTGACAGGCTGGTATCAGAGCCAACGTTTGAGAGAATTAAACACTAGCCTTTTGTGTTTAATCTCAAACTTACATAAGCACATTCCTTAGACTTCCTGGTCTAGGCATTGACCTAGGATTTACTCATTTCATTGTTAAGTTATTAGTATTGTTTTTGAATTAATTTTTAACAGGAAAATGCCACCACGTGTGAGAGGACAAAGTGGAAGAGGAAAAGGTCCAATGAGGGGAGGACCATCGGGGCTCATTCCCCCTCGACCTCATAACTCAGATTCTTACCAAGAATCAGGAGATTCGTCTCCTTGGCAACCAGCGAAACGTTCTATCTCTAATAGACACTCGCCCTCACATTCCCAAAATTCTTACCACTCTCACCACTCTTATCATTCACACCATACCCATCATTCCCATTCACATTCTTACCCTGAATAATATACCCCTAACCATTATTTTAACACGCCTCCAGCCGATCAAAATCAGTTGGACCAGCCACATCCTATGGACGAGACTCCGACCCGGAGTGCCACCGTCGGGATCAAATATGCATCCCATTGAAATTTCGAGCGATTCAAACTCTTATACTGGATCACCCTACCAAGGTCCTAATGAGTGGGATCAATATTGGAACCAATTCACCTTTGCCCATACTCCTTCTCATCACTCTCAACCACCCACTGTTCAAGAAGATGTCCACATGGAACCGGTGGACCAACCTCAACCACAACCTTCGCCACCACTTGAGGCCATTAATGAGGCCTTAGAAAGAATGAAAGAAATGCAGCAGCAAGCGGAGAAAACGGAGAAGAAGACAAACAAGTTCTTCAAGAAACTCTCCAAGTTGGTCAAAGGAAAGAAGGACGAGTGAAGTCTCTTTTAATTATATGTAGTCCCTGCGAGGACATTGTTATTTCTTTAGTCCCTGCGTGGACATGTTTATTTCTTTAAAGTCCTTGCATGGACAAGTTATTTCATTTTCTAGTATTGTAATTTCTAATTTGAAATTTAATGAAGTACTTTTGGAATTATATATATATATATATATATATGTAAATCATTCTCTTGAAAACGAGCGTCTCGATTTTACTCGAAATTTATGCTCTGCGATATAATTCCAAAAAGATCTTAATGGTTTTGATTTGCCGAACAGACCACATATTTGGCCAAATATATAAATGGTAGTTAAGAACGGAAGGGTCTTCTATCATGATAGTTAAGGGAAGTCATCCTTCTATCTAGAAGTGGTGGACTAAGTTCAAGTCTCCAAGTCATTAAGGTCAATGCGACCGGGACTATTAATCAACCATTAAGGTCCTCTTATCTTAACATTCAAGTAATGTTCATACTCATGGTAGTGTGACTTGAGGAATCACGCTAACCTTCAAGGTAATGGACTATGTCCTAATCTTATATAGCTCTTGTGACCTGTTTGATCCTGGGTAAATATCACCAGTGCGGTGATGAAAAAGACATCCATTAGAGATGTATTTTATATAGCCCATGTGATCTATTTGATCCCGGCTAAATATCACCAGTGCGGTGACTAAACATCCATTAGTGATGTATTACCCTTTCGGGTTATGATTTATTTTATATAGCCCATGTGATCTATTTGATCCCAGATAAATATCACCAGTGCGGTGATGAATAAAACATCCATTAGTGATGTATTACCCATTCGGGTTATGATTAATTTTATATATCCTTTGTGATCTATTTGATCCCGACTAATATCACTAGTGCGGTGATGAATAAAACATCCATTAGTGATGTATTACCCATTCGGGTTATGATTAATTTTATATAGCCCTTGTGATCTATTTAATCCCAGCTAATATCACCAGTGCGGTGATGAATAAAACATCCATTAGTGATGTATTACCCATTCGGGTTATGATTAATTTTATATAACCCTTGTGATCTATTTGATCTCGGCTAATATCACCAGTGCGGTGATGAATAAAACATCCATTAGTGTTGTATTACCCATTCGGGTTATGATTAATTTTATATAGCCCACGTGATCTATATTTGATCACGGATAATATCACCAGTGCGGTGATGAATAAAACATCCATTAGTGATGTATTACCCATTCGGTTTATGATTAATTTTATATAGCCCATGTGATCTATATTTGATCCCGGCTAATATTGTAACATCCGTCAAAAACCGGATTTACCAAACCCGCTTCGTTTATTAACCGAACAACCAGTTAAAAATTTCGTTGCGTATTTAATGCCCAAATTAATTTTAAACGATACATAATTAATAAGTATATTAGAATATAATTTTTTTTTAAAATGTATTAAAAATAGTGAATTAAAAATAATATGCTGAAGCCGGGACTCGAACCCGGGTCAGCCGAGAGCCAGCAAAGCCTTAACACACATCCCTACAACCACTCCGCCACTTGATCTTTTTGTGAGTTCTGGGAAGCAATTAAATCATATGCTCAACTGAGAATCAACCTGTTGCGCCAAGAATCAACCTGTTGCGCCAACTGAAACCGATATCGGCTTTCAAACCGACCAAGACGTTTGAGTGCTCGCGGAGTCTTGATCATAACCGATAAACCGACATCTTAAATCAATTCAGTCGTTAATGAACTTGAATTCAGGTGATGTTTGGTTTTTATAACCGAAAACATTCACTCTGGAATTACTTCAACAAAACACTCATCTCGCGATTCAATTACGTTCCCAGAGCTTCTAATTTCACGTTTATTCTATTTTCTGGTCGTCGGAATTACTTTCTGATCATCGCCGGAATTCTCTGCAAGTCGCCAGAAAACCGAGACTCACCTCAAAACGGTAAAACACCTCGACTTTGCTGTTTCAATCAATTGTTAGAACATTACTAATATTAATCCATCACCCAGAATCAATCCCAGGCGACGTTATCGGATTTTCTGTTTTCGCCGGAAAATTTCTGAAATTTCCAGAAACTTGCTGTTAACCGGTATGATCATGTAACCTACTGATAATCGTTACTCAGTAGTTCAATTACACATCTAATCCCTCCAAACTGTTAATTGATTCTAACAGCCGAAGGTCACCAAAACAGAGCCGACGAGCTTCGCCGGATTTTCTGAAGAAGATGATCTGTTCGGTACTTTCTTTCCCCAAACTCTTCAGTTCAATACTTTTCAATTGTTCATCTTGTTCATTAACCGAATTAATCAAGTAACAGTTGCTTTGACCGATGTCTGTGTTTTGAACGAAGAAGACGAAGTTCAGTTATGTTATAAGATTAATTAAAATTAGTTTTATTAACGGGTTAGACACACAGTCCAGCGGTGGACTGTGTGCAAACAAATACGTACACGTCCCGAGTTTGATTCTTGACACACGCACATTCGCAGTAATAAAATGTCCTTTTTTTTAAAGTGAACCGGGTTAACTCCGTTAGATGTTAAGTATAATAAAAATCTATATTTTAACCAAGTTAGACACACAGTCCAGCGGTGGACTGTGTGTAACATTAAGTCACAGGTCCCGGGTTCGAGACCTGTTGTCAGCACCGGTCCGATACATTTATAACCCTTTTTAAAAATAAATAATTTTCGGATTAATTGAATTAGTGTATAAATATAATTAAAAACAGAAATATTTCGGGTTAGACACGTAGCTCAGTTGGTAGAGCTGCGTGCACGCGTACGGGAGGTCACGAGTTCGAGTCTCACCCAGCGCACACATATAACCGACCGAACCGGTCAACGGTCAACGATCAACAAGTCAACGGTCAAAAAGTCAACATTTTTTAATTATTTATTTTATTTAAAAAATCAATCAAAAATACTTAAAAATAACATTTTTAAAGTTAGAAAATAGCCTAAAACTCACAAAAATATATCCAAAAATCCTATTAAAGTTGTTAATAAAATCCATTTATTTACCTTACTTTTCGTTATTAATTAGGTTAGTTTTTTTCTCGTCGATCAATTCTCTAAACTCGTGCGCATTCAACATCATCAACCGAACACACCCACTGTGAGTGAATCTCTACAAATTCCCCGTTTTAATCACGTTTTTGGGGTGTATCATGTGTCTTACTATTTATTATATTTAAATCATTGTGCATACATCATATCATGAATAAATGTGTATCCAGCTTGTGTAAACTGTTTGTGTGGTTATTGTTTAGATTTAATTTATTATTTTCAGTACATGCAATTTCATAGGCCGCCGCTCCCCATTACATTGTGAGCGTTGAGCAGTTCCCCATTACATTATGAGCGTGAACCTGGCGTTGCCAACATACGATCGGCTCCGCTTGATTGAGCCTTGATCGCACAGACATTTATCATTTTCAGTACATGCAATACGATCGGCTCCGTTTGATTGAGCCTTGATCGCACAGACATTTATCATTTTCAGTACATGCAATACGATCGGCTCCGTTTGATTGAGCCTTGATCGCACAGTTTCATTCATGTCATATATTCATGCAAGTTGATATGTTATTGTATTCTATTGGTTTGTTAATGTATGTTATTGTTTGTTGTTGCTTGTTATTGTATCCTATTGGTTTGTTATTGTATGTTAATGTTTGTTGTTGTTTGATATCGTATGCTGATGGTTTGTTATTGTATGCTATATGTTGTTATCGTATGTTTATTTACGTTTGTTCATATATGAATATTGCACAATTTTTACATATTAAATACCACAAGAAATAAATAATAAATCTTTTCTAACAAGGTTTACTCGCCAACTTTTTGTTGATAAAAAAAACCATTTTTACATATGATACAGGTGAACAGGATGAAGCAAGGAAAACATAGGAAATTGCCTTAGAAGAAAAATAATGAAGTTTAGAAGGATGAATAGAACATGTTGTATTTGTTTGATTTGATTGTATGGTCTCTTTTAAATTGAAATAATAAATATGAAACCTTATAATAAATGTCATGAGCTTTGATGAAAACCCAATCATGCCCCGGTCACCTTTTCCACTGCGGGTCGGGGTGTGACAAATATCACCAGTGCGGTGATGAATAAAACATCCATTAGTGATGTAGTGCCTATGTGCCATATCTTATGTCCATTAGTGACAGGCCTATGTGCCATATTTTAGGTCCATTAGTGACAGGCCTATGTGCCATATCTTATGTCCATTGTGACAGGCCTATGTGCCATATTTTATGACCATTTGTGATAGGCTTATGAGCCATGCTTTAAATATCCTTTGTGACAAGCCTATGTGCTATACAATTGTCAAATATGACAGTGACAGTTGTGACATTACGATCCACTCTCTAGTAATATATGGACCTTGTCCAAATTTTAATTTGCCTTTAATGGTCCTTTTATAACCTAGGCCAAATATAGATACTGTAAACCTAAGAGTTGTGATGTTATTCACACTAGTTTAAATTAGGCAATGGATTGTTATACCCAATGTTTAAAAGCCGATATGGTTGTTATACAATGGCTAAGAGAAATTTTATTGGTTTATAGAGCCAAAAGCTTTGAAGAATGGCTAATTCTAATGAAGCACAAAGTAGCCATCGGAACGTCAACTCTAAGGACGCCAAAAATGTAGCCATAAATGATAATGATTTCCAAGCTCGCATTGATGTGGCTGTGGAAAGGGCCATGGGTAAGGCCATCGAAAAGCTTAGAGTGCCGAGTGTTACTCGCTCTAGACCTTTATCTATTCTACCAGCTTCAGCTCATAGGGAGAGCTCCGTTCATTCTTCAAGTGAACCAAAGAAAATAGATTTCTCTAAAAGGTCCCGTTCTGTTAAAGATGGATGTACCTATAAGTATATCGTCTCCTGCAAACCCGGAGACTTTAACGGGGAAAAGGAGCGGTGGAAGCCCTAAAGTGGCTAGATGAGATGGAAACAATTGTAGACATCAGCAACTGTGCTGATAAGGATGTGGTCAAGTATGTATCATAATCCTTTAAGGGTGATGCCTAATATGGTGGAAAGCCGTGATTCAGTCTGCAGGTAAAGTATACATGTACAATCTGGGATGGTCCAAGTTTGTGGACCTTATTAAGGAAACTTACTGCCCAACCCATGAGGTGGAGAAATTAGAGACAGACTTTTTGTCTCTTTCAATGAAAAACCTAGATTGCCGGAAATATGTTTCCGATTTCGATTCCCTATTTAGGTTAGTTTCCTATTTAATTACCCCGGAACCCAAACGCATTTCCCGTTTTATTAATGGGTTGGCGCACGAGATTAAGGGCATGGTAAAGGCCGCTCAGCCTAATACCTATAGGTCTGCTGTAGACCTATCTCTCTCTCTCACCCTTGATTTAGTAAGGCAGAGGACAGTTAAGCCAGAAACTAACGGAAAAAGGAAGAGAGAGGAAGACAACTCCCAAAGATTTAATAAGAAAAATAAAGGGAGATTCGGGTTCAAAGGGAACCAAGGCAAGTCGGCTGTAATGCCATTTTGCAAGACTTGCAACCGCAGACACTGGGGACAGTGTAATTCTGATTCACAAGCTAGGCCTTGTGGTATTTGTAAAAGGAGAGGGCATAAGACCCTAGATTGTAAAGATCTTAAGGATGCTGTACGTTATATTTGCAATGAAAAAGGGCATATTGTGACTAACTGCCCTAAGAATTCAAAGAATAATAATCCAAAGCCTGGAGAGGCCAGGAAGGGGAATGCACGTGCTTTTCGACTAACTGATAAGGAAGCTGTTAATGACAATAACGTCATAACATGTACTTTCCCCATTAATGATATTTATGCTAGAGTTCTTTTCGATTCGGGTGCAGATATATCTTTTATTGATCATAAGTTTAGTAAACTATTAAATTTGCCCATAAGAACTCTAGCTAAAATTTATGAGATAGAACTTGCCGATGGAACCTTAGAAACTGCTTCTTCCATTCTTGATGGATGCTCTATATTCATTAAGAATCATTCCATTCCTATCTCTTTTCTGCCAATGAAATTGGCGGGGTTTGATGTAGTCTTAGGCATGGATTGGTTGTCTGATAACCAGGCCCGCATTGCCTGCGATAAAAAGCTCATTGAAATTAAAACCCCATCTGGTGAAATAATCACCATACTCGGAGACTCACACTATGGATCGCCAGAGAAGGTATCGTTATTTAAGGCAACCAAGTGTTTGAGAAAAGGTTGTGTCATCTACATGGCACAAGTCACAATAAACGAACCTAAGCCTAACCTTGAAGATCAACCAGTTATCTCGGAGTATCCCGATGTTTTCCCTGAAGAACTACCAGGCCTACCTCCGGACAGACATGTGGAGTTCAGAATTGACATCCTACCAGGATCAGCACCCGTAGCTAGAGCTCCATATAGACTAGCTCCAACCGAAATGAATGAGTTAAGAGTTCAATTGGATGAACTCTTGGAGAAAGGATTTATTCAGCCTGGTTCCTCACCTTGGGGAGCTCCTATCCTTTTCGTTAAAAAGAAAGACGGTTCAATGCGGATGTGCATTGACTACCGGGAGCTAAACAAGCTAACATTTAAGAATAGATATCCTCTGCCCAGGATCGATGATTTATTCGACCAACTTCAAGGGGCTAGTTACTTTTCTAAGATAGATTTGAGATCAGGATATCATCAATCGAAGGTTAGGAGAGAAGATGTTCCTAAGACAGCCTTATGGTCATTTTGAGTTATTGGTGATGCCTTTTGGGCTCACAAATGCACCAGCAGCATTCATGGACCTCATGAACAGAGTCTGCAAACCGTATTTGGATAAGTTTGTCATTCTCTTCATAGACGACATACTTATTTACTCTCGTAATCAAGTTGATCACGAGAAACATCTTCGGTGCATCTTAGAACTGCTAAGGCAAGAGAAGCTTTATGCTAAATTCTCTAAGTGTGAGTTCTGGCTTAGAAAAGTCCAATTCCATGGACACATTGTAAGTGAGCATGGTATCCAAGTGGATCCCGCTAAGATAGAAGCCATAATGAATTGGGAAATTCCCAAGAGTCCATCTGAAATTCATAGTTTCTTAGGACTGGCTGGTTATTATAGAAAGTTCATTGAGAACTTTTCAAGGATAGCCACTCCTCTAACTACCTTGACCCGTAAGAATGTTAAGTATAATTGGGGTCCAAAGAAACAAGAATCTTTTGAGATTCTAAAACACAAGTTGAGCAACGCTCCTGTGTTATCTCTACCCGAGGGTATTGAGAACTTTGTTGTCTGTTGTGATGCTTTGCACAACGGCATGGGTTGTGTGCTAATGCAAAACGGCAAGGTAATTGCCTATGCATCACGACAACTAAAGGTGCATGAAAAGAATTACACCACCCATGATTTGGAATTGGGTGCCGCTGTATTTGCACTAAAACTGTGGAGACATTACTTGTATGGCACAAAATATGTTATATACACTGACCATGAAAGTCTCCAGCATCTGTTCAATCAAAAAGAATTGAACATGCGACAACGCCGTTGGATGAAAACTCTTAATGATTATGATTGCGAGATTCGCTACTATCCCGGCAAAACAAATGTAGTTGCTGATGCCTTAAGTCGCAAAGAACGAGTTAAACCTATAAGGATTAAGGCTAAGAGCATTGAGCTCAGAAATTGCTTAAGCGAGAAACTACTAGATGCACAAAAGCAAGCCCTATTAGAGGCTAATATCCCTAATGAGGGATTAAGCGGAACTGTTGATCAGTTAGTGCCTGGAAAGATGGAATCCTTCGATTTAATGATAGGATCTGGGTTCAGATCTTTGGAGGACTTAGAGATCTAATCCTCCAAGAAGCGCATAGTTCAAGATATTCAGTTCACCCAAGTGGTGACAAGATGTATCAAGATCTAAAGAAGAATTATTGGTGGATGAGTTTGAAGAAATCCATAGCCACTTATGTAGCTAAGTGTCTGACGTGTTCGCAAGTTAAAGCCGAACATCAGAAACCGGCAGGACTTCTACAACAACTTGAGATTCCCACTTGGAAATGGGAAATGATAACTATGGATTTGGTTACCAAGTTACCTAAGACCAAAAGTGGAAATGACACTATTTGGGTCATTGTAGACAAACTGACTAAGTCAGGTCATTTCTTGCCAATAAAGGAAACGTATAATTCAGACAAATTGGCTAAGTTGTATGTGGACAAGATTGTGTCCCTACACGATGTGCCGGTATCCGTTGTATCTGACAGAGACACTAGATACACATCTCACTTTTGGAAAACTTTCCAACAATCGTTAGGCACACGATTAAATTTCAGTACGGCTTACCATCCGCAGACTGATGGTCAAAGTGAGCGTACTATCCAGACACTGGAAGACATACTTAGAGCATGTGTAATTGATTTAGGTGGAAGTTGGGATGACCACTTACCCCTAATAGAATTCTCCTATAATAACAACTATCATACTAGCATTAAGGCTGCTCCTTTTGAGGCCTTATATGGGAGAAAGTGTCGAACGCCCGTGTGTTGGGCAAAAGTTGGGGAAATCCGTGATCGTCTCAAAGCTGCCAAGGATAGGCAGAAGAGCTATGCTGACAAGAGGCGTAAACCACTTCAGTTCCAAATAGGGGACAAAGTCATGCTGAAGTATCACCCTGGAAATGTGTGATGCGTTTTGGAAAAGAAAGGCAAGTTAAGCCCAAGATATATAGGACCCTTCGAGATAATCGAATGTGTCATCACTGTAGCTTATAAGCTCAGGTTGCCAGAGGAGCTTAGTGGAATTCATGATGTATTCCACATATCTAATCTTAAGAAATGTCTAGCCGATAAGTCGCTAGCAATGTCGCACGAAGATGTGCAAATTGATGAAAACCTGAGGTTCGTTGAGAAACCAATTTCGATCAAGGATCGACAGGTTAAGAAGCTCCGAAGAAAAAATGATACCTATAGCAAAGGTTAAGTGGGACGCCTTTAGAGGTCCCGAGTATACATGGGATGTTGAGTCCACTATGCGACAAAAGTACCCCCATCTTTTTGAATAAAATCTCGAGGTCGAGATTTCTTTTAAGGGGTGAGGATGTAACACCCTGTAAAATCGTGTCCAATAGTATAGTGACACGTGTTGTATTTTAAATAAAGTCTGTTAAAGACCAATAAGGTCTAAATACGTCAACATGCTCAAACTAAGCCTCTGAGTGACGGTCCGATGTCAACATGCATAAATAACAGCCTCTGAGTGATTGATATGTCAACGTGCTTAAATCATTAGCCTCTGAGTGACTGATATGTCAACATGCTTGAAATTTGGCCTCTGAGTGACTGATATGTCAACATGCCCAGCCTTTGAGTGACATCGGAATCAACATGCTTATAATAAGCCTCTGAGTGATCCTTTGTGAAGTCCTAACTCTCATATGTCCCGTTTGTTGGACGAGAGTAATTAAATCCAATAATATGTAAAAGTTGGATAATGGAGGGAATTAAAGTGTAAGCATGTTAATTATACCTCTGAGTGACCTTTTAACGAATCGAGAGCTCGACAATGTCCGGGCGTAATCCCGGGTATGCCAAGTATTGGCTACGGAGGGATAAAAGTGCCAAAAAGGTGTTTAAAAAGGTTTTTATAAGCTTTTATAAGTTAAGGGGTTGAAACTCTCAAAGTTTGAAACTGGCTAAGGGGCGGTCGCGGGCCGCGAGAGACTTGGTATGTGTCTCTCGCGGGGCGCGAGAGGACCTCTGCTGCAGAAAGTTTGCTTGGCTTCCAAACAAAAATGCCAAAAACCATTAAATGGAAATCATGGACTTGCAAACTCCTATGCCACGTTTTCGGACACTTGTAAGCTTCCTCTTACAGCACTAAGCATCTGGATTCACCTCCTTTGAGCTCTCCAACTATAAATAGGTGCTTAAGTTCACCATTCCAACTTGCACCTTTCTCATTTATTCACTCTTCTCCCTCCTCTGGAAGTTCCTAACTGAAAGGAGCATCCAACATAGTTCTTTTGCACCCTAGGAATCACTGGTAAGTGTTCCTTCTTTATGCATTTTCGTTTATAGGCTTTTATAGCCAAAAGTCAAGCGTTTTTCGGAAAACGCTTTGACTTTCGGTTAAGACCATTATGGTCCAGCCATTGTTCGAAATGAACATGACTAAGTGATCTTAATAAGGTAGGTGTTAGTCCCTATAAAGGGCACCTCCTGAAGATCACGTTTGCTAGACCAATTGACGAGTTAAAGTTATGATATTAAAAAGTCACACAAGCCATTTTTCAAAAAAATCAAAAATTGATCTTATATATGTTTGTAAACATGTTTTGAGACTTAACCAAGTTGGTAATAACTATTAGAACATGTAAGAACATGTTCGGCTCGGCAATTTCAGTTCAAGGGTCGGTTCGCAACCGAAAGTCGCGAAGTTTTACTTCTGCTTTGACTTTCGATTCTGACCCAATTTAGATTAGTTACCTACTAATCTAAAGTTGCATTATGATCATAATATAATGTAGCATAACCCTCTAAGGTTATATTACATGATCATAATCAGAATCCAAGTTTATGCACAAGTTCCATAATTATGCCATTCTTGACCAAAATGCCCTTTTTGCATAAAACAGGGTTTTAAAGAATAATGAACTTGAAAATGAGTTTCCTACTGATGTAATATTTTAAGTAGGATTATTTGGGATGTTAAAACAAGTTATAAACTGAGTTTTCAAGCAAGTCCTTAAACTATGTCGATAAATGGCGATTAGCCCTTGTGGCTCATAAAATAGTTTTAATTTAATATTTTCAAGGTAAATCTTTTACCTACTGATATATTATATTAAATAAAATATCCAAGACATTTTAATCCAACCTTCACAATAGTTTTCATGAAAATCGCATAAAGACGCCATTTTAAGACATAAGCGTCGTTTCAGCGCATAGTATGGTTTTAAACCATATTAATGGACCAAGACTTGTTACCTACTAATTTTAAAACTTATTTTAAATATATTTACAGTAGGTACATATTATAAACTCAGAATCCCAATTAATTTACAAACTTTGTGTAAATGACCAAAATGCCCCTTCGGTGCATAGTTTGGTCATAAAAGATAATTTACACATATAATTGACATCCTACTGATATTATATCATAAATAAAATATTTTTCCAGAATATTTATGGTTATAAACTTAAAATATGTTCAAGTTCTTTTTATACGGTATGAAATTACCAAAACGCCCTTATGAGGCATAGATTCGTTTTAAAACCTTAACGGGCATACAAGTTGATATCTTACTGATATCTTAACTTATTTAAAGTATAATGGCATATAGAACTTGTTCATGACTTACCCGGTTACCCGTTATCGCTTATAAGCATACAGTTGATTATACGTAACTAGTTTACGGAAATCAACCGAAACGGGTTTAATCTTGTCATTTAAATTTCAAAATCTAGAATGTTAATTGTTTATCCACATTATGCAAGTCAAAGTACTTGCCGGGTTTAAAATACATTCTATCCGATCATCGTTTAATCAAGCGTTATACGTAACATGAACACTATTCGGTTTATAAGACCGTTAGCATTTAATTGGCTAGCTTATGCCATAATCCAGACTAGAGCCTTCCCGGTAAATGTTATCTGCACTTGGTACTTTTGTATACGGATGAGTTATTTAAAAATAAAAGAAGAAGAATAGCTCAGGTAAATACTCTCGACTTATTTTCCCTATACGGGCTTGGGATACGGTAAATTATTACCGCTTGGTCCAAAATGGGGTCAATCGAATGCCCGCTTGTGCCTAGTAAACCTCATATTTCGTTTTAATTAGTTTTGTTTGATAACTTAAACATCGGGGGTTAAATTACCGTGTTCTGGATATCCTCGACTCAATACATTAGTTATTGGCCACGACCTTAGCGCGGGGTGTAGGCATACACCTGACAGACGCTCATATGCAATGTTCCCAAGACGTTGGGGTTGACTCCTTTGTGAGTCCTGAGTGGTGTATATTTATTCATGTCTTGGTTTCTGTACTGGGTCATGTATGTATTGACAAACATGTGAATCTGATACAAGGTTACAAGGTCAACTTTCCCTGGTTAATAAAAGATTTTGTGTCGTTTTGCACTTAAAAACCATTTTAAAGTTTTCAAAATGAGTCAGTTTGATGTATTTACCAGCGTAAGCTGACGTATCATCCAAAGGCTAAACTGCTGGTACAATACGACATAGGCCGGAAGCTGCTCGGTAGTGAATAAGAGGATCTTGCAAATCCTTAGATCTGCCCTAATGTCTGTTTTATATTCTTTCTTGTACATTTTATGATCCGCCTGTGGATCTTCTATTACGAGACTGTATATTATTTTATTTTGAACATTCGGTTTGTAATAGTAATTTTACTCCAAGACTTCCGCTGTGCTATGTTTAATTGACAATGATGTTATCAACTTACGTCACGATACTCCCCACCCGGGCCCACGATGTATGGATTTCGGGTTGGAAATCCGGGGTGTGACACATGGCCTATGTCACACCCTGACCCGCAGCGGAAAAAGGTGATCGGGGCATGATTGGGTTATCATCAAAGCTCATGACATTTATTATGCGTTTCATATTCATTAAATACAATTTATTGGAAATTTACAATAAATATTACAACATGTTCTAACTATCAATCTAAGCTTCTTTGTTCTCTTCTAAGGCATTTCCTATGTTTTCCTCGCTTCAACCTGTTCACCTGTATCATGTGTAAAAGAGTTTTCGGATCAACATAAAGTTGGCGAGTGAATCCTATGGAAAACATTTGAACAAGTTTATCCAATTGATTATAAATAATGTGCATAACCACATATGAGTAAATGTAGATGTAAATTTATTCACACAACACATAATATTAAATACTGCACACACATACATCAAATGATTGTTTTGAGGCACGCGTTGTTCGACTCGTCTCCCACGAGGAACTGATGGGCCTAATGAATGAGTTTTGAGGCACGCGTTGTTCTACGAACTGATGGGTTCGAATGCGAATATAAGTGCGCTGGGTGAGGCTCGAACCCGAGACCTCCCGTACGCGTGCACGCAACTCTACCAACTGAGCTACGTGTCTAACCCATCATATATCTGTTTTTAATTATATTTATATATTAATTATGTTAAACAAAAATCCTTTGTTTTTAAAAACGATTTTAAATCAAAGAATCGGTGCGCTCCACAGGTCTCGAACCCAGGACCTGTGGCTTATGCAAACACACAGTCCACCGCTGGACTGTGTGTCTAACCCGAATTATTTCTTGATTTAAATTATACTTATGAGTTATCGTAACATCGTCTTCTTCATTGAGTTTTAACCAGAAATGATGTCTGACTGGTTCGAGTTTTTATTCAGGTTTCTTTAGCGTTTTAGGTTAATTACCGATGAGATAAAAGTAAAATGAAAGGAAAATTAGGCGTGAAAAGTACCGACTGGCTTTCCTCTGTTTTCCGGCAGAACTCCGGCGACAGCAATCCCTTCCGGCGACGAGTGTCTTGCAGCAGAGAATCTTCAGAAAGCTTACAAAGGGTGTGGGTGACTTCGGTATAAGCTCAGAGGGTTTAGTAAGGCTTAGAAGTGGAAGGTTCGGTTTTCCGGCGACGAACAGAATAATTCTGGCGAGTGAGTTTTCGCCGAGAAAGGGTGCGGTTTTGAGCGAAAAGGTTTGCAGAGGTTCGAGGGGGTATTTATAGGGCAAATTATCGATGAACTTGGTCTGATTTCCGACTGGATTCGTCGGTTATAAAAACTCCGGCGGTTATGGTTTGTGTCGCGGACACAGACGTCGGTTGTAACCGATGTAGCGTTTATGTTTTACGTTATAATTGAAAGAAACGTTAAGTTCCGCGAGATTACCGGGATTTCCGACGACTTCAACTTTGGGCGCCGGTTTTAAATTCGGAAGGTTATGATATGAATTAAATGATCCTAACATTTAACAAGTAACATCAGTGGCGCAGTGGGTTGTGTGTTGTGTGTTAAGTTGTTGTTGAACCGGTACTGACCCGGGTTCGAAACCCGGCAGAACCAAAACATTTTTATTTTGCGATTTTTAACAGTTTTTCAAAAACAACTTATATATTCCAATATAATAATTGATTATGTATCGTTTAAATTATTTTGGACATTTAATTCGCAACGAAAATTTTAACTGACTGTTCGGTTGATAAACGGAGCGGGTTTGGTAAATCCGTTTTTGACGGATGTTACAGTATCCCCTGCTTTTTAGAAATTTCGTCCCGAAATTTAAATAGTGATATATTTGACTAAAAGAATGATGGTGTTTAGTTTGTCAGTTACTTGCTTAGAAAAAGTAAGGGTTTAAGTTTTTGTTTGAGGCGGTAACGTTCCTTGTAAGGTTAAGTACCCTATTACAGGAATCGCTTTTTGTTGCCTACTGTATAAGTATTGATAAGCAGAAATGATTCGCTAAAAATGATATCATGCATAAGAGTTTGGATACGTTTGGAAAAGTATGGTTATATCCTAAGGCAAAACTTCTAACACTACAACCTACATGGAACATAAATAAACACAACAGCTGATATTGGAACATAAATAAACACAACAGCTAATATTTGAACATATATAAACACAACAGCTAATATTTGAAAATAAACACAACAGCAAATATTTGAATCCACATTCTGATAGCATATATGTTTGAATGGTGGAAGCTCCTCTCTCGTTTGTTATGATGGAGAGGTTAGTTTATGTAGAAATGGAACACAAATCCAATTTCTCTAAATAGCAAGATGATATAAATGTAACACAATTTCAACCAAGGCAATACTAAATCCTACATGGAACTTCTCATAACCGTCTGATAATGCCTCTGATCCTTTGGCAAGAATACTTATATATAGGAAGTACCAGCGGCGTATCCACCATATTCTTGCCAAATTTTCATTGGTTTTATCCACAAGTTATGATTAGTTACCAAGAAACTAATAAATCCTACATAGAACTTCTCATAACCGTCTGACAATGCCTCTGATCCTTTGACAAGAATACTTATATATAGGAAGTACCAGCGGCGTATCCACCATATTCTTGTCAAATTTTCATTGGTTTTATCAGTGAATTATGATTAGTCCTATATAACTCTACAACTAACACAACAAACATAAAATACTGAAATGAAATATATCTGTGCGATCAAGGCTCAATCAAACGGAGCCGATCGTATTGCATGTACTGAAAATGAAATTGTCTGTGCGCTCAAGGCTCAATCAAACGGAGCCGAACGTATTGCATGTACTGAAAATGAAATTGTCTATGCGCTCAAGGCTCAATCAAATGGAGCCGAACGTATTGCATGTACTGAAAATGAATAACTTAATCTAAACATCAATCACACGAACAGCCTATGCATGGAACCTCTCATAACCGCCTGATAATGCCTCCGATCATTTGACAAGAATACTTATATATAGGAAGTACCAGCGGCGTATCCACCATACTCTTGTCAAATTTTCATTGGTTTTATCAGTAAGTTATGATTAGTTCTATGTGACTCTAGAACATAAACAAACACAACAACCAGCGCTTGAGTCTTAATTCTGATAGTATACATGTTTGAATGATGACAATACCTCTCTCGTTTATTATGATGGAGAGGTTAGTCTATGTAGAAGTGAGACACAACTCAACTTCTTTAAATGATGAAACTGAGATACGTCGTGAGGTATGATGATATGAATATTAAATCAATGAGTATAAAACAAACTGAACTAGTAATTTGCATTAAAATTCTTGGATAAATTTCCAATTGAGATACGTGAAAATTGAGATAACATAAAGAAAAACATAAAAACTAAGTGGTTGGTGTTGAATCTTGATTCTTGGTGAGAGAAGGCTAGTTAAGTGGTTTGTTTGGACCGTTAATATCTTCAACAGGATTGGCATTGATGTTATAAACTCTTCCTCTTGCTGGAGGTGGAGCTGGGTTTATTTGATTTGCTTGGTTAACTGGGTTTGCTTGAGCTTGGGCGTTTATGATGTTAACCAAACGAGGGCACGTGTTTCTAAAATGGGTAGGGTCGCCACAATTGAAACAAGCTCGAACATATGGGAACATGGGGTATTGAGGTTGTTGATATGTTTGTATCATGTTTTGAGTAGGGGGTGGGGTTTGGTTTTGAGAGGTGCGGCAAACCTTGCTCAAATGACCGTAGCGTCCACAATTCGCACATAGTCGACAGGGTAAGGTAGATGGATGGTGATAGAAACAGGTGTTGCATTGAGGGTGAGGTCCAATGTAAGGTTTCTTATTTTGGTAAGTTGAATTGGGTGCTACTTGAGTGATTGGGATAGTTTGGGGAGGTACAACTTGTGAAACTGGTTGGTTGCGTTGGGTGACGGCGAAGATTTGCTCATCTCGTTTTCTCTTAGAAATAGGTGGTGTAGAGGATTCGGTTCGGGTGGAGTTTGAGGTTTCGGTTGATGCTTTATCCTTCTTCTTCTCCTCCTTGAAATCTTTGTTCCGAATTCGGTTCTCGGTGAGCGCTGTTGCTAGCTCCATTGCTGCTTCCAAAGTTGCAGGCGAGGTACTTATTACAGAGTCTTGAATCTTTGATGGAAGACCACGAATGTAGTGCTCGATCAAACGGTAGAGGGGAGTGAACAAGTTGGGAACCATTTGATTTAACTCAAGGAATCTCTTGTTGTATGTGGTGTGGTCGCCTTCCTTTTATTTCAAAGAATGGAACTCATCCTCCAATTTCTTGATTTCGCTTCTTGGGCAAAACCGTCTTGTCATGATTCCCTTCAACTCTTCCCAAGTCAAAGTCATAGTATCTTCAACACCTCGTTTGGTCTTCTCTGTATTCCACCATGTGAGTGCTGTTCCAAGTAAACGACCGGTAGCATAACGCACCTTGCGATCATCGGGGCAATCGCAATTTAGAAAAGTGTTCTCCATTTCTTCGAACCAATGGAGAAGAGCGGTGACACCTTCAGTACCTTCGTATTTTGGAGGATCGCAGGATTTGAAATGTTTGTAGGTGCATTTAGTGACTTTTGGGGAAAGATTGACATTGTTTTGATCTTCTTGGTGGGTTGGGTTGACAGAATTAGCGGTAAGGGCTTGTTGAACTTGAACTACGATGTTGGGTATTACGGTCGCCATTTGCTGAGCGATTTGGGCAGCCATGCGTTCCCGGGCTTTTCCTGCTCTCATCTTCCTACGGGCGAGGTTAGAAGACATCTACAAGGAATACATGTCAAGAGTATGAGTTGGATGTTTTGGGTTCATGGGTCACACTAGGAATGAACATTCATAAATTAATTATAGAAAAATAAATCTACTACATCCATAGGATGTCTTGGGCTTTGCTCGCCATTAGGCCCTACATGCCGCCATACTTTACCTGTGTAATCATGTGGGCCCCCATGAATACCGGTTTTTCATATGGTTCGCACGGGTTTGCCAGGTTACGTACACTAAAACCCGGAGAAAATCGAGAAATATGTATACAACGTGTGATGTTCGGAATGTGTCCAGGTGTAGACACGGTGACACCTCAAAGTGGGTTAGTTCGAACGACGTTTGGTGTGGCATGCTTTGGCCTAATAGGTCCGTCGTACTCTCATCGTTAGTCCCCAGGTAGGCAAACTGGTCCGTTATTTTGGATTTATACGAATGCCAACCTAGACAGGACGTTCCGACTACCGGTACTTGTACCCTTCCGGTTACTACATGCCCGTCGCAGAACTTACTTTGATGAGATTTGAAAATTGCAACAAAATCCTTGAATAATGAGAGTATGAAAATGAATTGAATACATGAACATCGATATATGTATAATGAATATGTATATAAGCATGTATGTTTGACTGTAAATGTAAACAAATATGAAACAAATAAATATCACAAGTTTGTATGTAACCACCTAATCAATTAAAATTTAGGCAGACTATAGTATAGGCTCTAAGGGTCTAATAACCTATTATATATCCCTATAGTCATGGCTCTGATACCAATCTGTCACACCCCGACCCGCAGCGGAAAAAGGTGATCGGGGCATGATTGGGTTATCATCAAAGCTCATGACATTTATTATGCGTTTCATATTCATTAAATACAATTTATTGGAAATTTACAATAAATATTACAACATGTTCTAACTATCAATCTAAGCTTCTTTGTTCTCTTCTAAGGCATTTCCTATGTTTTCCTCGCTTCAACCTGTTCACCTGTATCATGTGTAAAAGAGTTTTTGGATCAACAAAAAGTTGGCGAGTGAATCCTATGGAAAACATTTGAACAAGTTTATCCAATTGATTATAAATAATGTGCATAACCACATATGAGTAAATGTAGATGTAAATTTATTCACACAACACATAAATTAAATACTGCACACACATACATCAAATGATTGTTTTGAGGCACGCGTTGTTCGACTCGTCTCCCACGAGGAACTGATGGGCCTAATGAATGAGTTTTGAGGCACGCGTTGTTCTACGAACTGATGGGCCTAATGAATGAGTTTTGAGGCACGCGTTGTTCTACGAACTGATGGGCCTAATGAATGAGTTTTAAGGCACGCGTTGTTCAACTCGTCTCCCACGAGGAACTGATGGGCCTAATGAATAATTTGCATACAACTTGACAATATGTAATACATCACAACAAACAATATTTACATTCTAAGTTTAGATCATATAATGGTATAGCACGAGTTTGAATAAGCGAATTAATTTAAGCGACACATGATACACCCCAAAACATGAATAAAAAGGGGAATTTGTAAGAATTCACTCACAGTGGGTGCGTTCGGTTGATGATGTTGAATGCACGCGAAGTGGTTTTAACCACGAGTGAAATTAACCTAGATAAATATCATTATGGTTCGGTAAGTAAACGGATTTTATTAATCTATTTTAGTAGGATTGTTGGGTGTATTTTTGTGAGTTTAAGGCTATTTTCTAACCTTAAAAATGTTCTTTTTAAGTATTTTTAATTGATTTTTAATTAAAATAAATAAATAAAAATAATAAAAAAATTTGATTTTTTTGCTACAGTTGACTTTGACTTTGACCGTTGACTTGACCGTTGACCGGTTCGAATGCGAATATAAGTACGCTGGGTGAGGCTCGAACCCGAGACCTCCCGTACGCGTGCACGCAGCTCTACCAACTGAGCTACGTGTCTAACCCGTCATATATCTGTTTTTAATTATATTTATATATTAATTATGTTAAATAGAAAATCCTTTGTTTTTAAAAACGATTTTAAATCAAAGAATCGGTGCGCTCCACAGGTCTCGAACCTGGGACCTGTGGCTTATGCAAACACACAGTCCACCGCTGGACTGTGTGTCCAACTTGTTAACTTAACTGATTTTTATTATACTTAAACACAAACTAATTATTTTTATTTCTGACTTATTTAAAAAGGTAAATAACTGTCCGGGTCGATGCAGAAGACCGGACTCGAACTCGTGTGCTTTGATTAAACATACACACAGTCCACCACTGGACTGTGTGTCTAACTTGGTTATTATTCCGGTTATTAATATACTTAACATATATATAAATTGAATCCGGTTCAGTTAACAAAAAAAAACATTTTTATTTACGCGGCGTGTGTGGAACAAGATTCGAACTCAAGACCTTTGTGTGTTTAATGTGCACACAGTCCACCGCTGGACTGTGTGTCTAACCCGAATTATTTCTTGATTTAAATTATACTTATGAGTTACCGTAACATCGTCTTCTTCATTGAGTTTTAACCAGAAATGATGTCTGACTGGTTCGAGTTTTTATTCAGGTTTCTTTAGCGTTTTTAGGTTAATTACCGATGAGATAAAAGTAAAAAGAAAGGAAAATTAGGCGTGAAAAGTACCGACTGGCTTTCCTCTGTTTTCCGGCAGAACTCCGGCGACAGCAATCCCTTCCGGCGACGAGTGTCTTGCAGCAGAGAATCTTCAGAAAGCTTACAAAGGGTGTGGGTGACTTCGGTATAAGCTCAGAGGGTTTAGTAAGGCTTAGAAGTGGAAGGTTCGGTTTTCCGGCGACGAACAGAATAATTCCAGCGAGTGAGTTTTCGCCGAGAAAGGGTGCGGTTTTGAGCGAAAAGGTTTGCAGAGGTTCGAGGGGGTATTTATAGGGCAAATTATCGATGAACTTGGTCTGATTTCCGACTGGATTCGTCGGTTATAAAAACTCCGGCGGTTATGGTTTGTGTCGCGGACACAGATGTCGGTTATAACCGATGTAGCGTTTATGTTTTACGTTATAACTGAAAGAAACGTTAAGTTCCGCGAGATTACCGGGATTTCCGACGACTTCAACTTTGGGCGCCGGTTTTGAATTCGGAAGGTTATGATATGAAGTAAATGATCCTAACATTTAACAAGTAACATCAGTGGCGCAGTGGGTTGTGTGTTGTGTGCTAAGTTGTTGTTGAACCGGTACTGACCCGGGTTCGAAACCCGGCAGAACCAAAACATTTTTATTTTGCGATTTTTAACAGTTTTTCAAAAACAACTTATATATTCCAATATAATAATTGATTATGTATCGTTTAAAATTATTTTGGGCATTTAATTCGTAACGAAAATTGTAACTGACTGTTCGGTTGATAAACGGAGCAGGTTTGGTAAATCCGTTTTTGACAGATGTTACAGCCTATCCTAAGGAAAACAAATATAATAATGAAACAATATGAAAGATAAATATGTAATCAATATGTTACTAGTAACAACTGAATAAACAACTCAAAAAGTTTCGGACAACTAAACAATCACTCTTACCGACCGAACACCTTTTGATACACAGCCATCCAACAACAATCTCAAAAGCAAAACATCATATTCCTATACGCAAAAGTAAAATAGTGTCGGAAAACTAAACAATGAACCTCACAAACTGAATACACATTAACACACAAAAACATGACAAACACCATCTAAATAGAGCATCATAGACCCAACCAAATAGTATACACAGTCTCCGAAAACTAAAAAGTAATCATTGTCAACAAAGCAACATCAAACACACAAAATCCAACAAATTTTGAACACATGCAACTATGTGATCGCACGCTAGAACACAAAACAACAAAAAACCCTAATACGAAACGTCAAAAGCAATCGCTAAACCCAAAACATCAGTCGCCTCGCAAAAACCCTAAAACACGTCTTACTTAAAGATGAAATTAGTGAGCAGAGTGTTTCGGTAACATCAGTAACAAACAAACCCACGAAACAAAAAGTTACAAAGACGAAAAACAAAATTGAAGACGATTAAACAACATACGAAAAGAAAGTAAGCAAATACTTAATGGAACTGGTCGGAAAATGGACAATAGTAAGACACAAAGTCATAGAAATAAGTGTTCAAACAGTAAACCCCAAAAAGCAAGTCGATCCAACAACATACGTAAACAAATAAAGAAAGTACTTACCTAAAAATAACCCGCACATAGAGAGAGAGAGAGAGAGAGAGTAAAGGAGAAGAAGCGGTGAGGAATCAACCTGTTAACACCCCCCACTCGACTCAAAATGTATAAACCAAAAAACCTAACAAACAAACAAACAACCCAAAGCAAGTAAAAGCCATAAAGCACAATGTACAACTAACAATGCATATAAATCTTGTAAATTAATTATCATTATATAAATACTAAAGTAATCTAAAAAATTAATTGACAAAAAAGGTACGTGACACATCCTTATTTGATGATGTACCATTCGAATGGGTTGCATTTTGATATATAGTAATACTCTTACAAGACATTGCAATGTTGATCTTGACCCTTGATCTACAAATAATGAAATTAATATTCATTAATTTAGATATAGAATTTGTTTAGTTGATGTATGAGTTAGTCGTTTAAAATACTATTTTTATTAAAAAAAAGTTAGGTCGGTTAATGAACCTTCAATTCTCTTCTAGTTTCGACCATAACAATACTTGAATGTTAATTTTTTTTAACTTTAACTTAGCAAGATAGAATCTATGTCTTTATCTTTTGTCACTATTCTATTCGTTACGACACTATTGTCATTGTTGTTGCCTCCATTGTGGACATCACGACCCTGTTTTCATACTTTTTTTCTTTCTAAAATGATTCATTTCAAGATGAACCCATTTTAGTTAGAAATCGTTTTAACTTGAACCAACTAAATTAATACTTTTCTAAAACGGCCCATTTCACCCAAATTATCGATTATTAATTGTTTTAACTCCAACCTAGCCTGAAGTATTACTGTTTTGACCCGCTTTATTAGATTTATTGTCATATAACTTAATTCATTATTGTTAGTTTACTTATTGACAATCATTGGCTAAAAACACTAATTAATGTGAAATGATTGGAAGGTGGCAGTTATATATAAATGTCGGTATGCCTGTGTTTTATGGATGAGTGATTTGACAACTAATTTTTTTTACATCAATTTTTTTATTGAATAATATTATTTTAAATTCAGAAAACTTGCCAAGTTACATCAAAACAGAAGGTAGTCAGACAACAAGCTGCGCCATCAATCCTTTCTGAATTGCAAACCCTAACCTTCCAAATACAAACCCTTGCCCCCTTGGGGTTGAACAATTGTTGTAGACGACCCGTTGAACACTCGTCAAGAAGTGGATAGCTTCTGGCGCTAGGGAGCCAAAAGTATCAAAGGCAAAAGGGACAAAGACATGCTGATTCTTTGCGCAAGCTTTAGCGTACTTATCCACTTTCTTTGATTCTGCCTTTTTAGAGAGATTGTGATGATAATGTGTCTCTTCTTTATTCATATAAAGTTTTAACTACCTACAAAATACATGCATAAGAGGTTAATTGACTATATTAGTATATTAAAGGCTGTTCTAAAAAAATAAATAAAATTGACCAGAACATTTTATATGTCAAAATAATTTGTTTTAACCCAATTGTATTTATTTATATTAGCAAGATGCTCGCACGATATGGTGGAAGTGACACATCGCATTGCATACTCGTTTTTATTAGTTTTCTTATTCATATAAGATATATTTATTATAGCATCATTGTGATAGATATACATCAAAGGTGAAGTAATCGGGTAATCCATTTTAAAAGCGAAGCCGAAACTAAAGTCATCGGTTAATCTATTGTATTAACCAATCAGTTTTCGGTTAATAACTTCGGTTTATTCGGTTAGATTGACGGTTTTTTGTTTGGTTCATTTAATTTCAGTTAATAGCAAAAAACTAACTTGAGCTAAAACTTTTGCTTAGAAATATAGAAATTGAGGTATAAATACTTAAATGAAAGTATAAGTATATGAAATGGAGAGGCAAAAAACAAAATATATGAACGGGAGGTATAAAAGCTAGAAATATATGAAATTATGAATGATTTGGTTTGGTTCAGTTAATTTTGGTTAAGCGAGAGTACAAAAAATTTGATAACCGGTTTTTGGTTGATTCGATTTTCAGTTAATTCAGGTTTTGGTTGATTTCAGTTCGGTTTCGTCTGTATTCGGTTCGGTTTAGGTTAGCGATTTAGTTATTGCTAACCGATAATCGATTTGCTTAATGACTGATAGGTGTGCGCACGATGCAGCGGGAAACACGGACATTGCCACGATGTGCATTGTTCGGTTTGTTAGATTAATATCCTCAACCGAAATCGAGGTCATTGATTAGTTATTTTATTAACTAATCCATTTTCAGTTACTCGGTTTGGTTTATTCAGTTAGATTTCGATTGACGGTTTTTGGTTTAATTCATTTAATTTTGGTTAATAACCAAAACCAAACTTGGACTAAAACTTTTGATTAAAAATACATGGAATTTATGTATAAATAAATGAAATGGATGTATACGTACACGAAATTGAGGTATAAATAAATAAAACGGGGATATAAATATGAAATACATTAAATGAAGGAATAAAAACTAGAAATATATGAAAATATGAATGGTTTAGTTTAGTTAATTTAGGTTAAATAAGGGTACAAAAAAATCGAAAACCATTTTGGTTAATTTAGGTTTCGGTTAATCAATTTTTGGTTGATTTTAGTTCAGTTAACGATTCAGTTATTACTCACCATTAGACACTGTTAATCACGTAACATATCAACTATTTTAATTAAAAAAACCTTTAGAAATACTATACTCATATTAAATATAATAAAACACTCGTTTAGATGGTGTAATTTAAAAAAAAATATATTAAGTACCAAAAAGTTATGACCGTTCAAAATAGGGGGGGGGGGAGGGGATCAGTTTTTTATAAGGGAATAAACTATAACAACTAATTAATTATCTATAATTTTGTTAAAGATGATGGATTAAGGTGTAATCTATATGGGAGGATTAAATTGACGATATTTAATCACTTGACATTTTGTAGCTATTAAACATTCTTAGATAATAACTAAGTACGTTGGACTTTAATCACGTATACACTAAGGCATTATCTATTTGTACCTTTTAATTCACGCGTCAATACTGGCAAAGAGAACTTTCGAAACGTCAACAAAAATGAGTAGGTTGTCACGGTAGTTTGGAGTTTTTTAAAAAATTAGAGTTTATAAGATATGACAAGGATACGTAAAAAATTATAAGTTTGTTGTGGAGGAGGAAAGTGTAACTAATTACATATAATTATGTTAAAACCCAGGGATTTAAATGTAATAAGATGGAGGCTAAAATATAACTATTGTTTAAAAGATCCATTTACCCTTATTTTAAGGGTGTATTTATAAATTAAGAGAGAAAACTTCTTATTTTTTAAATACCTTAAACTGTCTTTCACTCATATATTATAATATATATTATAATATGATATAGATATTGTGTGTTTTATATTATGTAACAACTTGCGTTAATAGTATTATATCATTTAAATTTTGATTGGTATGCTTCAAGATTATTATTTTTTTTATAATTTCTTGTATCATTTATGTTGATTACTTTTAAATAATTTGTATTCGTTATTTAAAAATAAAACTAAATACCACAGAGGTGCTTAATTTTTTGTCAACATATATAAGTTGTCTTTTTTGGTATAACAAACTATACCGAGTACATAATTTTTTGGTATACCAAGTAGCGGTACCGTAACATATCGAACTAGTACTAACTGAACATCGTCGGTGCCCGTATCAGTCTTTATTATAATAATTTTCGATCGGTATAAAATATGTATCGATATCTTATTATGCATATTACGATCTTATTCTTTCGGTTACATAAGACAAGTTCTTATGTAATTACATCTTTGCAAATAATTTTTATAATATTTCGTAACACATGCATCTTTTCTTCTCACCACACCTAGTTTAACTTTATTACACAATTCAGAGTGAAAATAAAAATATCTTTTGGTATAAATGGAAATGCACAATTAATTGACTACGAAAGAAAATGAACAAAGTGAAATACAATATTGATTATTTTAAATAATAATCAAAATCTCATTAAATATAAAAATTGTTTAAAATATACCACACTTTTAAACAAATCCAATAAATAATATTCAGTATATAAACAACAGTTATAACTTAATAAGTTTAATTTTGTGCAAAAACTCATAGTTATAGTTATTATATAAGAAATCATTATTCTGTAAAATTATAATGTTAAATGCAAAGATTAGAAAATTACTTTAAAGTTAGGGTAAGCAATTTTGCTTTTGGTAAAATGAACTATTATTTAAATTGTTCACACAACTAGTTTTTTTATGTCGCGTGTTACGGCAAAATCGAGCAAATGTTAATGTAATCATTAGAGCGGTTTAGTTTATCGTTGTACCGTCTTGAGTACAACTTCGTTTTTAACAAAACTTATATCAGAATGTCGGGGAAAAATCAAGCACAAATACGTACTTAAGTTTAAAAAAATATAAACGTAAATTATTAAAGAAGTGTCAAATTAATCGATAAATTAGTATATATTTAAAAAATACTGAAAATAGTAAAAAATATATGGTTTAGAAAAGAAAAAAAATTACAGTATATTATTGAAAGTAAATATAATAATAAACTATTATAATATATTAAATAAAGAAATAATAAAAAGCTATATATTATTATAAAAATAAAGTCATATTAGTCGTCCTTCGTTAACAATATATACTAGGTTTTAATAGCATCGTGCATTGGGCCGAAACAGTGCAACTGATAATCTTAAACAAACGATATTTGAAAAATGAAACATGTTGTTTCGAAAGCCAAACATTAGAATCGATTTAATAATACCTATATCGGAATGGGGAAAATAAACAATATTAAAATAATTGATAAAGGTAACATCATTTAAAAAAAGAAAAAAAACTTTGAAAAATAAAAAGTAAATGACAAAATAGAAAGAAAGAAAATATGTTAATAATATAATATATTATTTTACAAATAAAATTACTTTTCTTGACCCTTCAACAACAATATATATATATATATATACATATATATGTAATATTTATATTAAAAAACTATATATTATTTTAAAAATAAAATTATTATTCATGTCCCTTCATATTCATATTCCTTAAATATATATATATATATATATATAATTGAAAATAACAATAAAGAAAATGCTGAAAAGGGTCGTCTATACCCTCGTTCTTTGTTTTCTATTTACACACCGTCGTCGATCAACCGTTTAAGGTTGAAACAAATAACCGTTCGAGCCACTTTGTCAAATCATAACCTCTGAAGTTCACGCAACTGTTTGTGTACATATCAAATGACTTTTCAAACATCCGCTATAAAAGTCGTGAAACTGTGTTTGATGACCTGAAACAATGTAAGATTAACCCTTGAATATAATAGTAAGTCATTTAAAAACAATTTCAATAAAAAAATATATATTATTATGACAAGTTGATTTTTTATTAAATTTGGAAAATATTGTGATGACAAGTTGATTTTTTATTAAATTTGGAAAGAGAAATTTAATATAGCCACGCTTATTTTAGTTTTTAGGTCGGTAACGAGGAGAAGAATATAATACGTGGCGCCCATTTATTGGCTGGTCAGAACAAATATCCACGCGGCTGTTCATTCTATATATACACCCACATGCTTCATACATCAACTCTCAATTCCTCTGAATTTATACCACCGGAAGTTTTCCCGGCGGAGTAGCGGCAGAACCTGCAATTGCTCAATTTTAATGGCCGCTATCTTCAATAAACTTTTATTGCTTCTCATTCTGTCAGGTAATCTTTTAAATTATTAATTAATTTCATTATTGCAGTCATCCAAATTAAGCAAATGTTCATGATTTGGGAGTGATTGTATCAATTCTGATTAAATTAGAGATTTGTTTGTTTTTGGTTATTTTCTTGTGATTTTTTAATGTCAATTTTTACTGAACACATTTTTTAATTTGATTTTTCTTTTGTTCTGGTTAAATTTAAGAATTTTTATTGAATGCTGAATTATTACAACAAACCGTATGCAAAATTGAAAACTGTAACTTGGATAATAATTTCAAGTTTATATGTTGCTTGAAGGATTCCATATGCTCTGTTCTTTTTTCGTGTTATTAGCTACAAATTCTAGCATTGCTAAATTTTTAATGAATCTTTAAAGTTCAGGGGTTTGTTCGTTCTCGACGGCTAATTGAATGTGGAATTTATAAGTTTTTTGGTGATTTTTTCTGGGATTTACAAGTAGAATTATGTGAATTTTGATGAACAAAACGATATTAGGGTGGTTCCGGACTTCCGGTTGAACTTAAAGGGTGTAGGAGGAGATCGTTTAAAGTTTAGGGACTAATAGTAAAATTAGTCTTATTTTTTATTTATTTATGGAGTGTTTAATTTAATTAGAAGTTTAGTAGGATTATCTTTCCTACTTTAATTAGTTTCTTGTTATCCAATTAGTTTAACTATAAAAGGGTTATTTGTTTTTCATTCATTCATTGTTATTTCTTTTTTATTTGATTAATGGAAAAGAGTCGAACAAGTTGTTCAATCGTTTTTTGTGTTCTTCGTGTGATATGCGCATATTAAGTTCAACAAATTTGCTTTTGAGTTATATCGGATATGAGGTCGAATAATTGGATTGATCAGAATTTTATTAAACTATATGGTTTTGTAGAGTCATTTGTTGGCATCTTTAGCATTGGAGTTGGGGTGAACTATGGACGGATCGCGAACAATCTCTTACCTCCATCTCAAGTATCAGACCTCCTTAAATCTTTAAACATAAATAGAGTAAAAGTTTACGATGCAGATCCCAAAGTGTTACAAGCATTTGCAGGGACGGATATCGAGATAATCATTGGTTTAGGGAACGAGTATCTTCAACGAATGAGAGATCCTCAACAAGCTCAAGCATGGATTCAACAAAACGTACAACCTTATCTTTCGGAAACTAAAATCACATGTATTAATGTGGGAAATGAGGTTTTAGGTGGAACGGATACTCAATTGGCGGCATACCTTCTTCCAGCTATGAAAACTATGTATGGAGCTTTAGTTACTCTTGGATTAAACAAACAAGTTTATATAACCACGGCTCATTCGCTTCAAATCTTAGGAACTTCTTTCCCACCTTCTCAAGGGGCGTTTAAGGAAGACATGGTTCAGTACATAAAACCGATTCTTGACTTTCACGCTCAAGTTGACTCGCCCTTTTTCATTAACGCGTACCCTTATTTTGCATACAAAAGTGATCCAAACAACGTGAAGTTGGAATACGTTCTTTTTGAACCAAATGAAGGGTCGGTTGATCCCAATACAAATTTGAAATATGATAATATGTTGTATGCGCAAATAGATGCAGTTTATTCGGCTATAAAGGCATTGGGTCATACCGACATAGAAGTCAAAATCTCAGAGACTGGCTGGCCTTCTAAAGGAGATGAAAATGAAGCGGGAGCAACGGTACAAAATGCAGGAATTTATAATAGGAATTTAATGCAAAGGATGCAACAAGGGCAAGGTACTCCAGCTCGCCCTTCGCAACCAATTGACATTTATATTTTTGCCCTTTTTAACGAGAACGAGAAGAACGGTCCAACTTCAGAGAGGAATTTCGGATTGTATTATCCCGATGGCACTTTGGTCTATAACCTTGGTGTAAAGAGCTACGTTCTTCCAAGAATTGATTATTCATCTTCATATAAAAACGTAAGAACAAATATGCTTAACTCTACTTTATATCATTTGGTGGGTGCGTGTTTAGGGGCTTCATTGTCCGTTGATATAGTAATAAATTGTTTTGGGGGTGTTTGGATTGTATATTCAAACTACTTATTTCAAAACGCAATATACAGATAAAGCAGTTTTAATAAGCAAATCCCAAACACCGCATTATGAGTTCCAATTCATATATTAATGAAATATAGAAAATTTTGAGTTGTTATAAATTGTTTTGTGTTTGCAGGTGTTTTCCATCTTCAATATTCTCATCTTGCTTCTTGGAACCTACTCTTTGCTTAAGAGATGAATACTTAACATAGAATTTAATGACAAATATATTTAGGGACTATTGAGCTCAAGGTCCCTAAAGAGGATGGTTCTAAAAGGTAATTTCTTTACTCCAATTATGTCATACATTTAAGGGTAGATTTGTCATTTCCAAACATCTATCGATTATTCATTTATTCTTCACCAACCGATAGTAACCTACCGATTAGTTGAGTTCATAATGGTCATAATAGCAAAAATATCTTCAAGGAATCATACGATTATAATTTGAAAATGCATACATCCATATAAAAAAAGCCAACACCACCATCTTTTTAAGATGATATTGCTAGGACCCCATTACCACCATATTTGTGGGCTCATAATATTCAAATTGTCTGTTTAAAGTTATAAAGTCAATCTTTTTACTTTCAATATACGATCGATACATATTTAAATATTCTAACACTCGCTACATAACTTAATATTTTTACAATAAAAAAAACAACAAATATATTTAGAAACTTCTACCAACATGGGCCATTGGGCCCACTCTTTATAAACTATATGCTAAGAAAAAAAGCATGCTAAATAGAAAAAATGATATGTGTGAATACTTTTGGCTGCTGTTGCTGCTTTTCAAAAATTGAAGGTATGGACACTATTTTACATCCTATCTTATCTCAAACCCACAATCATGGCTATAGAATCTAACTGCAAACAAAATTCTTCATTTCTTATAGCATATAAAAGTCCTAATTCTGCCTAATTAAATATTAAAAAAAAGTATTTGAAAGCTCATTGTTGTTGCCTTTGGTGTATATCTTTCATTTCTATTCGTATCCTCACTGTCTTTATATTCTTTTTATTATTTATATTATTTTGTTGATGTCCTTTTCTCTTTTTTTAAGCTCAAGGCTATTATATTATATGATAATAATTGTATGCTAACTTAGTCCAAGTTTGTTATCTACTTATCTCACATTAAAAAGCTAAAAGAATCTAATTTGTGTAGTTGTGTGCACGTAGACGCTTGTTTTTTCCTACATGTTGAACAATAGAAGATTGATTTTTAGCCACGTCAATCATGAATTTTTAAGTTGATTTTCAACATCAAGAAATACTTTTCTAACTCTACAAGCGTTCATGTCGTCAGCTTGTAACTTAAGAGGATAAGATTGACAGGTAGTTTAACCTTATTGACAATTCTTTCATAACCAACTGTCATTTTAGACTTGTGGAGCCAAGAATTTTTCCCACCTTATAACTAGAATGGTCGGATGGGTCGATCTAAGTAATCATACTATGATCATACAAAAAAAACTGAACCCTGCTTGCCACCTTGTGGTGGTCCCTAACCACGACTACGCCACCACTACCCCACCATCACTACCCCTACATTATGTGCTCTGTTGTAGTAACTAATTGAAGCTATGCCACATGTCTTGTTTTCATTGCATGTTCCATGTGTCAAGTAGGTTTGCAATGTTGAAAATGTGGTTTTATTGAGTATGAACTTTATAGGCAGCCTATCTGGATTTTAGGTCATGATCCACTAACCCTTGTATTAAATGATGGATTAAATTTAAAACCATGTCAAACGTGGCTATCACAAAACTCTTTTTGACTTTTCTTGGTCAGTTTAGCTAATGGTTTTGAATTTTGCTACCGAAATGTTACAGGTGAGAGTTTAAGGATTCACATTCATGCACGGACCAACGTTTTCATACCAGCAACCTGTCATCGTCGTATTTCACATATAGAGATTTCATGTTTTTTTTAGCTTAAAAGATATTCATAGTTATATACATAATAAAGTACTATTATATTTACAAATAAACCAAACCCGCAGCAGCGACCAAAACGTCGATTTAGAGGAATCGCAGAATTATTCTTGCAACATTTTATCTTTATAGGTATATTTTTCAGATCATATATTCTTGTTACTGTTTTCTGTTTTCTTGATTAGATTTCATACTGTAATTTTGTAATTTGATATATATACTTATTCTATTATAACCAAAGAACTCTTCTGTTTCTTTAGTTCTTAATTATAACTATTGTAGTATAACTATTATTACTATTATTATTATAATTGTTGTTATTATTGTATGTTATCTGTTTTGTTTATTTAATTGGTGATTGATTGGGTGGTTTCATTTTAAATTAATAATAATAATAATGTAATAATAATACTAATAATAATAATAATAATAATAATAATGTAATAATAATAATAATAATAATAATAATAATAATAATAATAATAATAATAATAATAATAATAATAATAATAATAATAATAATAATAATAATTGTGTTGTACTATAGTTTTAGGTGGCAATCATTCATGCTTAGAACCTTATGCAAGATTTGTAATCAATGATATGATACCATCCAGATTATGATCAGTTTCTTTTCCAAATTTCATATCATCAAAATCCTCAAACATGTGGGATCCTCAAGTCACTTTATATGGGCTTGCTTCTGGATCAATCTATCAGTCTTTTCTAGGCGTAGGGTATACACTTGCAACAAAGTTTTATCTGTTCTACTTTAATGAAACAGTGTCGTAGGGTATACACTAGCTCAAAGTTTAAACTAACCGTTCAGTTTATTGCGATGTTAATTTCTGACAGAACATGAGCCTGATGTGAAATTCAGGGGTTTGGGTTTAACATAACAGTTTAAGTAGAACCCGTGAACATGTTTAGCTGAATTGGCTGGTCACGAGTCAATCTAACGTGTTTGTAGGTTGACTTGTTATATTTTAGAATTTTTAAGGGTATTTTACATCAAAGCTTAGTTTGTTGAGTATTTTATGTTAGAATTTATAAATTAAACGAGAGGAGATTCGTGTTGACACATGTTTTATAGGGCATGAAGTGCTTTTTGATACAGCAATACACAAAATAAAAAAAATAAACGTTTTCAGGTTGAACGAATCGCGTCCCAGTCAACTATGTTCGCGCATGTAACACGATTTTTGGGTTGATGCCAAGAGATACACGAACATAACGTATTTAACATCTTTACTAGTTTCGGCCTAATGGGGTAGTACTATAAAGGCTTTTAATGTGGCTCTTGGTTGGTTACTATATAGGATACTACCATTGAAAGGGAAAGAACCTTGAGTTGACATGTAAGATGACACAATTGATAAAAAATGTGTGATGACACTTAATGTTACTTAGAAATATGAACTTTCTTTTGCATTTTCCTTTTCAAGTGATTTGCTTTTTTCATGATGAGGTCACCTAAGAAATGCAATTCTGACAATGATTTTTCTGTTGTTGATAAATGTAAAGTTGGCTCTATGACAAGAAATTCGCTGGAAAAAAACTAGACACCATGGAAAAAGGCTTGAATTCAAATGGCATCCTTCTCACAAAAAAGATGATTTAAAAGTTGAGCCTTTCCAATCTTATAGGGAAAAGTTGTACCCAAAATTTGGTTGTAAGGTCTCTAGACCACGTATAACCATCCCGCAATCAGTGGCAGAGCTTGAACAAAAATTAGGGGGCGGACTCTCAAAATTCGATAGTTTACTCTACAAAAAAAAAATCGGCAATTTTCAGTAAAATTAACACTGCGAAGAGAAAAAAATTCAAAATCTAATTTATATCTACATCTTATTTAAATTTGTTGTTTGGTTTCTTATATTTGTAAAGTAATGTTGTTTACTCTTTCCTCATTTTAATAATATAATATAAATGTTTTATAAAATTCCGAATATACCATTACGATGTGTTATTTTTATCTATGTTGCGATCAAATTTTGTTCATAATTGATCGGGTCAAATATAACCAAATTTTTTCTTTACCATGACGAACCGAACCGATATCGTTTCAACATCATCAAACTTGTACCTATATTCACTTTTCATTGAAAACTGAGTTATACTCACAATATTGTATTTGGTAAGTTATATAGAATGCGACTCTATACCGGTATTGTGACGAACATAAATGATATCGTCCGAACAACATCTAAATTAGGCGAGACACTTGTTACCTTTTACTACTATTACTACCACTATCACTGTGAGTCTATCACTACTCTTGGACATGTTTTGTTTTTCTCTTATGAATTTTAAGAAGCGATATTTTATAAAGTTTCGAACATGCCCTTGCGATGTATTTTATTATAAGGCCTTGTCATAAATTTTGTTCAAAATTGAGTAGTTAGGAGTAATGTACAAGTGATCGAAATATAAGCGTACATACCATCAAAGCACATGATTATTTAGTTTTTTTATGTGACGGTTAACCCTTTCGTTATTTTCATAATATAATACAACACATTATAAATTTTGAATATGTTGTTACGAAGTATTTTTTTTATCTACGTTTTGATAAAGTTTTTTAGAATTGAATGGACAGCGGAACAACATGTATTCGTTTTTATAGTTTTCTCGACATTCCAGTATAAATTTCATTGAAAACTGAGTTGTATTCGCAATATGGTATTTTTGGTATCGTAAGCTATATCGACTGCTAGTACTATACTGGTAGCGTGACGAACTGACCAATACCACAACAACAATTCGTTTTTATGGTTTTCAATCGATGTAAAACACATGTTGATTACTATGTCAGGTGCTGATATTGTACCGACTGATACCAACGTATCCCTAGAATATAAGGGAGTTCACAATTCGATTTAAAACTGCGAAACCGTCCAAACTAGTAATCGGTTTGGTTTCGTGGTCAATTTTTCTCATAGGTCGGTTGGTTTCAAAATTTTCAAACCATAAAACGGTTTAGTTTATGATTTATACTAAAAACCAGTCGTATAAAACTAAATTGTACCATAAGATTGGTATATATAATTATATATGTAGTTTTTAAAGATTTCATATTAGATATCTAATTATTAAATATTGGATTCAGTTGAACTAAAATTGCTTACAACTAATTAAAGTGGGCTAAAGCCCTGATCCATTTTTCCAATAATGTTCTTGTGGTTAAAATTTGTGAAGTGGGCCTATTCACTCAAAGTAGTTTTGCTTATTGCACTTAATCGTCCCTTTTGTTTAGTTGTTGGTGTTTGCGGATCACAAAAACATTTAATCCACATAACCAGGTAAAATTTTTGAGTAAAATATCAAAATCGTTTTTGAGATTTGATTATATTTGTTTGCTATACTAGAAATGATTTTTTTTATGTATCTGAATCTTTCAGGTTTGCGTTTTATTGTTATTTCCATCCAAATCACAAACGTAGCTTATTTTTTTCTGTTAAGGTGAGGACATTTTTTTTTCTTTTTAACTAAGATACAACATATTCAAGCTTGGTACAAGCTGTTAATGCACACATACAATCACCACCCCACCACCACTATTGCACCATTACCACCACCACGACCCACCACACCACCACCAAGACACCATCACCACCACGACACTGTATGCCAAGTTCAAAATCAAAATAAGGTGATGGGATTTAGTGCAAAACAAACACATTTAGGGGACACATAAACAAACCTATCAAGCTCATTTCTAGTGTAATAGTTGATAACAACGAGTGGTTATCTTTGGCATCCAGAACGCGTTGGGAAAATCGACCTTTTAGGGTTTTTAACTCTTTTGTAGACATTGTATATCGATCGCACAATTGCAATTAAACTCAAACTAGTTGGGGGGGGGGGGGGGCTGAAATCAACATCACCGAAAAAGAGTAAATCAGTTCAGATACCAAAGATGTAGGAATAAACCAAGTGTTTCGGAATGAAGATGATGATGGTCACAACGGCATTCACGTTCTTTTCCTCCACTCTCTCTAAAACCTTTTCAAATGGTTTGAGCAAAATGCCAAAACACAAAAAATGGTAAAATGTCCAAATTGCCTATGAGTTGACTGAAAAAATAAACAATCTTAGCAAATTGGATGGAAATAACAATAAAATGCAAACATGAAGAACTCAAATGCACAAAAACAAATCATGTTGGATGTAGTAAGCAAATATGACCAAACTTCAAGAACAATTTTGACACGTTTGTTTAACATGTCCTGTTGGTTTACAATTTTGTTGACCATTCATCAATTTTGCATAACAACTTGTTTTTGGGTTACTTATTTCATTTAATATATTATGCAATTTAAATAAAGGGCTAACAAAGCCCAAACCATAAAACCGAATGGAACCAAATCTTTAGTAACGATTTGGTTTGGCTTTAAATTTCGACGGTTCAATTTTCGATTTCCAATAATAAAATCCGTTATTAGTGGTTTGATTCACAGTTTAACCTAAAAATCGTCAAAACCAGACTATGACGGCCCATGTCCTTGTGACGAAAATATAAGGCACAAGTGCGTAAAACTTCCGATAACAGTAATTTCACCGGAAAAAGTAGAAATGGAGGGGCGGAAAGTGGTGGTTTCAGCTCTCCAGTTTGCTTGCTCCGACGATATCGCCACTAATGTCGCCACCGCCGAAAGGTATAAGCTCTCTTTCACTCTGCTCAATTCGCTACTAAAAGTTTAGGGTTTCTTTTGACCATTGTTGGTTATATTAATTAGTATGTGCTTTATTCCTGTGTGAATTTGATAGTATATTTGTTTAAACTATATTAAGTTATAGAACTTTAAATTTGAGTGTAAGAAGTTTCAATTATTTGATTAATTTTCACAGTTGAACAATAGAACTAAATTAGGTTTTGAGTTGTAAATTGTGATTAAAGCTCATTTGTTCTGAAATTAAGATGAATATTGTTATGATTCTGGTCAAAGTACTGTGAATAATGCTATCCAAAAAATGTTTAACATTTCAGGCTGGTTAGGTCTGCTCATGAGAAGGGTGCTAACATCATTCTTATTCAGGTTTTAATGAATTCAGTTTGGTAAAGTTGAATATTTGTATGAACGCTTTTATAGGGTGAAACGCTTGTTCCCTTTCACAGGAACTGTTTGAGGGATATTACTTTTGTCAAGCGCAACGGGAGGACTTTATTCAACGCGCAAAACCGTATAAAGATCATCCCACAATTTTGAGGTTAAAACAACTTGTTACATGGTTACATTATACAATTAATTGTTCCTTTTTAGTTAAGCGTAAGTATATACTTTGCAGGATGCAGAAACTTGCAAAGGAATTGGGAGTTGTTATACCTGTGAGTTTCTTTGAGGAAGCAAATAACGCACATTACAATTCCATAGCGATAATTGATGCTGATGGGACTGATCTTGGAATATATAGAAAATCTCATATCCCAGATGGACCAGGTATGTTTTATGCTATATAAATAGGGTTGCAAACGAACCGAACGAACACGAACAAGATGTGTGTTCGCGAACTGTTCATGAACACTTACCAAACGAGATTTTCTGTTTGTGTTCGTTCGTTAAGGAAATGAACATGTTCGTGTTCGTTTGTTAAGGAAATATACGTGTTCACAAACTGTTCATGTCTGTTCGTGTTCGTTCGTTAATTTTAGGTAACGAATGCAAACGAACATTCATGAACACAAACTAATGTTCATGAACACAAATGAAAACAAACGAACATAAACAAGCATTCATGAATAGATTATATAATACACTTATACTTATTGAATATTTTAGTCATCAAAATTTCGAAGTATTTAAATAAAATAAAAAATAAATACACTAATGAACTATTGAACTATAGAACTATTGAACTATTGAACACAAACGAACACGTTACCAAATGATCACGGACATAAATGAACGAATGCGACCTCTGTTCATGTTCGTTCATTTATTAAACGAATGAACAAATGAACTTCCCGCCAAACAGTTCACAAACTGTTCACTGAACGTTCGGATCGTTTGCAGCCTTACTATATATAAATCTCCTAAAATGTTATATGCTGTTTCTTCAGTTTGACTTCGAATTAACATCGTTTTTGGTTTCTCCAGGATACGAAGAAAAGTTCTACTTTAATCCAGGTGACACCGGTTTCAAGGTAAGTTTTATATTCTCATGTAATATTAAATGTTCACTTTGACTTTTGAGAACTAATATTAAATTGCGTATTATTAATACCACATATATTATATCTGAGTCTTATCATGTTTTATATCAAATATCATAAAAGTTAAAGTCAAATTTGATGCAAGTTAATCTATATGATCTATATGTCAGCAATTGAAAGTTGACATATAATATGGGCTAATAGATAGCATATTTTAAATTTTAATCTTCAAAAAATAAACCCTAATGTTCTCACCATACATTCCTTGGTGTTTTTGTGCAGGCGTTCCAAACTAAGTTTGCAAAGATTGGAGTCGGTATGAATTTTTCGAATTTCATATACCAACTTTTGACTAATTTTTGGTGGGATCCGTTCTAGAAGGGATATGATTTGTACACAATCAAAATTGATTAAAATTTAATGTGTTTTTTCGTCAGCAATATGCTGGGATCAGTGGTTTCCGGAAGCAGCGAGAGCGATGGTTCTTCAGGGTGCGGAGATATTATTTTATCCTACTGCTATAGGTTCTGAACCTCAAGATGAAGGTCTTGATTCACGGGACCATTGGAAGCGTGTGATGCAAGGCCATGCTGGAGCTAATTTGGTTGGTTGAATTTGGATATTGACCAGTCACTTGTTTGAATGTCGTATTGAATCATAACATCTTTGATTTGAAACACGTTTTATGTTTTTCAAGGTACCTCTTGTAGCATCGAATCGCATAGGTAAGGAGGTCATCGAGACAGAACATGGCAAAAGTGCAATTACGTTCTATGGCAACTCTTTTATAGCAGGTATTTGTTTCTGAAGTTGCTGCAGACATTCAACTGTAATGAGTTATTGTTTAATGTGGCAAATTGGGCTGGTTGGTTAATGGGACAAAAGGGGTTGGGTCGGATTGACTTCGATCACTCTTTGCCTGTTTTTATAATAAATAATTAGCGTCCAATTTGATTATAAAAATATATCAAATAACTACAATATATATAAAATAAAATACATAAATGTGTAAAAGAATACTCAAATAATCGGACCGGAAGATTGGGGATTTGGGCAGTCTTTTAGGTGAATTTCAGTCGCCTTAGTAAAAAAAGAAAAAAAGGATTTATCATATATACATATTAAAAAAATAGGAATAATATCTCAACTATTAGCAACTGGCCGGCAACAGGCCCAACTACAGAAATGTCTACTAATCGTCCCACCTTTTAACTTATTTTCTCCCAACGAGCCTTTTCTAACTGACCAGTTAGTTTTTTGGTGACATGGCACAAACCTTTGTTATTTGATGAGGTGGTTGCTTATGTGATGGCACTCTCATCACCACCACCATCATCAGCACCACCATGGTTGTTAATGGTGAATAGCGACAAATAGCGATAAGGTACCTATATGCTACATAGCGAATAGCGATAGATAGCGGTGCTATTTTATAAATGGCGACACACTAGAAAAAAATTAAATTTTTTATATGTATATTATATCAAAATACCCTGATATATACGTTATTTTACATGTATATTTGACAAAAGCCTAAAATCCGGCTATTTTATACCTATATTTAATCACTATTATATTTAAAAAAAATATATTGAAATCCCCCTATTTATGGCTACATACCTTGTAGCGACCCTCGACCTATAAGCTATGCTATTCACTATAGCGACCATAACGACCACTATTGACAAGTGACACCAATGGCCGCCACCCACCTCACCTCTACCACCACCACCATCAACCACCACGACCACCCACCGCCATCAACTACCCTCAAACCCCCCAACCTTTTTGGTGAGGGGGGTGGTGGTGGTTATATCACGATTTTCCGGCAAGACAAGTAGGAACCCCGGTGAGGGGATGGCGTGGGGTTGCAGACGTAAAGGGAGGAGGTGTGCGATGGGTGAAGGTGGCGGGGAAGCAGTGGTGGAAAATCACAATGAGTGGTGGTGGTGGCTAATGATGGTGGAGGTGAGGTGGAGGTGGTGATGAGAGTGCCACATAAGCAGCCACCTCATCAAATAACAAAGGTTTGTGCCAGGTCACCAAAAAACTAACTGGGTTAGAACTCTCTTAGAAAAGGCTCATTGGAAGAAAATAGGTTAAATTTAAAAGGTGGGACCATCAGTAGTTATTTCGATAGTTGGGACTGTTGCCGACCAATTGCTAATAGTTGGGATTATTATAATCCATTATTCCTAATAAATAAAAGATATTATATCAGGTATACAATCGGGTAAACAAGTACACTTTATCAGGTAAACGGGCATATCACTAAATTCCAAACCCGTCTGAAACATGCGTAAAAAATAAACATTAATTCCAAACCCGATTAACCGACCCCAAACCTGTCAAATGTGTTGGGTTTTGGGTTGACCCTTTGGGATCGATTGCCATCCCTAATTTTGGATTTTTATGCATCAGAAATGCACTTTAGTTGTCTTTCTAGTTCCGTTACATTTCCTTTTAAGCGAGTTTTATGATTTTTTACATGGTTTGACCCGTTTAATATAAATCATAATGCAAAGCAACCCATCCGAAAGTAATGACTTGCCACCTTTATCATTACACACCCTGATGGCCTGATCTCATTTATTCTAAAAACAGGCCCTACTGGAGAAATCGTTGAAGTTGCTAATGACAAAGATGAAGCAGTTCTTGTAGCACAGTTTGATCTGGATCAAATTAAAGCCAAGAGACATAGCTGGGGAATATTTCGTGACCGACGGCCAGATCTATACAAGGTGCTTTTGACCTTAGATGGAAGCATCCGTTCTTGATTACAAGTTGAGTTAATTTATTTAAAACGTTTCAATAACATGACATCATGCTATGTTAACCTTATTTGGAAATCATGAGCATGAACTCATTTCATAATTAGTATTTGAAGCATTTAAGCTTTACAAATAATGATCGTTTTATCATCTATAGAATATTAGAATCCTATATGGTAAAACAACGCGTGTCTTGTTATGGGTCTCCATCATGCGAGTCTCAGTATCACAGGTGAATGCACGAAATCAATACACATGCTCATCTACTTGTGGCTACATATAACTTTCGCCAATAAATAAACATACATATCTATTTATCATCATTTCTTGTGATTTGATAAAGATTAATGCATCCCTTTTTAGTTTTATTTATACTTAAGGTAATTGCACCTTTGACTTTCATTTGACTCTGCCTTTGACTTGTTAATTGTCTATAAAGTTCTTGAAATCCACCTTAACATATGCTTTGACCTGTTAACTATCATTGACATATTCTTGGAATCCACCTTAAAATATGCCTTTAAAGATATTTAGAGAAAAGCATAAAGATCCTAAGTTGATCCCCAACTTTTTGTTGTTTTCATATGATAACATGTGGCATAAGACACGTTATGTTGCTTTCAAGATCATGTTTTGATATGGTTCATTATCCTCATAGAAAACTTAAGGTACTTCTACTTTCATTACTATTTGTTTGGATAGACTAGTAAAGAGTTGTACCTTGTGCATTGTTGTTTGTACATAGTATTTGGCCAAAATGTTATATCTGGTTTCTCAAAGCTAGGCCTCTGCTTTAAATATCATATATAAATACTATATTAGTATATTTTAACAACCAAAAGCCTCGCATACGTGTTGCTCCCGCCTCACGCCTTGGCTTTTGGGACTAAACACCTTGGAGCGGCGTCACGTGTTTTGTGACATAAAAGTATAAAATATTGAAACTCTGTAAGTTACCATGTAATCATCAACTATATACAGAAATACAATCAGTATGATTACAAAGAAAACCTAATCAAATCATATCTTCTAATCATGATGATTACAATAAACACCAACTAATATATCCTGTCTACTATTTAAAACCAAACAAAAGAAAGATATTATATCTAAAATCCTGGACAAATGCCTTAGGTTGATGAGTAGGAAATTTTGATTGAAAATGAACATAACATGTATGTTAATGTGTGTATATGTATATAATTACATATACAAATTGTATTATTTGCAAGTGAGAAGTATCTTGAACTTTTTTACAAGTTGGCATGTGAATAAGCTTTGCTGCTATTTTGGTGGTTCTTTAATCTTTCATAATCTTATTTTCTTCCATGTTATCTTCATCATCATCTTCCTTATCACCACTCTAGTGAATACCGTCATCGTTGTTAACATTACTGTCATCAGATTTTGATGCGTTTTCCTGCTTGGGCTCCACGTCATCGTCCAATTGAATAAACTGCAGCTTCAATCGACCGTCTTCTCTATACGCGTGCAAGATATCTTGTGTCTGTATCTTTTCCTCCTTAAGAACAAGCCTGCCGTTATACCTATAAGATTTAAAACAAACCCGCCTCCCGATTGAAGAAATCGGTGGCGGGATTTCTTTCCCACTTATCCTAGACCTGTTATGTTCAATCGAGATCTTGGTTTTTGCATGTTTTATCACGCTTTCGTGTCTTTCTTCCCATTCATCATTGAAGTCTTCCACATCATCAAAGCTTTCAAACCCGAGAGCTTCTGATAAACTCTCGGAGCTATGATCAGGGGATAAGATCGAATCAGATTTCTCGTGAAGATTGAATCCTGAAAACACGTCGGTGGGTGAACCATCGAGCGGTTTCGTGGGGGTAATGTGTTTGCATGAAGAGAAGAGGGGTGGCGAGGGGTCTAATGGGTGATCCAAGATGGGTTGAAGGCTTTTACAGGCAGCCATGTTTTATCTTGTATTTGATGTTTTTGTTTCTTTTTCTATGATAAAAACTATACAAAACAACAAGAGGTTAGAGAGAGAAAGGGTTTTTAGAAAATGTGTTGCTGGAAAGACCAATTCATAAAGTCAAAGTTCATAAGGAAGGGGTGATGCTATTAAATAGGGAGTGTGTGATGGCTTTTACTTTTTGGAAAAGTTTGGTTACGATTTAGTGGTCTCAGATTTATGTGGGTAGTAGATATTTGTTTCCATCTATTCTTTAGGAATTCGTAATCTTAAAATTTCATTTATTTTAAATTTTCTATTAGTAAATCTATCATGTCGCTTTCATATAGTTTAAGGGTATGTTTGGTACTCTATTAATGATTCCATTAAAAGGTTACATCTGAATCACTTGTGTTTATAACCCTCATCTCACCGCTCATGCACTACCTTCTCGACCCACCACCAGTGTCTCACCGTCACATTGTTGTACTCTTACTTGCTCAACACTTATGAGTTCAGAGTCTCTTACCCAGTCAGGTGCAAAGGTTTCCTAAATAGCCCCTAAATCTTAAAATGTTGCTTGGATTTATATAAAAAACATTTGAGTAAAGTTCTATTTTGCTCCCTGTGGTTTGGTCCAAATATCTATTTGCTCCAGTAGTTTCAATTTGATTTTTTTGCTCCTTATGGTTACTCAATTGATTCAATCTCTTCCATAGCTTACACTCACACCCTTAAAATTGATTTTTTTATAAGGGCAAAAAAGTCTTTTACGTAGGGTGAATGGTGTAGGTTTAGATTACTTAATTATATTAGTTAATTTTGCGTAAACCGTAATTATATTTACAATTTGTATACGTAAAAAGGGTATATACCCATTTGCCTTAATCTAATTTCCCACTAAAATATGCATATTTAGCGCAACGTATCCTATTAAACAGATTTTTATGGTAAATTATTACCCATATTGCCTTTATCTAATTTCCTTTTAGATATGCAAATTTAAATATGTTAATCTTTTTTATATGGCACATCAAACTGTGACAATGTGTAGTTAGTATTAATTGAAAGGTGATATGTACTCAAGAAAAATGATTTTTCATATTATAAAATTTAATGGCCGCTAATAATAATTAATATTATATATTAACATACAATAACTAATGTGTTTTTTCTGTGTGTATATAAATTTATTTTATTCATACATGAAGTTATGGTTAAAACAATCAGATTTTGACATATAGTTTGAAATCTCCATACCGTATACAAAATTAAAGCACATATATGTTTTTGACAACTCTGAACGTATATAAGTTGAAACACGATCAAAGTAACTACGATATGGATCGAGAAAGAACACAGAGAAATCGAACGAGAAGAAAACCGAAAGAATCCGAATCTATTGTAGAAAATCAAAAATAATTGTTCGACTACGCTTCAATTATATATATACTTCAATTTGCACAAATCTCCAGAACGTGAAAGTGACCTGATGATTTAATCAATATGTAATTTGAAGGGATTTGGGGGTTTATGAACTTGAAAGGCAAAAGACAAAACTGCCCCTACGCAAAAAATCTTACTTGCCCTTGATAAAAAAAACAATCTGGAGGGTATGAATGTAAGGGAAAAAATTGAACCAATTAAGTAACCACAAGGAGCAAAAAAGTTAAATTAAAATTATTGAAGCAAAGTGAATATTTAGACCAAACCACAAGGAGTAAAATACAAACTTTACTCAAAAACATTTTATTATTGATGTGGAGGAGGTAGGAAAAAAATTGTGGTCACATAAGAAGAGATGGGGAAATATGGGATGCTTTATAATATTCGAATACATACTTGCTATGAGACCATGCTTTCTAGGCTTGTTTGAACTTCCCTTTGCCTTGTCAATCGGACAAGATAAAATGTATTGTAATATTGATAAAAATAATCAAACATATCTATAAAGGTCATAAGTATTTACTTTAAAATATGTTGTAATCTAGATAAAAATAACCAAACTTATTTATAAAGGTCATAAGAATATACTTTAAAGGGTATAGTAAAATTTGCCACCCTCTGATTTGGTCCAGATTGCATATTGACACCGTATCTTTCTAAATTTTTATCAAATGAGACCCTGTGGTGGACATTTCATCACTCTTTACCACCCAACATTAGTCAGACATTACGTTATATGAAGGGTATAATTGTCACTTCATCAATTAAAGGTTATAACCTACTCTTGAAGAACTCTCTTATCTTTACATCATCACGCTCTGACACCCGCACTTTATCAATCCATCACCTTCTTCCACACACACAGAGTCGCCGAAATCAAGCAAAATCACCGCCGATCACGGAGTTCTTCGTCGAAGTTGAAAACGATTCGATTCATGGTATGATATCCTTCTTGATTTTCACTTTATTAAGCTAATTTTCACTTGATTAAGCTTGATTGCCACTTGATTTCACTTGATTAAGATTCATTACGCGATTTTCACTTGAATGTACTTGTTTGATTTCAAAATGTAGCTGGAGTTAGGGTCACAGAGACCCGAAACCACCGCACCGTGGTGCAGGTGACGGTGGTTCTGAGATGGTTGTGCGTCCAACGTTGTAGTGGTGTTCCCGCCATCACCGCTATCATCCCAGCAATGTTATCACCCCTTTCACCGGTCCGTCATCACCGCAACCATCACAGAGCAATGCCATCACCACCCGCCTTCACAAAGACTAGTATAATACCAGTTTGGTTCTTTTGATTACGCCTAATTATTAACTTAGTACTTACGTTTCATGTATGTTTAATTATAGAATGGTTAATTTGATATTAAGTTAACTTTACCTTTTGATATGTATAGTTATGGAATTAACTAGGTTTATATGTATAATTATGGCATTTTGATATGTATAAATATTGATAATGGTTTGTGTGACGATGGTTTTCTCAATGATCACAATTTTTTTGAGATGAACAGGTCCATTGATCACTATTTGATGATGAACAACTCTATTTGTTTTATCATTGATCACAGTTTGATCATTGTTAAAGATGTATGAACGCGTCTGTTTGTTTGATGACAATTTGAATGAACAGGTCCATTAGATCATGGTTTGATGATGTACAGGTCAAGGTTTATGTGCATTACGTATTTGTTAGTGCATTGTGCCATTGCATCTAGTCCAGGTCATTAGCTAGTTGATTTAGTGCAGGTTGATGATCTAGTCCTAGTCATTAGGCAGTTGATTTAGTCACATATTGCCTTAGGCATTAGCCACAGGTTGATCATAGGTCAGAGAGAATCACAACGTGCAGGTTATTAGGCAGTAGGCAGTTGTTTATTAGGCATTGTTCACAAAGGTTCAGGTTTGCTTTGCTGGTTGTTTGTTCACAGGGTGCATGGTCATATTCAGCGAGGATCACAGAGTGCAGGTTATTATGTAGGTATATTAGGCATCAGGCAGTAGGCAATTTGTTCATTAGGCATTGTTCACAAAGGTTCAGGTTTGTAGATTGCTTGTTCATAGAGTGTAGGGTTATGTTCATTTTGGTCACTTAATGCATGTTCATTTGGCAAACCTGCACATTTGGAAACTTGATGCATGTTCATTTTGGCAAACCTTCACATTTGTTCATTTTGGTCACGTGATGCATGTTCATTTTGGCAAACTTGCACTTTGGATTTGGCCAGTTTTTGTCACTTCTTGCATTTGATCATTTGTTACATTGAAGTTCATCATGTGTTAACTTGGCATGGAATCATATAGTCTAGATTTGTTCATGTTTGTTCACTTGGCATGGTTCATTAGGTGAATATAACTCATAGCATTGATTTAAGTCATATATTGGGTTCATTAGCTTTGACTAATTAAAGTCAAACCTTAATTTTGGTTTGATTTCTACTAATGCTTTGATTCTATTAATGCTTTGATTGGGTTTGACTTAATATAGTGAAACCATTGTGACGTTACTTTGATTTGTTTGGCTGATTAAAGTCAAACCATTTGGACATTAGTTTGATTTCTTTGACTAAATAAAGTCAAACTTTGATCTGTTTAATCTAGATATTGTTATAGTTATAAAACCAGTGGGTGGCATTATGAACAACTATAAAAGGGTAGGATTATCTTTTCACATGGTTTTTAAACAGACATTAATGGTTGGGTGTCAAGGAGTGGTGTAATGTCCACCACAAGGTGTCATTTGGCAAAATATGGAAAGTGCGGTGTCAATATGCAATCTTGACCACGCTATATGGTGACAAATTACACTTTACTCTACTTTTAATAAAAATCGTAGAAGGAAAACCTAAAGTAAAATACTCACATCAAAATTACATGTATACTGTTTGGGTTGTGTAGTGGATGAGTCACTAACACCACCATCCTTCAAATGGAGCCATTTTATCGGTAGAAGAGAAAAAATTACACATGTCACCCCACCCTAGTTACTGCACTCACCGAGTGCCCGTTACGCCCTTTTAACAATGGTGTAATGATACACATAGTCTTTGTAATTAGAAGGGTGCAAACAGATAACCCGTGTGAAATACATATTTGCCCCTTGAGTATCCATGCTTTAGCTGAATTAACTGACTACTTTCTCAAATTGCACTTAAACCCCTGTTGTAAAATCTATTCCAAACCATTCTTAGATAATGTTTAGTTTATATTTTGGCTTGATAATTTATATATTCAGAAGATATACCCTTTGAAGTTTCAACATACAAACACACCTACAACGGAGTCATTTTGTGAACGACAATGTAATTATTACTATTTACTAATATAAGTTGTAACGTTTTGAATGAAAAACTTAATTGGTACTTTAATTTTTTTTTCTTTCTAAAAACTATTAAACACACTAAAATTACCCGAGCTTATATTTGTACTCATTTATACAAACTTTGTAAGATTCATCATTTTAAGTTTTAAAATATCAAACACACTAAAGATGCTTATCATAGAAACACTAAATTGTTGCGACAACACGTTTTTATAGATTAGAATACTTGATTGGATAGTTGGTATGATTGTTATTTTGATTTTTGATTTATTTTTTTGCCCATGTTTTTGTTGAAATAGTTGGTGTATTTTAAATTTGATTTTTAATTTGTTTTTCCAATGTTTCTTGCTTTTGCCAGAGTTAGGATTGTTCACGAGCCGAATCAAACCGATCGGACCTTTTCTTTTACTTGGTTCGTTTACAAATCAAACCGAATCGAACCGAGCGTTTATTCAACCGAGCCAAAGTCGAACGGGCGTTTTTCGATCCGATCATTTTTCGACCGAACGCTGAGCGAGTACCGAGCGTCATAGAACAAAAACGGAAAGTGATGATGGGGGCTTTAGTTTTCAAAGTAAAGTGTAGTTTCTGTTTCTGAGGTTTCGTCCAATTAGAACACAAGTGTAATTTTAACAAATAACGAAGAAAAACAACACTAAACTGGTTCTATCGAGAGATTAACTTAGTGGGAAGTTGAATCGTCGATTGATTGAAGCAGATCCTTGTTCCATCGAAAGTTTGAAATCAAATGAACCGTGACGCAAAACCCTGTCGAGTTGGCATAATGATGGCCAAGGGGGGGGGGGGGGTTGATTAGGATGATATACTTCTGAACTGAATGGCGGGTTAAGACTTGAGTATTGAGCGACGCTTCACATGTCAGTATTTGACATTTTGACTCAATTACTCAAATGGACATTGGGGGTATTCTAGAGATGTACAAAAAAACCGGTTTAGAACCGAAACCGGTTTTTTTAAGGTTTTTCTATAATTGGTTTTAGATCCAAACCGAACCGGCGGTTATAAACCGGTTAGTGATCTTTATCTTCAAAATCGGTTTTAAAACCGAAACCGGTTATAGATAACCGGTTTAAACTGGAAAAAACCGGTTTTTTTGGCATAAACCGGTTAAAAACCGGCCCTAACCGGTTGGACCGGTTATTGGTTTGAGTTAAAAAAACCGGTTAGTAACCGGAACCGGTTATAAAAAACCGGTTATTTTTTTGAAGAGAAAAACCGGTTCGGTTAATAAAAGAAACTGGTTTTTAAAAAACCCGATTTGTACACCTCTAGGGTATTCAACAATGGACTATTGATATTGGAATTCAATTCTAATTACTTAAATGGGCCATATTTGAATCTTGGACCAAACATTATTTGTCACACCATCAAATTCCAAATTAGGATCCAGCCATTAATCATGTTGAACTATTCATAAATAATTGATATTGATAATACTTAAATACCACATTCAACATGAATAGTTATAATATTTTAAATGTTTAAAATAGAAGTTTAAGTTCATCCGTGAAAGCTAAAAATATTAAAAATTCAGACATAATAAAACCAACAGTTCTTAGTATCTTAAAAGAAAACATTTTAATTGAGAAATGACACTCCAAGATTGTAACACCTCGTAAAAATCGTATCCAATAGTATAGTGACACGTGTTGTATTCTTATTTTTAGTCTATAAAGACCAATAAGGACTAAAGGTGTCAACATGCTCAAAACTTGGCATCTGAGTGACTGATATGTCAACATGCCTAGCCTCTGAGTGACTGATATGTCAACATGCTTAAACATTGGCCTCTGAGTGACGAATGTGTCAACATGCCTAGCATCTGAGTGACTGATATGTCAACATGCATAAAATGAGCCTCTGAGTGATCCTTTACGAAGTCCAAACTCTCATGCGTGCCCGTTGTTGGACGGGAGAGGTTAATTCTGTAAAAATGTGAAAGTTGGATAATGGAGGGATTAAAAGTGTCAACATGTTAATTTATACCTCTGAGTGACCTTTTAACGAACCGAGAGCTCGACAATATCCGGGCATAATCCCGGGTACGTCAAGTATTGGCTACGGAAGGCTAAAGATGCTAAAAAGGTGTTTTCGGAAGGTTTAAGAGGGTTTAATAAGTTGAGGGGCTAAAAGTGTCAAAATTTGAAAACTGACAAGAGGCGCTCGCAGGGCGCGAGGGGCTGCAGAAAATTAACTTTGCCACCATACAAAGGTGTCAAAAACCATATATTCGAAACTAGGGATTTTTAAACAGCTATGCCACGTTTTGGGACACTTGTAAGCTTCCTCTTACACCCCTTAACACCTGACATCACCTCCTTCAAGCTCGCCAACTATAAATAGGTGCCAAAGTTCACCATTTGAACTTGCACCTTTCTCATTCACAACTCTATCTCCCTCATTTGGAAGTTCCTAACTGAAAGGAGCATCCAACTTAGTTCTATTGCATTCTAGGAACCTCTTGTAAGTGTTCCTTGCTCTTACATTTTCGTTTATAGGCTTTTATAGCCAAAAGTCAAGAGTTTTACGGAAAACACATTGACTTTCGGTTAAGACCATTATGGTCCAGCCATTGTTCGTACTAAACATGGCTAAGTGATCACAATAAGGTAGGTGTTAGTCCCTATAAAGGGCACCTCCTGAAGATCACGTTTGCTAGACCAATTGACGGGTCAAAGTTATGATATTAAAAAGTCAAACATTCCATTTTTCAGAAATGTTATAATTTGATGTTATACATGTTATGAAACATGTTTTGACACTTAAACAAGTTGGTAATAATTATTAGAACATGTAAGAACATGTTCGGCTCGTCAATTTCAGTTCTAGGGTCGGTTCGCAACCGAAAGTCGCGGAGTTTGACTTCTTCTTTGACTTTCGATTCTGACCCGATTTAGATTAGTTAGATACTGATCTAAAGTTTCATTATGATCGTAATATAATATAGCATAACTCTCTGAGGTTATATTACATGATCATAATCAGAATCTGAGTTTATGCACAAGTTCCGTAATTATGCCATTTTGACTAAAATGCCCTTTTTGCATAAAAAGAGGTTTTAATGATAATGAACTTGAAAATGAATTTGCTACTGATGTAATATTATAAGTAGGATTATTTGGGATGTTAAATCAGATTATAAACTGAGTTTATGAACAAGTCCTTATATTATGTCGATAAATGACGATAAGGCCCTTGTGGCTTATAAAATGGTTTTAATCACATCTTTCCAAAGTAAAATTTTTTAATCTACTGGTATGTTAACATATCTAAGACATGTTAATCTGACCTAAACATCAGTTTTCTATAAACATCGCACAAATCGTCATTTTACGACATAAGCGCCGTTTCGGCGCATAGTATGGTTTTAACTCATATTTATTAACCAAGACTTGTTATCTACTGATTTTAAAACTTATTTTAAATATTTTTACAGTAGGCACAAGATATAAACTCAGAATCCCAAATAATTTATAAACTATGTGTAAAATGACCAAAAAGCCCGTTCGGTGCATAGTTTGGTCATAAAAGACAAATTACACATATAATTAATATTCTACTGATATTATATCATAAGTAAGTTATTTTTCAGAATACTTATGGTTATAACTTTAAATTATATTCAAGTTCCTTTTATACGGTATGAAATTACCGAAATACCCTTATAAGGCATAGTTTCATTTTAAAACCATAACGGGCATAAAAGTTGATATCCTACTGATATTACAACTTATTTAATATATTGGCATATAGAACTTGTCCATGACTTATCCGGTTACCCGATATCGCTAATATGCGTACGGTTAAGCATTTGTAACTAGTTTACGAAAATTAACCAAAACAGGTCTAACCTTATCATTTAAGTCTCAAAATCCAGAATGTTTATAGATTATCCATATTACACAAGTCAAGGAACTTGTTGGGATTAAACTACATTCTATCCAATCATCGTTTAATCTAGCGTTATACGTTTTGATCAAGTACGCTAGTCGGTCTAAGTCTATGACTTAAATAAGACCGTTAGTATTTAATCGGTTAGCTTATGCAATAATCCAGACTAGAGACTTGCCGGTAAATGCTATATGCACTTAGTACTTTTGTGTACAGCTGAGTTATTAAACTAAAAGAAGACTAGCTCAGGTAAATACTCTCGACTTATTTCCCTTATACGGGCTTGGGTTACGGTAAATTATTACCGCTTGGTCGAAAATGGGATTAATCGAATGCCGGATTGTGGCTAGTAAATCCGCATATTCTGATTTAATCAGTTTTTTTGATAACTTAAACATCGGGGGTTAACTACCGTGTCCTGGATATCCTCGGCTCATTACAATAGATAATGGCCACGACCTTAGCGCGGGTGTAGGCATACACCTGATAGACACTCAAAATGCATTACCCACAAGGTTGGGAAGAATTGACTCCTTCGTGAGTCCAAAGTGGTGTGTACGTTAATCATGTCTCGGTCTCCGTATCGGGCCTGTATGTATGGACAAACATGTAAATCTGTTAACAAGGTTGGACGGACAACTTTCCCAAGTTATAAAAGATTTTGTGCTGATACGCACTTAAACCATATTTTAAATGTTTTCAAAATGAGTTAGTTGGGTGTATTTACCGGCGAAAGCTGACGTACTTTCAAAAGACTAAGCTTGCAGGTACAATACGAAAATAGGCTGGAAGTGCTCGGTAGTGATAGAGGATCTTGCAAATCCTAGATCTGCCCAAAGTCTGTTTTATATATTCTTTCTTTGTACAATTTATGATCCGCCTATGGATCTTCTATTAGGTGCTTGTATATTATTTTGTATTTCGAACATTTGGTTTGTAATAGTAATTTAAATCCAAGACTTCCGCTATGCTGTGTTTAATTGACAATGATGACATCAACTTTACGTCACGATATTCCCCACCCGGGCCCATCAGTGTTTGATTGGCTGTGGAAAGCCGGGGTGTGACAAGTTGGTATTAGAGCCAACGTTTGAGAGAATTAAACACTAGCCTTTTGTGTTTAATCTCAAACTTACACAAGCACATTCCTTAGACTTCCGAGTCTAGGCATTGACCTAGGATTACTCATTTCATTATTAAGTTATTAGTATTGTTTTTGAATTGATTTTTAATAGGAAAATGCCGCCATGTGTACGAGGAAGAGGAAAAGGACCAATGAGGGGAGGACCTTCAGGACATATTCCCTCACATTCCCATCACCCGAACCCTTATGAAGATTCGGGGGATTCATGGCCACTACCTCAACATTCGCCTACTCACACTCAAAGTTCATACCACTCGTACCATTCACACCACTCTCATCATTCTTATCATGATGAATTTCATCCCAACCGATACTTTAACACACCCCCAGCCGACCAAAACCATATTAGATCAACCAAATCCCATGGACGAGGACTCTAATCCGGAGATGCCGCCGTCAGGTTCAAATGCACATCCAATCGAGATATCGAGCGATTCAAACTCTTATACCGGATCGCCTTACCAAGGTCCTAATGAGTGGGACCAATATTGGAACCAATTTACCTTCGCCAATACTCCTTCCCATCACTCCCAACCACTTCCCGTGCAAGGAGATGTGCACATGGAACCGGTGGAACAACCCCAATCGCCACCAGAGCCGCCAAGGAGGAAAAGAGGAGCACGTATGTCAGTGTGTGCGGGCCAACGGTCGGGATCGCTGCCACCTTTGCTCAAACCTTACCCAACTATTCACGAGGACCCACAAATGGGTGGACCCTTTAATGCGTCACCTGTGGTGGAACCAACACCACCATCATCGGGTTATAATAACCCTATTCCAACATATCCGGATACATTTGGATATGATCCTTATAACCCAACTACACCTGTTGATTATCACGCATTATCGCAAGACCCTTACATGCAAGCGGTCAGGCATAACGCACTTTACTCGTCTCCTTTCCCACCTGCTTATCCACCTACTGGATATCCAAGTTATGGATACCAGAATCCTATTATACCACAACCACAACCTCTGCTACCACTTGAGGCCATTAATGAGGCCTTAGAACGAATGAAAGAAACGCAACAACAAGCGGAGAAGACGGAAAAGAAGACAAACAAGTTCTTCAAGAAACTCTCCAAGCTGGCTAAGGGAAAGAAGGACGAGTGAAGTCTCTTCTAATATATGTTAGTCCATGCGAGGACATTGCTATTTCTTTAGTCCCTGCGTGGGCATTTTTGTTTCTGTAGTCCTTGCATGGACAATTTATTTTATTATTTATAGTATTGTAATTTCTATTTGGAATTTAATGAAGTATTTTTGGAATTATATATATATATGTATTCATCATCTTCAAGCGAGCGTCTCGATTTTATTCGAAATTTATGCTCTTCTATATAATTCCAAATGACCTTAATGGTTTTGATTATGCCAAGTGGCATAGACCACACATTGGCCAAGAAATGATAGTTAAGGACAAGGAGTCTTCTATCAGGATAGTTAAGGGAAGTTATCCTTCTATCCAGAGGTGGGGAACTAGGTTCAAGCCTCCAAGGACGTTAAGGTCGAAGGTGACCGGGACCTAATCAATCATTAAGGTACTCGTATGTTAACATTAAGGAATGTTCATACTCTTGGTAGTGTGACTTGAGGAACCACACTAGTCGTCTAGGTGAAAAGGACTACGTCCTAAGACCTATTATATAGCATATGTGATCAAGGTGATCCCGGCTAATGTCATCAATGCGATAATAAATGATAGGCCAATGTGCCCAATTTTATGTCCAAGGTGACAGGTTAATGTGCCCAATTTATGTCCAATGTACCATAAATTTATATCTGTTATGATGTAGGCCAAGGTGCCATGAATTACATCTGTTATGATGTAGGCTGATATACCATGAATTTACATCTGTTATGATGTAGGCCAAGGTGCCATAAATTTACATATGTTATGATGTAGACCAAGGTGCCATGAATTACATCTGTTATGATGTAGGTTGATATGCCATGAATTTACATATGTTATGATGTAGGCCAAGGTGCCATAAATTTACATCTGTTATGATGCAGGCCAATGTGCCCAATTTATATCCAATGTAACAGGCCAATGTGCCCAATTTATGTCCAATGTGACAGGCCAATGTGCTCAATTTATGTCCAACGTGACCGGCCAATGTGCCCAATTTTTAAATGTCCAATGTGACCGGCCAATGTGCCCAATTATTATGTCCATTAGTGACAAGCTTATGAGCTACATATAATTGTCAATTATGACAATGACAGTTGTGACATTACGATCCACTGTCTAATAATATATGGACTATGTCCAGATTGTAATTTGTCGTTGATGGTCTTATTAAGACCTAGGCCAACTATAGATATGATAAGCCTAAGAGTTGTGATGTTATTCACACTAGCTTAATGGGCGATGGATTGTTATATCCAATGTTTAAAGCCAATATGGTTGTTATACCATGGCTAAAAGAAGTTTTATTTGACGTTTAGAGCCAAAGCTTCAATATGGTAAACTCGGACGAGGCACATAGTAGCCACCAAGAGATTAGCTCTAACAAGGCTGAAAACATGGTCATTAACAACGAAGACTTCCAAGCTCGCATAGATGCAGCTGTGGGAAAAGACATGGAAAAGGCCATAGAAAAACTTAGAGAGTCGAGTGCTACTCGCTCCAGACCATTATCAATCGCACCATCCTCAGCTCATAAGGAGAGCTCAGTTCACTCTTTTAACGCAAAGAGTGAACCAAAGAAAATAGAATTCGCTGATAGGTCCCGTTCTTCTAAAGACGGATGTACCTATAAATATTTCGTCTCTTGCAAACCCCGAGACTTCAATGGGGAAAAAGGAGCAGTATAAGCCTTGAAGTGTCTTGACAAAATGGAAACAATTGTGGATATCAGCGGCTGTGCTGATAAGGATGTGGTCAAAAATGTATCACAGTCCTTCAAGGGTGATGCCCTGATATGGTGGAAAGCAATGGTTCAATCTATAGGTAAGATACACCTGTACAACTTAGTATGGTCTAAGTTTGTCGATCTAGTCAAGGAGACTTATTGTCCACCGCATGAGGTGGAGAAATTAGAGACAGATTTTCTGACTCTTTCAATGAAGAACCTAGAATGTCGGAAGTATGTTTGTGAATTCAATTCCCTGTCTAGGTTAGTTTCATATCTAATCACCCCTGAATCCAAACACATTGCGCGTTTTATTAATGGATTAGCGCACGAGATAAAGGGCATGGTAAAGGCTGCTCAGCCTAGTACCTATAGGTCCACCGTAGACCTATCTCTCTCCTTCACCTTAGATTTAGCGAGGCAAAGGCCAATTAAGACTGAAATTGATGGAAAGAGGAAACAGGAGGATAATAACTCCCAAAGGTTTAAAAAGAAAGGAAATTTCAGGTTCAAGAAGAACCAGCACGCGTCTAATGACAAACCTCTGTGTAAGAACTGTAAATATAGACATTGGGGACAGTGTAGTATAAATCCACAGACTAAACCCTGTGGTATCTGCAAGAGAAAGAGGCATAAGACCCTAGAATGCAAGGATCTTAAGGATGCAGTTTGCTACAACCGTAATGAAAAAGGGCATATTACGTTCAGTTACCCCAAGAACCCCAAAAGTAATGATGTAAAGCCTGGAGAGGCTAAGAAAGGAAATGCTCGTGCTTTTTAAATGAATGCCAAAGAGACCGTTAATGACAATAACGTCATAACAGGTAGATTCATCATCAATGATGTATATGCTAGAGTTCTTTTCGATTCGGGTGTAGATAAATCTCTTGTTGATCATAAGTTTAGTAAACTATTAAACTTGCCCATAAGAACTCTAGATATAACGTATGAGGTAGAACTCGCTGATGGAACGTTAGAGACAACATCTTCCATTCTTGATGGATGCTCTATATCCATTAAGAATCATTCTATCCCTATCACTCTTTTGCCAATGAAATTGGCAGGGTTCGATGTGGTTTTAGGCATGGATTGGTTATCCCATAACCAAGCTCGCATTGCGTGCGATAAGAAACTCATCGAAATTAAAACTCATCCCTGGAGATTTACACTACGGATTGCCAGACAAAGTGTCATTATTTAAGGCATCCAAATGTTTGGGGAGAGGTTGTGTCATTTATATGGCACAAGTAACTAGAATGAGCCTAAGCCAAGTATTGAAGACCTTTCTATTATCTCGGAGTATTCCGATGATTTCCCTGAAGAATTACCTAGCCTACGTCCAGATAGGCAAGTGGAGTTTAGAATTGATATCCTACCTGGGTCAGCACCGGTAGCCAGAGCTCCATATCGGTTAGCACCAACAGAGATAAAGGAATTGAGATTACAGTTAGATGAACTCTTAGAGAAAGGCTTTATTCAGCCGAGTTCCTCACCTTGGGGAGCTCCTATTTTATTCGTAAAGAAGAAAGACGGTTCAATGCGAATGTGCATTGATTACCGAGAGCTGAACAAGTTAACGATTAAGAACCGATATCCTCTATCCAGGATCGATGATTTATTTGACCAACTTCAAGGGGCTAGTTATTTCTCTAAGTTCGATTTAAGATCAGGATATCATCAGTTGAAGGTTAGGAATGAGGATGTTCCTAAGACTGCCTTTAGGACCCGATATCGTCATTTTGAATTCCTTATGATGCCTTTTGGACTCACAAATGTACTTGCAGCATTCATGGATCTCATGAATAGAGTCTCCAAACCGTATTTGGATAAGTTTGTCATTGTCTTTATAGACGACATACTTATCTATTCACGTAATCAAGCTGATCATGAAAAACACCTTCGGTGCATTCTAGAATTACTAAGGCAGGAGAAGCTTTATGCTAAATTTTCTAAGTGTGAGTTTTGGCTTAGAGAAGTCCAATTCCTAGGACATGTTGTAAGTGAGCGTGGTATCCAAGTGGATCCCGCCAAAATAGAAGCCATAATGAATTGGGAAGTGCCCAAGACCCCATCGGAGATTCTTAGTTTCCTAGGATTGGATGGATACTACAGGAGGTTCATTGAGAACTTTTCAAGAATAGCCACTCCTTTGACTACCTTAACCCGTAAGAATGTCAAATTTGTTTGGGGTCCAAAGCAACAAGAATCCTTTGAGATTCTAAAACAAAAGTTGAGCAATGCTCCTGTGTTATCTCTACCTGAGGGTATTGAGGATTTTGTAGTCTATTATGATGCTTCGCACACTGGCATGGGCTTGTGCTAATGCAAAAAGGCAAGGTAATTGCTTACGCATCACGACAGTTAAAGGTGCACGAAAGGAACTACACCACCCATGATTTGGAATTGGGTGCCGTTGTATTTGCACTAAAGCTATGGAGACATTACTTGTACGGCACAAGGTGTATTATATACACTGACCATAAGAGTCTCCAGCATCTGTTCAATCAGCAAGAATTGAACATGCGACAATGCCGTTGGATGGAAACACTTAATGATTATAATTACGAAATTCGCTATCATCCCGGCAAGGCAAATGTCATTGCTGACGCCTTAAGTCGCGAGGAAAGAATTAAGCCCATTAGGATTAATGCAAAGAGAATTGAGCTCAGAATAGCTTGAATGAGAAGCTATTAGATGCCCAAAAGCAAGCCCTATTAAAGGCTAACATTCCTAATGAGGGATTAGGCGGAGTAGTTGATCAATTACGCCTGGGAAAGATGGAATCCTTAGATTTAATGAAAGGATCTGGGTTCCAGTTTTTGGGGGACTTAGAGATCTAATCCTCCGGGAAGCATACAATACGAGATACTCAGTTCACCCTGGAGGTGACAAAATGTATCAGGATCTGAAAAAGAATTATTGGTGGATGGGTTTGAAAAAATCCATAGCCACTTATTTAGCTAAGTGTCTGACGTGTTCGCAAGTTAAGGCCGAACATCAAAAGCTGTCAGGACTTCTACAACAATTGGAAATTCCCACATGGAAATGGGAAATGGTAACTATGGACTTAGTTACCAAGTTACCTAAGACCAAACGTTGTAATGACATGATTTGGGTCATTGTAGATAGGCTGACTAAATCAACGCATTTCTTGCTAATTAAGGAATCGTATAATTCAGACAAATTGGCTAAGCTGTATGTGGACAAGATTGTGTCCCTACATGGTGTGCCGATATCTATTGTATCTGATAAAGATAGTAGATATACCTCTCATTTTTTGAAAAGTTTCCAACAATCCTTAGGCAAAAGATTAAATTTTAGTATGGCTTACCACCCGCAGACGGATGGTCAAAGTGAGCGTACTATTCAGACGTTGGAAGACATGCTTAGGGCATTTGTGATTGATTTAGGTGAAAGTTGGGATGACCACTTACCCCTAATAGAATTCTCCTACAATAATAGTAATCATACGAGCATCAAGGCTGCTCCTTACGAGGCCTTGTATGAGAGAAAATGTCGAACACCCGTATATTGGGCAGAAATTGGGGAAGCCCAACTATCAGGACCGGAAATTGTCCTGGAGACCACAAAAAAGATTGTGCAAATCCGTGATCGTCTCAAAGCTGCCCGTGATAGGCAGAAGAGCTATGCTGACTAGAGGCGTAAACCTCTCGAGTTCCAAGTAGGGGACAAAGTCATGTTGAAAGTATCACCTTGGAAAGGTGTAATGAGATTCGGAAAGAAGGGCAAGCTGAGCCCAAGATATATAGGACCATTCGAGATAGTCGAATGTGTCGGCGCTGTAGCTTACAAGCTTAAGCTGCCAGAGGAGCTTAGTGGAATTCATGATGTATTAGACATATCTAACCTTAAGAAATGTCTAGCCGATGAGTAGCTAGCAATGTCACACTAAGATGTGCAAATAGATGAAAACCTGAGGTTCATTGAGAAACCAATTTTGATCGAGGATCGATAGGTTAAGAAGCTCCGAAGGAAATTGATACCTATGGTAAAGGTTAAGTGGGACGCCTTTATAGGTCCCGAGTATACATGGGAGGTTGAGTCCACTATGCGACAAAAGTACCCCCATCTCTTTGAATAAAAATCTGGAGGTCAAGATTTCTTTTAAGGGGGTGAGGATGTAACACCTTGTAATAATCATGTCCAATAGTATAGTGACACGTGTTGTATTTTTATTTTAGTCTATAAAGACCAATAAGGACTAAAGGTGTCAACATGCTCAAAACTTGGCCTCTGAGTGACTGATATGTCAACATGCCTAGCCTCTGAGTGACTGATATGTCAACATGCTTAAACATTGGCCTCTGAGTGACGAATGTGTCAACATGCCTAGCATCTGAGTGACTGATATGTCAACATGCATAAAATGAGCCTCTGAGTGATCCTTTACGAAGTCCAAACTCTCATGCGTGCCCGTT